>OY997591.1:54481315-55082744 GCA_963921825.1 Erodium maritimum
CAATTATTTTTATTTCTTAATTGTTTTTTATTTAGATTTCTTAATTTTGGCTAGTCTACAAAATATATTTTTATTTAAATTATTTATGCTTTGAGATTGTCATAAATTTGAGCTTTGAAGTAGTTCTTTACAAAATTACTATAATCGTAGATAAGACATTTCAAAAGATATATAGTATAATAAAAAATTATCGTAACTGAAGAGAGAGTATTTTAAGCTATAAATACTATCAAAACTCGGTTGAAAAATCAAATGGGAGACAAATAGATGAATGATAGTATGATCGTATAAAACGAAAAATAAATTTTTCATTGTATGAAATTGTTTAAAATATCTTCAAAATATGAAATAATAAGTAGTCATTTATTAATTTAACGCAACAATTTTTTTAATATTAGTTATATTATTTTGCTGTTATTCGTTATTTGAAAGGAAAAAAAACCGCTAGAAAAACTGGATCCGCCACTGAACCACTGTCACTTCAAATGTTGATGATCTTTCATTAAAATATATATTATTGATTTGATCTATTACAACGTGTAAAGCCCCCACGAAGAAGAAATGGCCAATCCTGCCACAATATTGATTAATTAATTGAATCCTAATCTATGTTTAACAAAATTATAATTGTTAGATGGGAAAGGGTCCCGCTAGATTAATTTCATGTTATCACATGTCAATATACTTTGTGTTTTGACATGGTAGCTCTTTCTTTTAAAGGCTGCTTTTCAACGTGTATACGTATTGAACAGATTAAGCAGCATTAATTGTTGTTTAGTTGAAACATTAATTAGTTCTTTACACAAATACTTGTTGTAGAAGGTGACAGTGATTTGGTCTTTTAATGTTATCTATTAACGTGTAATAAAATGATCCTCAAAATACAAACAACTATATAGCTAGGTAAGCTAGTAGTTGCGGTTATCCATGTCTCACTATAGGCTTCAAGTCAACCAATCGACCTTTTTCTTTTCTTCAACCAAATTTCATCGTCTGGGACTTTATACTTGTAAGTAGTTAAAATGAACTTTTATTAACTACCATTGTTTCTGTGACGTGGTAAGTTTATCGACCACAGAGCTGAACCATTTATTATATAGCGTCAATAAGTAATGTTTGATCAAAGATATTTTAGCACCGTACTTGACTTGTTAAAACTAATTGTGGCTGAATCCAAATTAAATGGAACATGAATGGAGGTAATCCTAATATCCAAAAATAGATCGTGACGTTGAGATGGTTAAGTTTGGGACCTTGTATGGGTTTAATTTGTGCATGTGTATGATTACATCATTATTAAGAACCGAGACGTGTAATTTAGAAGATAACATAACCTAAAAGCATCCACAGTCGGAGGCGTTATGACGCTGGCAGGGAGAAAACGCCGGCGAGGAGCTGGCGGGTAGGTAGCCGGGAGCTGACGGGGGCGTCGCTGGCGAGGACGGCTGGCGATGAGCTTCTCGCTGGCAGTTCACGCCGGCGGCAACGGCTATATTATCCACCAAAATCTAATTGTCCAATAGAATACCTTTGATCCTTTTTAATTTTACTTTAAAATAACACACACCAATATTATCCAAAAAAATCTAAATGTCCAGTAGAAGAACATTGATCCTCGTTTTTTATGTTAAACTAACACACACCATATCTACAACATTTATGTCTAAACCAACCATAATCCTTATAAAAACCTACCCTTACAAACTAAAAATCACAAACTCTCTACTCTCACTATTCATTCTTCTCACAAATCATCGTCCCGGCCCGCATTCTTGTTCGTCCGTCATTATAGCCAACCAACCCGACGATGTTGATTTCAATTCCATTTTGGACGAGATGCTCGAAGACTGTATGTCCACCGACGGGGGTTCTTAGAAGACGCTTTGGTCGATTCTCCACCCCGGAAGCGAAAATACATTTCACGTGACCGGGTAGCCGCAAACGAACGGTTAATGAAGGACCACTTCAACACCAACCCTGTGTACACCGAGGTGCATTTTCGGCGTCGGTTCAGAATGCCAAAGGCTGTGTTCCTCCGTATCGTACAAGCATTGGAGCAGCACGATAATTACTTCAAGGAAAGGTTAGATGCATTGGGTCAAGTTTCATTTTCTCCTTATCAGAAATGTACTGCCGCCATTAGGCAGTTATATTACGGAATTGCAACTGATGGGTTGGACGAGTACTTGAAGATAGGGGAAACAACGTCTTTGGAATGTTTGCGAACATTTTGCAGTGGAATCAATAGAGTATTTGGTCCTACATACCGGCGTAAGCCTACACAGGCTGATATGGACCACATTTTTGCGGTTAATGAAGCGCGAGGGTTCCCGGGCATGCTTGGAAGTCTTGACTGCATGCACTGGGAGTGGAAGAATTGCCCAAAGGCCCTTCGAGGAGCACATTCCCGGAGGGACCATGGTAATCGACCAATCGTTGTCCTCGAGGCGGTTGCTACTCGCGACTTATGGATTTGGCACTCGTTCTTCGGCATGGCGGGCTCGAACAACGATTTGACGGTGCTCAACCATTCCAGACTATTCGCGGACGTTATCAACTGTTGACAACCACCGGTTGAATACACGATAAATGGTAACCAGTACACACTCCCGTATTATCTTGTCGATGGCATATACCCTTCGTGGCCATTGTTCGTGAAAACAATTCCATTACCTCAAACTCCAAAACAGAAAAAGTATGCTGAAGTCCAAGAAGCGTGCAGGAAGGATGTGGAACAAGCTTTCGGTGTACTCCAAGCTTGGTTTCACATTATCAAACAACCGAGCCGCTTGTGGGCTCCCAAGTCCATCGGTTTGGTCGTGAATGTGTGCATTATACTGCACAATATGATAGTTGAGGCTGAACGTCATACGTACAACGGGTACCTTGAACAAACAGAAGAAGGTGGTCCAAGTCAACCACATATTGCACGAGGAGGCTTCGTCCCGACCAATGTCATACTTGGAAACACTGCGAGGATGCAAAATGAACGGATATATTACTAGTTGAAGGACGATCTCGTCGAACACATCTGGAATACATTTGGAGACGCCTAGCTGCTATTATCGTTTATTAGGTTTTAAGTTCAGTTCTAGGTCATTCAGTTGTTGTTCGCCTTGTCTCAATAGCTTCTTCTTCTACTCATCTGTTGTACCCTTATCTGTGATGTTTATGCTTATTGGTATCCTTTTATTTTGTCGGCCGTTCCTTTTTTTTCTATACCGTTTGGTGTGATGACCACTTTTTTTCAAGTTGTAAATGTTAACTCCGGAACTTGTGTTTCCCGCCATTATAATCGTCTTCTCGGGCAAGGCAAAGCTGTTTGATCGAGCTTTGATCGAACTTGAACTTGACTCGATCAATACTTGTTGTTTTTACATTTAATATTTAAATGCTACATAAAACAATACATTAAAAAATCATTTTTCCCCATCTCGCCGGCGACTCCCCGCCGGCAACAAAAACGCCACTGCAAAGCTCGCTGGCGGTGAGCTCGCTGGGAAAGGAAAAAACAATATTTTAGTCATTCCCGCCAACGCCATCTCGCCAACTGTCGACGAGATGATTGTGGATGCTCTAAGTTCATTCAAACAAGGAACTGATATGCAGATGAAGATCCCTTAAGGTCTCAAGTTTGCGTTTCAAGTCAAATATGGCATTTCGAGTTGTGAATTATTTATGGTTTTGTGTTTCAAACTTCAAAGCATACGTTCATATTTTTATACTTGATGAATCATAATTGTCTTTTGGTTAGAGATAGGTTCGCATCTTCGCATTGATGAATATCCATATATATATATTCGGGATAGGAGTTGTGTATCGAATGAAGAAATAGAGGAGGCACCAACAGTCTTTATTAGTTTCAATGTTCTTTCACCAACCAAATCTATAGGGGCACACACATCAAGCGAATTTTTCATCGTATTCATAAACCACGAATCATAATATCGTGTGTCGCGATTCGTGGTTCGCGAACTGTGTGTCGCCGATGCCCAATCACGTGCCACCACGTGGTGGGTAAAGAGAAAAATATGACTGTTGGCCACATTCCAATTCCAACGGTTTTTTTGAATCAAAATAATAATTTTAAAATACAACCCCCCTATAAATACCCATCACACCATTCATCAAACCACCAATATTTTTTTTCTTTCAAAACTCTCCTTTTTCTCTCCAATTTTCCACATTTATATCGATAAAAATGTACGATGACGAGGCTCAAACGAGGGAGGAGGTCGAAGCTAAACGTCATAAGGTCGAAGCCGAACTTCGTGCTTGGGAGCAACGACTCTGACGGAGGACCGACAGAATGATACAGAGAGCAATGACACAAATCAACACATGATGAGACCCAACGACAACTCCAACATGACCTTATTGAGCACATATGTAGTCGGTTTGAAGCAACTTACCATGGCTCAGACGACGACGACGACGAGTACTGAGATGAGTTAATAAATTTGATGTACCAAAAGCATTGAATTTTGATGTACTATTCGGGGAGTAATGAAATTTCAAGTTTAATTATCTATTTTAGTTAATTAATTTTATTTATTTATTAGTTTTTCATTTTAATTAATTAATTAATTATATCAAATTTTCCAAATTTATTTAGTATTTAATGTTTTAAATCTGAATTTAATTAATTCAGTAAAAACATAATTAATTATCCAGTCAGCATCTATTCAACACTTCTATAAACCATGATCCCCTTGATGTGGAACTCTCTCAGTTTCAGGGGTTCACATCACAAATCATCCTAGTCACCACATGAATCCTGATTTATGATCTCTTATATGTGATCCTCTTGATGTATATGCTTTAAGAGTATTCTTAGTGGACGAGACCGATTCAAGTCTCTTCAATGTTTAATTGACTCTAAGTTTTTCTCTCCTTAATTTGGAGTCGAATGGAACTAGAGTGGCATAGTGGTAAAAAAATGATTCTGATCTATCTTCCCTAAAACATGTATAAATTATTAAAATCTTATTAGATAGAAAAACATTCATTTTAACAAAGCGGATATATTTATTTGTAAGAGGAAAAATCAAATAGAAACCACTCCTTAACGTAAAAATCGTGTGAACCAATCCAAGCCATTCATTTTAAGAATGAATGGATGAGATGCAATTGAGTTGTTGACTTATTGACTGCAAAAAAAAAACAGTGGTAAGGGCTTTTTAGTAAAACCATCATTTTTTTTATCGATTCACTAATTTAATTTTTCCCGCTTCGTTTGAACTCCGATTGGCTTCAAACTTGCGCCATTAGTTTTTTTTCTTCAAGGGCTTTCTATCAAGATCAGTCGTGAATATATTTTGAAGCACGAAAAAAAATATTTCGGGGCTGATTTTTAAAAAAAAAGTTAAGTCTGGGTAATTTTTATCAACACTATACATTGGGTTTATCAACACTATACACTGGGTTTATCAACACTATACACTGAGTTTATCAACACTGAACACTAGTTTTATCACCTCATTTTCCGAAATCGAACATGATTTTTATCACATCATCACATGTTTTTTTATGAACACTAAGCACTAGTTTTATCAACACTAAACACTATGTTTATCATTAAATTGCATGTGTTTTTATCATCCCATCACATGTTTTTTTTATCAATACTAAACTCTAGTTTATCACCCTTATTTCGGGACTGATTTAAAAAAAAGTTAAGTCTGAGTAAAAAATTCTAGTTTATCACCATTATTTTTAATTGAACATGATTTTTATCACCTCATTATCTGTTTTTTATCACCCCAGTACATGTTTTCTGATCAACATTTAACACTAGTTTGATACCCCGATATAAAAAATTTATTAGTGAAGATTTATCAACACTCAACATTTTTTTTATCACCCCAATATAACTTTTATTTTCGTGCTTCAAAATATATTCATGACTAATATTGATTTAAAGCCCTTGGAAAAAGAAAAATATTGGCGCAAGTTTGAAGCTAATCGGAGTTCAAACGAATCGGGAAATATTAAATTAGTGAATTGGTTAAGAAAAAAATGGACACTTGTCCACATGACACCATGCTATTACAATTATGCCATTGCTTGTGTAAGAAATGATGAAAGTGGCGTGAATTTGGGTGGAATTGGGGTGATGATGTGGCATCATGGTGAATGTTAGATCTTAGGTGTGTGTGGTTTGGATTGGTTCACACAATTTTTAGGATAAGAGGAGTTTCTAGCCGATTTCTCCTCTTATTTGTAATACTTTTCTTTTTTTTCTCTTTCTTAGTTTGGGCGGGGTGTAGTGCGAATAAGATTTAAAAAAATTCAATACGAAATGAAAAAAACTTTGTTAATTAAAAACGAAAAAAAAGATACAACTTAATCGATATGAAGATGAAAAGTACAACACATCACACTAACTCATTGATCCTTCTAACCATTACCGATCATAAAGAGTCAATGGGTGGCCAACTCCTCGGCGTCTATGTCCTGAAGCTCTCGGTACTCGCCCATGAGGCTCTCCTACTGATAAGAACTGGTACTTCGTACTAGCCAAACTTTTGGCCAACTTCGGATTTTGTGCCAACACAACCTTTCCCTTGCCCTTATTTTGGCCCACTTGGCCTTAGAAGCCTTTTGGCCCTTAGGGCGTCGACCGCACGCGTACAAGTATGAGAATGCCCTCTTCCTCAATAACAACGACAACAAGAATGTCCATCTTAGATAGTAGAGGTACCATTTGAGATTGAGGAGTCCCCATTCGAGATGTTCTAGGGGTCCTCCCTTCGCTTTTGCCACATGATAGACCGAAGAAGTCACCGTTAGTTCGCGAGAATTCGTCCACGAACTAGTGCTTCCAACATGGTTTCTCTCTCACAATGGTCCACCAGTGCTTACAAAAGAACTCATGCTTGTAATCCCTCTCGACATCAGATATGATATGATCGTCGGAATAACTACTATGGTAGATGTTTTTGAATTTAGACCAACACCCTTGAAACTTATTTACTTTCCGGTTTGTGACACTTTAGTTTTACTTGTAGTGTTTGGTGCTGCACTCGGTATCCTTGGTTTCCTTGGTCATGTAAGCGACATCCCTTTTTCACATACTATCAAAAACGATGCTCAGTATGGTCCAATCCAATGACGGAGTCCTCGAAGTAATTCAACCACGTACTACGAGGGCTACTCAGCTTGCGTCCATTTTCAGTTGACCCGCAGGCGCCGAATACTAGATGGTTGGGACTGAGGAGGCGGAACTGGGAGCACCCTCACACATATGATGGGAGGAGGTCAAGTTAGGCTCGATACCAACATATGTGAATTGACCATGGTCGACTCCTCAAAGGTAGACTACAACATAGAGGCAATGTACATGCACTCCATAAGCTATTCCCCGTCTCGATCATCGGAGTACTGATGCGAGTAAAGCGGCTCAAGAACGTAATCCCAAGTGGAAGTACTACTAAACTGGGGAACGTAACCCTAGGTTATGTCGGGGTCGAGTTGTTCACTAGAGAGATTGTTCTGGAGAAGTTTGGAAGGAGAAGCTGTAGGATTATGTACTACGTTAGCACGACGGAAAACAAAAATATCTAAAACTCTTGTTGGTATAATATTAGTTAGACTAGATCAACATACATCAACTAAATCTGATTTATGCATATTATAAATGGAGTTTAGCTCAATATAGGCAACTTTGGATCAACTAGTTCGAGACGAGGACCTTTGAAAGTGTAGTCGTAGGCGTTCACGAGTTCGTCCTCTAACGGTATCACACGAGAAAGCTATATCCACAACTTGACGCGCTTGTAGTCCTTGAACGAAAAAAATCACAATCTCACTCTATGGGTGACTGAAATTTCAACTATGAAGCTTGATATTTTCGGCCAACCCTAGCCCTTTAGTTAAAGGTGTTGGCTTTAGTTTAAGGCCAAGTCAAATAGAATTAGGAAACCTTAACCTACTCCAAATAGTTTTCCTTGTTCTAGACTTTCTAGCATTTATGGTTTCTCCTTTAATTCTATTTATATAAATTAAGTGGTGAAAATATATCAAATATATTGGGTTGGATGAAACCCCTATCGGGCTATGATTGTTTGTCCAAGCCCTGTATTATTTATATATTTTTCCCTTTTATTTGTTTATTTAATTACTATACTTTATAATAATTGAATACAATATTATTATTGTTCCATGAATATTTTAATTGAATAAAAGTAATAGATTATATCAAACATAATTTCACATCATTTTATGTAATCGAAACCATTTCGTTTACTTCGTTGTGGTCTTTCTCTATGTGTATGACTCTTTATGATTCATATGACGTTGGTAGTGAAATGAAACAAAATGTTGCATCCATAAGTCACGAGTTACTCTTAGCAAGGCCCATTACCACCCAAATCATAGAACTAATGACTAATACTTCATAAAGTCCTATTACCTTAAATAGTCTTATCCTCCTGTCTTTTGTCGATGTCATGACTGAACAAAGGCATAGAATCATCATCCTTTCTAATTCAGTATTTCAAGTTCTCTTGATCGTGAGTGGGGAATGTAGGTAACAAATCACATGCATGACCATGCTTATATTAAAAACCTCCTACTCATTAAGAGCGGCCTTTTAATGACATCTGACTTGTATAAGTACAAGTGACAAGTACCTTTGACCATCACCCATATATCTCACATGTATATATCCATACCTGAGTACAACTGTTATAACCATATGTTCAGGAATAACGTTTAGCTATGTCAAAACATGAATCCACAACATGTAGATCACATGGTGGTGTCATGGTTGTAGAACTAAGAATTATTCAGATAGTTGAGATATACTCATGTCTCCGTTCTATGGAGTATTCTTAAGGTGGGTCGGCCAATGTCAAACTCTTTGGCATCTGTGATGAGTTCTATTATTAGGGAAATATCACATAATACCTTATAGGAAATCATTCATTCACAGTTTCACTAACATTACAACGCAATGATAATAAAACATTTGCCAACTATTATTAACTCAAATGACAAAGTACATGGCGTGACTTGCCTTACGACATAAAACCCAAAAGAAGCTGCTGACTACCTCGAGGAATTTGTTGCGTTCTTCGCAGTAGATTCTATTGGTAAGGTCGTAGTGGCTTTTTCCAAAAAAGTTGCAGCAGTTTGTACCGAAGGTTATGCTCTGCCCGTGTCGGAGAATTGACAGATAAACACACCGAAGAAGCGATTCTGCTACAAAATGTTGTTGGCAGTAAAACTTTTCAAACAAAGGAAGCTTTGCCACAAAGGAATCAACAACAATGAAGAGGATAATTGTATCAATTATACATACAAATTATCCAATGAAAAAAACAATGGGGGTCTTAAAAAGTTTTTCTCTCTAGAGCTACAGTTGAGCTACAGTAAAGTTTCTTCTCAGTTTCAAACTGTTTCATCTCGTTTCAAAGATTCTCATGGGTATCGATTGAATCGAACTTCCTGGTGTAGTGTCCATGGTGATCGCGCACTGATCATCGGACCACCAGTCGTTTATTTTTCTATCCTCTGATTTGGTTTTTGTTTGCAAAGTGTTGAAGAATGGGCACGTCGTCGGCTTTTGGACCTCCACCGGGCTTTGAGGGTTTGGGACCTGGAACTAGAGATAACGAAGTGTTGGGAGGTAGACACAAATCAGTGGTGGCTACCTCTCTTTCTTGTGGGGAAGATCACTCTTCTCACAAGTATGAGGGTTTGGAGGAAGAACAATTCAGGCTATTTGTACATAATTTACCTCATGGTACTTCTAAGGTTTGGTTGAGAAACCTTTTTCTTGAGAAACCTTTGAGGCATTGGTGGCTAATCTTGGTAACTTTGTTTGTGTCCATCCTTCTTCCATCAAGGGGACATCATTTGATGCAACTTACATTCTTATGCATTCACAAGAATATCTCAAAGTTTATAAAGAGACTGGTTTAGAGTTAGAAGGGGTCAGACACAACATTATGACTTGCTCAGTGGATTTGTCTGTCATCCCTACTATTCCAACACCTTCATTTAGTGTTTTATCTACCTCCTCTGATGCTGGAAGCTCTGAACATTCTCCATCAAGTGAGTTTATTGCAACTGTCAGCACTGACTTAGGTGAAACCTCAAAAGGAAATCTTAATATACAGAGTCAACCATCTTTGGGAGAGAAGAGTCCAATATTCTTGGGAGTTATGGTTGACACAGTACATTTGGCAGAAGGATCTGGTTCTGAGTTGTTGGAAAATGTGATCATACCATACACCATTGGTAAGGAAAGTCCAGCCTTACAACAGTTAGATTTTCCTGCTCTACGTACACCAGCTGCTGTGGAAGTTGCTAAGGATACACCAGAGGTTAATCTTTTCCCCCAGTCGTTTAAGGAAGCATTGGTGAACCTAGAGGAGGTGGACAAATCAGTTTCTCTGGATAATCTTCTATCAGGTAGGCTTGACACTGTTCCAGGAAGTCTTGGATACAACACAATCCAGCAAACCATAGTTGTTACAGATGGGATGTAAAGACCGGCTAAATTAAAAGAAGTAAAATATTAATTTTATTTGTCTTGAAACGTCGAGGTTGGAAAAAATGAGTTGAAAATGATAATCATTTGCGAAAGAAAAAAAAAAGATTTGATCTGGGCTGGACCGGACAGACCCAGCCCATTTTTGACCCGGCCCAGGTTGCTGACTCGGCCCAAGCCCGGGTATTTAAACCCATTTTTTAGGGTTTCAAGGCTCAGACTTCTCCTTCTCGGCTACAATCCCTCGCCTACTTCTCTCAGTCCCGGTCCCTCCTTCCTCTCTCTTCATCTTGACCCTCTCACCGAAACCCCTCACAGACGCCGTCGCCGGCCATCCCCGACCCCCATCTCCCTCTCATCCTCGCCATCCGACGCGAGCCCTCACCGACTTCCCTTCTTTCCCTACTCGTCTTCTCAGATCTGGAGAGTTCACCGACTACGACCGCCGTTGCCGCTGTAGTCCCGAGCTCCTCCTCTCTCTCTCATCTTCTTCGTCTGCTTATTCTCTGTCACGGTCCATTCACCAGAGTCATCGGGACCCCGCCGTGCACGGCTAGGGCCGAGACGACTCGCCGCCCTTCCCTACGGTGAGCCTTGCACCGTGAAACCTCGGTCGGTTTTGGTCACCGCCGAGTGTCGGTCTTTTTCTGAAACCAAACCTCGCCTCTTGCTTCTTTTGTTATTTTTTTGTTCGTTCCGAGCTCTTGTTTTGGTTCTGTGTGAGTCAAAAATCGAAAGAAACAAAAAAGGAAGATTTTGAAACCGAATCAAGTTCATTTCAGAAATTAAAAAGAGGGTTAAAGGGAAAAGAAATGTTTTTAAAAACGAAATCAGATTTATTTAAAAAAAAGAAAAGAGGTTAAGATTTGATTTAACCTAAAGAACTGAAATTTTGGGCGTGTGGAAACGAATTTGGAGCAGAGTTGTTAAAGAAAATAATTTTCAGAGGAAAGTAAAATAAAATCTGATTTAAATAAAAAGGAGTTCAAAATCCGGGGTACGGGTTCTGAGTTCGAGGCTCGGGTGCTCGAACCCGACACGTCGTTTAATCCCGCTTTGGACCCGTTCGAGTTTAAAAGGCAACGTATTGAATTTACCTTAGACCGTACCTGCACTAACTGTAAGTTTTAACTGCTAAACCCAGGCTTGGACTTTACCCGAGACTTTGGACTTCGTGGACTTCGCCCGAGAAGACGAAGACCACTCCGAAACCCGTGTGAAGAACGGAGGGGAGGCTAATCGACTTTACAGCAGAGTATTATTAGAGGAAGACCACAAGGTAGGGAAAGTCTAACTCCTCGAGTATTTCAATACTAGTATGCCTATTAGGTTAATAAAATCGGAAATGTCCTAGAATTGCATATAGGATGCGAATCACTAGAATAAGTGTCTTTCGATTACTAATAACCGGACGCGTCTAGCAAGCATGCTTAGGATGAGAATCACTAGCGTAGCTCGCTTTCAATACTTGGGAATTGATTTACTGGTAGAGCGGTCGTGATGAGCCCTCGGATTAGTTGTGTGTTAGCTTCACATGCTTTGTTTGCTAGTCATTAGGATGATCAAGAGTCTAATGAAACTAGATCGAATGCATGCTTGAATGTCTGAATGTTGAACTCGAATGCTTGAATCATTGGTTGATTCACCCGAGTGTGTGCGTCCTGCGGGAGCATTACCTCGGTTCCCGATGATCTATGGTCCTTTGGACCGAGGGACAATCCGACATAACACAAGGACTATTGCGGATCGGAGTATGAGATCCGACATGACACAAGAACCCAGTGTTCCGGAGTATGAGGATTGAAGTTGTTAGCGTGATATTCACTTGTTCTCATTTTAATGGTTATCAAATACTTGCTGTAATTTCCTTTTGATTTCTCATAATATCGTTATTCTTAAGAATTGAATATTATTTCCTCTTTGGTATTTTCATAGTATGTTATTGGTTAATGGTATTAACTGCATATTGTGCGACCGTGCTAAAACCCTTTTATTACTAAAATGAGGTTAACCTGTTTATGATTTTCCCTACTGAGCGTAAGCTCACCCCTATTTGTATTATCTGTTGTTTATACAGGCGTGATTGATGAGTAGTGGGCTCAAAGCTTGGGAGCTTTCGGAGAGTCTGGGCTTGTTTAGAGACGTCTTGGTCTTTGTATTGAACCTCTTATTTTATTTGCTTATTCGGAGCTTGACTCTTATTACAGTTTCGGAAACCATTTTATCGAGTTAATTGATTGGAATTAAACTTTGAGGCTTACTATTGTTGAAAGGTTGCGTCTTATGTTATTATTTTGTTCTCAACTCAAGTCACGTCTGGAGTCCGGCCAAAACCGGATTTGGGGCGTGACATGGGACTACCTGGAAATGCAAGTACAAAAGGAGATGTTGTTAATTGGCCACATTAATGAGGAAGGGACTACTAAACCCTTATTCACTGTTTTGGGGTCCTTACTTCAGACACCAGGTCACACCACACAAGTTTTGGAGGGAATGATTATTTCAAAACCTTCCAATTTAAACAAGGGTTTAACCAAGTCTTTTGCTGAAGAAAAGAACAAAAAACAACAAGTCAATAAGGGTGATACTACTGTAGCTTGTAATACCAGGTCAAGATCAAAGGTTTCGAAGCCAGTCGTAGCTTCTTCTTCTCATTCCAGTGGTGCAAAAAAAGGGCCAATTTGTTTCAAGAGGGGAGGGGCTGGCACCTGGGATTATTGTAAAGCTTTGGGTCTCGAAGCTTTTATTGATGATGATTTAGTAGCTGCACAACTTGATAATTTGGAAAATGAGATAAATCAGACAGTGGATTTAGAAACAAACTCAGAAGATGATTACTGTGATCTAGAAGAGCTTGAAGAGGGGGAAGCAGTGGAGAATACCTGCACCTCTTTACCCACCATCAGACTCTCCTCTCCATGAGAATCATCTCATGGAACATGAGGGGAGCCTCCTCAAGACAAAAGAGGAGAGCTCTTAGGAATGTTTGTGTCAGGAATCAAGTAGTTATGGTACTAATACAGGAATCTAAGTTGACATATATACCTGGTTATTTTGTCTCTGAGTGTGGATTCTCAAAGTCCTGGGAAGCTCTATTCATCCCAATTGTGGAACAAAGATGTCTGTCATGTCCACTCTTCTCTGGTTGACAATCAAGCTATCTATTGGTCTGGCCTTTTTACTTCTAAGGAAGCTATAATCACTGTTATCAATGTCTATGCCCCTTGTTCTGTGGCTGGTAGAACCACTTTGTGGGAAGATATTGTCATTAAAGCATCTGTTTATCCAAGCCCCTTGGTGATAGCTGGGGAGTTTAATGCAATTTTGGACCCATCTGAAAAAACTGGCCCCAATTTCTTCTCCACTAGTATCAGAAAGTTTTAGAACTTTATGGACAATCTTGGCCTTATTGATTTGCATCTCTGTGGGGGGTAAGTATACTTGGTTTGGTCCCAACTCTAGAACCTCAAGACTGGACAGGTTTTTAATTTCACCATAACTGCTTACTATGTGCACTAATCTCTCTCAAGATGGTCTGCCTAGGACAATATCTGATCACAAGCCCATTATGTTGAGCAATCCTAGGGTGGATTGGGGGCCAAGACCCTTCAAATTCATAAATTCCTGGACATCTCATCCCTAGTTTTACAGTCAATCAAAGCTTTTTTGGAATTCATTGGTAGTTCATGGCTCTCCAACATACAAACTCTGGTTCAAATTAAAGTCACTAAAAGCTTTTTACAGGCAGTGGAATACAGAAGTATTTGGGTGGATTGATAATGACATTGAAGCTCTCTCTCTGGAGATCTCGGTTTTAGACATCATTATTGATGATAGATGCCTTGCTCCCCAAGAAATCTCTCACAGAGGCCTACTCAAAGCAAAACTAGTTCAGAAACTTAAACTCCAAGCAAAAAATGTGGAGCCAGAAAGCTAGACAGCAATGGTCTAAGGAAGGAGACAGATGTACAAAGTTTTTTCACCTCATAGCCAATTATAATGGGGCTAGGAAAAGATCTCTCAGATAGTGTTGAATGGGATCGCTTATACTTCTCCAGTACAAATTAAATGCTTGGCCAAGGAACATTTTCAAGAGAGATTTTTGGAGACAAATTCTGTGTGTATTGATCTCTCTTCTTTACCTTTCAATTCCCTCTCATTCCTTCAAGCTCAGGGTTTGGAGATTGCTTTTAGTGAGGCTGAAATTTGGGTTGTTATAAAAGCCTGCAATGGGAACAAAGCTCCTGATCCTGATGGATATACAATGAGGTTCCATCAGAAGTGTTGGCTTTTCACAGAGCCTGAGATCATGGCATGTTCGGAACATTTCTTCTTGGGGGGATCTCTTGGCAAAGGTTTAAATTCTTCTTTCATCATATGATACCCAAATCTGAGTCCCCTCAAAATTTTGATGAATTTAGGCCTATAAGCCTCATTAGTAGTGTTTATAAAATCATCTCAAAGCTGCTGGCATTGAGATTAAAAGCCGTGATGAATCACTTGGTTAATGATGTTCAATCTGGTTTCATTTCTGGGAGACAAATACTTGATGGGATCCTCATAGCCTATGAACTCCTCCATTCCATTAAAAGATCTAGCCAAGAGGTCATCATCTTCAAAATAGATTTTGAAAAAGCTTATGACCATATTAATTGGGGGGCACTTCTGAATATTCTAAGGTTTATGGGATTTGGCAAACTCTGGATCTCTTGGATGTCTATGTGTATGCAAGCATGGTCTTCTGTACTGATAAATGGGTCTCCAACTGAAGATTTCCCACTCTTGAGAGGACTCAGACAAGGGTGCTCATTATCTCCTCTTATATTTGCTTTACTAGCTGAAAGCTTTCATCAATTAATGGTTAAAGGGATCCAGAATAATTTGTTTGCTGGAATCAAGTGTAACAACCAGGGCCCTGAGATATCTCATCTCCAGTTTGCAGATGATAAACTTATTTTTATTGAGGCATTTATTCAACAAGCAATCAATCTAGAACATAACAAGTATATCTCTCAATTCTAAATTTCGATTAGGGACTGAAAATGAATAGTGACCGGTAGAATGAACCGGTAAAACAACACAGTTACCAACAATGACGTTAGAAATCATACCTGAATTCGAGGCAGTGTGAGACGTGGCTCCGGTGTCCATGTACCAACCGTCATCCGGTTGCTGAAGTGCCATAGTTGAAAAAAGCTGATTGAGGTCTGTTTGTTGAGTGCCAGATAATGGGCTGGATGCTGATGGAGCAAAAGGAGCTGCGGACTGACCATGGGGCTGATTCTGCTGTGTGTGAGTGAAATGGGCCGGTACATGTTGCTGGGACTATGCTGCTGCATATGGGCCTGAGAAGTGCGGCCCAAGAGAGGATAAAAACGCTGTCTGCGATGCGTTGCTGCCGAGAAGCTGGTGCTGGAGATGCGCGAGTTGCTGCTGGAGTTCCCAGATTTGCTGATGGTGTTGCTGCCGGAGTGAGCCGGAATCTGAGTTACCTGTCCGGCGTTGATGAGTTGATTGCTGAAGATGAGGAGGACCTGCGCTAAGAAGACCTGACCTGCGATTGTTGCCGCCGAAATTGCCGGAGCTGGAGCCAAAATTGCCGGAGCCATGAGCCATGTTGCTGCCGTAGTAATTGCCGGAACTGCCGCGACCGGAGCTGCGACTCCTTCCCCGGAATCGACCTCTGTGAGAGGTATGTGTAGTTGGGTATTGGTTATTGTGGGTGTAGAGGAAAGAGTCGGAATTAGGGATTTGGGTGTGCCTATTTTCTGCTAGTAAAAGCATGGATCGAACTGTGAGGAAGGAGGGAAATGGATTTTGATGCTGAATTACCTCCACTGTGCTATTGTATGTCTCAAGAAGCCCTTGCAATGCTTGTAAAACAAGTTCACGATCAGTGATAGGTTGGTCGACGTCTACGAGAGAATCGGAGAGTATTTTCAGCTTCTGACAATATGCTGAAATGGTGAGAGATCCCTTACGAAGGGATCGAAGCTCTTGTTGTAGTTGAAGAGCTCGTGACATTTTTTTATCACGAAACAGAGATTCGATCGAAGTCCACATATCAAGGGCTATGGCATCGGGTTTGAAAACATCAGAGAGTAAATCCCGATCCACTGTGGCATACAACCATGTAACTACGAGAGCATAAATTCGCAACCATACAAGATCTGGTGTTTCTAGTGGTTGATCAGTAATATGAGATAAAGTTTGATGGCTTGCACACAATTTTCTGAACATCTCTCGCCATTGCTTGTAATGTGGATCATTAGTGGAGAGTTTGAAGGGCACAAAGTAGTTGCCATTGGTTACGGTATAGGCTGAGTGAAAGGATGAGTTTGTTGAAGAAGTAGATGAGTCCTTGGTGGATACGTCCCCAGTCATGTGAAATGGTGATAAAGGTCTGTGTAATAATTTGAAAGTGTGTGGTTTGATGCTATGAGTAGAACGTAGTGATGAATGCAAGGTAAAAGAGAAAGAAGTATGGTAACAGTGATAAGGGAATGGAAAAAGAAAGAGGAAAAGGAACCTGGTGTGGTGTGGCAGAGGCAGATCACAGATGAAGGATGTTGAAGCTGAAGCAGCAGTAGTAGGGAAAAGTTGAATGAGGGCTGCTCTGAAATGGAGGCTCTGATACCATGAAAGTAAAGTAATTCCCGTAGGTTTGATATTGCATTCATCATAGTTATATAGATTACATAGTATGATGGATAAGCACAAATCTACTAAGATAGATTTCTTACACAATGTAGTGTTCATCAGAAATAGAATGATAGAGTCTTATACAGATGAGAATTATATTCTAACAATAAAAGTTGAACTTGGCCTAAGCTAAATGTTAGGAGCCACATATATGTACAAGAATAATTTTACTCACCACTATGCTAGTCTCAATAGGCAGTAAATTAGTTTTTAGAGGACCCATAGTGGCATCAGAATTTTGTCGGAATCCCCAAAAAGGTGAGTCGAATCTTCGAAAAAGAGTTGGATGTCAATCGAATTTGCGAGCCTAAAAAGAGACATCGATGAATCTACAGACGCTGATAGTCTATAGATTCGATACATATGGGCCCATAGAAATGTTGACTAGGGATAAGAAGGGTGCCAAGTGACGACAAACAATTGTGTCACTAAAGCTGAAAGTTATTGCCAAAACATTTCTCCTTCGTCTTCACCAAGTCCCCGATTATGAAACTCTCTCGTTCTTCCTCTTCGGTAGTCATTAGCGTTGCGACAGATTCTCCGGCGACAGCTCTTGGAGCTGAAACGCGAAGCAAGACAAAAAGATGTTGCGTTTGTGAGTCATTTCTGGCGATCCACCATTGAATCTCCACCCTCACCGTGCTGCTGCGTACGGTGAGGGAGGAGATTCTGATTGCCACAACAAAAAGATGTTGTGTGATATGAAGAAACGTTTTTGCAACAAGACTACGCCCCCTCTCCGCTGCGTACGTTAGTCCCATGCTCGCCCTTATACAAAGGCTCGAACCAATATCTGTTGTCATCAACGATCCCGAGTTGCACAACATTTCAGGATTCAATAACCTTCCCAGTGTCCATCTCCGGAATGAGCCAAAATGGGATGCCCCTCTTAAGTCATACGCCCCCTAGAGAGTTGCAAGGCGAGCAAAGCGTACGAAATTGGATATGCCATAAGTAGACTTAGTTAGATGAGGTAGCCTACTAGGTATGTGCATGGATAAATCACTCCGGGAACTCGGAGCATGGGGCCGATCAGACGGGCCATACATTCCGGGATCACATTCGGAGGGACCTTGCCAATGTGACTTGGAAAGCCCAACAACTAAGCGAAAATTAAAGAACTACAAACAACAAAGGAGTGTCATCGACAAGAAGGTGAAGATGTTTCATGGTTACTGGTCTAAGTTCAAGCACATCTACTAAAGTGGTCGTTCCGACAACCAGATCATGGCCGATGGGAGGAGTACATCGAGAAGTCAACACAACTTCACATGGAATACTGGTGAAACCTCTTGCGAGAGAAGCCTTGTTGGAAGCATGAGGACGCGTTCTCCCCTACCATCGGGGAATTAATTTAGACAGACGGACATCGCATGCCCAAAACACCTGGCCTTAGCACCTCAATGTTTGAGATGGATATTTGGTAGTCGCCGTAGATGAGGCCCCCCGGGGGGGGGGGGGGAGGGAGTGTCCCGGACCCGTAGGCAGTCGCCGGCCTGAGGACCAGAAGGTGGCAAAGGCGTGGAGGGCTACGGGGAAGGGGAATGTACTATCCAACAACACTCGACCCAAAGTGGGCCAAAAGCTTGGCCAGCTTTGAAAAGCACTGTCAGGAGTTACTCGTTGCGTTTGAGTCTCTCATGCGCAATGTTCGCTTACTACAAGAGGTGGATAACTCTAATATGGATCCCGAGGACTTGGGCGACCCATAGGCTCTTTCTCAACGACATGAAGAAAACGATGAATGGGTTGGTGTGATATATTGTACACTTGATTATGTAATACGGTACTTTCAAGATATTCTTGGTTTGTAACTTAATGAAGTTTATTTCCATGTTTTCGGGTGCTGTCTAGATTTATCATTTTGTCTCAAAATATTAAGAGCACCCCTTTGAGAATTATCAGCGAATTATAACTAATTGAAGAAAAAAAAAGTCGAAAAATTAAACAATTTTATTCAAGTCATGTATTATCAAATTAAACAAGTCGAGAAATTGGATATATGTTGAAACAACCTCTTTCCCTGCACCATCGGAACAAATTATATCTTTTTTTATAGGATAAAATTTTATTAAGCAAATGTTCTACAAGAAAGTAAAACAAAGCCGGAAAATGATCCATAAAAAGAACCGTTTCTCCGTACAAAAACAGCTACAAAGAGCAACAAAACATCAAAGCAGGAAAACAAACGAAAAACAGTCGTCTACTTCCTACTCGAATTCAAACAGATAAAAAGGTTAGACACCGGAACCGGAATAAGAGCTTCTTCTGAAGTCGGATCAGGGTAAACCACATCCTCACTAACCTCGATGTGATCATCCTGCGGGACTCTACGTTCGAGGGCCAAAGAAGCAAGGTCGACCGGTTTTTTCCCAACTTTCTTGCTAAAAACCCAAGCGCCCAAGCTATCCTTTTTAGCAATATCAACAGTGAAGCTCCCCGAAATGTCTCCTTTATCAACAGAGGACTTAATTGTTGACTGATAAAAAACAACTGGAGGAACATTTTTCTTTGGTTGCACCTTTTTCGGACATCCACGTCCCTTCTTTTGAGGTAAAACCTCAAGATCCGGAGATTTAGTCAAAACGTCCTTCCAAGGGCTTCCTTGGTCGACAACCGGGATGGCAACATCAATCTGAGGTCCATCACCGAACTCCGCCACCACAGGAAGGTCATGGCCAAACTGGACCTGTTCTGAAGGCTTGTTGGCCTGCAGAGTCAACCCACACACTTGGGCCTCATCTACAATTCGAACACCGCCTTCAGAAGCCTGTGATTCAGCCCGACTTGCAACCAAAGCATTTGCAATCAAATCAGCAACCCCTTTGAATCTCTCCAGACTCACTCAACCCGTGATCTTCTCCACCATCCGGATTAGATCGCGGTTTTGCAGAATCAAAAGACGAGGTCGTACCATTGCAGGAGGGAGCAGTCCCACTCGTACCAGAGCCAGAACCTTGAATCCCATCCACTTGCACCGCACCACGAGGGTCAGCACGAGGGAACCGAGCTTCGAAAGCTCTGATTTCACGGTGGCGAGTTTAAGGACGAGCCAAAGCAACGAAGTGTATATGCCCATTCAATTTGAGTCTGTTTAATCCCAAAATAGCCTGAGAAGCCTGAACACACGTCGAGAAGGAGATGAAACCGAAAAATCTCCTTCCCTTATTCGAACGCTTCAAAACAGAAACCCTTCGGACGGACCCAAAAGCGCTGAAAACGTTACTTACCCACTCTTCTATGGAACCATAAGGAAGATTGCAAACAAACACATCGGTGGATGATCCGACATTGTCCGAAGTATTCTCCTTATTGGCTAGTTGAGTGAACGTCTTCCTATCTGCAGTCGCTCCAGGGTGCTCCGTATCGATCTGAGGATTCGTAACGTTCACCGGATCAAGAGCAACGACATAATTCTTGAACACAACTGTTAGAGATAACATCTCTTATCCTAGTAAATAGAGTTTAAATATTAAGCTCATGATATATTTTGTATTTGAATCATTTTGGGTTTATCTATAAACTACCTATATATGTATATTGTGACATCAATAACAATATCAAGATTCAAACTCTGTCATGGTATCAGAGCAATTCTACTCCTAACCTACTTCTTTTCCTAAAACGCTTCCACCTTGCGTTTCTATTCCATTTTTTTATCTCAAAACCGATCACTTCCATTCGGTTTTGGCACTGTTCTGCGCCATCTTCAACTCCACGAACGCAGCCCAGGTTCTCCTCTCCAACACAGCACCTGTTCAACACCGTTCCGGCGCCAAATTTTCTCTTCTCCAATGGCCGATCCACGTCTCTATCCATCTCTCACGGTCTTCAACATCAGGAACGACGTTCCAATCACTCTCGAAATGGAAAAAGGCCAATGCTCATCTTGGGCTGAATTGTTCCGCATTCACTGCCGTGTGTACTGTGTTTTGCATCATATTCCACCGGACTCTGCTTCTCCGACCAGTGCCGACTCCACTCCGGCACCACCAGCTGCTGCTCTCACGGTCTCCTCTACCGAAACAACACTGGCGACCAATGCTCCTTCGGCCACACCTGCTGCTGCCGTGCTCGATGCTCCTTCGGCCGAAATTCCAGATGATCTTTGGGATCGCCTTGATGCCACCGTCCTTCAATGGATATACGGTACTATTTCGAGTGAATTGCTTCAAACCATAATTGTCCCTAATAATACTGGTGCACAAGCGTGGAATTTGCTTCGTCTGATCTTTCAGGATAATAAGCACTCGCGTGCCATTTATCTTGAACATCAGTTTTCGTCCACCAAATTGGATGATTTCTCCAATGTTTCTAGCTATTGTCAAGAGCTGAAAACGATCGCTGATCAATTAACGGACATGGGAGCCCCGGTTTCCAACAATCGTTTGGTCCTACAGCTTGTCGCAGGACTATCCGAAGCTTATGACAACGTGGCTACTCTCATTCAGCAGAGTGATCCACTTCCTTTTTTCTATGAAGCTCGATCAACATTAGTCTTGGAAGAGACACGGAAAGTCAAACAAGTATCTTCGGGTACTTTGGCTTCATCCAATGCTTTGTACGCAGGCTCCACTGGATCCTCGTCCAAAGATTCTGGACATTCCCAGCAGCAGCAACCACGTAGTTCGCATGGCAGAGGCAATTTGCGCGGGAGACAGGGTACGGCGTCCAGAAACAACCGTGGGGGTCGTGGGAATCGTACTGGACCTCAGTCGCACGCTGGTTCTGTCTCTGGGCCGTCAGCTTCCTGGACCGGCCAACCCATAGTTTGGAATGGGCAATCCTACTGGCCCGGTCCACCAGCTTCCACCTGGGCCGGACCATATCAACAGACTCCTCTGTGTCCCTATCCCACTGCGCAGCAACAGTGGACGCGCGGTTCTGCCCCTCAACCTGGCGTCTTGGGCCCTAGACCAGCAGCACCTCCTCAGGCCCATGTTGCAGTACCCACTGATGTGTCCACTGCTATGGCCCAATTATCTATGCAGCAGCCTTCCGATGGAAATTGGTACATGGACAGCGGTGCTTCCTCTCACATGACTTCGAATTCAGGTAACCTTATTTCTTATGTTAAGTCAAATATCAATCGCTCTATTATTGTTGGTAATGGTCAAACTATTACTATTTGTGGTACTGGTAAAGCATATATATTTCCCACCCGACCTGATTAAGCCTTACATGATTAAGCCTTATTTCAGTACGTCGTTTTGTCAAAGACAACAATGCCTCGATAGAATTTGACCCTTTTGTTTTTTGTGTGAAGGATTTTCGGACGGGACATCCGGTTATGAGATGCAATAGCACAGGAGAGTTATACCCTGTTACTTCACATGTTTCCCCTAGGTCGTTATCTACTTCTTCAGCATTTGTCGCTTTATCACCAGAAGTCTGGCATTCTCGTTTAGGTCATCCGGGTAGTCCGGTGTTTGATTTACTTTGTCGTTCTAATTGCATTTCTTGTACTTCGAACAAATTGAATAATGTTTGTCATTCTTGTGTTTTTGGGAAACATATTTGTTTACCTTTTGAACAATCTTTATCTGTTACTACTGCTCCTTTTGATATTGTGCATGCTGATCTGTGGACGTCTACTGTCTTAAGTTCCTCGGGACATAAATACTATCTTGTATTACTTGATGATTTTACTAACTTTGTTTGGACCTACCCTCTCGGTAGAAAATCTCAAGTATTTCAAATATTCTCTGCTTTTAGTGTTTTTGTCTCGACTCAATTTGGATACAGTATCAAAAGTTTTCAGTGTGACTATGGGTAGGAGTTCGATAACACCCCGTTTCACAACTTCGCTGCTTCGTCAGGATTGGTGTTTCGTTTCTCCTGCCCTCATACCTCGTCTCAAAACGGTCGTGATGAACGTAAGATCCGCGGTTTAAACAATGTGGTTCGTACGTTGCTCCTTTATTCTTCTATTCCCCCTTCATATTGGCACTATGCTTTAGCTATGTGTACATATTTGTCTAACGTGCTTCCTTCTAAGACAATTCAGTTTTCATCTCCTACTTGGCTTCTTTATCATCGCACACCGACATACTTTCATCTTCGTATTTTTGGATGTCTGTGCTTTCCTCTTTTTCCATCCACAACTATTCACAAATTGCAGGTACGCTCTACACCGTGTGTTTTTTTTCGGATTTCCTCTGAACCATAGAGGGTACATATGTTATGATTTAAAAGCTAACACGTTCATTATTTCAAGGCATGTTGTTTTTGACGAATCGGTCTTCCCCTTTTCATCACATTTTCGACCATCATCCCCCACATATGAGTTCCTGACTGATCTCATATCCCCTGTAGCCAAGGCCCAAATATTTTTTCCTATTTCAGGTCCAGATACTGCACCTTTGCAGCCTAGCCCATCTCCTGCTATTGACTCGCAGATCACATTGCCGCCCTCCTCTACCCCAGCTGCCGGGCCTGCTCCTGCTACCGGTCCTGATCCTGTTACCATCTCGCGGCCCCCATCACCAGCCGGAGTCTCCTCTCCATCTGCATTCAGTGAGCCCGTCCCATCAGCCCCAACCCAGCCTCCCATTTCAGATGCTCCACTTGAGGCCCGCCCCATTGACCCAGCCTCACCTCCTATTCAGACTCGTCGAATGGTTACACGAGGCCAATCAGGTATCGTGAAACCTAAACGTATTTTTAACCTATCTACCTCTCTAGACCCGTCGCCTATACCCCGTAGCCCTAAGGATGCTTTACTAGACCCTAATTGGAAACTAGCAATGAAAGATGAGTTTGATGCTTTACTTAATAATAAGACTTGGGTCCTGGTTACTCGTCCTGTCGGGGTCAATATTATACGGTCTATGTGGATTTTTCGCCACAAGACTCGATCTGACGGTTCTTTTGAGCGTTATAAGGCTCGTCTTGTTGGTGATGGCATGTCTCAACAGGTTGTAATTGATTGTGAGGAGAATCTTAGCCTAATGGTCAAGCCTTCCACTATTTGCACCGTCCTCAGCATTGTAGTGTCTCGTTCCTGGTCTATTCATCAGCTCGACGTCAAGAATGCCTTCTTACACGGCAATCTTCAGGAGATAGTATATATGCATCAGCCGACCGGTTTTCGGAGTTCCACACATCCTGATTATGTCTGTCTGCTGCATCGATCTCTTTATGGACTCAAGCAGGCTCCTTGTGCGTGGTACTAGCGATTTATAGACTTTGTCTCTTCCATCGGATTGTGTCACAGTAAATCCGATCATTCACTGTTCATTTATCGTAGTGGTACGGACACGGCCTACATTCTTCTCTACGTTGATGACATCATCCTTGCGTCGTCGAGTGATGATCTTCGCCTCTCGATTATGTCCAGCCTTGCTTCAGAGTTTTCCATGAAGGACCTCGGTCCTTTATCCTATTTCTTGGGCATTGCGGTCACCCGTCATTCTGGAGGCATGTTTCTATCCCAACAGAAATATGCCTCGGATATTATCGATCGTGCTGGTATGACATCTTGTTCCTCTTCGGTTACTCCAATTGACACTCGGTCCTCAGAGTTTTCCAGCCTTGCTTCAGAGTTTTCCATGAAGGACCTCGGTCCTTTATCCTATTTCTTGGGCATTGCGGTCACCCGTCATTCTGGAGGCATGTTTCTATCCCAACAGAAATATGCCTCGGATATTATCGATCGTGCTGGTATGACATCTTGTTCCTCTTCGGTTACTCCAATTGACACTCAGGGCAAGCTTAGTGCTACTGATAGTTCTCCGTTTGAGAATCCGACGCTTTATCGTAGTCTTGCGGGGGCGCTCCAGTATCTCACATTCACACGACCGGACATCTCATATGCAGTTCAGCAGATCTGTCTCCATATGCATGATCCACGTGTCAGCCACATGGGTGCGCTTAAGCGGATTATTCGCTATCTTCAGGGAACACGACATTTTGGGCTTCACCTCTACTCTTCGCCTGTTTCTGGTCTTGTAGCATACACTGATGCTAATTGGGCCGACTTTCCGGACACACGACGATCCACATCCGGCTTCTGTGTATTTTTGGGAGACAATCTCGTCTCATGGTCCTCGAAGCGCCACCCGACTCTATCTCGCTCTAGCACCGAGGCAGAATATCGAGGTGTCGCCAACGTTGTATCCGAGACTTGCTGGCTTCGTAACCTTCTTCTTGAGCTCCATTGTCCGGTCTCCCGCGCTACTCTTGTCTACTGTGACAACATCAGTACGATATATCTCTCTGGGAACCTGGTTCGGTATCAGCGCACCAAGCATATCGAATTGGATATTCCTTTTTTCCGAGAGAAGGTCGCAAAAGGACACGTTCGAGTTCTCCATGTCCCATCTCGGTCTCAGATTGCGGATGTCTTCACCAAAGGTCTTCCACGAGTTCTTTTCACCGAGTTCAGGTCCAGCCTCAACGTCCGGGAACCTCCCGTTCAGACTGCATGGACGTGTTAGAGATAACATCTTTTATCCTGGTAAATAGAGTTTAAATATTAAACTCATGATATATTTTGTATTTGAATCATTTTGGGTTTATCTGTAAACTACCTATATATATATATTGTGACATCAATAACAATATCAAGATTCAAACTTTGTCAGCAACTCCCAACCAGACTGGCACGACCAGAAGTGTCTTTAGACGTTACCTTTTTAGCTCGTACTTTCGCCTTAGTCGGTATGGGAGCACAAACTCGAGCTCTTTTACTCTTTCCTGACACAACCTTATCAAAAGGATAAATGATGTCACAGTAGGTAGCATAACTCGAAATCAATACAGAGCAAAAGGTAGAAAACGAGAGAGGTTTGAACGCCGAAACCACGCTTGAACGCCTCTGTCCCATAAGATCACCACACTCTGGTTGATTACCCAAACCACAAGCAACTCAACACTAAGCCGCATGATCAACATATGTAACCACAGACCAATGATCGCAGGAATCAAGTGCACACACAACTAGTAGCAATTGAAACAAGGAAACACGGAGTACCTCTGCAAGTTCCACCACGCCGGCTATACCAAAGCACTCACCAGTTCTTCCGTTTAAACGAGATCCAACCGGGTGACCCCTCAATAATGGCGAACGCCAATCCACCACGCCGGCTCGACAGTACATCGACTCGCCAACAACTCGCTCCTGAACCACCGCGAGACGCAGACGGCTGCTCACCGGAGACGAAGACTCGCCGACCTGGGTAGCTGCACACGGTTAAGATCAACGACCTCCTCTGCCCAGAATCGGAAAGCGATCGGAGATACGAAACCGGAGCAACCAACGACACCTCCAGAGATTCCTAGACCTGCAATCGGGAAGCAATGTCCGACTGAAACCACCGGAGGACGCGAGTTCTGTTCCTGCTGAGTTTCACCGCCGAAGAAGACGATCGGAAATCGGCTGGAGACGTGAAAACGTTGAGACAGAGGCGTGCGATGCTTCAAAACGCACGAGCACGACCACCTCCTTCCTCCCTACTACCGGCCACCATGAAACGCGACTCACACGCCGCCAGAGTGGCGGCTGCTGCAAGTTACAGAAACGAGACCTAAAACAGACGCGTGGGGCGCGCTCTCTTTTTAATTACTGTATTAATCCCAAATTAGATCCTTAATTAAACAAAAGGTAATTCAATTGGGTCGGAGTGGATGCTTTTAATTGTAGTCAATAAGATTGCGTGAAAGTATATTGTGCATGCCAACTCAAGTATATCATAACAAGTTTCTAGTGATTTCCTATACACCAAAAGGTACTTTGTTAAAGAGTCCTCCTTGCTACAGAAACCAGAAATTAAACCCTAGAAGGATAAATCCAAAAAAGTGCAGGCACGCAACAGAGATAATACTGTAAGTTGTGTTAGGTGCAGAGAAGTGGATGAGGAGAGGAAAGTAATGGAAGGTGGAGAGGGCATGCTTTAGTGGCTTGGTTTGGTGCTGAAAATGGCTACAGGGAAGAAGGAAAGGTGCATAAATTTAGGCATGTGAGGAAATTGATGGGATGGGACAAACTCTTAAGTGCATACATGTTATGATATGCTGGAAAAGGAGATGGAGACCCCATTGTTGTTGCAGAGGACAGTCTAACAGCACAGGAGATGTATTTGTCTTTTCATTTATTATTTGGCCAAAGGTGTTTCTCACACACCTCCATGTTGTGGTAAATTCTATTTGTTGTCAAGTCAGTCATTTTTGGTGCAATGAACTTGTACAACCAAACACGGTGAATCAATACATATGTTGTAATTTTATAAAGCTAGCCTATATGAATTAATTATTAATATTATCTAAATATTTTCGTAAAATGGGAGCACACGTGATTGTAGTTTAGTGTTTCCAAACGACAAAAAAGAATAAGATAATATTAAAAAAACTATTTTATACTTAAAAAATCTCCGATCATTAATAGTTTTGTTGGCAGGAAAGAGGTGTTGATACGATAAAAAAATTAGTAAATCTACTTCTCTTTTCTCTTTCGATGAGCATGAAAGAATTGAATTTGCAGTCTATATTTTTACTGTTACCTAATAGGGTAGGCTAATAGTATAAACAAGTATAATGAAAAAACAATAAATGCAAAAAAATAAATAGAAATGACATTTCATTAAAAATAACTAATGCTAACATAATAATTGAAATAAACTACAATGAAATATAATTATACGTCATCGTCAAACTTATTTTCAATGTGTTCGGTGGGACGAAGCTTGCTTGCGTGAATGTTGGTTCGTTTGACCCACCCTTATCTATTTGTTTAGTCTAGCCATCATACGGCTGACGTTTTGCCTTGATAATCATATTGTGCATGATAACACATGCATTCATGACTAAGCCGAGGGAAGATGGTTTCCACATTCAACTCGGCCGAGTGATAATGTGAAACCGAGATTGGAGGACCCCCAATTCTGGTTCCACATCCTTCCTACAGGCTTCTTGGACTTCAGTAAATTTCTCGTGTTTCGGAAGTTGAATCAATGGAAAAAATTTCACAAAAAACAGTCAAGAAGGGTAAATACCATCAACAAGATAATAAGGAAGGTTGTATTAGTGACCGTTTACCGTGTATTGGACCGGTGGTTGCCAACCATTGACGACGCCCAAGAACAATCTGGAATGGTTAAGGACAGTTAAGTCGTTGTTGGAACCCGCCATGCCAAAAAACGTGTGCCAAATTCACAAGTCCCACGTGGCAACATCCTCGACAACTACAATAAGTCTCTTACCGTGATCCCTCCTCGAATGAGAGCCTTTCAATGGTGTTACACAATTCTTCCACTTCCAATGCATGTAGTCAAGACTACCCAACATCCCGGGAAATCCACGCGCTTCAATAACCGTTAAAATGTAATTCATATCAGCCCGTGTTGGCTTACATAGATAAGTCGGGACAAATATAGTAATAATTGCCTTGCAAAATTTTATCACGCACTCCAGAGTCATGCTTTCGCCAATTTTCATATACTCGTCCACGCCATCATCTGCAATTCCATAACACAATTGCCTAATGGTCGCAATACATTTTTTATGCGGAGATAATGATACCTGACCCAAACCGTCCATGCGTTGCTCGATGTATGCATATTTATCCTCCAACTCACGGACAATACACGTGAACACATCCTTCGACATTCGAAAACGATGAAGAAATTGCGTTTCAATGTACATGGAGTGAGGATTGAAATAGTCATGCATTAAACGTTCGTTGGAAGCAACCTAGTCTCGCTTGATGTAGTTTTTATTCTTTCGTGGTTGTTGTGTGAGCATGGCATCGTCTAACAAACTATGAACATCCTCATATGGACTGGTGATGCAATCTTCGATTGGACGTTCCAATAGTCGCTCAAGCCTCGATCGTTGGAAAGGAGCTCTCTTCTTGCATCGGAATCGCTCGTCATTTCGTACAAAAATATGGACAATACAAGATTTTTTGGTTGGAAGAGTGAAGGTGTGATTTTTTTTTTATGCTACACATCTGAATTTATACAAATTTTGGGTCAATTTTAGCAATAAAGTTTGATTTCTTCAAAATAAAAATTTATCAAAACAAGAACTAGTGGTCAATGGAGATATAGTCGTTGGCGCCGGCGTATAGAGCCGTCAGTTAGCTAACCGACGCTTTTATCCGCCAGCATTTTTCCGCCAACTTTCAGTCGTCGCTTCGATTCTATCCGCCACCGTTTTCTTCCCGCCACCGTTCAGCCACTGACTGAAGATGTTCTTAACTTTTGAATTGTTCATAAAGGTATTCTAACTTTTCCAAAATAACAAGTTAGATTTTTTTCTCCCATATTTAAACAGAAAATGGTCATGTGCATACCACATAACCATATTTAAAAAATAGCTAAACTATCCTTAACCCACTCAAACCCTAAAGTACCATTAACCCATTCAAACCCCAAATCTCTTTAACTCATTCTGACATTCAGCTCTCATGTAAATATCCTATTTTATATTGCTTTATTTTTTCCTTCCGATGCCTCCACCAAGTAATATAGGTGAAGCAGCTCAAATGTGGAGGTAGAGGAGCTTGGCCAGAGATGAGACAATATTGGCCGAATTTGAACAAGACCTAAAGTTCCTTTTTTTCTGTAATTTTCTCCTTAATCCCTTGTTACTCTGGGTTGAGTTCGAAAGTGGAGGACAAATCCATGGGTGATGGTTGTAAGAGACAGTGCAAGTAGAAACAATGGTGGTTGGAGGTGGCGACGAAGAAAATAAGAATGACGAAATGATTATTGGTTT
The DNA here is from genome assembly GCA_963921825.1 of Erodium maritimum. Lineage (NCBI taxonomy): Eukaryota > Viridiplantae > Streptophyta > Magnoliopsida > Geraniales > Geraniaceae > Erodium > Erodium maritimum. The sequence continues at coordinate 54,511,233 of OY997591.1, forward strand.
CCTAATGGAAGCTCAGTTCCCAAGTTTTCTTTCAGGAGCTTAGTTTTATATTGCAGTCTATGTTGTGTTGTGAAAGATGCAGTCTCGAAGACTAGGCTTCTTTGTAGGTAGAGCTAGTTTTAGTAGGTTTCGTTATTGAAGTTGTATAGTTCAATTCTAGAGTACCGTTGTAATGAGTTTCTGATGACTAGGATTGCCTATGGGTAAAATCCCACTTTTAAGTGCATCAACATAGAGTCATAAAGCAATATAGTAGACGGTTAAATACCGGTCGATCCCACAAAGCGAAGAAGTATCACTAGTATCTTCGTTAAAACCATGGGACATGGGTTGTCATTTACACATCCCTCAAAGGGAAAAGATATAGAAAAAAATTAAATTTTGATTTAGTTCTAGACAAAAGGAAAATCTACACACTGATGTGGACACAAAATGCATCGTTTTTTGATGTTTTTAATCCCACATCTTGAGCTTTTTAGTTTTGGGTTAATGTGTTTTGATGAACTTCTACTCCATTTTGTGCAATTAGTCCATTGCAGGAGATTTCGAAGCAAAAAAGACACAAATTACCTCGATTCTCACTGTCCTAATGCCGTTTGGTACACGAACTGTCTTCCACTCCTGTAAAACCCAATTGGTTAAAAAGGGTTTTAAAGTGCAAACCGGTACTTTGAGGGTTGTTTTTGTATCGAGTTTGTTTAAAAAATAAAAAAATAAAAAAAAGGGGTTTCAGGCTTGGGCCTGATCGGACTCGGTTTTGGGCCGAGCCAGACCAGGCCCGTTACCCACGCGCACCAGGACCGGCCAAAGGCCCGTCTACCCCGAAACCCTACCCTTAAAACCCCTCCCTCGCCGCTTCAGCCTCATTTCCGCGCACCACTCCCGAGGCGAGACCTCGTCTCCCTCTCCCGACGACCCAAAAACCCGCCGCCGTCGTTCCCACTCTCCTTCCCCGGCCACCGTCCTTTCTTCTTCTCCGACCTCGCACCCGCCGTCCTCTTCTTCTTCGCCGTCTTCTTCTACCCGTCGTACCAGAAACCCAGAAGCCCCACTCGTCCTCTTCCCCCTCGATTCGAGACCGCCGCCGGCGAGACGAACGCCACCGTGCCGATTCAGGCAAGGCTTCAACGGTGAGTCGTCCCTCACCGCTCCGTCCCTTTTTCCCCTTCCTTCTCGCTTCGATTCGAAGAGCTTCGGGCTCTTTTGGGGTCAGCGAGGGTCGGGAGCGTCGTCGGAACTCTCCGAGCTCCAGATCTACGATTCGCGTCGCCGGCGAGCCTTTTGGCCGTCAGATCTGGCCGGGAAAGTTCCGACCTCGCCCCAACCATCGTCCCCGTCGAGTCCCGAACCTCTGGCAACCCAACCGTCGCCGAGAACCCGCTGTCGAAACCCCGTCACCACCGCCGCCGGAGTCGCCGGAAACCTGACCTCAGCCAACGCCACCGTCAGCTCAGACCAGACAAGGACGAGACCTTGGGCTCGGGCTCGGAGCTCAGCTGGGCCTTGGCCTGGACAGGGTTTGGGCTTTGGGCTCGAATCTGGCCTGGGCCATGGCCCGAACTGACTCTGATCTTCGGGTCCGGACTCGGGCCTAACTCCGGGACTGGATCGGATACGGACCGTTTGGGACTAATTTGTTAATTAAATTTAAAATTGATTTAAAACGACACTTGAGACTAAGTCGGTTTTTATCATATTAAACGGTTTAATCCACGGAAATGAAAACCTGTTAATTTAAAGAACTGGGTAGTCAGGACCCGATCTGATTCTGGATCGTTTGTGTGTAAACCCAGATTCGTAGCTGGGACTCCGCCGAGGTGACGAGGCGAGCCGGACAGCTGTTGATAGGAGTATTTGTTCGTAGGAAGACCGCAAGGTAGGGAAAGCTTTAATTACTTATTTACCGCTTAGAATGCATGATCAGGATAATAAAATCGGAAACGTCTTCATTTGCCTATAGGATGCGAATAACTAGATTAACCGTTTTTCAATTACTAATAATCGGATAAGTCTAGTATGCATGTTAGGACGATGACAATTAGTGAAGTGTGCTTTCAATACTTGGGAAATTGATTGACTGGTAGAGAGACTGTGAAGAGCTCTCGGATTAGTTGTGTGTTAGGTTCGCATGCTTGGTTGCTAATTGCTCGGTTAACCTAAGAGTCTAATGAAACTAGAGTAGCTCGTACGATTGAATGCTAAATAATTGTTCATTTGTTGATTGATTTGTTGAGTACCACTTGATTGATTGAGTATTTATGTTAATAAAATTGTTGATTGAACGGATGATCGAGTATGAATGGTTGTGCCACGGGGCACCATCAGGTGATCGATGTACCGCTGGTTCGTGACAGGTAAGTATACGGTAAGTTTGGAGTGTTTTGGATGTCTTGATTATGATGGGAGTGATCTGTTGAGCGTTGACTGGTGACCCATTTATACTGGCTCTTATATTATTGAATGCATGCTCGTTTATTAGTTTGTCTGTTGGTTGCTTGGTTCGGTACTACACCGGGGGGGGGGGGGGGGGGGGGGGGGGTAATCCGGTGCCGTTGAGGTGGTTGGAGTTGGACAGTTACAGTGAGTTATTGACCGCGTTTTAGAGTGTGAGAGTATTGGTTATGGGACCCTGCGGGGCGTTGATTATTGGGCCTGCGGGCAATTGGTTATGGGACCCTGCGGGGCATGGATCATTGAGCCTGCGGGCAACTGGACATTTTACCCTGCGGGGAAAGGATTACTTATAGTTTCATCCCGAGGAACTGTATCCCAGTGGGTGCACTACTTGGTCCCCTATGACATATGGTCCTTAGGTGGCAGTTCCGAACTAGTTCGGTGCCCCGGTGCATGTACCTCCTATGGACCGAGGGAAAATCTGATGTGATGTGGATACTCTGGTGGATCGGGTTATGGGAACCGAGGTAATCCCAGAATCTATTCATGGATCGGAGGCTTGAGAAAGCAAGTGATTGGCAAGATACTAATATTTCCCAGTTTATTATTATTCGTCCTTTAAATTATTCATTATGAATTTATTTATATCACTGTTATTTGGATCCTTTTACGTTGTTGCAATTATTTCTTATTCTTATCACTTCCTTATATGTTCTCTCTTCCTGTCGTTCGGGTTACATTTGTAGACAGTTCATCTTTAACTTAAGGGTTGAATCATTAAGGTTTTCCCTACTGAGCGTCAGCTCACCCCCTCTTGGTTTCTAACTGTTTTACAGGAGTACCGGATGTCTAGAGAGGCCGAGGCTAGGGAGCTTTGGGACTCTTCGGGTTACCATTAGAGTTGTGTTGGTTCCTTATGTTGGATATACTTTTTGACTATTTATGATGAGCTGCGACTCACGTTGTTTTAACCTACCTACTGATTTGTCGTTTTGACGGAGTTTATCGAGATGTTGGAACCTTTACTTATCTTTTATGATGCTTAATTATTTCAGCTCAGGTCACGTCTCGAGTCCGGTCAACGCCGGATTTGGGGCGTGACAATTTGGTATCAGAGCCTGGTTTCATTTGAAACAGGTGGTAATTTTCGAACCGTTTTCAAAAACCTCGGGCCAACGTCTTTTAGGTGGGTAGAGTTAGGAAGTCTAAGTCGAGTACTCAGTTATGGTATTTTGACTTGTCTAAGATTTTGACCTTGAAGGGTGTGACCCAACTTGGGTGACTTTGAAAAGGAATCGAATTTGAGTAAGTTAATACCCTTTGATTGCGTGTGTACTTTGCGAAGCATGGAAATCTCTGTGTTGATTGTGGTATGAACTGCAGAGCATGGGAACTCTCTGAGTATTATAACTTGTTGAAATTTAATGAAAATTGTTCCGTTTAAGCAGGGTGGTTAGTGGAAATTACGATTAGGTCATGCCGAATTTTCTGTAGAACCTGAAGTGTGGGTTCTATCACGAGTTGACACAGGGCGCCACTGTAGTCAAACGTGATAGTGGGATGTCAAGTAGTTACAACAAGGTTCGGGGACGCCTGAATCAGGTTGTAACGCTGTGAGATCGAATCGACTAATTGATTAAAGATAAGTAACTTGAGGAAAGAGAAAAGCCGTAAATAGGAAAGTTAAGGACTTAATTGCTGACGCTTACTTGTGCTTTCCACCCCAGTGATGGGTGTGTTTGTGTGTGAATTATGCCTCCTGAGGGAGTTGATTGCTTTACTGTTTGCTATGTGAGACGCACAAGGTACGAAATTCTTTGTCTATATGAGTATTATATACGACTTATCTACTTACTCTCGATCCAATTAGGACCCGTTGAGACGTTCGAAAGCGCCTTTTTGCTTAAATCGTTTCGCGTGTTTTAAACTGAGTTGAACTGTACGTACTACTGCAGTGAGCTTTCGAGATGCTTCCCGTTTACGTCCCGAGAGGTACCAGGAGTCGCCCAGCTTTAGGGAAGGGTCGGCCACCCGCGGTTGGGCTGGCAGGGGCAACAGGTGCCCAGGATGCTGCTCCCACAGAGCACCAGAGCGTTGAGGGTGGACCGTCCGGGTCATCAGTGAGAGTTACCCCAGTCGCAGAGCCGACCCAGGCTACACCCATTGATGAGGTGGTACGCGCAGTGCTAGCGGCACTCAGGGCTCAGCAGGAGACCCCAACACCGGCGCCAGCGCCCGTGTCTGCTACAGAGACAACCGTTGTAGAGAGACCAGGACAGATGGATATTCACACGGCTCAGGCACTTCATGACTTTCGTCGTTTGGGTACACCGACCTTTTCAGGGAGTGTGGACTCAGAGGCAGCAGTGTTATGGTTGGAGCGGATCACTCGCAACCTTGATACGTCCGGTATTTCTGAGGGACGTCTGAGGGTTTCTTTCTCCACCTTCCAGCTTGAGGGTGAGGCTTTTTACTGGTGGCAGTCTGTGCAGACCAGCGTTGGTGAGGATTTCGAGCTCTTCAGTCAGTTGTTCCTGGAGCAGTACTTTCCGCGATCGGTTCGGGATGATCGACGCCAACAATTCGTGGATCTACGACAGAGGGGGATGACGGTGGCTGAGTATGCGGCGAAGTTCCTGACCTTATCTCGCTTCGCACCCGAGATGGTGCAGACTGAGGACAGTCGTTGCAGACGATTTGAGCGTGGACTCCTCCCTGCCATTGCAGACCGGCTTATTGTTTTGAGGACAGAGGTATACACCACCTTGTTGGGCCAGGCTCTAGCTGTGGAGAGACACTTTCGAGAGACTGCCAGAGAGCGAGATGTCAGGCCGAGACCGGGTGGGTTTCTCAGACCATCAGAGAGGCGTGATGCTAGACGACAGAGGACTTCTGGGTACTTCCAGCCTCAGTTTCAGCAGAGTGGTTCGCGCAGAGGGGCGTTAGTGGCATCAGTTGGACCGGCCCCGGTGACTCAGTTCTGCCCCACGTGCAGACAGCCGGGACACTTGGCCCGAGACTGCCCGAGAGACGGAGGACTTGCAGAGCGGCAGATGGGTCGTCCACAGGGTTTTGCCGAGCGGCAGCGTGTTGAGGACCGGACTTGTTACCAGTGCGGCCGACAGGGACATTTTTCTTTCACTTGCCCCGATCGTGTCGGAGCTGTCCCTCCACCGAGGCCACAACAGGCACAGCTGCGTCAGGCACCTCCCGGCCGACCACGATAGGCACAGCAGCAGAGAGCTCCGCGTCAGGCAGCGGGAGCGGTAGCCCCGAGACATCAGGCTAGGCCCCAGCAGCAGGTGGCACTACCACCACCACCGAGAGGAGGACCACCGGCACGGCAGGGCCGAGTTTATGCAGTTTCAGATGCTAGAGCCGAGAGACAGTACGCCGGTTATGAGACCATTCAGGGTACGTGTTTATTGTTTCATTCGTGGGCTTCCTTTTTGTTCGATACGGGTGCATCCCATTCGTTTATCTCTACTTCTTTTGCTCGTTCCTTGGGTTTGGTGGCGGAGCCACTTCGTAGACCCCTTTGTCTTGAGACCCCAGCTACGGGGGAGGTGGTGTTGAGCACAGTCTGTCGAGATTGTGAGGTTCGAGTGGCTGATTGCCCTTTCTTGGGTGACCTTCTCGTTCTGGAGATGACTGCGTTCGACGTGATCTTAGGGATGGACTGGCTTGCAAGATATCGGGCGACGATTGATTGCTTTCGGCGGCAGGTGACCGTGCGATCTGGTGATAGAGTCATCACTTGTGTTTTGGGTAGCAAGAGCGGAGTCCTTCTATCCGCCTTGACTACTGGAGTGGAGGCCGAAGTGGTGCAGAGTGGCAGAAACTTGCCGAGGGTAGTGTGTGAGTTCCCAGACGTGTTTCCGGAGGAGTTATCAGGTTTACCACTGACGCGAGAGTTAGAGTTCCGGATCGACTTGATCCCAGGCACCGCGCCGATATCGATGGCACCTTATCGATTCGCGCCAGCCGAGTTGGTCGAGTTGAAGCGCCAACTCGAAGAGTTACAGGAGAAGGGCTTCATCCGCCCGAGTGTGTCACCGTGGGGAGCACCCACCCTCTTCGTGAAGAAGAAGGGTGGAGCCTTGAGGATGTGTATCGACTATCGGAAGCTAAATCGGGTGATGGTGAAGAACCGCTACCCGATGCCGAGGATCGATGACCTGTTCGATCAATTGAGAGGAGCGACATGTTTCTCCAAGATTGATCTAAGATCAGGCTACTATCAGTTGAAGGTCCGGAAGGAAGATGTGGAGAAGACCGCGTTCCGGACGCGCTACGGACACTATGAGTTTCTAGTGATGCCGTTCGGGTTGACGAACGCGCCAGCAGCCTTCATGGACTTGATGAATGGCATATTCAGACCGTACCTGGATCAGTTTGTCGTAGTCTTCGTTGATGACATTTTGATCTACTCGCCTAGCGAAGAGGCACACGAGGAACACTTGAGGGTAGTGTTGACCTTGTTACGCACTCACCAGTTGTATGGGAACCTGGAGAAGTGTGAATTCTGGCTTGCAGAGGTGAAATTCCTCGGACACGTAGTGTCCCGTGATGGCATCTTAGTTGACCCAGCCAAGGTCGACGCAGTTTCGAAGTGGGCAAGGCCCAAGAACGTGTTTGAGATCCGTAGTTTTCTGGGGTTGGCCGGTTATTATCGACGCTTTGTCCAGGACTTCTCACGTTTGGCTGCACCTATGACAGCTTTGACTCGGAAGGGAGCAGAGTTCCTTTGGACTAGTGAGTGTGAGCATTCGTTCTCAGAGCTAAAGGCTCGCCTGACCACGGCTCCAGTGTTGATTGTTCCGGAGCGAGGAGTAGGCTATGACGTTTATTGTGACGCTTCAGGCGAGGGACTCGGGTGTGTTCTGATGCAGTCAGGGAAGGTAGTTGCCTACGGCTCCAGGCAATTGAAGGTACACGAGCGCAACTACCCGACCCATGATCTCGAGCTGGCAGCGGTAGTCTTTGCATTGAAGAGTTGGAGACACTATCTGTATGGTGAGTAGTTTAGAATGTTCTCGGACCACAAGAGCCTCAAGTACATTTTCTCTCAGCGCGACCTGAACATGCGCCAGAGGAGATGGATGGAGTTACTTGAGGAGTACGACTTCGAGCTGCTCTACCATCCGGGCAAGGCGAATGTCGTCGCAGATGCCCTGAGCAGGAAGTCGACTCATTGTGTGGCCAGTATGGCAGTCCGAGAGTGGAACATGCTGGAGGAGCTGAGCTCATTTCGACTTGACCTTGAGGAGATCACAGATGGTGTGGCCTTATGTGCATTGGTGGCTCAACCCACTTCGGTTACTCGGGTGCTAGAGGCACAGACCGAGGATGCTGAGGCGATAGGGATTCGTGGGAGACTGGTAGCTGGAGAGAAGATCGATGACTGGGAGTTGAGTACAGATCAGGGACTTCGATTTAGGGGACGGTTGTTTGTGCCCCGAGAGTGTAGGGACACAGTGTTGAGAGAGTGTCACCACTCACGACTTGCAGTGCATCCCGGTGGCACCAAGATGTATAGAGACATCCGACGACAGTTCTGGTGGAGGGGGATGCGCAAGGCAGTTGCACTCTTCGTTTCGAGATGTCTTACCTGTCAGCAGGTGAAGGCGGAGCATCAGCGTCCCACTGGTTTGCTACAGCCTTTGCCGATTTCCGAGTGGAAATGGGAACATGTGACTATGGATTTTGTGAGTGGGCTACCGAGGTCGCCCAAGGGACATGATGCCGTTTGGGTTGTGGTTGACCGACTGACCAAGTCGGCACATTTTCTAGCTATGAGGATGACGGATACTGTAGACATGTTGGGACGTTTGTACGTCAGGGAGATTATCCGTCTACACGGGGTACCAGTGCCAGTGGTATCGGATAGAGACCCTCGTTTCACATCCAGATTTTGGAAGAGCCTACAGAAGGCTTTGGGGACTGAAGTACTGTTGAGTACAGCTTACCATCCTGAGACGGATGGACAGTCAGAGCGCACCATTCAGATTTTGGAGGACATGCTTCGAGCTTGTGTGCTTGACTTTCAAGGATCATGGGAGGATCATCTACCATTGGCAGAGTTCGCTTACAACAACAGTTATCAGTCCAGCATTGGGATGGCACCATTCGAGGCCCTGTACGGCAGACCGTGTAGATCGCCAGTATGTTGGGCAGAAGTAGGGGAACGGAGCATACTTGGTCCCGATATGGTCAGAGAGACGACAGAGAAGGTCACAGTGATCAGGGAGCGGTTGAAGACCGCACAGAGTCATCAGAAGAGCTATGCAGACCGACGACGTAGACCACTTGAGTTTCTGGTCGGAGACCACGTGTTTCTGAAAGTGAGCCCGAAGAAGGGCCTATTACGATTCAACCGCGGAGGAGGAAAGTTATCCCCGCGCTTCATTGGACCATTTGAGGTCTTAGAGAGGATTGGAGCTGTAGCTTATCGACTAGCCTTGCCACCGCAGCTTGGGAACGTGCATAACGTTTTCCATGTATCCCAACTGCGGAAATACACGGCGGATCCCTCTCATGTTATCGAATGGGCCGATATTGAGGTAGCAGATGATGTCTCTTATGAGGAGCAGCCTATCAGAATTGTGGATACGGGAGAGAAAGTCCTGCGGAAGACGACTATTCTGTTGGTTCGAGTACAGTGGAGGCACCAGGGAGCTGAGTCAACCTGGGAACGTGAGGACGAGATCCGGGAGAAGTATCCCCACCTGTTTGACGTTTGAGGTACGTATGCTTTAAATTTCGAGGACGAAATTTCTTTAAGGGGAGTAGACTGTAAAACCCAGTTGGTTAAAAAGGGTTTTAAAGTGCAAACCGGTACTTTGAGGGTTGTTTTTGTATCGAGTTTGTTTAAAAAAAACAAAAAAAGGGGGGGGGGGGGGGTTTCAGGCTTGGGCCTGATCGGACTCGGTTTTGGGCCGAGCCAGACCAGGCCCGTTACCCACGCGCACCAGGACCGGCCAAAGGCCCGTCTACCCCGAAACCCTACCCTTAAAACCCCTCCCTCGCCGCTTCAGCCTCATTTCCGCGCACCACTCCCGAGGCGAGACCTCGTCTCCCTCTCCCGACGACCCCAAAACCCGCCGCCGCCGTTCCCACTCTCCTTCCCCGGCCACCGTCCTTTCTTCTTCTCCGACCTCGCACCCGCCGTCCTCTTCTTCTTCGCCGTCTTCTTCTACCCGTCGTACCAGAAACCCAGAAGCCCCACTCGCCCTCTTCCCCCTCGATTCGAGACCGCCGCCGGCGAGACGAACGCCACCGTGCCGATTCAGGCAAGGCTTCAACGGTGAGTCGTCCCTCACCGCTCCGTCCCTTTTTCCCCTTCCTTCTCGCTTCGATTCGAAGAGCTTCGGGCTCTTTTGGGGTCAGCGAGGGTCGGGAGCGTCGTCGGAACTCTCCGAGCTCCAGATCTACGATTCGCGTCGCCGGCGAGCCTTTTGGCCGTCAGATCTGGCCGGGAAAGTTCCGACCTCGCCCCAACCATCGTCCCCGTCGAGTCTCGAACCTCTGGCAACCCAACCGTCGCCGAGAACCCGCTGTCGAAACCCTGTCACCACCGCCGCCGGAGTCGCCGGAAACCTGACCTCAGCCAACGTCACCGTCAGCTCAGACCAGACAAGGACGAGACCTTGGGCTCGGGCTCGGAGCTCAGCTGGGCCTTGGCCTGGACAGGGTTTGGGCTTTGGGCTCGAATCTGGCCTGGGCCATGGCCCGAACTGACTCTGATCTTCGGGTCCGGACTCGGGCCTAACTCCGAGACTGGATCGGATACGGACCGTTTGGGACTAATTTGTTAATTAAATTTAAAATTGATTTAAAACGACACTTGAGACTAAGTCGGTTTTTATCATATTAAACGGTTTAATCCACGGAAATGAAAACCTGTTAATTTAAAGAACTGGGTAGTCAGGACCCGATCTGATTCTGGATCGTTTGTGTGTAAACCCAGATTCGTAGCTGGGACTCCGCCGAGGTGACGAGGCGAGCCGGACAGCTGTTGATAGGAGTATTTGTTCGTAGGAAGACCGCAAGGTAGGGAAAGCTTTAATTACTTATTTACCGCTTAGAATGCATGATCAGGATAATAAAATCGGAAACGTCTTCATTTGCCTATAGGATGCGAATAACTAGATTAACCGTTTTTCAATTACTAATAATCGGATAAGTCTAGTATGCATGTTAGGACGATGACAATTAGTGAAGTGTGCTTTCAATACTTGGGAAATTGATTGACTGGTAGAGAGACTGTGAAGAGCTCTCGGATTAGTTGTGTGTTAGGTTCGCATGCTTGGTTGCTAATTGCTCGGTTAACCTAAGAGTCTAATGAAACTAGAGTAGCTCGTACGATTGAATGCTAAATAATTGTTCATTTGTTGATTGATTTGTTGAGTACCACTTGATTGATTGAGTATTTATGTTAATAAAATTGTTGATTGAACGGATGATCGAGTATGAATGGTTGTGCCACGGGGCACCATCAGGTGATCGATGTACCGCTGGTTCGTGACAGGTAAGTATACGGTAAGTTTGGAGTGTTTTGGATGTCTTGATTATGATGGGAGTGTGATCTGTTGAGCGTTGACTGGTGACCCATTTATACTGGCTCTTATATTATTGAATGCATGCTCGTTTATTAGTTTGTCTGTTGGTTGCTTGGTTCGGTACTACACCGGGGGGGGGGGGGGGGGGGGGGTAATCCGGTGCCGTTGAGGTGGTTGGAGTTGGACAGTTACAATGAGTTATTGACCGCGTTTTAGAGTGTGAGAGTATTGGTTATGGGACCCTGCGGGGCGTTGATTATTGGGCCTGCGGGCAATTGGTTATGGGACCCTGCGGGGCATGGATCATTGAGCCTGCGGGCAACTGGACATTTTACCCTGCGGGGAAAGGATTACTTATAGTTTCATCCCGAGGAACTGTATCCCAGTGGGTGCACTACTTGGTCCCCTATGACATATGGTCCTTAGGTGGCAGTTCCGAACTAGTTCGGTGCCCCGGTGCATGTACCTCCTATGGACCGAGGGAAAATCTGATGTGATGTGGATACTCTGGTGGATCGGGTTATGGGAACCGAGGTGATCCCAGAATCTATTCATGGATCGGAGGCTTGAGAAAGCAAGTGATTGGCAAGATACTAATATTTCCCAGTTTATTATTATTCGTCCTTTAAATTATTCATTATGAATTTATTTATATCACTGTTATTTGGATCCTTTTACGTTGTTGCAATTATTTCTTATTCTTATCACTTCCTTATATGTTCTCTCTTCCTGTCGTTCGGGTTACATTTGTAGACAGTTCATCTTTAACTTAAGGGTTGAATCATTAAGGTTTTCCCTACTGAGCGTCAGCTCACCCCCTCTTGGTTTCTAACTGTTTTACAGGAGTACCGGATGTCTAGAGAGGCCGAGGCTAGGGAGCTTTGGGACTCTTCGGGTTACCATTAGAGTTGTGTTGGTTCCTTATGTTGGATATACTTTTTGACTATTTATGATGAGCTGCGACTCACGTTGTTTTAACCTACCTACCGATTTGTCGTTTTGACGGAGTTTATCGAGATGTTGGAACCTTTACTTATCTTTTATGATGCTTAATTATTTCAACTCAGGTCACGTCTCGAGTCCGGTCAACGCCGGATTTGGGGCGTGACAATTCCGCTGCGGACTCAAGCCCAGTGCGTGTAACGGTCCGCGACCCTTGATTGGGCTGATTTTGAAGCTCTTTTTTGGGCTTTAAATAGATAAGTTAGGTCATTATTGTTGGATATACGAGTTTGGCAACAAAATTTGATAATTGTGAGAACTAGGTACTGAGACTTGGGGATAGACAAAGGCATGAGAGCTAGGATTGAAGGATTACTCTAATATTTCATCGAACACAATAGTATTTGTATCAACTTTACTCTGAAACAATGTTTATCTCTTATTCTACTTCTTTGTGTTCTATCTTCTTCTCCATGAGCTAAATATCTACAGATCTAGGACTAAGGGAAGAAATATGATAGACTGGTTCAATGGGTTCGTGTTTACTTTGTGCAATATGGTTGTAGCTTAATGTTTGCATAATTTATACTTAATGCTTTGTGAATTTAATAACTTGGTACATGATTAAGTGTAAGCATTCAACAATGAAGAAATGAGAATTGCTAAAAAGACTAAGGATTATGCAACTCGGGTTTAAATCTAATCTCTAGTATAGTTAGGTTAACACGAGTGTGATAGCTATAGAATTACAAAGCTGAAAACTAGAGAAGTTCATCAATCTTAATGTTTTATATCATACTCTCCATCCTTTGGCTAGAGAAGTTCATGAAAGTTAATATTGCAACCAAAGGGCTTGGTCCATAATTACTCAAATATAATCAAATCTGCCAACGTGTTCAACTAGAAGCGAAAATATTCTCAAAATGGATCTTATAATTCCTTAATCTACAAAAAAACTGGTTTAGAGTTTGACCTTGTGAGCAGAAACTGAAATTGAAAATTGAAAGTACTCTCGAACTGTATGTTGTAGATTCTCAAAGTGTAAATCCAAGCATCAACATCATATTTTGACTAGGTCAATCTTAGTTCTCGAAATAGCTAGTGCATATTCGCAGCAATGACCATTATATTCTCTCAAAACGGGAGAGTATATTCTCAAACGCACAAATCTAATTTCTCAAGCCAGGTAGTGTATATTCTCAACCGGTCATTCAATTATCTCAAACTGGGCAGTGCATATTCTCGAATGCAAATATCTACCTTCAATATCGCATATTTGAGTAGTATATGTTAAAACATTTACAAATCACACACAACTCAGGAGAAGAGTTATTTTCCAGATTTGAAAATGCTTGATTCAGTGGTACTGTTGTTGTACGTAGATCGAGTAGTTGCAACCAAAGTGTTCTTCATTTTTGCAGACCAAATTACTAATATCAAACTCAAAACCAAAAAAAAATGAACTCCAAAATCGATATTAATTGCATCAGAACCCTAAAATGCATCAAAACATACCTCAATCATTAAGAATGCACTTCAATCACAGACGAGAGTACAAATGGCGGAAATGGAAGCTTTGCTTAGACCTCCTTAAGCTTCAGGCGAGAGAGTTGAGCAATGGAAGAATCAGTTCGCATGAAATGTGTGTACGATTCAAAATCGAATTCAACAAAAAAAATTGGGGGAGCACGAATAGTTGATGCGCGGGGACAAGGTGAAATGTCGTTTTTACCCTCCAAACATCATAACTTACCAAAACCCATCACCATGCACCGTAATTTACTAGGCTTTCCATTAATGACGCGTCTCAATCTCAGCCATTCCGCGTCATCCATCCGAAGGCCATAGTGAGTTCGCGGGTTCACATTGTAGCAGATGCTTCACACTTGATTTATTCCTTATATATATATGTACTATTTACAATAAAAATCGCTCTTATTGTGCAAAATACAGACTTATAATAAGGCAACATGTGTCCTCTTCGAGTGCACATAGTGTTGGTACCGCTCATTCGTAGTACTGGTACCGAACATGCACCGCGCTAGCACCTTACACACAAAAGAGCTGGTACATTAGACACACAAGTGCTAGTACATTACATACATAAATGCTTGTTTTATGTTTATTAATTCAGAAAAAAAAAATGATTTACAATCAAAGCCTCATGTGTTTATACAGCGAAACTAAACCCCACCGTCCTAATACAATAAGGACACTAATGCAAAAGTCCTAAAACAAATAAATAAAATCTAAAAACCCCAAATCAAAGAGGAAATAAACACTCAGACTCGAAAAGTACGAATTTAACCCCCCAAATGACCTCGGATGGCCGAAAAACATCGCAATCATGGAAAAGCGATGATTCTTGCACGGGAGTCCGTTTCCACCAAATGAATGCTGGGGTTTTGTCGAATTCTAACACTGACTCCTTTTCGGGTTCTCTAATGGTCGTATCAATTCGTGTACTATACGGACTGCATCACCTACACAAGTGCTTGTACCTTACATACACATGTGCTGGTACTTCATATACACTGCTACTAGTACCACACATATAGGGTTGTTGTGGTGCCACGTACCAGCACTTTGCATGAGAGAAAAAGGACACGTGTCGACATTGTATGGAGGGTGTCAGCACTTTGCATGGGGGGTAGTGCTGATACATTACATGTACAAGTGTTGGTACTATATATACACGGGTGCTGGCACCACATGTACCAGCACTTGCGCATTGGTACCAACACTTTGTATGCGCGAAAAAAAGACACGTGTCAGCATTTGTAGGAACGGGTACCAGTGCTATGCATGGAGAGTATCAGAGTGCGTGCGCGCGTGACCAGGAGTTGTGTGCGCGTGAACAAGAGTTGTGCGCGCGTGAACAAAAGATGTTCGCACACGCACGAAAATAACACTTATCGCCTTCCAATGAGTCCGAACTTTGTACAATAAAAACGGATTCACATTTGACACCGGTGAATATATATAGGATTGGTATCAGGTACAAACATGCCCTTATTGTGCAAACTGCGAACGCACGAGAGTCATAGGATCCGCCCAAAGTGACGTCAGTAGAGCGCCCCTGATGCTGACATGTGGGCGCGCGCTGCTGGCGCTGACACGTGGGTGCGTGCGCACAACACTAATATTTTACATAGCACAGTGCTGATTGTCACGCCCCAATTTCAGTAAACCGAACTCGGGACGCGAACGTTTTGAAACAATAAACCATTTGAAAACCTTTTCCATAAATCACTTTAAAATCACCCTTTGTTCATCAAAATAATATTTACAACTCAAAATAAGTCCCAACAAGTGGACAAAACAAGGTATCCGTCACTAGACTCAAAAGTAAAACCCAGAATCCCGCTCCTAGCTCTTCAAGCTTCAGAAGCTCACCTAGTCCAACCTGCGACCGGTACCTGTAGGAAAAGCAGCTAGGGGTGAGCGTTCGCTCACCACCACGGATAACAGACTAACTAGGGCATAATTAGCAGACAATGTCGGTAACACCAACAACCAACTCAACCCCCGGGGATCACTATCCCCAAACTCAAGTAACCCGACCGACACCCATACACTGATACTTTCCTCAGCCGACTCAACACTCGGACACGTAAGGTAGACCCGACACAACGATCGACGACCTCCTCCAAAGACACGATAGACCACCACACAACACCCAAGATCACAAAGAATCGCACACCAAACAAGATCACAAAGGATCACACTCCTGTCAGCTGCTCAGTGCCGGTTGCTAACCGGCTGGGCTCGAGCCTGCCCCACGCGCTTTGCCGATCCCTGTCAGGCTCTAGGCGGTCGACCTGTTGGCGATATATACAACGCTGCTTTTCCGATAGCTAGTCGGAAGGGGAGCTGCCCTCTCATCGCCTAAAAACGCTCACAACCTCCCGAGACTCGAACTCGGTCAGGCTAGCCAAAGAACGCTCGCAACTTCCCGAGACTCGAACTCGGTCAAGCCAGCCAAAGAACGCTCGCAACCTCCCGAGACTCGAACTCGGTCAGGCCAGCCAAAGAACACTCGTAACTTACCGATCCCTGTCAGGTAAGCCAGCCAAATTCCACACCACTTCCCGACACGAAGTCGGGTCACTAACCTCGGGCAAACACAATCACAATCACAATCACAAGCAAGGTTCAACAAACAGCAACAAGACCGGTTCAACACTCCACATGCACTCATGGTCACCCAAGACACACCAACCATAACTCACGGGCTCAACAACCCCACGGGCACTCACGGCCTCCCAAGACACACCAACAGTAACTCACGGGCTCAACAACCCCACTGGCACTCATGGCCACCCAAGACACACCAACAGTAACTCACGGGCTCAACAACCCCACAGGCACTCATGGCCACCCAAGACACACCAACAGCAACTCACGGGCTCAACAACCCCACGGGTACTCACGGCCTCTCAAGACACACCAACAGTAAAGACACGGGTTCAAAAACCCCACAGGCACTCACGGCCTCCCAAGACACACCAACAGTAAAGACACGGGTTCAACAACCCCACGGGCACTCATGGCCACCCAAGACAGCAACAGTAAAACAATGGCTCTCATGGCCACCCAAGACACAACAGTAAAGTACGAGCTCTCATGGCCACCCAAGACACCAACAGTAAAACACGGGTTCTCACGGCCACCCAAGACATAACAGTAAAGTACGGGCTCTCATGGCCACCCAAGACACCAATAGTAAAACACGGGCTCTCATGGCCACCGAAGACATAACAGTAAAGTACGGGCTCTCATGGCCACCCAAGACACCAATAGTAAAACACGGGCTCTCATGGCCACCCAAGACACAAAATACACAATCAACCTCCGGCATAACCAATGCCTCCAACAGTCCTAATATCAACAGTTTCACAATCAACCTCCGGGCATGGTCATATGCCTCCAGTACTCCTAATCTCGATAAGTTCTCTGCTCCTACGACACTACTAAGTGTCACATGCATTTCCAATCTTTGATAACCTACTTAACCCACGACACCCCAAGTGTCACATGCATTTCTAATATTCGATGACCTACTTAACCCACGACACCCAAGTGTCACATGCAATTCTACTGTTAACTTTCCCTAGTCAGGGCCGAGATCTGGCTACTTTTCCCTACCTCGTATAAGTTCTCCAAAAGCTAACCAACAAGCTCCGGCGTGATCTCAGTCACTCGCCTAGCTTTCCTTTCCCTCGGTCTGCAGCACGATCTAAAAGAACACAATTTCAAACGTTTTTAAGCTTGCAGGCATAATGCTGAATTTTAATAAACCTGACGCCCAAAAGTAACCCCGACAAGGTCGATCACTCCCAAACTCCCCAATTACTCGACATTGTCGATATTGGACCCGGAAAGGCCCGATTCGCCCGACGTGGCGAATCTGCCCGGGTTTTCGAAACGCCCTTCCGGGGCTCCGAAAATTCCCGTTTTCGTTTCTACGGTCTTAGAATAATTCAAGGGTTCCTAGGCACTCGACGGAATCGAATTCCGACTTCCGAGTCATTTAATTAACGTTTAAAGTTTCTAAACCCGTCAATTACAACTTTTACAATTTAATTCCAAATTTCGATCCGGTTGTAGATTAATTACTTAGGGAACGTTCTAAACCACCCGAACACGAAAACCCGATACCCGAGCATGTGGGCCCACACGGCCACAATAGGAAAATTTTCTTTTCGCCCCAAAACGTTCCTAACGAACCCCAAACCTCAACCATTCATCTTTAAACCAATCTTAAACA
Organism: Erodium maritimum; assembly: GCA_963921825.1. Classification (NCBI taxonomy): domain Eukaryota; kingdom Viridiplantae; phylum Streptophyta; class Magnoliopsida; order Geraniales; family Geraniaceae; genus Erodium; species Erodium maritimum. The sequence goes on from OY997591.1 coordinate 54,528,900, forward strand.
AAACTCAACCTTAATCAAACCGTTTAAACTCAAACCCTAAATTTCAAACATACTAAAACGAAAATCGGTTAGATGCTCACCGTAGAGAATGTCGATGGGAACTCGGTTCTTCTATCTCTGAGACGATCCAACGGTTTGATGAACGAGAATCACCAAAACCCTAAACACCTCTTCTCTTTTTCTCCCCTTTTCTCTCTTCCTTCTAACTCCTTTCTCTCTCTAAAATATCTCTTTTTTTCTCTTTTGAAATGCTTGGCCGAGACTTAATTTGTAGTCTTCTTTTTGTTTTGTTTTAAAAACCAAACTAACACTTAATTACAAACTACCCCTCACATGTCTCATCTTTTGTTTTGTTCAATAAACCTAACACCACCACATATTTGACAAGTGTCAAGTGGGTCCCACACCTTTTTGGGAAAATATCTTCTAGATATTTCCAATCAGATTCGCGAAATTCGGACGTTTCGGGCCCCAACGGGCACTTTTTCCAAGAAATTACGAAACTTAACGGGCTACAAGGAAATGGATCAACTAAGACCGCTGCGATGACGACTAAGCTTTTTGGATCCAAAACGGTCCTCGAATGGACCAAAACGTCGCTTGGTTGACTTTTCCAGCGAAAAGTCAACATTTCCCAAATTGATCAGAAAGTTGCCCTGAGTTCCCCGGAACTTACTTTGGTCGATAACGGGGTCAACTTATGTCCGGTATGACCCTCGGAGTCAATTTTAGGTTTAAATAAGTGTCTGCTGGAAAATTTTAAATGTTCCTGTTTTTCGCATGTTTGACTGGCGTTGACCGGGAGTGGTTATTACACAGATAGTTTAGTACAAAAAGTGCTGATAGTTTACATTTGTACTAAACTATCAGCACCGTGCTATGTAAACTACCAGCACTCGCGCTGCGCATGTGGTCAACATGCGCTACTGTGCGGGCAAAGCGCACGCGAAGTGGCCACGTGTCAGCATCATGCGTGCTCTACTGACGTCACTTTGACCGCATCCTGTGGCACTCGTGCGTTTGTAGTTTGCACAATAAGAGGCGTCTGTACTGAATAGCTACCCTATATATATAATCAATTCATTTGACAGTTGAAAGTGGTGTTTGACACTCATTACATATATACAGGAACTAGTCTCAGGTTTCAGATTATAATTTAAAACCCTACATTAAAGTCGGTGTATCAATGCTCTGCACCCATAGAATATATTTACTTGTCATCATAGATTCAGAATGAGTGTAATAATTGAAAAAACTAAACAAATAAAATAGAATCTATTTTAACTAGAGCGTTTCCAAACAACACTTTAGCCCTATAAAAAAACTATAATGAGCGTAACGAGAGTGTCACGAATATTAATTGGTAATTTCTTTCCTCTGATACAATAAGGGATATACTTTCCCATATGGGATGATTAGGGCACCCTGGGCGATGTCATTTTTTGAACTTTTAAATATATACATTGTTTAGCGAAAGGTGCAATTCTCATCCCTAAAAAACGATTACATAATCATGCATAGGGGAACAGGCTCCCCGACCATCAGGTCAGTGTTCACGAACAATGGTTCACTGATCTTGTTAATATCAGAACCGCCACAGACGGTATTTATATGCCTCGAGGGCAAGTGAAGAAAGCGATGGGAAGGAACGGGATACCGGAGATCCTGAGGGACGTCGACAGTAATGGTGATGGTGGGAGGTAAAGCATCATCCGGGGACCCCTCCTTAGATCATCCACATCTAGGGAAGCGTGGTGGCGAGGCCGGGGTGGGAGCAGAAGGGAAATGGGGTTCGGGTTCGGGGTTTGCTCGGTGTGGGGATGGGGGCATGAGGGGCACGGGGCAGGAGGGCATGGGCTCGGGTTCGGGGGGCTGAGGCGCGGGGCCAAAATCATCCCCGCAGCTTCGCGCCTCTCTCCCTCTCTGCTGCCCAGTGGCAGCTTGTCACGTGTCTAGGCCGGAAAAAAAATGACCGTTGCTGTAGCAACAAATTGAAACGGCTATTTTTTTAATACAAAAAAAAATAAACACATCATTCCCCCCCCCCCCCCCCCCCACTATAAATACCCCTCACCAGTTTCATCAAATCAATAACGCCATTTCTCAAATTTTTCTCTACATTTCATCTCCAATTCTCTACATTTCATCTCCAATTGTCGTCAAAAAAATGTCCGACGACGAACGTCAAATGAGGGAGGAGCTGGAAGCCGAACGTCAAATGAGGGAGGAGATGGAAGCCGAACGCCGCAAGGTCGAAGACGAATTTAGTGCTTGGGAGAGAGGAATCCGGCGTAAAACCGAGAGAATGATATAGAGAGAAATGCCACAATTCGAGAGATTGAGGCAACGGATTGAAAGAGGAGAAGGTTCCCGGACAAAGATTAACAGAAAACGTTCCCAAGGCCACGACGACCTGATGAGGGATTATTTTTTCGAGAGCCCGATGTATGGCTCTGAATTGTTTAGGCGACGTTTTCGTATGTCCAAACCATTATTTTTACGGGTTATGGAAGTGGTTGCGTCTCACAACAACTACTTTGTTCAGAGCCGTGACGCTGCACAACAGTTGTATCATTCTACATAGTATGAAATAAAATAAAGTTTCCAAATGATATAAATCCTTCAAAATGTAAAGAGTCACAGCTCAAACGGTAAAACACAATATCCAACATAAAAGAGTACACGTCTCTAAAACTAGTTAAACCCTCAAGCTCCCAAGCTCCGAGAGTTCGGCTAATACTGCTCCCATTCAACACCTGAAATACCACAAAGACAGGAGGGGTGAGCTTACGCTCAGTAGGGAAAATGCATAACCAGGTCACCCTTTTAGTTTAATAAACAGGAGTTCACAAGTTCATTCAAATCTTAATAAAACGAGAAACCAAACGGATGATGAAATACGGAGGCAAACCGAATGTTTAACAATGTCAAAGAGTCAATAATGATCGTAGAAAAATAAGAGAATCAATGCATTTCTTAAATACTCAATAGAAGATCGAACGTTCAAGTAATGCCGTGGGACATGAAGTCGCCACCCTCCGATCCACAATACTCGTTGTGTCATGTCGGATTTTCCCTCGGTCTAGAGGAGACGCATAACGTCGCAAAGACGTATAACGTCGAGAATGCCGGAAACATCCCTAGGAGGACGCATATCATCGGGATTCTCGGAAACGTCTCCAAAGGACCATATGTCATCGGGACAAGTAAAATAATGTCGTGGGACATGTAGTCGCCATCCTCCGATTCACAATACTCTCTGTGTCATATCGGATTTTCCCTCGCTCCAGAGGAGACGCATAACGTCGCAAAGACGTATAACATCGAGAATGCCGGAAACATCCCTAGGAGGACGCAAATCATCGGTGTCACGCCCCAACTTCAGTAAACCGAACTCGGGACGCGAACGTTTTGAAAACCATAAAACAATGAAACCTGTTTTGGATAAACACTTTAAAATCTCCATTTAATTAATCAAAATAATATTTACAACTTAAAAATATGTCCCAACACGTGGACAAAAGTACAAGGTATCCGTCACTAGACTCAAAAGACTGAACCCGGACTCCGCTCCTAGCTCCACAAGCTTCGAGAGCTCACCTAGTCCGTCCTGTGATCAGTACCTGTAGGAAAAACAGCTAGGGGTGAGCGTTCGCTCACCACCACAGATAACAGACTGCCTACGGCATAATTAGCAGACAATGCCGGTAACACCAACAACAAACTCAACTTCGGGGATCACTGTCCCCAACTCAAGTACTCTGACTGACAAACACCCACGGTGACCTTCCTCGAACAACTCAACACTCAAACAAGTAAGTAGACCGACACAACGATCACGACCTCTTCCAAGGACTCAAAAGAAACTACGCAACACCAAACAAGATCACAAAGGATCGCACACCAAACAAGATCACAAAGGATCGCAACCCAGCTGCTCAGTAACCAATTCTGTTTCTCTCGCCCTTTCCGATCTCAGTCGGGCCAGGCGGTCGACCTGTCTCAGTAACCTCTCTGTCCTTCGCTCTTTCCGATCCCAGTCGGTCCAGGCAGTCGACCTGTCTTACAACTTCCCTCACTCACGCGCTTCCCCGACACAAAGTCGGGCCAGGCGGTCGACCTGTCTCAGTAACCTCTCTCACTCAGGTAACCACAATCACAATCACAAGCAAGTTCAACAAACAGCAACAACACAGGTTCAGCACTCCACAAGCACTCATGGCCACCCAAGACACCAACCATAAAACACGGGCTCAACAGCCCCACGGGCACTCACGGCCTCCCAAGACACACCAACGATAAAGACACGGGTTCAACAACCCCACAGGCACTCACGGCCTCCCAAGACACACCAACAGTAACTCACGGGCTCAACAACCCCACGGGCACTCACAGCCTTCCAAAACCCCAAAGGTAAAGACACGGGTTCAACAACCCCACGGGCACTCATGGCCACCCAAAACACCAAAGGTAAAGACACGGGTTCAAAAACCCCACGGGCACTCATGGCCACCCAAAACACCAAAGGTAAATACACGGGTTCAACAACCCCACGGGCACTCATGGCCACCCAAAACTCATGGCCACCCATGAGGCTCGGCCACCATGGTGGTGGCCGGCCCTAGCTCCGGCCAGCCACCTCCTATGGTGGCCGGCCACCCCCTATGGTGGCCGGGGCTTCTCCCGAGCCCCCGATCGCCAGAAAACGTTCAATCAAGCCTCCAACACCTCTAAAACGTCTCCAACAATTACCCTAACACCAAAACCACCTTAAACTAATAGTTTTACACAAAACACTAACAATTGAAAAATAACAAAACGGGAATCGGTTCGGTGCTTACTCAAGAGGAGAACGAGGGGAACGATGTTGCTCTTTGCCTTGTGACGATCCAAGGGTTTGATAACCCTCAAAACCCTAGCTTCTTAACCTTCTCTCTTCTTCTCCTTCTCCTTCTCTCTCTAACTCTCTTCTTCTTTTCTAGAACAACTAACTCTATTTTTTGTATTTCCTTTTCTTTTTTTTGATATAGGTGGCCGGCCACACATAGCCCCACACCACTCATTTTCCCCCCAAACTAACACCACCACTTGGTTGACAAGTGGCAAAGTGGGTCCCACACCTTTTGGAAAATATCTGCTTGATATTTTCCAATCAGTTTCGCGAAAATCGGACGTTTCGAGCCCTGAACGGGCACTTTTCCCAAGAAATTACGAAACTTGGCGGGCTACAAGGAAACGGCTAAACTAAGACCGCTGCGACGACGACTAAGCTTTTTGGATCCAAAACGGTCCTCGAATGGACCAAAACGTCGCTCGGTTGACTTTTCCAGCGAAAAGTCAACATTTCTCAAATTGATTAGAAAGTTGCCCTGAGTCCCCCGGAACTCACTTTGGTCAAAAACGGGGTCAAATTAAGTCCGGTATGTTACTCGGGGTCATATTAGGTTCACTTAACTGTCAGTCTTAAAATTTTTAAATTTTTTCCTGTTTTTCGCAGGTTTGACTGGCGTTGACCTGGAGTGGTTATTACAATTGGGATTCTCGGAAACGTCTCCAAAGGACCATATTTCATAGGGAACCAAGGTAATGCTCCCGCAGGAAGCATACACTCGGGTGAAATAACAAGTAACCAATCCCCGCAGGGTAAAACCGTCCAATAATACCCACACCGGACTCCTCCACGGTGTAGGTCCAACAACCAATGCCCCGCTGGGTCCAACAATACTCTGCACCGGAATCCTCCACGGTGTATATCCAATAACCAATGCCCCGCAGGGTAAACCATTATCTGCACCGGAATCCTCCACGGTGTATATCCAATAACCAATGCCCCGCAGGGTAAACCATTCCCCATACCGGAAATCCTCAACGGTGTGGATACCATACCAAATCACCATTAATCATTGTCGTAAACCATCCCCACACCGGAATCCTCAACGGTGTGGGTACCCTAACCGGTATCCCACAGGACCTATCAAACAATGCCCTTCAGGGTCCACAATCAATATCCCGCAAGATCACTCAAACGATACCCCGCAGGGTCCATAACCAATATCCCGCAGGATCACTCAAACAATGCCCCGCAAGGTCTATAACCATTGCCCGCTGGCTCAATAACCAATCATAGAAATACACACGTTCATCAATACACACCACACGGGATTCATACCCATAATTACACTTACCATCACTTACCACTTGCTCTACACCGGTCAATCGATCACCTGATCGTGCCTCCTTGGCACAACCAGTCATACTCGATCAACCATTCAATCATTTAAGCATTCAATCAATCAACCAACGATTCAAGCATTCAAGTTCAACATTCAAACATTAAAGCATGCATTCGATCTAGTTTCATTAAACTCTTGATTATTTTAATGACTAGTAAACAAGCATGTGAAGCTAACACACAACTAATCCGAGGGCTCATCACGGCCTCTCTACCAGTAAATCAATTCCCAAATATTGAAAGCGAGCTATGCTAGTGATTCACATCCTAAGCATGCTTACTAGACACATCCGGTTATTAGTAATTGAAAGACATTTATTCTAGTTATTCGCACCCTATATGCAATTCTAGGACCTTTCCGATTTTATTAACCTAATAGGCATACTAAAGCGTTATTTAAACGAGAAGTTAAGACTTTCCCTACCTTGTGGTCTTCCTCTAAATACTCTGCTGAAAAGTCGATTTGCCCCTACTCTGTTCTTCACACGGGTTCCGGATTGGTCTTCCTCTTCTCGGCCGAAGTCCAAGCTCTCGGGCGAAGTCTCGTTTCTCGGGCAAAGTCCAAGCCTGGGTTTTTAACAGTTCAACCTTACGATCAAATCAGATACGGTTCAAAGTAAAATCGTCATGTTGCCTATTTAAACTCAAACGGGATAAAAACGGGATTACGACGAATCGGGTTCGAGCACCCGCGCACCGAACTCAGAACCCGATGCACGTTTTCTGAGGTACGGATCTCGATGCACGGATACCGAGGCATGAGTTTCGAGGCACGATTCCCGAGGTCCGATTCTGCGTTCCGTTTTGTCTCGTTCCAAGTCCGATTAACAGACCAGTTTAGTCGTTCAGGTTTCAAATCCGCTCCACAGTCCCAAAAACATCTTAAGTCAATTCTGATTTTAATTTAAACCTTTTTCCATTCAAAACCCTTTTTACTTAAAACTGAATTTTCGTGTTACGGATCTTTTCTTTTCCAAAATTTTTATTTTGATTTCAACCAAACCCTATCTAGGTCCAACACCAGGTTTGCTTCACAGCTCAGATCCAAGAAGAACTTGGGAAAAGAAAAACAAAAGGGAGAGGAAGCTCGGGTTTTGAGTCCAGCTGGTTTGGTTCCTCACCGTGGGGAAAGGGCGACGTTGGAAGGGCTGAGCACCGCTCGACTCGGTCGGAGGTTGTTTGTGGTCGCCGGAAACGGGCGCGGGAGGCGGCGGGTTGAGGCTCGCCTCCCTCACCGGCGAAACCAGAAGGCACGGGGAAGGAATGGTGGAGAGAGACGGCTTCAGGAACGGGGAAAAAGAGAGGCGTGTCGCGACGGCGACACTGGACGGATTGGTCGGCGATTTCATCCGAACGGAGAGAAGGAAGCGCTCGGGCGTGAGATAAAAGGGAGGAGGGTCGGCGGGACGGAACGGAGAAGAAGAAGGCAAGGGGGGCGAGGTCCGGGAGAGAGCTGCCGAGAAGCTTCGACGAAGAGGAATGGGTGACATCTGGAGAGAGGCTGCGCAAATGGGGAGAAGGAAAATGCCTGAAAACCTAAAATTTTAGGTTTATAAAGCTGTCTTTGGGCCAGGCCTGCGAAGTTGGGCCGCACACGAGGATTGGGCCCGATTCTGATTGGGCCCAGCGTGGCCCAATCTCTACTCAGCCCCAAAAACTTCTTTTACCCCTTTTTTTTTTCTCTTTAAACAACTTGCTTGCAAAAACTTACCCCAACGTTTCGTTTCGCAAAAGATTACCCCAAATTTAATTTTGCCGGTCTTTACAACCTCAAGCATGGAATCGATCAAGGCTCTTGTCGTACCACCAGGAACTCCAAGCGCGAATTAGTGTCATCAATGATGCGACTCATCGGCAACTTCAAGAAGACCTTATGGAGCACATATGGAATCGGCCGGGAGGGACGAACAACTCCGACAATTCGGACGACTGATAATTCCTTGGTTTAATGTTATGTATTATTTTTAGTTATGTATTTTTTTTACGTTATGTACTTTTAATTTGTTTTATTTTATTAATAAATTTTATTTTTATTTTATTTAGTATTTGTTGATTTAAAAATAACGTTAATATATTCAGTTAAAATCGTACTTAATTACACAGTCAGCATTTTTGAAAACCCTACCCCCCATACTTGCCCCTCTTATGTGGAGCACACTCTGTTTTAGGGCGGCAGGGGGTTGAACCCTGCCCAGTCAGTAGAGGGTTCACCCTCGGCGGGGCCTCACCCCCCCTGTGATCAGACTCCCCGCACCCTTGTGGATGCCTCCTTCATCAGAGGGCCATCATCAACACCCCCGGGGTCCGTAACTAAATCAGCCGAGGGACGAACAGCTCCATGTCCCCAGAGGATCCCGTGTACAAAATAGCCCAGGGCACAAGGGAAGAACACACAGGTATGCCTGTCACTGGCCACTTGTTTTGAATTCGGGCATTAAAGTGGCATGTCACTGGCCACTTATGTCGAACCCAAATAGGGTACCCGGGACCCGGATTAGGTACCGGGTCTAGTGTTACACTGGGTACCTTACTACGAGGCAATACGTTCTTAGGTATCGGGTCTAGTGTCAACATGTCGACATCCTTCAGAATCTCTGGCCGGAGCTCCCCACGACCACGGGCTGCACATGAGTGAGATCTCTGCATCGGAGAATATCGAAGTGAAGCTCTTCGATACGCCGGGGGAAGGTGTTGCGGGTACCAGTCCCAACGCACCGATAAAGCCTCCCTCCGAGGCAATACCACCCCGGACACCATAGCAGCTTCCACCGCAGTCTATACGGATTTACCCCATGTGGTTGAGGCCCTAAGTCGTGCCCTCCAAAAGGCCCTTGCTCTCGCTTCCGATGCCTACTCCAACTCCGCTCGATGCACCTTTTCAGGCCTCCGCGGTCTCGCACCCAGATCTTAATTCGAGCGGTCCCCGACTGGGCCAGGGTAGTCGACGAGTACGACGGTCCCTCTCGAGTCCTCTTCCTCGTCATCCCAGGGGTAGCCGACCACAGCGGCGAACCCCTAACCCTAGAGGGCTTCAGGACAAGGTCATGGTGGGCTCTGAGCGTCGGGTTAGGGTACTGTCCACGCGGCTTAGGGTTTGGCCCACACGGACTAGGGTTCGACCCCCGCGGAGAGGATCTGAGACGTCGAGATCCCCCAACACTCCCAGTATGGCCGACATGGGTTAGTACCAGGGGGAGTAGGGGCAAGCCTGGCGAACCACAAGGCCCCGACGAGCCCAACAAATCCGACCCCGGAGTCCATGAGCCCACCCGAACACTAGATTGGGACACAAAAGGGGGATCGGAACACAGGAAGGTGGCGGCGGAAAAACCATCTTACTAGAAGAAACCAGGATGCCAAACAGAACCGATAGAGAAAGGGAAGGAGGCATGCGCTTGGGTTAGGGTCGGTCGAGATCACCGTAGGAGCAGGGGGGGGGGGGGGGGGGGGAGGCACATGGATGGATGAATCAGGGGATACCTGCGAGGAAGATCGAGGTTTCATGGCAGGCTCTTAAACTGCAAGAAGGGTGGAGGAAGGGAGATGCGACGAGGGTTGAGGGAAGGCAACCACTCCCATCCGTAGACAAACTCCGTATCAGGCATGTTGCGAGGTCATCTGGACAGGGTAGGCGAACACGAGGACGACAAAGTCGTGTATCATTAGCAACGCGGTAGCATAAACAGTAGACGATAGCTCCATAGCAGCAGAATAGGACTAGGGCTAGGCTCTCAAGGCAAGAGAGAGTATCAAGTTTCAAAGTAATATATATAAGAATCGACATTTGCTTAAGTTATTGAACTTTTAAATATTAATGGGACAAAATATTTTTAAATAGATTTTAACATAATACCAAAAGTTGACGAATAATAAAGACTACGATACGATCCGCATAGTCCGCGCGAATATGATCCACAAAAAAAAATTGATTTGTGGGCCGAATGCATCTCACCAATCCGCATACTCGTGGACGGATGATCCGTCCACATAAATACCCGTAGACTATTGTCTTTTTTGACAAAGCAAATCAGAGTTACAATTTTTTATCCAATGCAACTTTATTTTCATAAATATATTTGTTTGTGTCCACCATGACTTGGTCCTTCCAATTCAAATGCATTATTCATGCACTTCAAACAAAATTTTGAAATATTGTAAAATTTAATACTTAGTTTATTTAATATATTTTAATTTATATTATGTCAAAAATAAATAAGAAAAGTTTTAAATTATGAATTACATAAATGTCATAAATAATGCAATTTACTGAATAAAAGTTGAATGTAATGTTTCTTATAATAACTATTTACATAACATTCATCAATTAAATTCAAGAATTTCATGAAAGGAAATGTATTTAGATTTTTTTTTGAAACGATAACGGGACCAAGATCCATTCAAGCAAAGAGGTGGGATTACAGTGTACGACCGAGGCCCTGGGGTCCAGAATAAGTCATGGTCCCCCGTAGAGTATCTGGCGCTCTTGGACCGCAGTAGAAATAGTCTGCTTAGCCTTCATATACACACAAAAAACCTTGAGATCCCGTTTCACCGTCCCAAAACAAAGGGAAAAGTCGAACTAAAACAGGAAATCCAAATGTAACTAATGTTCCAAAGCCAACTACACCGAATAAATAAACAGTTATAAAATAAGCAAAAATAAAATGTATTTAGAGATTAAATCATAAATGTATACATATATTATAATCTAAATGTTTTATAAAATTATATATTTGAAATCATTATATTATTAAAATATCAAAATTATTTTTTTGGTGTTGGACGCCATTTTATAGAAATGACATTATATAGGTGTAATGAATTAATGAAATTTGATATATTTTTTGGTGTCTGGTTGCAGTTGCTCTCGTAGGCAAGAACTTGACATTGCTTTTAAAGTCAAGTTGTATGTCTTTTTGACATAAAAAGACATCAACGTACAATTTGATACTAAAAAGAAGGTCTTCTTCTTTCTCAATTTATTTTGAATACAAATAATAAAAGAAAAAACAATAATGAATAATATATTTTGGTAAGTATAAGAAGAACAAGTTTTTAGTAAACAATAATCTTGAAAAGGTAATCAGTGTGTTCTGCTAGGGTTTCAGAACCCCAAGTTTAGGCGGCGGCTTTTCCCTAGGGTCGCTGTCGTTTCTGTCAGTCTCCGTCTGGTATTGCTTTTCCGTGGATATGACGTTCATCCCCTTCATCCTCTCCTATTCGTCCGCTGTCCATAATAATCATCACCCTTAACTCCCATCAACACGATCACGCTGCTGCCGATATCACTTGTTCCTTTCTCAACTGTTTTTGGGGGGTTCTCGCCTGCTACTGCCTCGTCCCCGATTGATCTCGACGGAAATTCTTTGAAGCCTCCGCCGTCGTCTCTGAAGCCGTCGCCGCTGGCACGCCCCTTTCCGTGGCCTTCACTACCGCACCCTCCTCGACCCCTCTCTCGATTCTGGACCCTGTTAATTGAGTGAGTCATTTTTATTTTATATGATTTCGTCTTTGCAGGGTCAATGATGAAAGGAATTCAGTGCTCTAAGGACTGGCCCTGGGAGGGGTCCTTGAAAAGAGCTATGCCTCCCTTTGAAATCAATGATCGTAAGTTCGATTTAATACAACGAATGAAGCATTAAGGCTACCCCTTGAGCAGCAATCGTTGGTTTCATCATAGTTTAGTTTTTATTTCAGTTAACCTTTATGGCTCTTCAAATACCGCATGTGTCGGTTCACTTGTCTCAGAGTTATGTGTAGAGAGACCTACTAAGGCTCGACACCAGGTAATGACTCTTATCTATTTCGTGGTCAAGGACTTCCTCCCGACGCACTCTTTTGTAGCTGATATTTAAGATTAACGAGATTGCATCTTTCATCCCAAAAAAGAACAAGTTTTTAGCTGACCAAACATATTTTAAATATCATATTTATATGTGTATATTCTCGTGGTGTTACTTAAACAATTTTTTGAATGATTCATAACATATACGTGAATTGATCATCATTAAAGGTCAAAAATTTGATTAAAGATTTCAAATTTATGTCGGAGTTGATAGGAAGCAAGTTAATGTTGATCTAGCATGCTATCAATATTTTCCACATGTTTGTTGCTTGTTTAAATATTTATAACTTTTTTGTGATCACACAAAATCAAATAGATTATAAGCTAAGAACATCTGAGTTTAGGGCTTTTTGAAGGTTGAAAGGTAAGCTGAAAGTAATTTGGATGAGAGATATATAAAACAGCTTTTGAAGATAGAGAAATCAATAAAGGCTAAACTTTATCGTCGATGTATTTAACCGATTGATAGATAAATATAAGAGGAAAATCCTTACCACAAACGATTTCAGCCTCTTGAACTACAAATAAGAGTCTATTAGTCAGACTAAAATAATAATTTATTATTATTTTATTCTTTCAGTTTCTCGTTTCAATCTCCACTAAACTATAAGACTGAAAATACTTTAAACTCATAGATCTCTTTGATGATATAGACCATACAAATTTTAATACATGTCCAAAAGTTCTAATTTATTCAATAAAATTAATCTGCAAATATGTTTTAATTATTCGTATAGGTTTGGTGATGCTTACAAATACAAACCCTTTTTTTCATAACTATCTAATGGAATACCGAAGAGTAATATGGAGTTAAAAATTCGGCTCTAGTAGCCTTTTAGAATGATAAACAAGTCAAGATGTAATAATAAAAAGTTAATTGTATATGACGAGAAGAATTCAAATAAAAACTCATCCTTGACCTGCAAACTGTGAGAACTCATCCAAGCTATCCATTTCATAAATGGATGGATGAGATGCAATTGAGTTGCTGACTGCAAAAGCACAACACTTGTTTTGGTAAGATTTATGAGCTTTTTAGTAAAACTATCATGTTTTTTTTACCAATTCACAAATTTAATCTGTTCGCTTCGTTTGAACTCTAATTGGCTTCAAACTTGCATCAATACTTTTATTTCTACAAGGTCTTTCTATCAAGATCAGTCATGAATATATTTTGAAGAACGAACAAAAAACTATTTCGGGGCTGATTTAAAAGAAAAATATATCTGAGTGATTTTTATCAATACTGAATACTAGTTTTACCAACATTAAACACTAGTTTTATCACCTCATTTTACCAAAACTGAACATGATTTCTATTACTTCATCATTTGTTTTTATATCACCTCATCACTTGTGTTTTATCAACACTAAGCGCTAGGTTTATCACCACATTACATCTGTTTTATCACCTCATCACTTGGTTTTATCACTTTAGCACACTTGTTTTATCATCTCAATGTATGGTTTTTATCAACAATAAACACTAATTTTATCAACCTCGAACACTAGTTTTATCATCCCGATATGAAACATTTATTAGTGAAGATGTATCAATACTCAACAATAGTTTTATCACCTCGATATAATTTTTTTCGAGCTTCAAAATATGTGCATCACTAATCTTGATTGAATGCCCTTGAAAAAAATAAAAAATATTGACGCAAGTTTGAAGCTAATCGGAGCTGAAACAAAGCGGAAATGATTAAATTAGTGAATTGGTTTAAAAAATTGGACACTTGTGCATATGATACCATGCTATTACAATTATACCCTTACCTGTGTGAGAAGGATGAAAGTGACGTGAATTTGAGTGAGATTAGGATTATGATGTAGCATAATGATAAATGTTGGATTTTAGGAATATGTGGCTAGGATGAGTTCTCACAATTTTTAGGATAAGAGGGATGTATAGTCGATTTGTCCTCTGTACATGATGTTTCAAAACTAGCTCTAATAGACAAAACTTATCATTTTGAAAAGTTTGGGAAAATCATACGATAATTCAATCTCGGTATCCTAAATCTTTCAGTATATATTTAGAGTATCCTAAGTTTTTTTCGTATCATTTTGGTACCTTAAACTTTCATTTGTGTCAGTTTAATACCCGACGTTAACCGTCCATCTATTTTTCCATCAAAGACACTTAAAAAGTCTATAAATATCTCTCATTAATAGTCAAATTTTCGAAATAATACCATTGGTTTTCAAAAATTAGTTTTTAACAATAAAAATCATATTTTAATTTAAAAAAACATCTTATTTTTTAAAATCGATTTTTATTTTTTAAAAAAAGCATTTTTTATATAAAAATCAGTTTTACTGTTTAAAAAATAAAATTTATTTTAAAACATCAGTTTATTTTAAAAAATCATATTTTTATTTTAAAAAATAGTTTATTTTTGTAATCATTTTGTTTTCAAAAATCATTTTTAGTATTAAAATTCAGTTTATTTAAAATAATTATCATTTTTATTTTTATAAATAAATTTTTATTTAAAAATAATCATTTTAAATAAAATAAAAATGATTGCTTTAAAACAAAACTAATTTTTAAATAAAAACTAATTTGAAATAAAAAATTCAATTATTTTTATTTTTAAAATATAAATGGAATTTTAGAAAAATAAATTTCTTTTGAAATAAAAATATGATTTTTAAAAATAAATAGGTTTTTAAAAATAAAAATGATTTTAAAAAATGATTATATATGTAAAAATGATTTTTTTAGAATAAAAAATGAAGAATTTTATTTTTAAAAATAAAATTGTATTTGTAAATAAAAATATAATTTTAATAAACTAAACTGATTTTTGAAAACTAATGAAATTATTTTGAAATTCAATTGTTAGTTAGAAATGTTATAGACTTTTTAAATGTTTTGGATGAAAAAATAGATGAAAAATTAACATGAGTATTAGTCTAATATAAATAAAAATTCAACATTCTAAAATAATACTAAAAAGATTTAAAAATACTCCAAAAAATTAAAATTTTAAAATGTTACGATAGAATATCCCAAAATCATATGTATCACACAATTGATTTATTTCATTTTCACCTCTGACTACTTTTACAAGCTTGTTAGTCAATGTGTCATATGTTGATAGACATTTCGGCTGCAAGGTGTTACATGTGTCATGTGATGTCAGTCTCACGACGTGCCCTCCGATTGGATGGTGAAGCTACACAAATTAAAAATAAATAAATGAAGTATGCACGTACAAAGTAAACCGTTAATTTAAATATATATGGAAATGGAAAAGTAAATGAGTTTATATTTGGTTTCTTCATTTGAAAATTTGAATGGTTAAGGAGGTTCACAAATGCTTTAGCAATGTGCAGCCAAATATATATGGTTAAAGAAACACAAAAGACAGACACATACGTTGTTGTAGCTTTTATTTTTGGTTCTTCTCTTGTTTTATTTGTTTCTTTACTCTTTCTCAAATTTCGAAAGAAAGAAAAAGTTTCTCCGATTTCAAAGAGTTTGATTCAAAATAAAGCATTAAACTCAACCAAGTGCAGGTAGGAAAAGAATTAGAATTTTATTTATCCTCCACTTTTGTTTTATAATGGATGATTCTTCTCCCCTTTGTTTTCTAATGGATGAATATTTAGAAAATATGGTTGTACCCCCATATCGAATTATAGTTGTTGGGCGGAGTTTTGATTTATAGTTCGTGGTAACATGTGAGCTAATTAAATGTTGAATTATTATGGTGGACAAAATTACAAAATGAACACACATAACCATATATGTTTTAATCATTTTGATATGCCTATTTTAATTTGATTTTATTTAGCAAATAAGACGAATAAAAAGATAAGCTGATAAAAAATCACTAATCACTAACAAATGTAAAAACAATAAGACGTCAGCCCAAATCTTAGATCTACGTAGGTGTGTGATAAAACAAACACTCTGTAGACATAACAGAAATAAAAAATGAGTCTCATATGTCGACTAAACGTCGACACAAATTTACTGTATGTGTTAACGGAAATGATTTATGTTACTGGTAATGAAAATGATAGAATTGCTACTAGTAACTCGGATTCCAGACTAATCCGATGAGGTGTGATCAATGGTATGGCGTAGGGATGGCAATGGAGCGGGTATGGGGCGGGGACCCCAGTCCCCATCCCCGTCCCGCGTTCCCGCTACTCTCCCCATCCCCGCCCCATCCCCGCGTTGACCCCGTCCCGTGGGGACCCCGCGGGGAACGGGGATTTTATTCCCCGTTCCATTCTACTACTTGAGCAAATGCATTCATTTTTTCCAAACTTATCTCTAACATAGTCTACTACTTGAGCAAATGCATTCATCTTTTCCAAACCTATCTCTAAACAAACACATTATAAAACAAAACAAACAAATAAGTAACATTAGTTTGATAACAATTTAAAAGAAGTAGATTGCATGGAACATATGACTTACCTTTTATTTCGTTCCACAACCAACTTTGAGTACACATAAGTGCCTCTATAGTATTTGGATGGAGTCTACTACGATGTGGAGTGATCAAATTACCACTCGAACTAAACGTTGATTCAGAAGCCACTGATGTGTAGTACATATGTGTATATTATTAAATTTTTTATTTTAAAACTAATAGTGCGGGGCGCGGGGCGGGGTTCCACGTGGGATGGGGACTGCTTGCCCCGTCCCCGTCAAAATCCCCATTTAATTCCCCGTATCCCATCCCGTTTTAAAAATCCTCGTCCCAAATCCGTCTCACGCGGAGCGGGGACGGAGATCCCCATGAAGAATAGGGCGTTTTGCCATCCTAGTATGGCGGGGAAGTCATCTGAAGATGTTGATGCAAATAAAGTTGACAAACTAAGGCATGACACGTGAACACAACATAATTTTATCTACGTAGTTGTAAACACTAATATAGTGTGCGTTGAGAATTTCAACACATTTAAAAACGTAATCTTCGTCATGTTTAATGTGGACGAAATGTTTAAAAAAATTGTCGGACGCAACATGATATTTGGACTATTATTATGAGAATGAAATCATGAAACACTGGTTTTATTATTGTATGTTTTATGTGAAATATTTTATGATTGACTTAAACTGGGGCTTGAGCATGCTCGTTGCTTGTTACTAATTTCACGAGGGCATCTGGCATAAGCAAGGTTCACTTTTTTTGTTTACTAAAAAGTACACTTTTATTAATAGTAAAGCATAACAGGTGCATCAAGGGAAGAGCAGACAACCAACACAGAGTTTATAATCTTTTATCAATATAATCGTCGCAGACGGTTTTGAAATCATAAATGAAACATGTTGAAACAAATTTCGGGTGGCCATCACAGACGATATTGAAACGCAATAAAGGGAGGTAGGAAGGGTGGGGGACGAGAAGATGATACTGAAAGTCTCGTTTCAAAGCTCGAGCAAGGAGTGCATCAGTAGTATTGGAAGGATATATGTGAAATAGGGTTCCTTCCCAGGAAAAGTCCCTGAATCTCTGCTCGCTAGGTTTTGATCCTGCAAAAACGAAATAAGAGAAAAAAAAAGACCCACTCGATTAACCAGGTCTAAAATCGAGAGAGGGTCGAGGAGGGTGCGGTGGTGGAGGCCAGGGAGATGGATGCGCTAACAGTGGCTTTGGATACGACGGCGGCGGGTTCAGAGGAGGCTTTAGAGGCGACTGCAGAGACGGCGACGGCGGCTTCAGAGACGAAAAGGGATCAGAAGGCGACAAGGGCTGCTCGAAGATGAGGATCGATTGTGGGTGTGGCGCCATTGGATCGGGGTTAGACCCAGGGTCCCAATTACTACGCTGCGAACCCAAGATAGAGACGGTGGGAAGCTGCAAATCTGGCAGAGGAATCACCGGAGATGGCGCAAGAAAACCGATGGAGGCGAGGGGTGTGGCGAGGGGGCATCGACAATCGACCTTTGAGTTTGGATTGCATCCAAACCCGAGTTAGAGGAGAATAGGGGAGATACGAGAGCAAGACCCATGTGGGAAAGGGAAGCCTAATCGGAACCAGTCCGAGAGATCGGGACACGCCGAGGGCGGCGCCGCCGCGAGGAGGGAAAAACCCTTGCAGACATTCTTTTCTTCTTTTTCATAAGCAAGGTTCACTTGTTTTAGTACGATGGTGTTTGTTAGACTTATTACATTGGGATTAGATCGAATCGCTTTAATTTACATTTAGTTAGACGTTTTTTTGGATTAGACTTTGAATTAGATGTTGAATAAATCCTAAAAAGACCATGAATAGGCTCAATAACAAAGTCTAATCTTTTTATGTTCACAGTGGCAATTAGATCGTGATTGGCCCGTGAATAAATGATGTATAGCGTTTTGTTTGTTTTTATTGAAATGTGAATGATTTCTATGTTAAATACAGATGACCGACTACAAATGTTCGACTTGAATGTAAATTACAAGTATGAAATATTATTGAAAGCTTCGTTAAGTCCTTTTCCGCTTCCCTAATTTAGTCATTATTTGGTGGTACAAATATGGTGCAATGTTGCACGTGTTGGTGTATTGATCTGGTGGAATGTTGTTAGCGTTGTGCGATAGAATGATAAACCTCCCCAACATCCTGAAACAAAAATAACGTACATTAGTATTTAAAGGCCCGATACAAAGAGCACACTTTGGTATTATCAAAAACAACTGAACAACATCTCAGACCAACCCTGACATCTTGGATATGCCATGGAGAAAAAAGCCGATGGGTAGCAAAATCCTGTGGGTCAATGTTGGAGGTATCCTTATCCTGGAGTAAATGGAACTCCTGCACAAGGGACTCATGGGCCAGTAGTTGCGCCGACCGCTCATGCTCGATGCCCTTCAAGCTATAGGCCAATACGGTGTGGTCCGGCTCAACGGTCGTCTCCTTGCCCTTCCTCCTCCTAGCATTCGCGACATTCCGACCAACAAGACTACCATCGCGGTCTAATCCTGGCCGATGACCATCGACATCTTAAGCAGCAGCTGCTAGCATGTCCATCTGAGACATTGGGTTGCTTAGTCCGGGAGTTCTTGGTGTGCGTCGTTCCCCTGTCCCAATGAATCACCATTTTTCGTCAAGAACTCGTTCCCAAAACGATGTTTCCAGCATGACTTCTCTCGCACGAGCTTCCATCAGTGCTTCCAAGAGAAGACGTGGTCGTATCTCTTCATGTAGTCTTGCTCCGCATCCGCTATGATATGGTCATCGGATCTACCAGATTGGTAGATGTGCTTGAATTTAGACCAACAACCTTGGAACATCTTAACCTTGCGGTTTGTTACGCTCTAATGCTACTTTCAATTCTTCCTCGTCCGATTATGTCCATGTGTGTGGCTCGTCGCTTGGAAAAACTCACGGTGGATGGCGTCCCAAAATGATTGAGACGACTGATCAGCGCATTCAACAAGTTTTCAGAGTTGTTCAGCCATGCTTTCACCAATGCAGTCTCCTCCGCTCGTGTACATTTCCAATACCTACGAGAAGGAGTCGGTATGTCGGCCTCCGTCTCAATTAGAGGAGGTGGTGGTACGCGAAACCGGTATGTTGGTCGAGGACGCTCTACTGTACGGACAGCCGTTCCGGTATATCCCGTGTGTGGCTCACTATTACGCGACCCCGTTCCTATTTCCCAAGTTGTTGCGCCCTCGTACGTCATTCCATTGAGGAATGGAAAGAATGAACCGAAGGTGTCAGGGATGCGATTCCGGACAGGGGTTGTGTTGGTATTGTCCGTTGCTCTAGTAGGAAAGGGACGTATGCCTCCGGATCTTGGTCCCAATGCCTTTCCTCCTCCTCGTTGCAGTAATGCTGCGAATCGGGCATAAATTCCCACTACCGGATTCCTCTACATTGGTACTCTTCTTGAATGTTGTCGGGACAACTTTGGGTGGCGAAACATCCCTTGCCAAGTGGCATCTGGGAGGGTATCAGAGGTTTTTGGAGCATGCCATTATTGGAGCACTGATAGACGCAGTGGGAAGAAACAGGGACGAAGAAGCAACTTGGAGAAACGGGGACGACGAAGCAACTCAGAAAAATAGGGACGACATAACAGCTTGGAGAAACGGGGACGACAAAGCAGCTCGGAGAAACGGGGACAATGCAACAACTTAGAGAAATGCCAGAACAGTACTCAACTTGTAGAGGATTCATGAGGAAGACGCTTTGGGCGTTGGATAATAAAGGCCGAAAATTGAATTTCGGCTTCAAAATTGTTGCCACGCATCGGTAGGGATTCGTTGTGCCCGATATTTTTGGGCCCGAAACCATCGATTAGACGGCCTTTCGATTATATGATTTCCATAATGTCGATTTGGGGGTTTCGAAGATTCGACGGGGAACAGACTCTGCATCACAAATTCGACGCTAGGAATCTTCGATGTCGCACGAATCGATGGGGCCATTACACGCTGTTTCCATGCCACTATGTATAGCCTTATACATTGATTAATTCTTCTTTTTTTGTTTTAGGGAAAGAAACCTCAATTTATTAGTGTTGGAATATAATTATAATGGACTTTTAACTATCATTTAGAGCTTGGTACCTTACGGACAAGGGTTCAAACACCACTCTTTAGAAAAAAAAATATACTAAAAATTTATCAAATTTTCCCCCAAATGGAACAACCCTTATCTCTCTTCTCATGGGTTAATCCCCTCCTCTAAATAATCCACCTCCAAACCTGTAAACGAGTTTGTCCCTAAGGACGTCACTACTGCTAATAAGTAGTTGGCAGAAATATCTTATATGTTTCTTAGGAAGACCTATCGGTTGGTCAAAATCTTTTCGGACTGATCTATCTTTCGTCCAAGATCCGTCAGCCTGGTCCTTTTGGCCAAGATTTTGGCGGACTATTATATCCGCCAATAAGGACCCAACTTTATCCATGGATGGGATCCGTTGCTAAGGATGTGAGCCTACCTGAGGGATGTTATACGTTGGGAAAGAATTACATCTTACCAACAGATGAAATCAGTTGAAAAAGTATTACACCATACCCACGGATGAATCCATTTGTAGAGTACTACACCTTACCGACGGATAGTATCTGTTGATAGAGTACTACACCTTACCCAACAGATGGTATCCGTTGGTAGAGTAGTACACCTTAGCCACAGATGATATCTGTTGGTAGAGTACTACACCTTACCAACATATGGTAACCGTATATTCGTCGGGAAAATTTAGTCCAGAACCAAAAAATAAACATTTTAAAAATGTCGCACTTAATCGTGCATTGTAACCTATATGGGGGTTGTACCTGTACATGTGATAACAATCCAAAAACTCCATAGAGGCAGAACATATTTCAACACAACACAGTTTAGTACATTATTAGTTCTAAAGCAGTCCACGACGAATATAGAAAGTTACAATACTGAACAGTTAATATGCACAACCAAATAAATATTGTTTGGATGAAAATGGTGAGGAATGACGTTACCACTAGGGGCTGAAGACGAGGATGTTGAAGATGGGTTGGCTGATGAAGGGACTACAACTTGATGGGAGTTTGCCACGGTTGTAAACATCTCTTGAAACTTAGCTTGTTGTGTTGCTTGCGGAACGAGCCTTTCCTCCAGATCTTTGCACCGCTCCTCTTGTTCTTGCGCGAACATGGTCTGCTGGTCAGCAATGCGAGTCTTCAACTCTTCTAGCTCCTTAGAGGAGCTTATAGACCTCGCACTAGAGCAGCCACCGCCTTCCATCTCCCTCATCGTTGAGATCTTCACCGCCTTTTAGAGGACGAATTGTAATCAACATGTTTGTTGTTTACACGAGATTTGCAGGATGAAGGGGAACTCTTCCTCTGGACTCATCATCTTGGGGGACAATAGGGGATGAATCCCGCACTCGGTTATCTATGATTCTGATAACCTCTCTCGGACCGCCTTCACAATTGATTTGGCATGTACCCGAGATACATAACATTAAATTTTAATGAGACTGGACAAAACATAAAAGAATAAAGGGATATTTTCATCTTAGTACCCTAACTATGTGGTTTTTTTCATCTCACTACCCTAACTATTTTTTGTGGTACCTCACTACCCTAGAATGCATTTTTTTTCACTTTCATACTCTAACTATTTTTTGTGGCACCTCACTACCCTAGAATGCATTTTTGTGACATTAAAAATTGATTTTTTAAAGATATTTTGAAAACCAATGACATGCTTTTGAAAATTTGATTATTAGTGAGGGGTATTATGGACTTTTTAAGTGTTTTCATCCAAAAATGGATGGCAAATCGACGGCGGGTATGAAAGTGAAAAAATTGCATTCTAGGGTAGTGAGGTGCCACAAAAAATAGTTCGGGTAGTGAGATGAAAAAACCCACATAGTTAGGGTATTGAGATGAAAATGACGCAAGAATAAACCCACAATTGTATTTTCATAACCACAAATCCAATAAAGTTTAATGAAAGCAATATACACCACTCGTTCTTTGTTCCATTCATTGCAGTCATTTTCCTTGTGGTAAGCCTCCATGTAGGCGTCGAAATGTTGAAGTATGGAGGATCGCTGAAGGAAAATTTTGATCTGGTCCTCGAGTATCATACTACATCCGTGATGACAACGAGGTTTTTTTTCCGAGATACCTTTCCACCGTCGCTCAATTTCTACAATATATGAAAAAAAAATGTTAATTTAAAGAACAAAATTGTTAAAAAATAATAATAAAGCAAACACTATGAAAATGCGTACGAGATTTCTTACTGTGAATTCATCTGATTTGAAGTGTTGGCGAAGGTATAGGAACTGGTCCTCACGGCGAAGGAACTCGAGCGACGTGGGTAACTTTGGATTCAGGTTCTCGGGGGTTGCGTGTTCCAGCTCATTTGTCAATTCGGACCTTTATGTCATGCTTCCAATCTTTGAAACGGCTAGAGGCCGTTTCCATGATAAAATCTAGAAGCTTGTATTGGTATGGCCCGCCCGTGAATTGGGGCAACAAGTCACAGGCGGGGAAAAAGCCCTGCCGGGAGGGATGATACACCGCCTAAGCATCGGGGCTAGCCTTGGGAGGGGTCGCTAGACGATGCTTTGCCTCCCACCATCACCACTGTTGAGATCTCTGATTTCCAGTACCTTGTTCCCCCACCCCCCGTCTTCTGTCTTTTCTTGAGGGGCGTTAAAATACCGTCTGTGACGGTTCTGGTACTAAAAGGCTCAATGAACTATTGTTCATTCATACTGATCTTTCGTTGTCGAGGAACATGTTCCTCAATGCACAACAATATAATCGATTCTAAAATTTATAATATTGCACCTTTCGCTAAAAAAATACACTAATTTTCGTCCAAAAAAATTGCCGAATAAATTTTTGCTCAACTTAAAATTTTAAGAGCACCTTCAACGCGTCGTGTCAGGGGGTCGTTGGAGGCGCTGACACGGTGCTGACACGACTCGCTGGCACGGCTCGTCGTGTCACGCGGTCGTGTCAGAGGGGCGTGTCAGTCGGTCGTTGTTGATTCCTACAACGACGCGACGCGTCATGCCAGGCGCCAACGGCTAGTCGGTTGGCCACTCCACAGGCGACACGTGTCGGCGACGACTCCCAAAAAACCCTATATTTTTCTATAAATTCAAGTCCACCCCAAGCCAAAACTCACCCTCTTATCACTTGTTTCAAGCTCCCTTTCCTCTATTCCTCTCCAAATTCTCTCTTTTTTTCCTCGATTCAGAATGGACGAGAATACCGCCCTCCAATTCGCATGCGAGTCGTTGAACGACGAAGACGCCGATTCTCAACACACCGAAGACGACGTCATGGACACCTTCTCGACATTCACCAACCTCCTCAACTTGAGCCACTCATCACCGCTTCCTCCATACACCCCGACCACCCACTCCCAATTGCAAGAGTCGTAAGTGCCAACGTGAAACCTTCACAACCTTCCCAAACCGTTCCAGCCACTCAACCTTCTCAATCCGCTCCGACGGAATCGAGGAGGAAGGGGAAGAAGGCTGCATCTACATCGGGCACGAGATCAGCTCCGCGGCCGAAGTAGTCCATCGGGGAAGAGACAAGATTGGCCAGTGTGTGGCTCAACAATTCGCCGGACCCCATCAACGGGAAGAACCAGAAGAATGACATGTACTGGAAAAAAGTACATGCCGAGTTCGACGCGATGAGACTGGCAGACGACCCACCTCGGGCGTGGATGGCTTGCAAGGACCATTGGCATAAGTGCAAAGGAAGAATCTGCAAGTTCGAGGAGAAGTACACCAACTTTGAGAACACTCTCACAAGCGGGAGGAACGGGGTTGACGTCCTGGAAAGCGTTGAACATGCGTACAGGAAGGAGGAAGGGCACGAGTTCAACCTCAAGCATATGTGGCTCATTGTGAGGGGGCAACCGAAGTTTTCGACCAAAAAGGTTCAAGAATGTGACATCCCCGACATCAACCTCAACCTCGACGCCGAAAGTGAAGCAAGCAAGCGGACAAGGATGGACGAGTCTCGCACCTACACTTCAGGTGACGGGTGTGACAACGAGTTGAACTCGTTTGGAACCGAGGAGCGTCCGATCGGCCAAAAGAGAGCCAAGGCCAAGGCTCGAGACAAAGGCATACAAATAGACCCCCCAGCCCAGCCAGCGGTAGTGGTACCTCCCGAGCAAATGCATTTCCTCCACTCCATTGCCGATAAGAAAAAGAATCTCGCCGATACCACATTCAAGATGCAGGCGCATGTCATGGACATGTTGACCGAAGTTGTTCGCCAAGACACCACCAACATGTCCGTGGAGGAAAAGGCGGCTCGTGCCGCTCTCATTCAAAGCCTCGGGAGGCGTTTGGAGTCGTTGAGTTAGGCAAGACTTCAATTTAGTTTTAGTTTTTAATCTATGTAATAAAAATAATAATCTAGTTGTTTTTTTATGTAGTTTGTGTTTTATTCTAATTAATAAAATAAATTAAAAAATATTTTTTTTTATCGAATTCTCGGAGCCTCGGTGGTCGTGCACGGTTACTATTTCGAAATAGTAACCCTAGGGGTCGTGGCAACCACGCCGACCCCTCCCCCTCACATCCTATAAATACCCCTCAATCCTCCCTCAATTTCTCACATCTCTCTCAAACTCTCTCTCTCTCAAACTCTCTGAATTCGATATGACGGGATCATCTTCTTCTCGGGCAACCGGGCCTCTATGGTCCACGGAGGAGGAGATGCATTTGGCGGTGAATTGGCCCACCTTTTACGAGCACGGGGGCAAGTATTGGCATCAACTATACCTTGCTTTCGTTGAAACCGGGAATGAGGAGTGGCCACAACGGACGGAGAAGCAAATGAAGGATCACTTCCAAAAAAATGAGTAAGAAGTGCAAGTGGTTTGATGCTATTTACCGGAAACGTCTAAACGAGCGTAGGAAAGGCGCAACCGATGACGACATCTATGCTGCGACCGTGAGTGATTATCAAGGCCAACACGGGCAATGGAAAAAACGTCATGTGTGGGAGATGCTCAAAGACGATGCGAAGTGGCGTTTACACATTTGAACCATTAGGATTTAGGTTAGTTATCTTATTTATAATTATTGTGTTTTAAATTATCGAATATGCACTAGTTTAAATATTATGTAATGTGTTTGTGAGTTTAAATAAAAGTAATAATTAAATTTGAGGTGCTTTTTAATTATTGATGTTGGATTAACATGGCTTCTGGCATTTTAGTGTTAGATTATTGGAGGAGTAGTGTCAGGAAACCAAAAAACACTTCCTGACACTACCTAGTGTCAAAACATTGGAGATGCTCTAAGACATGTATGTACTTGAACCTCAAACTTGACGACACTTTTCCATTCACTTTTTTTAACAGTTTTTGGCACGCTCAACTATATTATCCAAAGAAATTTTATGATTTGGTTTTGGGTATGGATTTGGAGACCACATTTTGTCAAGTAGTTCTTGAGTTGTCAACTTTGTTTGATGGGTACAAACCTAACAGTAAAAGCTGAAGTTGAAACTGACCTCCCCTTGTAAAGTTGAAGGTATATTCATCTACCTTGGCTCTTACTCTTTCCATGGTAAACTCTTGTCTTTCTATTTAGTGACTGTTTTTGTTTGTGGTACAAATATACGATGTCAACCGGCACATTCGCAACATCTCCATCTGTGTTACTGTTTTAAATGCTAAAATAGTACCAAAAGAAAAAGTGTCCAGAACTATGTCAAAATTATTTGTTTTGTTTCAACTTTAAGCCTCGAATGATTTTCATTTAATTCGATATTTTTTTTTTTTTTGAAATGAGGCAGAGTATTAATATTCAATAAATAGTGTCAATAATTCTGACATGAATAGAGGGTTGAGAGTCTTGACTTTCAGAATATAGTATCAGATTCCGTCGTGGGGTAAGTGTACCGACACTCTGGATCCATAAAAACGATCTACTTTTCATTACAGACACAGATTAGACAATAATAGAAGATATAAAAGCAAAAAACAAAAGAACAAAGACCACCACCAATTTGAGATTGCTTGGGGTAACTACTAGACCTGTTGGTGTGCCTTCCCTGTGGAAGGTTGCAATAGTGCATACTCGAACGCCCTCTGTTAAGTCTTGTCCTCCGGAACAGGTGGGGATGTTCCACCCAATAGGGAGGAGCCGGCTAAGTCGAAACGGGGTGATGTGGGACGATACTCCATCTACCATCACACATCCTGTCCTCCAACTCATGAGTTCTGGTCGGATTGCTTGGCAGCCCTCGCCTTGGTAGGATACCCTTCACCATCTCCTTCGTAAGTGGCTCCACTTTCAGTCCCCGTACCCTCTAGTGCACCACCATCACTTCATAAAGGGTCTTCGGGTTGCATGAGACATTGAAGAGAAGCCTTACCGCCAAAGAGAGTCAGTCTGATATCGGAGATGGGAGGAGAAGATCCTGTGGAGAGGAGATGGGAGGAGCTCAGAGAAGAAGGTTCTCCTTCGGTGCTTGCATCGGTGGTCGCGCCTTCTTGTGGAATCCCCGTTCTCCTTTTCCAACCGTATTCCCCCTTCATTTCCCGAAGTCTTCCTCGAGCAATGCCTCTATGTCTCTTGACATCATGCATAACAAAAGCAATTCAGCGAAAACAAAAACAATATCATTTTTAATAACTAATGCACAAATCATTTAAATGATATCAAATAACAACAATGTATATCGAAAAACTAGGAGAGAAAATGAGTTTTTTAGAGAGATTGATGGCTTGGAGAAAAAAAGAAGTGCGAAAAACGTGTCCAAGAGGAAGAAGACTGGTTAAGGGTATTTTTAGGGCACATGGTCTACAATGATCATTTAGTAAAGTTGTCAACTTTTCTTATCGTTCCACAAATAGTTGATGAAGTTGGTAACTTTGGCGATTGACCCACTCCCATCATTCTACAAGTTATAGTTACAAATCTCCTTAACACCATTTCCCAAATAGACAGTAAACGCTCTCAACTTCTACTGTAGCTTTTTGAAGATGCTACAGTGTGTTCTTGATGTTCTTGGTGATCTTGGCATCTCTTCTTCATCTATCAGCTTCGGATCTTCCATCTAATTCTACTGAGGCCTACTGGGAGCTACTCTATTCCTTCAGCTTCAACTGCCCTGTGTCTCAATGGCATTGGTTATTCCATCAAGTTCTCAGTGATGCAACTACGGTGTAGTGTCTAGGGTGTTTAGTTTACAAAACATCGGGCCATCGGATTTGACCCTCTTCTTTTCCCAACTTTCATCTCTGTATCTCTAAACTTCACTTCATGGGCCTCTCTGTTGAGGAACTCTCAAGACTTCGGGTGTTGGCTCACAACCAAGTTCAGCAAAGGATTGATTCTTCATCTTCGATTGGCCCTCCACCGGGCTTTGAGTTTGTCAGGAAACGTTCAACCTCTAAGAGAATGTTAAGGGCTAACTCGCCAGCTTCCTCTTCAGACAGAACGCAAGAGTACTCACAAGGGGGACACACCAAACTGCTCCATGGGAGAAAAATGTTCTACAACAAACACTTTCAACCATTAAATTCTGATACAGATCATACGCCAAACTCACAAGATGTAGTCAACAAGAACAAAGGCCTCTATAATCAAACAAGGAGTATCAGAAGAAGCATGCCTTATTTCAGGGCAGGGGCTACTTCTAATCCAAACAGGTTTCAAGAGAAATTCTCAGCATTTGTGCTTCATTTACCACCAAATGCACATGTTTCTTGGCTGCAAAACATCTTCATTCAAGCAAAGGGTTATCATAAGGCACCAGTGGCTCCAAAACCAAACTCCAAAGGTAACTGGTTTGGATTTGTACATTTTGACTCATCTGAGCATCTTCAGTTGGCCATTCACAAGTTCAATGAGGCTTTTTTGGGAAATTCAAACTATATGTCACAAAGGCCTGGGACAGAACCTCTACAACAAGTGCTATTTCTCAGCAAGCTCAAGCTTTTAACTCTACTAACACCCTGCAATCTACTTTGAGTTATGAAGACTTCCTGCATCAAGGTTCTATAGTCACTACCCATTCCAATTTCTTACTTAATTCACATCTGGCAGTAGTACATCTCAATTTAAGTGTGGAAGCTATACAACAAGAGATTGGCTTTCAAGGGGGTTTCTGAGATCATTCTTAAATCTATGGGGAATAAAGTAGTCATGGTGCATTGTCCTGATATCTTTTTCATAAGGAGTTGTTGGCTGAAGATTGCAAGTGGCTACAAGATTGGTTGACATACATTCCTACTCCTGCAAGTATATGTCTGAAAGGAGGAAGATTTGTTTGGTTGGAAATAAAAGGATTGCCTTTTCATGGGTGGTGTGAGGAATCATTCCAAGCTGCAGCTATTGATTTTGGAAACATCATTTACACTCATCCTAGCTCCAAGGAGGGATCTGATCTAGAATTTGCCTTTGTTTTAATTCATACTCTTCTGTTGAAGCCTATCTCTGAGGAAGTGCAAATCACTTTGGGGGACAAGCATCTTAATCTTTGGGTTTCCTCTGTTAATGCTAACTCTCTACCTCCCCTTCAGTCTCCCTTCAGAAGGTTGGAGGATTCAAGGCTAAGCTCAAGCTCCAGTTCTGAGATAGATCCTCTTATCTCCCCTTCTCCTGGTTTAAATACTCAAAATGAGTGCAATGAGATTCTTGCTGTAGTAACTTCACTGAGAGCAAATAATTTGGTAGACAATGATTGTTGCTTCAATGAGGGGGCAGTTATGACTGAGGCTCAAATAGGATCTCCAATTCTAGAGAGGGTCTCTTGTGTTCAGCAGTTAAGAGAAGAGGAAGCTTCTTTACTCCCTTGCTACCAGAAAAATACAAATGTGGCATTAACTCAGTTGGTGGTTGGGGCTTCTATTTTAGACTCTAAAGGAGTGGAAGAAAAAGAGGCACAATTTATGGCTCCTAACTCTGAGGAAGATATAACTCCTTCTCTTTCTGCAGATAAGGTTTTGATAGTTCAAGATACATTTCAAGAAGAAAGTCTACCAACTCTTGTTTTACCATTGGTACAAAACACTTTTACAACTTCAGTCTCTCAAAGGCAACTGGAAATCTCTACAGTTGTTGTTCTGGATTTGGAGGGAACTCCAAAAAATCAAAACCCTCACTCTCTTTGTCTCTCTCCTCTTTGGCTGCAAACCAAAAAATTAACAATCAAGCACTTCTTTCCTCTGATCAGTACTGCATATTCTCCTCAACAGGGAGAACATTCCATTCAGTCAGCCAGTTTAGTTCAGACACAACCAAAAACTCTCATTCGAGAAAAACAAAGACAAATGACAACTGAGCATTTATTGCTGGGTTGGGTTCAAGAAGAAAACTCATTGGAAAAGGTTGTTGCAGCTGTAAACCCTCAAATTAGAGAGAGTATAACCTCACCTTAGTCATTGTCAAAGGCACCACAAGGTTTAGAAGCAATTTTAAGTAGGGTTGATGATCAAACAAACCTCCTTTTGCATCCAACTTTCCCATTGCGTCATACTTCCATTCAAAAACAAATTTCTGAGGTAGCAGACTTTCTTTGTTTATCAAATGAACCAATAGCTTGTACCTCCACTGGCTCTTACAAGATCAAAAAGAAGAAGAAGAAAGCATTGCATACAAAAGCTCCTCATGCGTATATCACCAGATCCAAATTCAAGGAAGCAAAGAAAAATGACACATCTCTACAGGCAGAAGAGAGTTCAGAAGCCAAAAAAGCTTGGGCCTTTGTCAAAGCTATTGGCCTAGAGGCAAAAGTCCCAGAATCAGTGTTGATTCAGCACCTAAATACTATTGAGGATCAACTAAATCTTAGCTTGCATCCTGAAGGAGTGTCTGATGAGGAGCTAGAAGATCTGGATAAGAACACTGAAGTTGAAGTAGAGGTGAGTCAAAGTTCTGGTGAAGAGGTGAGCCTTAACCTCACCAACATCCTCTCTTCAAACTGACAATACCATGAAAGTTCTCTCATGGAATGTGAGAGGATTGTCCTCTACTCAAAAGAGGAGATGCTTCAGAAATTTGGTACACAAACATAGTCCTGGGTTTATTCTTCTCCAAGAAACAAAATTGGATCCCTTTCCTACAAGGTTACTTAGAGAATGTGGTCTTACTATAGGTTGGGATTACTCTTTTATCAATGCAGCTGGGTCAGCAGGGGGTATCTTGACAATATGGAACACCGATCAATTTGTAGTGTTGGACATAAACAAGATTAATGGGGCTTTGATTTGGCTTGGTAAATTGTTGCAGCCTCAATGTAATTGTTGCATAGTCAATGTCTATGCTCCTCATTCAACTGCAGAAATGAGGATGCTTTGGTCTGATATTTATTTTGAGTTAGAAGAATTACCAGATGATCACATATTAATTCTTGGGGGAGATTTTAATGTTATTCTCAATCCAGATGAAAGATCAAGTCAGAGGAATGGGGGTCTTAATGTTCATCACTTTCAAAGCTTGGTTTCCAATCTTGCTCTAATTGATTTACCTCTACAAGGAGGGAAGTTTACTTGGTTTGGCCCTAGTTCAAGGGCATCCAGAATTGATAGATTCCTAATCTCAGCAGAATGCTTAGCAAAATTCAATACCATCACACAAACTTGCATCCCAAGAAACCTCTCAGATCACAGGCCTTTAATATTAGCAGATGATTCAACAGATTGGGGCCCTAGACCTTTCAAGTTCTTAAACATTTGGATATAAGATGCCAGATTCTTGGTAGCAGTTCAGAATTTCTGGGAATCTTATGAAGTAGAAGGCTTCCCCCGCTTTGTGTTGTGGAAAAAACTCTCATTACTCAAGGCAGACTTGAGAATGTGGAACTCTGAAGTGTTTGGCTTTCTTGACACTCAGATACATTCACTCACACAGGCTATAGATCAGTTGGACTCAGTAGCAGAAACAAGACCTCTATCAGCTAATGAGAGTAGTGACAGAGGATCTCTAATGGCTTTTCTCATTCAAAAACACAAGCTACAAGCCAAGTTATGGAGTCAAAAAGCAAGAAGGAAATGGTTCTATGATGGAGATAAAGGTTCCAAGTACTATCATAGGATTGCCAACTATAATGGTTGTAAAGGGAGGCTGACTCAAATTATTTATGAGAATGCCACTCTCACACAACCCTCAGAGATTAAAGCAACTGATGCACAACACTTCAAACTGAGATTTACTGCCTCTGATCAAGAAGATATCAGTCTCCTAAACCTCCCTTTCAAATCTCTACCCTCTGATCAAGCAACCTGGCTAGAAAGACCTTTTTCTAAGGATGAGATTCTCCAAGCTATCACAGCTTGTAATGGAGACAAAGCCCCAGGGCCAGATGGATTCACTTTAAAAAATTTGCCAAGCTTGTTGGCCTATTATCAAGTCTGATCTCATTTTGTTTCTACACCACTTCCATCAAAATTCTCAGCTGGGAAAAGGAATCAACTCCTCTTTTATTGCTCTCATTCCAAAAACTTCAGCTCCTATGACCTTTGATGACTTCAGACCCATATGCCTAATGGGGGGCCCCTATAAAATCCTCTCTAAATTTCTCTCAACAAGGTTGAAAAAAGTTATTAATCCATTGGTGGGAGAGGTTCAATCAGCATTCATCTCAGGTAGACAAATTTCAGATGGAATAGTAGTGGCTTCAGAAGTGGTCAACTATCTTAAGGCTTCCAAACTCAAGGCATTTATATTCAAAGCTGACTTTGAAAAGGCTTTTGACAAGGTAAATTGGATTCTGTTATGAATTTACTCGGCAAAATGGGTTTTGGCTTCAAATGGATATCCTGGTTACAATCTTGCTTCAAAGCTCATGCATCAGTCTTAATCAATGGTTCAGCTTCCCCAGATTTCTTGCTAAGTAGAGGGCTTAGGCAATGTTGTGCCCTCTCTCCTCTAATATTTGTTCTGGTGGCAGAAGGATTAAACTGGATTGTCACTTCCTCAGTTCAAGCCAACGTATTAACAGGTATTCAAATCACAACTGAAGGTCCAAAGATCTCTATTTACAATTTTCAGATGACTCTATATTCTTCATTCAATCCAAGGATGATAGTATCTCACTTTTAAAGTATGCACTACACATGTTTCATCTTTCTTCTGGCCTGGCTGTAAATTATACAAAATCAGTTATCATTCCTTGCAACATCAATGAGGATGAGTTGGTGCAGCTAACTTCAATGCTGGGATGTGAACAAACCTCTCTCCCCATTAACTACTTGGGATTTCCCCTTGGCTCCAACCCAAAGAGAATCAAAACCTAGGATCCTATCCTCAAGAAATATAAAGCTGCCCTGGGACTTTGGCAGGCTAAATTGCTCTCTTTTGGAGGCAGGATCACTTTGATCAAATCAACTCTAGGAGCCCTTCCACTATACTATTTCTCTATCATCAGAGCTCCTAAAGAAGTAATTAAGTCCATGGAAAGATGGCAAAGGAAATTTTTGTGGCATGGGAACCTTAATGCCAAAACCTTTTGCAAGTTAAGCTGGAATACTGTCTGCAAGCCCAAGGAAGAGGGAGGTCTGGGAATAAAAAGTCTCACCCTAATGAATATCTCATTACTATCTAAGTGGTGGTGGAGATTTTCCCTTGAAAGAGCCTCCCTTTGGAAGTTAGTAATCTGTGGCAAATTTGGCTGGAACTCCTCTGAATGGGATTTATCAAACTTTAGTGAGCTTGGTCAAGGAAGCTTTATGCATTATATCTTAGCACTCAATGATGATCCTAGGTTCTCTGGGCTCTTTGGTTTATCAGGACTCTCTTGGACTTTGGGGGATGGGCAAAGGATTCTTTTTTGGGATGATATTTGGTGGGGAGAGATACCTCTCAAGACCCTCTATCCCAGACTATTTCTATTATCTCAAAGCAAGAAGTTATTAGTTTCTGAAGCTTGCTCAGTCTCCTCCTAGGATCTGAAGTTCAAAAGAGTTCCTAGAGGCAGGGCTGAATCAGATTGGATGTCCATTAAGTACATTTTAAATGGTGTTCAGTTGCACCGTAGACCTGATTCCTTGGTTTGGCGTGGGGATCCAAAGGGGTTTTCAGTTAGAAAGATGCACTCCTTGCTGCAACAACAAGCTATAACCTCTTTCTCAGACTTTAACTGGTCAAAACACATCTGGTCTCCTGGAATCCTACCCAAGATCTCAACTTATTGTTGGCTTGCCTGCCATGAAGCAATCCCTTCTAAATGCTTTCTTGATGCAAGAGGATTGTCTCTATCCTTTCAAGATCAGCTCTGTAAGTTCTGTAACTGGACTTTGAGGATGGGCCTCATCTTCTTCTTCATTGTCCTAGAGCTTGGAAGACCTGGTGCTTAATTACTCATTGGTGGGGAATTACTTGGGTTACTCCATCTAACTTGAAGAACCTTTTATGTTCTTGGTCTGCACTTATAAAAAGCAATAACAAAACCCCCTGGAAAAATCTAGCTCAAATTTGTTGTTGGCAGTTATGGTTGGCAAGAAACTCTTTATTATTCAATGGTGAAATTCTCCAAGCTTCTGAGATCTTTGCCAAAATTAAACAACAAGCCTATAGTTGGGAGGTAGCCAAGTTTAAGAACTCAAAGCTGTACTTCTCCTTCTCTCAATGGGATCACTCTCCTCTATCATACTGTGAATTGAGATCCTCCTCTTCGATTTGGGTCTCTTAGCCCTGTTTGCTTGAGTTGCAAGTAACTTATGTTGATGACTTTGGTGTGTTGCTGGTTAACTTGAGTCTCAAGTAAGCTTATGAAGGTACTTGTAATGTGCTTGTAAGGTTCTGTTCTGGTTTTCTGTTGTCTCAGGGGGGTTTTGGGAAGGGTACTTGGGAGGGTTTGGGGAGTGATTGTGAGTTTGGTAAGGTAGTTTTAGGTTGTGGTTTTCCTTCCTTTTGAGTGTGGCTTGCTTCTCCTCTCCTCCCTCCTTTGTGTGTTGGGTAGTTCTCTCTTCTAGGTTGAGTGTTGTTTTCTCTTTTAGTTGCAGGTTTTACTCAATGCTAGTGTCTCCTTTTTGCCGGGGCTTCCCCTTTTAGGTGTAGCGCGTCTCCTCCAGCAAAGGCTCCCTCTTAGCTCTCCATCTCAACTTGGGAGAGCCTGCATCATTTCTGGGTTTAAAAGCCTTCTCAGAGTACAATCCTTTTGGCCCGCAAGCTTTCTTGGAGTGCAAGTAACTCGGTTTAGCCTCATCTCATCCTTCAGTTCTAATCCTGAAGACATTTTGCAACTGACATTTGACATATTGGAGCTAAATCTCTATCACTTTGTTAATATCCAATCTCTGTTGGTTGGCTTCCTTCAAATAACCTTCATTCATCTGCATCTCAATTCCTAAATTGACTATTCATCATATTGGAGCTCTTTCTCTTTCATTTCGATGATCTCCAAATCCAACATATCAGCTCCTGGTTTGGCTTGCTCCTTCATCTGCAACTCAGTACCTTTGGTTGATTTGTAGTTAACATTATGTTATCTTTTACTTTTCTCTGTTTAGCCCTCTAAAATTGGCATATGATCAATTGGGGGTTGTTTTTGGTTGAACTTTAGTATGTTCTGTATTGCCCTCTTTCCCCTCAAAAGAGGGTTGGTTTTAATGAATTCTTTTTGCCGATCAAAAAAAAAAACTTTGGCGATTGACTTAAAAGTAGTCGGAGAAGTTGGCAACTTTGCTGTCATAGTTACATGTCGTCAGCAAAGATGGGAACTTCACCTATTATTTTTTAAACCGGCACAGAATTGTCATCAATCGGGTACAATTTGCATCTATGTCCGTAACTTCAAGAATTAAATGATCGATTCGATTGATGTCAATATAAGATTATTTTTCAATTTTTTTAATAAAATTAATTATTATTAAAACTACTTACTTAAATAAATGAGATGGTTATGCCACTACCATGACCACCACCTATGTATATATAGTCGTCGTTGATTGCTCAATAAATAACAAACTCAAAGACTAAAAAAAAGCAAAAGCAAAACCAAAGTCCCAAAGAGAGAGATATGGGATCCGAGGCAACGCCAAAGCTGAGGCTGTTGTCCATCCCAGCCATCACCCCGAAGGTGGAGGAGGAGCTCTCCGGCACGGTCACTCCTCCTTTCAACGCCTCCGCCGCCGTCCCATTTCTGTGGGAAGAAGCACCCGGCAAGCCAAGACCGTGCAACGCCGTGAGGAGCAGTCCGAGTCCGAGCCTAGAGCCGCCTCCTCGGATGTTCCCCAAGGCGGAGGCCTCGCCGACCACGGTGCTGGAGGGTCCGTACGTGAAGAAGAGGCCCAAAGCTTCCTCCTTTAGAATGACGGCAAAGGAGTGGAGTAATGTGATGAGCCCTGCGGCGGAGGGTGTGGTGTTGGTGAGCAAGAGATGGCTGTCCAGAGACAAGGTCTGTTTCCTGAGCAGTAAGAGGAGGAAGTTGGGCAAGATCATTCATGTCTCTCCTTTTGATTCACTCTACTCGGACAGTGATTATGATGAACCAGAGGAACTGAATCAATGGAGCACCACCAAGAACATCACAAAGACTGCCAAGTCCCACTTTTGGGTATGTATCACTTTACTTTGACCCCCTTATTATCATATTGCTTTATTCTCTAAATTTTTTTGTTTGTAGGTATGCTCAATTTAATCAGTGCTAATCCATTTTTCTTCAAATAATAATAATAAAATTATAAATAATACGGTTTTGAAAATTTAACCGTTGGTGAAATTATGGACTATTCAAGTGTTTTTGGCGGAAAAATAACAGAAAAAAAAACTAAGTTACAAATAAAACTTTACGAGGATAGCGGAGAAGAAAAGCTCAGTCTAAGTTACCAATTTAAAAATAAGACTTTTTCAAAATAGCGGGTTAAAATTTTCCCACAATTAAATTATGAATCCCGCCTATATATATATATATTTGGTTTATGATTATATTTTTGTGTATCCTCTACTCCTTTATTATAATTAATTCTTTCAATATATATCAAAGTTGATATGGTTTCGGTAGTTTTTTTTTGAAACGGGAAAGAAGTAGTATTACTTTATCATCGTGCTTACAATGTGGGACCTAACAGTTCCGGACACCAGCTGTTGTCCCGATCGGCCGTGGCCCATCGGGCGCACATGGTTCCATATAAATAGTGTTCTTTCTTTCGCAGATCCAAACTCTAGAGTTCCTCGATCCACTGTTTCAAAAAATACAGAACTAACGGAAAAAAAATTACCTAGCCAAAATCTTATTCGTCCTAAAACAATCAACCTGAAAAGAGAGAAGGCCTTTGTTGCGGATTCCCCGAAACTTCCCGGCTTTAGACGTCCCAGGTCTGTGGGTATAGGTCCCTGGCGGTCCTTCCCACCCCCGCTCTGGGGTATCATTCCTCCCCCGGGGGGTTGTAGTCCCCCGGGCCAACTTCCCGTTCCTGTACTTGGTCAATAGAGATTGGCAGTGTCTTGGACTCCGGCTTGTGACCCGTCTCGATCACCCTGGGTCTTGGTCCAATGGCTGTGGTGAATCGCAGGATCCCCCGTCGAGCCAAAGTGCAGTTCATCAGATCACCCAACCGCGGGTCAGACTTCTTCCACTTGGCCCCGATCTTCAAACGAGATTTAGGGCTTGGGATATCCTTGTCTTGGCGTTTAGCTATTGTCGGAGACGGAACCAACACCCTGACGGTAGTACTCCGATTCTCCTGGTGTGCCCGACTCCTGTTGGCCTCGAATCTCCTAGGGCTGGCGGAGCCCGAATAGTGGGGAGCCCTACCCGATTGTAGACCAATCCCCGATTGGTCATATCCTGGTTGATAAGTCGAAGACCAGGAGAGATAGTGCACCGGATCCCACTGATAGGCCGGATTCGCGGTGCACTCCGGTGGGGGAACGGGGGCCAGGTCCTGAAATAGCGTCCCCTGACGTCGGATTGGCTGATCCCAATCCAGGAGAGGGTGTTGGTTGCCGGGATTGGCTGCAAAGGTCCGGACGGACTCCGGTGTGGGGCGGTGCCAGGGAGCCCGGTGCAGCCACGTCGGATCGTGGTGCACATCGTGCATGGACCATCCCTTGATTATGCAGTACCAAAATGGGGTTGGCTTGGTCAAGCATGGGGGCGCAGATGACCAGGCTCGAAGAGACGATCATGAGGGAGATGGGTCGACGACCACGGAGTCCGGGTGGGGAATCCATCGCGGTGGCATCGTTGGAACGGGAACACCATAGTGGTAAGGGAGGAGGAGAGCAAAACGGAGAGAAGGGGTCAGAACCAGTTGGAGGAGGGGCGGAGGAGGGGCAGCGAACAGGCGGCGGCGGCGGCGGTTGGAACCCTAGACATGTTAGGAGAGTAACCTCAAACGAGGTTTAGTGGAGAGCATTATAGTTTCGGTAGTTAGATAGTTACATCCTTTATCATATTTTCAAGATTTAAGGTGATAATAATGATGTAAAAATATAAACAATCATAACTCTCATATCTGTATTCTAAATTTCTAATAAGAAGAGCATGGAGTCGGATAAGGTGACCCCCACAGGGAACAACTCGTAGGAGTAAGTAGGGGTGTGTGGCAAAATACATTGACTTTATAGCACATTCATTAACTCTACACCCAAATTAAACTTTGTCCACACAAACTAGCATGAATTAGGCATTTTCACAGTATAGGAGACAACCCAATTATGGATATACGGCCTTGTCTCTTTCCTAACCTTATAGCCCTTTTGACTCAATCAAATTTCCATGTGTTTAGGTGGTGACTTAAATCTTGATCACAACACTTAATCGCTTAAAAGTGAGCTTTGATTCAGGCTATTTAGTTTAATGCTTCATAAGTGCATAGTAGAGCATCTAAGTAGTGTCCAATTTAGAAGTCTAATCGACAAAA
Organism: Erodium maritimum; assembly: GCA_963921825.1. NCBI lineage: Eukaryota > Viridiplantae > Streptophyta > Magnoliopsida > Geraniales > Geraniaceae > Erodium > Erodium maritimum. The sequence continues at coordinate 54,567,248 of OY997591.1, forward strand.
AAAGATGGAATCCCATTTTTTTGTCAAAAGATGTTGAAGTATGTGTCTCACATCGAAAGTGTGGGGATTAATTGACCCCTTGATATATATCTTGATGCCTCCACCCATCAGTTCAAGCTTTTGGGTTGAATTGGGCTTTAACATGGGATCAAAGCTGGTTCGACTTATGGCCCGAGTGATGGCTCCAACCATCATACTAACAGTGTAATGTTAAACTTAGGTGGATATTATCGTAAAAGCTAATTAATTTGCAATGGAAATTGCAGGCAACCATTTATGGAGGATTGAAGCAGGTGATCCCATGGAAGGCCAAGAAAACGAAGGAACATGATGTTCTGAACTAAGTTTGCTTTGCTTTGAACTAGCTTTGTCTATTGATGCTCTCTTGCAGTGTACTTTATTTTCCCTCCCTTTTGTGATACTTTCTGAGAGTAAGAAAATGCAATATAGTGTTATTAAGAGTCCATCTTCACCCGGTCCTTGCCTACTTTTATCGTCCTGCGAGCAAGGTCTCTAGATAGGTCCCAGTCCAACTACATCTCTTTCTTTCTTTGGGCTTTGATTATTCTTTCAAAGTAGATTTCATGATACCATTATGGTGTGTAGCTCCAGCCTTGGTAATGGCAGTTTAATGTATCAACAATAATTTAATCCTTATCAATGAGAGAAAGGTAAGCTCCATTATTGCCACAACTGGCAACCCAAATATGTATTTCTATCATACTGCCTCTCACTATTAAAAACATCAGTGAGTGAGTCGTGATTTTAATAAAAGCACGTGGAGTTGTGCAAATGCTGATTACAGTAATCGTCGAATTTCCGTGACTGTGCTTTCAATGTTGATTTGCGTTTTCGTTGTCGAGATCAATGTTTTGTTTCGCATATTTTGACGACTCTATAAAATGTTGACATACCACCAAGGGCGGAACCAGTAAGGACTTATGGTGTTCCATGGAACACCCTAAACATTAGAAAACTTGGTCCAATGGTTAAAGGTTTCTGAAATTTCCAAGACATCTGGGGTTAAATCACCCTTGGAACATATAGTAAAATATAAAAGACAAAAATAGGAGTAAAATATAATAATTAAATAAAATGCACATGAAAATAACATTGTTACAAATATTAAGCTTATTTGTTAGTGTCTCTGCCTAATCCTATGTAACTAATTTCTAGAAGCGGTATAATTAGAAAATTAAAAATAATTTTCTATCAATCAAAAATGCCAACATTGACATGAAAGTAGAAACTACAACTCTTATGAAATATATAAAGTTGCATTGTTTTTTTAGATAAGTTCGAAATTTATTAATATGATCGAGTCCAGGAAAGGAATTGGAAAGCCTTGATTTAGGGAGAAGCAGGGTGGCAACCAACCATAACAAAGGGGTTCCAACACAAGGGGAACCAAAAGGCCTAAACTTTTCTTAAAAGGAAAAAACAAGAAGAAAAAAACAGAAAAAGAGAACCCCGTCAAAACGTCAACGGCGAATCGCCGCGGCCTTCTTCTTGGCAGCCAACTCATGGATTGCAGTCCATGCGTCAGGACCTTGAGACGACCCTACGACTTGATTTTCTCCATTTCTAACTTGCTCAACCTGTTTCACAATGTCGACGGACGAACATATCTGCCCCGATCTCTAGAGATATTCGGCTTGCACGATAAAGTGTAAAATTTCGTTAAATGCTGAGGGGGATGACTCTCCTGCTTCTTGACAAGAGCGTCCTTCCACGGCGAGTCCGCCTTCTGAGATGATTGAACTGTTGCTACGCCTACCTAAGTGTCAAGCACTATGACCGAATCCTGACTTGATTCAGACTCAACCATCTATAAAATCTGGGCTGGACCAGACCCCTCTACATCATGGACCTGTGGATCAGGCCCCTTAGGCCCATCTACAGCAGCACAGACCTACGGATCAGGCCCATCTGCGACACGATGGACCTGTGGAACAGACCCAACAACGTCTACACCATCTTCGGCTTCTTTCGTCAACACGAGACCAGAATCAATTCCTCTATCCCTAGAATCATGGGCGCCATCTTCCCCAGAATCACGGGCGCCATCATCCCCAAATCCAATGCAATATTCGTCAACAACAAAAACGAACAAAACACGATCGCAATCAATCTCACTCGTAACAAACGTGGATAAAGTTGCATTGTGCATTATAATGTGTAAGTTGCTTGTCTAAGTTTCAAGCCAAAAAAAATTATTGGTAAATTTTTGTATTACAACCTTTCCTTTAGTGTTTAAAAAGTAGGTAAAGGTTAAAACACCCTCTATGCAAATAAGAGTTGGCTTGAAAGCACAACCTCATAACAATCCCAACAAACCCGATATGAAGCTCTGACACCAAACTTCTCGTACCACCGACAACAACTCACAACAGTCTTACCAGCAAGACTTGGCAAAGAATCGACTAACACCACCAACCACAGTCCACGTCAACCTCACAACAAAGCTACAACCTGGCTTCAACCACTTGAAGGAGGCAAACACGCTACGACGAGCCCCTAATATGACGAATCCGAGAACACAGGGACAAAGAAAAATCGGGACAAGAACACCAACCCGTCACTGCTAGAACCCAAGGAGAAGGAGATCTGGTAGAGCTTATGAGCGGCGAGGTGGGAAGGTTCACCTCATAGAATCGAACACCCCACGTCTCAAATATTGAGAATCGAAATCTCGTCGACGACCAACACTAAGCCAACGACCACAAATATGGGCAGAGGGAAGCGAACCCAGGAGAGGTTGAAGAAGAAAAAAGTAAGTGGAGGAAGAGTAGCCACCAGCGAGGTCCAAACCACGAGGGTCGCATGGACTGCCGCCGCCAAAAACAAAGACTAACTAGGGGTTTGTTTTTACGCGAGAGAGGTTTTTAGAGAGAATACCGATTTTAAACAAATACTTTAAAGATTTACTTTGTTTTTTTCATTCATTTGCTATCGAATTGTCGTACATGTATGTTGGGATTAATGTTTTCTGTCTACGTGTCTATTTATTGTACTCTATCTTTTATGTTGCTACATATCATTCAAAACTAGGCTGTTATGCGACAATCATGGCACATAGATGTGTAACAAAATACCTGGAGGAGGATATAAGCAGCATTTGGGAGGATCGGGAAAGAAAGCAGAAAGACCCTGATTTCGGACAAGAACAAAGCGGCAGCAAGGGCAGGTGTAGCTGACGGAGATCCATCGGGAAATGCAACGACGGTGGAAGTAATGACGGCAGGGCAAACGAGCAGCCTCCGACCCCTTTCGAAACCTTGGAAGCAGATCGGACACTCTTCCTCCTCGTCCTCAACAACGTATTTTTCATGCTTAAAATGTTCTAGGCGGTCTACGAATATCGGGCAACACCGTGTCTCTCCGGGTGATTTAGCCAACGCTCGCGCTAAATACGGGCTTCTCCAGAATCCTTTGCGTTCCATCTTGAAAATAAATCGACGCATCATGATGCCTCTGAAGCTCCTGCTATTGTTGTTGATGATGGCGTCGTAGGGACTGTGGCTGTTGAAGAGGTTAAGGATTAGATTGCTAAACTGTCCAAGGCAAAGACTTAGTTCTCGAGGGGAGAGACCGTGTCCTAGAGAACGATCGAAGAAACACTTCAAGTCGTCGGACACACACTCTAGCAACCACTTATGATAAGGGTACTCCAAAACTACCTGCGGTTTATCGTCGTCGTGTACGTCGAGAAATTGAATGGGACCGCTGATCAACCTGCGGCAAAACACATAAAGTTCTTCATTGGCAACACCGTCACTGTCAGGGAGTATGGCTACCGGTTCCTCCTCTTCACCTTCCAATTCAAAGGTCATCCCTCCTTCCATCACTATTACCACCTTTTCCATTCTTTCTTCCTTCTCGTATTATACTTTACTTTACTGATCGTTAGATCTATATATTTATAGATCCTGAAAGCCCTCCTAATCTTAATTGGAAACTTATTTTTATTTGAGGTAAATAGGAAACTAATTGTTTGATCTATAAGCTTCCTAATCCTAATAGAAATCGCCAGATAAAAGAGGAATAATAAAGAATTTGTGACTACTACAAGTCTTATATAGATCATTACCTAAGTCTTTACTGGGTCACGGTATGGACATTAATATACCAACGTGAGTTTAGGTAGGCACACCCGTTAGATGCACTTGTATAATTGTTGTTAAATTTGGTTATTAATTAAAAAAACTGATACTCACCAATGTATACTAACCTCATTATCGTCCACTATTTTTGTATCACCATCAGTTTTTTGTCCCTAGTGCAACAAGAGTATTATCGAATATGGGTAAAGACAACGTCTTACCATTTTTTATTTATCATTTTCATGTTACGTAATGTTTGATTTTAATGATTAATAAAATTTTATTATACTCAAAAATATACTTATCATTGTTCTCATTTAATTATATTAATCTTTACATTTTCTCGTTCAATTACATAGAACTTTTAATTTTTCTATTTTTGCTCTAATTTGATATTAATGACAAAGTACCCCTACTTTGAATTTTTTTTGAGCAAAAGGTGTAATTTATAAATATTTAAATGAGGATATCGATGTGCAACAGGCAACATGCTCCCGGGCCACTAAGGTCAGACAAGAAAAGCAATGACTCACTGAAGCTTTTTTCACTAGAACCGTCACAAACGGTTTTTAAACGCCATATAGGCAAGGACAGAATATGAAAAGGGGGAAGGGGGTACCGGAAATCCTGAAGGATCTCAATAGTGGTGATGGTGGGAGGCAAAGCATCTTCATGGGACCCCTCCCAGGGCCAGTTGTCACGCCCCAATTTCAGTAAACCGAACTCGGGACGCGAACGTTTTAAAAACCATAAACCAATGAAACCTGTTTTGGATAAACACTTTAAAATCTCCATTTAATTAATCAAAATAATATTTACAACTTAAAAACACGTCCCAACACGTGGACTAAAGTACAAGGTATCCGTCACTAGACTCAAAAGACTGAACCCGGACTCCGCTCCTAGCTCCACAAGCTTCGAGAGCTCCCATAGTCCGTCATGTGATCAGTACCTGTAGGAAAAGAAGCTAGGGGTGAGCGTTCGCTCACCACCACAGATAACAGACTGACTACGGCATAATTAGCAGACAATGTCGGTAACACCAACAACAAACTCAACTCCGGGGATCACTGTCCCCAACTCAAGTACTCTGACTGACAAACACCCACGGTGACCTTCCTCGAACGACTCAACACTCAAACCTGTAAGTAGACCGACACAACGATTACGACCTCTTCCAAGGACTCAAAAGAAAGCTACGCAACACCAAACAAGATCACAAAGGATCGCACACCAAACAAGATCACAAAGGATCGCATACCAAACAAGATCACAAAGGATCGCATACCAGCTGCTCAGTAACCTCTCTGTTTCTCGCCCTTTCCGATCCCAGTCGGTCCAGGCGGTCGACCTGTCTTACAACTTCTCTGTCCTTCGCTCTTTCCAACACAAAGTCGGTCCAGGCAGTCGACCTGTCTTACAACTTCTCTGTCCCTCGCTCTTTCCAACACAAAGTCGGTCCAGGCAGTCGACCTGTCTTACAACTTCTCTGTCCCTCGCTCTTTCCAACACAAAGTCGGTCCAGGCAGTCGACCTGTCTTACAACTTCTTTGTCCCTCGCTCTTTCCGATCACAGTCGGTCCAGGTGGTCGACCTGTCTCAGTAACCTCTCTCACTCAGGTAACCACAATCAATATCACAAGCAAGTTCAACAAACAGCAACCACAGATTCAGCACTCCACAGGCACTCATGGCCACCCAAGACACCAACCACAAAACACGGACTCAACAGCCCCACGGGCACTCACGGCCTCCCAAGACACGCCAACGATAAAGACACGGGTTCAACAACGCCACAGGCACTCACGGCCTCCCAAGACACACCAACAGTAACTCACGGGCTCAACAACCCCACGGCACTCACGGCCACTCACACCACCAACAATAAAGACATGGCTTCACAACCCCACGGGCACACATGGCCACCCAAAACACCAAAGGTAAATACACGGGTTCGACGACCCCACAGGCACTCGTGGCCACCCAAAACTCAACAATAATAGCACGGGCTCTCAAGGCCACCCAAACACAAATAATAACACGGGCTCTCATGGCCACCCTAGACACCAAAAAAAACAATCAACCTCCGGCTTAACCAAAGCCTCCAACAGTCCTAATATCAACAGTTTCTCAATCAACCTCCGGGCATGGTCATATGCCTCCAGTACTCCTAATATCGATAAGTTCACAAACAACCTCCGGGCATGGTCATATGCCTCCAGTAATTCTAATAACGCTAAGGTCTCTGCTCCTACGACACTACTAAGTGTCACATGCTTTTCCAATAATTGCTACGATCCCGTATCATGCATTTCTAATATTCAATAACCTACTCAACCCACGACACCCCGGTGTCACATGCAATTCTACTATTAACTTTCCCTAGTCAAGGCCGAGATCCGGCTACTTTTCCCTACCTCGTGCGTGTTCTCCAAAAGCCAACCAACGAGCTCCGGTGTGATCTCAGTCACTCACCCAGCTTCCTCTTGCCTCGGTTTGCGGCACGATCGTAGAGAATGACGACGGGATGACGAATCTTCAATCGTTGAGTCGATCGGTCGGTCGGATCGTCGAGAAATCACCAAAATCTCCCCTTTTCTTTCATTTTCTCTCCTTCCCTTTCTCTCTCTTATTTCTCTCTCCATTTCCTATTTTTTTGCTGAATTGCCGTGTATCACCTCCACATTTCCCTTTTAAATTGATTCAAACACTAACACATAGCAAAAAGACCAAAATGCCCTTCCTTTTCCTTTTGTCTTTTTCTTTAAAGTCAAGGGTAAAGTTGTCCTCCCCTTTTCCTTCCACCACATTCATGACATGTGTCATGTGGGTCCCACACCTTTTTGGAAAATATCTTCTAGATATTTTTCAGTCAGATTCGCGAAATTCGGCTGTTTCGGGTCCTGAACGGGCACTTTTTCCAAGAAATTACGAAACTTCAAGGGCTAAAAGGAAACGGCTCAACTAAGACCGCTGCGACGACGGCTAAGCTTTTTGGATCCAAAACGGTCCTCGAATGAACCAAAACGTCGCTCGGTTGACTTTTCCAGCGAAAAGTCAACTTTTCCCAAATTGATCAGAAAGTTGCCCTGAGTCCCCCGGAACTCACTTTGGTCGATATCGGGGTCAACTTAAGTCCGGTATGACCCTCGGTTCAATACAGTGTCTGCTCAAAAACTTTAAATTTTCCCGTTTTTCACAGGTTTGACTGGCGTTGACCAGGAGTGGTTATTACAATATACCCCCTTAAAGGAATTTCGTCCGCGAAATTTAGAACAACGCACTTCAGGAGTCGAACCGGTCGGGGTACTTTGCGCGAACCTCGTCCTCGCGTTCCCAAGTCGACTCGGCCTCGTGGTATCGCCACAACACCAGTTCTAAGCGGATAACCTTTCCGCGTAGGACCTGCTCTCATGGATCCCTTTCCCACATTGGTTTCTCCTTACACTGGACATCACCCGTTACCTCGACATCTGCCCACTCAATGACGTACTCGAGACCTCGAAAGGCCCGATACACCGCGGGGCTAACACGCCTCCGCCGCGGTTGAAACGCATTAGTCCACCTTCCGGGCTCACCTCTAGGGATACATGACCACTGATTTCTGACTCGACAGGTCGGCGCCGTCAGTCAGCATAACTCCTGCTGACTCTGCGCGGTCTTCAACCGCTCATGCTTTGGCACGACCGACTCAGCTGTCTCTCGGTCCTGTTCTAGACCCAATAACCTCTTATTTCTCACTTCTGCCCATCACACGGGCGATCGACACGGCCTACCATACAACGCTTCGAACGGTGCCATCATGATACTGGCCTGAAAGTTGTTGTTGTAGGCGAACTCGGCTAATCGCTAACGAAACCCATCGTGACGTGCCCCCATTTCCACTGTGCAACCCGCAGTGGCTGCACTAATCCAGCGGGACGCTTTTTTTCGGCTCTCACCTGCCGACGAGTGAGGCATCGCGATACTAACTCCACGACCGCTCTCCGCATCCCGCTCCACTAGACATGCCACCTGATGTCGTGTTCCTCTTAGTGCTACCCACGTGCACTGTCAGGCATGAATACTGCGACTCTCACAATGCACGCACAAGCTCAGTCGCTGCCGATTCTCACGGATCCTCGTAGTCTGTCTAAGGCCTCGCTCCACTACCGTCGTCGTGCCTACCAACTCCGAACATACCCGATCCTCGGGGTGAGGACTCGATCCAACATCAGGATTCTTGAGCCCTCTCTCGAACCTCTTGTATCAGTTCGCTTCTCCAACTCCGTAGGCACGACAGACCCAAGTCAACACCACCCCACCACCAACCGGCGTGTCCCGACGCAGGGGTGGACTCAACGGCTCTAAACTCAGCCCCAACCTCTCATCCCAACTCGATGAACAAACGAGTGTGATAACCCGGCATCCAATGAAACTGACGCCCAAATCGGAAACCAAACACCCACTCCATTAGTCACCCTGGTAAGGTCTAGTGTAACCCTCACACGGTCCTCTAGGCATTTACTTGTAACTTTCCGCAACCAACCCAGTGTTCGCTACTCGTCCCTTGCGGGAAAATTAGTAAAGGGGTTGAGCGTTATGCTCACCTCCACGGACACCCGTTCGATTATGGCATACTAGTAACGCACTAAAGACTTACCGATCTAGCCAGGGCAAACCACTACCTCAAAACCGGATGCCAAACGTCACACTGCTCACGCCATCAACACCTCAAGTACTCGCTTACGTAAGATAAACCTCGACACGGGGAACACTTCCTCAATTTAGTAAATCACTATTATTCATAACCTCAATACCTCAAAGACCCGATCACGTAGGGAAACCTCAACCTCCTTTGGTCTCGGACCCTCGCGTGGACCACCACCTAACTCACCAGAGAGCGATGGTGGGGCCCCCAATATCGAGGTAACATGGGTCTGATCGATCTCAAGACGGGAATTACCCCAAGTCCCCAGACTAGGAGGCACGAAGCCTGCGGAGCCCCCAGGGGGGGGGGGGCTGTCTAGAGCAAAGTTGCCCTTATGGAAGACGCCCTTGGGAGTAGGTAGACGGTCAACCTCCACCCAATTTTTCGCATATTCTTTGACCTTCTTATCTCTCTGGTACTCCAACATGGAGGAATCAAACCGCAAGGGACCCTTGATTGCCCACGTGCACTCCTTCAAAACACTGCCAAGCCGGCCACAATTGTAGCAGAAGCTCGGGAGTTTAGAGTAGGTAAGCTCAACTTGAATCGACTCAGGGAACTCCTTGAACCGTAGGACCAGTCCCCTTATGATAATAGTTTATATTTTTGTGTTCATATCTCATAATAGTTTATATATTTGTGTTCGTATCTTATATTTTTATAATTTAGTACATATCTCTTAAATTTTTTATTTCGATTTCAGATGAATAACATTTTAGATCTAAACAAATACCATTTCAGATGAAAAAATCACTCAATTTGTAAGAATGTTACTTCAGATAATGACATAGTGTGAAATAAGAGAATGAAAAAATTCACTTAATTTACAGAATCTGTATGACTCTGCAATCAATTTCTCACTTAACTACATCACATGAATATCATTTCTGATCTCAAAAAAATACCTTCAAAAGAGACATAATTTGTGGTTTCAATTTCCACAGGCTACTACAGGATTCACACCATGACTTCATCAAGCAAGGGCTTATAGAAAAGACGCAAGTGGACAAGGAAAAGTTGTTAATGCAGAGTGCGGAGCGAAAGGAGGAATCCTTTATCAAATTCGTTGATTCTAAGAGAATACCGAATAGGATAGAAATTGAGTAGAACTCGTTTTTGGTGTTTATTGCATAGAATCTGAATTATAATGAGGAATAACAAGTGCTTAAATAGAAAAACTAGTACCCAAAGTCCTAATACAATAAGGAAATTACTACCCAAAACCCTAATTCGAAATAAAGGAAATATCAAAAAACAGGAAATAATGAACCGGAACCTAAAATGTCCGTTTCGCCCCTCTAAACGATCTCGGATGGCCGAAAAACATCGTACATCATGGCGAAGCCATATGCTTTGCTCAGGAGCCCGTTTCGACCCGAAAAATGCTAAGGGTGTTAGTCTTAGTGCCCGTAGTTCAATCATAAATGTCCAAATGTATATATCATCATTAGCAATAAGATTAAAGCGGCTTTCTATTACTTATGTGTTGGAGTAATATATCGATGTGATTTCTGATCTATGCCCACCATGCGAATAGAACCATAGATCGAGATGGATCACACTCGATGGGTCCCTAGTCAATAAAGCTTCACTAGAAGCGACTAGTATGAAAGATGGCTCTTCATGGCTTACGTTCTGTTAGTCATTGGAATGGGATTCCGGAGTCTGATCATAGATATCATGTGGGACATGATATTGGACGACCCGCCCTGAATATGTGCCATAGATTGAGTCATTAACATATTCAGTGTCGTAGCTTGTCATGTATCCTTAGACCAAGGAGTCTTTGTGATCACTATGCAGTCAACAACTAAGTTTGACCTGAGCCTAACGTTGTCCGTAACAGGGCTTCCATAACGGCCAGGATTGGCTTGGGGACGGGTTGCATGAGTGACACGAAAGACGGCTAAGGGATTTATCCCTCATACTGAGGTATGGGAAAGATATCGGTTCTCGGCCGCTTGATCGAGAGTGACTGAAAGAATAGCATGGCCATGCACATGATACTAGGTATCATATATTCAGTCATCTCACATATCAAGGAACAGTGATTGAGAATAATAAGGATGACGGCTCTATGCCTTATCTCAATCAGGATATCGGAGATAAAAGGATAATGACAGGGAGGACGGAAAGGTTAGAATCGATTGGTTCGATTCGCTATGTAGTGTCAGGCAATACTAAAGTCTCGTTAGTTGCCACTTATATAGGATCAAGTAAAATGGGATTTTACGTTGATCTATCGACATGCATAGACCTAAGGGTCACACCGAAGGATGAAACTCATTGACACATTTATGGAGAATGGCCAAAAGAGAGTTGTCTCGGGACATGACCAAAACTGGGTTTTGGGTCATGTGCCCGTAAGTGAATAGGACATTACGGATCAAGACAAGGCTTGGAGTCTTGGGATTGATCGCGTCGGATAATGTTGGACATTTCCGGTATGGAAGGCTTGGAGGCGATGAGCACGTCACGGGACCTCGTTGGGAATGGCCATGGGCCATGTTCCAAGAGGCCCATGAAAGGCCCATGCAACCAAGGCCCATGGAACTAATTAATCAAGTCTTGATTAATTAGTACTAAGTAAGCAAGACAAGGATTAAGGTGTTGGTGATTCACCACCTAACCCATCTTGTCTTGCCATACTTAGCACCATGCTTGTCTTACTTCACACCATGCTTCACACCTTACTTGTCCTTGATGGTTGTTGATGGTTTAAGTCATCTTTTTCCTACAACAAATCACAAGACAAGAATAGAAAAACAACTTCTCTCCCTCTCACACTACAATTTCGAGTTTGGCACTTTTCCCCCCTCTTGTTGTGTTCTTGAGTCATCTAAAGAAGAACTACGTGGCTTTGATTCCATTTGGATACGTAGGCGTCTTGGAGACTCAAGCCGATCATCGTTTCTTTGGTGTTCTCTTCCTTTTCTTGAACTAGTTGGTAAGGAAACATCCATATTGTTTATTCTCTTGTGTATCTATTATTTGGTAGTGTTCTATGACATGGTCTCGAGTTATTTCCGCTGCAAGTATGTGTTCATACCCTCCATCGAGACCCAACAGTGGTATCAGAGCCGTGCTACCTTCGGGATTCACAAGAGAACTTTCGGTTTTGCTTGCTAGTTTCGGTTTTGCATGTTAATTTGCTAAATTGTTTGATAACATGTTTTAAATTCTTGTTTATGGGTTTAATGCATGAAAAATGAATTTTTGAAAAGTTTATCAAATCTGGAATTTTTGAAAAAAATTTGATTTTTCGGGTCTCGGGAGCGGGACTCTCGGGGAGCCGAAACCGGGACCGAACGGGGCTCCGTTGGACGGAGCTAGGCCAAGCATGACCATTGGATGGTCAATATGCCGAGCTAAACCGTTTTGTTAGTCATGACGAGTTTGGAACCGTCTTGATGAACTCAAAAATCAAATGTTCAAAAGTTTCAATTTTGAACGGTTTCGATAAACCGAGTATCAAAAATTTTCGAAACTTGGCAATTAATTAAAACCGGAAAATCACATGATGTTTGATAACATGCTTGTTTGATAACACGATGTGTGATGTGATGTTGGCATGGTGTACATAATAGCCCCGAGTTTGATTTAATTATTTATCGCTTTTCACGGCCTGCGAGCCGTTAGAGTTAGTGTGTAATTATTTTTTTGAGGTGTGGTCGTCGTACCACTTATTTGTAATATTTATTAATTCCCGACCTGCGAGTCGTGTATTAAATTGTAATATTTTACTCAAGACGAAGAAAGGGCGAAAAGGTCATTTGGTGGCTTCTCGGGTTTTGACATCGGCTTGGAGTCGGTGGAGCTCAAGAAGCTAGTGGGAGTTAGTTTAGTGGGCTATTATGTACATATTTAACGCTTTATGCTTGGTTTAGTTTTTGCATGATCTTTTCTATGTGTTTTAGAATTGCATGCTTAACTTAATTTACCGAGCATATCACCTCACATGCAAAGATAAAATTGGTTTTAATCATTGTCTGTGAGCCCTTAGAATCGTCATTACATTGGATGTAGTTGACGGGTTCGAAGGAAGAATTACATTGGATGTAATTGGAGGCATCATTACATTTGGAATGTAGTTGATGTGCTCATCGCATCTAGGATGTGCCAAAAGTTTAAAACACAACCGGACAAGTAAAAACGGGTCATGTCCGATACCTCCCAATTATCAACACCTTACTACCTCCCCGTCCTATGGGTGTCGTGCGCATTAGCGGAGCATCCATGGGAAAGCGGGGTAGTAGGTTTGGACGACATGTGTAGGTGTCGTGCGCATTAGCGGAGCACCCACATAGTGACGGGCCATAGTTGAAAATTGGTGGACCCGACTACGATTCTCAGCCTGAGGTTGAGCTAGGGTATTAGATAGGGTAAGCCGTGTACATGAGTACATACCCTAGCCAAGAGTCACATTGGATGTGATTGGATGGAGTCCTACCTACATAGCTCGATTAAGTAGTGAGCATTAGTTCAGCTTAATCGGGTGAATCAAGGATCTTGGTTTTAGGTTCTAAAGGTTTAGAATCAATTGGTTGGTGTTTGAACTTGATCTTCATAAAATTTATTCAGTTTACTGATTATATTTTGTTTGTCGTGTAGATCAAATGGCAAGTACTTCAGCGAACAATAGTAGTTTGTCACTAAAAACCATTCTTGATAGGATCAAGCTAAGTGGGACAAACTACTTGGACTGGGACAGAAACTTGAGGATAGTCCTCAAATTCGAGCGCAAAGAATATGTCCTAGACCAGGCTATCCCTGAGGAGCCAGCTAATAATGCCATTAGGGCCGTTAAGGATGCATACCAAAAGCACCTTAGCGATTCTATAGATGTGGCATGTATTATGCTGGGCTGCATGGAGTCTGATCTCCAAGACCAGTTCATGGAGTACTCTGATGACCCCTATACTATGATGGGGATCATAAAGGGTATGTTCAAGGAAAGGGCACGTATCGTGAGATACAATGTCCTTAATGAACTTCTCTCCTGCAAAATGTCAGCAGGAGTCTCCGTGGGTCCTCATGTCCTAAAGATGAAGGGGCATCTCGAACATCTTAATCGACTGGGTCTTAAGATAGAGAACGAGATGGCAGCGGATGTGGTTCTGCGTTCCCTTCCTCGTTCATATGCTACGTTCGTCATGAACTATCATATGCACGATATGGACAAGACCATTTCAGAGTTGCATGGAATGTTGGTAACTGCTGAAAAGAACGTCAAGGATCAGGGATCCAAGGATGTTCTGATGGTCAGACAGGGAAACAGTTTCAAGAATAAGGGAACTGTTAGTGGTAAGGGCAAGGCCCCTATGCACTTGGCAGGAAAGATGAGGCATCCGAAGCGTCCTAACCCTCCTAGGACCGGGGAGTCCTCAAGGAAGGGGAAGGATGTCGAGAATGTCTGCTTCTACTGTCAACAACCTGGTCACTGGAAGAAAGATTGCAGGAAGTTTCTGGATGATCTGAAGAAGGGCGGTGGGACTGTGCCTTCATCAGGTATTTTCTTTATAGAGCTAAATCTCACTACTTCCAAAGATTCATGGGTATTGGATACCGGGGCTGAATCTCACATTTGTACTAATGTGCAGTGGCTGGAAGGTAGGAGAAGCTTGAAGAAGGACGAGGTGGACCTCAGAGTGGGCAACAAGACTAGAGTTGTGGCGACTGCTGTAGGATCCATAAGTCTTCTTTTGCCAAGTGGGCTAGTTTTTGTTTTGAACAATGTATATTGTGTACCTACTTTCAGTAGGAATATTGTATCTATTTCTTTGTTGGACAAGGAAGGATACAATTTTGATGTTGGAAATGGGATTTTCAATATTTTATGCAATGATATATTTTATGCTAGCGCCAAAATGGTTGGAGGATTGTACATATTGGATATGGATAACAATGCCTCAAGCTCTATATATAATGTAAATACCAAGAGGTCTAAGTCCAATGATTTAGACCAAACTCTTTTATGGCATTGTCGTTTAGGCCACATAAACGAGAAACGCATATCAACACTTCACAAGTGTGGACTTCTTAGTCCATTCGAATTTCATTCGATTGATAGATGCGAATCTTGTTTGATGGGAAAACTGACTAAAGCGCCCTTCATCGGTCGCGGTGAAAGGGCGGGTGACTTATTGGGGCTAATACACTCGGATGTGTGTGGACCAATGAGCACACTTGCCAGGAGGGGTTTTAGCTACTTTATCACATTTACTGACGACTTCAGTAGATATGGTTATGTCTATTTGATGAGACATAAGTCTGAAGCTTTTGATAAATTCAAAGAGTTTAAGACGGAAGTAGAAAACCAGCTCGGGAAAAGTATTAAAGCACTTCGATCAGATCGAGGTGGAGAATACTTGACCACAGAGTTTTTAGATCATCTAGCAGAAAGTGGGATCCTTTCGGAATGGACTCCTCCCGGAACACCACAATTGAATGGTGTGTCCGAACGGAGAAATCGGACTTTATTGGATATGGTCCGGTCCATGATTAGTGGGACTGATCTCCCAATCTCTTTCTGGGGTTATGCTCTGGAGACGGCCGCATTCATTTTGAATCGGGCTCCGACGAAGGCTGTGGAAGGGACACCATTTGAGAAATGGCGCGGGAGAAAGCCCGTTTTGTCCTTCCTAAAGATTTGGGGTTGCGAGGCTTATGTGAAACGTTTAGTTCCGACTAAGCTCGAACCAAGATCTGATAAATGCACCTTCGTTGGGTATCCCAAAGAAACAATGGGGTACTACTTCTACAAACCCAGCGAGAACACGGTGTTCGTCGCTCGGGGTGGGGTCTTTATGGAAAGGGAGTTTATTTCCAAAGACGTCAGTGGGAGGGTTGTACATCTAGAAGAAATTCAGGGTGGTACAGATCCAACTGATCCACTGGACAACCCTGTAGAAGAGCCTGAGATGGTCGTAGAGCAAGGACCAGTTCCTGCAACAATTCCAGAAGGTCCAAGGCGATCTGAAAGGGTTAGTCGTCCACCTCCGAGATATGGTTACTTTGTGTCTGGAGGTGACGGTGAGCTTGTGGTGGATCACGATGATCCAGCTACATTTCAGGAAGCTGTGGACGGACCCGACTCTGAGTTATGGCTGGGAGCCATGAGGGAGGAAATGCAATCCATGTCGGACAACCAAGTCTGGGAACTGGTTGATCCCATCGGTGGTGTAAGAACCATCGGATGCAAATGGATCTTCAAGGTGAAGATGGACATGGAAGGCAACCCTCAGACCTACAAAGCCCGACTAGTGGCGAAAGGTTATAGGCAGATCCAAGGGATTGACTATGAGGAAACCTTTTCCCCAGTGGCTATGGTCAAATCTATCCGAATTCTTCTTGCCATAGCTGCATATCACGATTACGAGATATGGCAAATGGATGTCAAAACCGCTTTCCTAAACGGAAATTTGTCGGAGGACGTTTATATGTCTCAACCCGAAGGTTTTGTCGATCCGAAGAATAAGGGAAAGATTTGTAAGTTGTTGAAATCCATTTATGGATTGAAACAAGCTTCTCGGAGTTGGAACCTTCGTTTTGATGAAGCTGTAATTGGATTTGGCTTTATCAAGAATGAAGATGAACCTTGCGTTTACAAGAAGGCAAATGGGGGTATGATTACCTTTCTGGTGTTGTATGTCGATGACATACTACTCATTGGAAACGACATCCCAACCTTGCACGAGACTAAAGCTTGGTTAGGGAAGTGTTTCTCAATGAAGGACTTAGGCGATGCTGCTTATATCTTAGGGATTAAGATATATAGAGATCGCACCAAGAGGGTCTTGGGTTTAAGTCAAAGCACCTATGTGAACAAGGTATTGAGTAGGTTCTCAATGCTTGATTCCAAGAAAGGACTCTTACCCGCACGTCATGGCGTTCATCTCAGCAAGACTCAGTGTCCTAAGACACCTGATGAGCTGAAAAGAATGATGCGAATCCCATACGCTTCAGCGGTAGGATCGATCATGTATTCCATGATATGCACGAGACCGGATGTCTCATATGCCTTGAGTTGTACCAGCAGACATCAGTCTAACCCTGGTGAGGAACACTGGATAGCGGTCAAAGCGATTCTCAAATATTTGAGAAGAACTAAGGACGCGTTTCTAGTGTACGGGGGAAAAGATGATTCTGAACTAGTTGTTAATGGATATGTAGACGCTAGTTTCCAGACAGATCCAGATGACTTTAGAAGTCAGTCAGGATATGTGTTCACGCTGAATGGCGGAGCTTTCAGCTGGAAGAGCGTGAAGCAAGACACCGTCGCTGACTCCACGACAGAGGCCGAGTACATAGCGGCTGCAGAGGCGGCCAAGGAGGCTGTGTGGATTAGGAAGTTCACGGCAGGGTTGGGTGTAATCAAAAACCCATCCAGCCCGGTGAACCTATTTTGCGACAACACAGGGGCTATTGCGCAAGCTAAAGAGCCCAGATCGCATAACAAATCCAAACATGTACTGCGGCGATATCACCTCATCAGAGAGATACTGAACCGAGGCGATGTGAAGATCACCTATATTGCAACTGATGATAACATAGCCGACCCGTTGACTAAGGCACTATCGTTGCCTAAACATGAGAGGCATGTAAGGTCAATGGGAATAGATTGGAGTTTAGATTGGAACTAGGGCAAGTGGGAGATTGTTAGTCTTAGTGCCCGTAGTTCAATCATAAATGTCCAAATGTATATATCATCATTAGCAATAAGATTAAAGCGGCTTTCTATTACTTATGTGTTGGAGTAATATATCGATGTGATTTCTGATCTATGCCCACCATGCGAATAGAACCATAGATCGAGATGGATCACACTCGATGGGTCCCTAGTCAATAAAGCTTCACTAGAAGCGACTAGTATGAAAGATGGCTCTTCATGGCTTACGTTCTGTTAGTCATTGGAATGGGATTCCGGAGTCTGATCATAGATATCATGTGGGACATGATATTGGACGACCCGCCCTGAATATGTGCCATAGATTGAGTCATTAACATATTCAGTGTCGTAGCTTGTCATGTATCCTTAGACCAAGGAGTCTTTGTGATCACTATGCAGTCAACAACTAAGTTTGACCTGAGCCTAACGTTGTCCGTAACAGGGCTTCCATAACGGCCAGGATTGGCTTGGGGACGGGTTGCATGAGTGACACGAAAGACGGCTAAGGGATTTATCCCTCATACTGAGGTATGGGAAAGATATCGGTTCTCGGCCGCTTGATCGAGAGTGACTGAAAGAATAGCATGGCCATGCACATGATACTAGGTATCATATATTCAGTCATCTCACATATCAAGGAACAGTGATTGAGAATAATAAGGATGACGGCTCTATGCCTTATCTCAATCAGGATATCGGAGATAAAAGGATAATGACAGGGAGGACGGAAAGGTTAGAATCGATTGGTTCGATTCGCTATGTAGTGTCAGGCAATACTAAAGTCTCGTTAGTTGCCACTTATATAGGATCAAGTAAAATGGGATTTTACGTTGATCTATCGACATGCATAGACCTAAGGGTCACACCGAAGGATGAAACTCATTGACACATTTATGGAGAATGGCCAAAAGAGAGTTGTCTCGGGACATGACCAAAACTGGGTTTTGGGTCATGTGCCCGTAAGTGAATAGGACATTACGGATCAAGACAAGGCTTGGAGTCTTGGGATTGATCGCGTCGGATAATGTTGGACATTTCCGGTATGGAAGGCTTGGAGGCGATGAGCACGTCACGGGACCTCGTTGGGAATGGCCATGGGCCATGTTCCAAGAGGCCCATGAAAGGCCCATGCAACCAAGGCCCATGGAACTAATTAATCAAGTCTTGATTAATTAGTACTAAGTAAGCAAGACAAGGATTAAGGTGTTGGTGATTCACCACCTAACCCATCTTGTCTTGCCATACTTAGCACCATGCTTGTCTTACTTCACACCATGCTTCACACCTTACTTGTCCTTGATGGTTGTTGATGGTTTAAGTCATCTTTTTCCTACAACAAATCACAAGACAAGAATAGAAAAACAACTTCTCTCCCTCTCACACTACAATTTCGAGTTTGGCACTTTTCCCCCCTCTTGTTGTGTTCTTGAGTCATCTAAAGAAGAACTACGTGGCTTTGATTCCATTTGGATACGTAGGCGTCTTGGAGACTCAAGCCGATCATCGTTTCTTTGGTGTTCTCTTCCTTTTCTTGAACTAGTTGGTAAGGAAACATCCATATTGTTTATTCTCTTGTGTATCTAATATTTGGTAGTGTTCTATGACATGGTCTCGAGTTATTTCCGCTGCAAGTATGTGTTCATACCCTCCATCGAGACCCAACAAAGGGTTCATCCTTAGATGAGGAATCCCCTACAAAAGGAATAAGATGTTTCACGTTGAAGATATCAGAGGTGCGAATGTGGCTGGGGAAACGCAAACGATACGCGTTCGGGTTTATCTTCTCTACAATTTCAACAGGACCAATCTTCTTGGCAGCAAGCTTACTGTATTCACGAGCCGGGAAACGATCCTTGGTCAGTATGGCCCAAACAAAATCTCCTACCTCGAACTCAACAGCACGACGACTCTGATCTGCCTTCTCCTTATACATGGCGGTAGTAGTCACCAAATGGTCACGAGTAGATGAGTGCACCTCAGTTAAATGGCTAACAAATTCCTCGGCAGTAGCATGAGGATGCACCTTGCTGGGCAGAGATAGTGAATCAAGAGGACCCCTAGGCGACAAGCCATAAACCACATAGAAAGGACTGAACCCCGTGGAACGGTTAACAACATGGTTATGGGAAAACTCAACTTGAGGAAGATTCAGGTCCCATGCCTTCGGATGATCTCCAACTAAACAGCGCAGAAGGTTACCAAGTGACCGATTAACGACCTCCGTCTGACCGTCCGTCTGAGGATAATACGCAATACTAAAGTTCAGCAAAGTGTTGACCAAACGCCACAGGCTTCGCCAAAAGTACCCCACAAAGCGAGTATCACGGTCAGAAACAATAGAAGTAGGCAACCCATGAAGGCGATACACATCTCGAAAGTAGAGATGTGCCACGGCGACTGCATCAAATGTCTTCTTATAGGCAATAAAATGGGCCATTTTGGAGAAACGATCCACCACCACGAAAATGGAATCAAAACCACGTTGAGTACGCGGAAGCCCAAGGACGAAGTCCATACTCACATCAGACCATGGTTGCGTGGGAATAGGCAGTGGCATGTATAATCCTGCGTTTGTAGACCCTAACTTAGCCAATTGACACACACGGCAGCGAGCGACAAAGCGACCAACCTCTTTGCGCATGGAGGGCCAAAAATAGGAGTCGACAAGGAGCTGGAAGGTACGATCACGCCCCACATGCCCTTCGTTATGGCGTTCCAGAATCATCTTCAAGCGAAGGCTGCAATCAGGGATACATAACTGCAGACCACGTAATAAGAATCCTCCCTCCAACACAAAATCAGTACTTGTCCCCTGCTGAACATAGAGAAGAATCTGGGAAAAGAATGGATCAGTAGCATAAAGGTCCAAAAAGGAATCAAAACCTGGAACCGAGACTCGCATCTCGGTCATTAAGCCATGACGCCTGCTCAGCCATCTGCAATGCGATTAGAAACACCCTCCTTGTGCTTAATCACGAAAGTAAATTGCTGCAAGTACGAAATCCAGGATACATGACGATGAGAAATCTTATCTTGGCTGCCCAGATGCTTAAAGGCGTCAGGATTAGTATACAGAATAAATTCCCTCTGAAAAATATAATGGAGGAAGTGCCTAATAGCTCGAACAACAACATAAAATTCAACATCATACGTACTGAAACGACACTTGGCACCAGACAACTTCTCATTGAAAAAGGCAACAGGGCGACCAGTTTGACTGAGGACAGTGCCAATTCCTAGCTTGGATGCATCACAATGCAACTCAAAAGGTTGAGAGAAATCAGGGAGGACGAGAACATGGGCCGAAGTCAAACGACGCTTGATCTCACCAAAGGCTGATTCAGCGTCCTCGGACCAGGTGAGTCGGGATCCTTTCGTGCAGTCCGTGATGGGAGCCATAACACTACTGAAGTAAGGAATAAAACGCCTATAAAAGGACGCAAAACCATGAAAGCTACTTACCTCAGTAATGGTGGTAGGCCTGGGCCACTGGGACACGGCCAAGACTTTACTCGGGTCAACCTTCAACCCTTCATTGGAGACCACATACCCCAGAAACTGGATAGAGGAAGTGAGGAAAGCACATTTTCCAGCAGCTGCGTAGAACTTCTCACGACGGAGGACCACCAAAACCTCACGCAGGTGCTCGATGTGGTCTGACTCGTTAGCACTGTAAATTTGGATCTCATCGAAGTAGACAACGACGAACTTCCCAATAAAAGGACGGAGGGCCTGATTCATAACCCGCATGAAAGTGCTCGAGGCGTTGGAAAGGCCAAAGGGCATCACCAACCACTCATACAGTCCTTGTTGAGTCTTGAAAGCAGTCTTCCACTCATCACCCAAGCGCATCTGAATCTGGTGATAACCGCTCTTCAAATCCAGCTTGCTAAACACTGCTGCACCACCCAATTGATCCAATAAGTCATCCAAACGAGGAATAGGAAACTTATAGCGTACCTAATCTTATTGATGGCCCGACTGTCAACATACATACGCTAGAAGCCATCCTTCTTTGGAGTAAGGAGAGCTGGGACACCACAGGGACTAAGGCTCTCACGAATGTGGCCTTTAGCAAGGAGATCCTCCACTTGGCGACGTAGTTCCTCATGTTCACGGGGACTCATACGGTAATGGGGTCTGTTGGTCAGGGAAGACTCTGGTACCAAGTCGATGTGGTGCTGGATATCCCGTAGAGGAGGCAATTCGTCCGGCAAGGACTCTGGAAAAACATCCTCAAATTCCCGCAGCAGGGGTTGGACCCGTGAAGGAACACTACTTGGCGCATCAGACACGATCAACGAGCATCATACAATAAAAACCATCCCAACCTCTTCCATGGCAGCCTGAAAAGGTGCTCGGGACAACAAGGCGGTGGGGGACGGTGACTGGCCAGCAGGAGTAATGCCATAAGAGGGTTTGGACGGCAGCAACACAATGTTGGTACCCCGAAACTTGAATGAGTATGTATTAGCACGCCCATCATGTAAAGCAGCGTTGTCATATTGCCAAGGAAGACCCAAGAGTAGGTGACAAGCGTCCATGGGCACCACATCACAATACACAACATCACAGTAAGTTGATCCAATGGAAAAATTAACCAGAACACGCTTGGAAATAGTAATATCCGTACCTTTGCTGAGCCAAGATAGGTGATATGGTTTAGGATGTGGCTCGATCGGGAGGGCAAGTTTGGATACTGCGACCTCTGCAACCACATTCTCTCAGCTACCGCTATCAACCACATTCCATTGACGGTGCAGGTGGAATGGAACAGGCTTGTCCGGAGCCACTCGTTCTCAAGGACAGGAAGAGTGAGACAGGACCGGCGGATGACCAGTAAAGGACCCACGTCACCTGAAACATATTCTTCGCTGTCAGGCTTGACTGAATCATCAGCATATTCATCAAAAACTGGAGCCGAATCGGGATCAGCAGCCTCATTGACCAGGCCATGAGAGGCAGGCTTCACATTACGGCAGTCAGACTGGCGATGACCCAATTCACCAAAAGAGTAGCAACGCAGACCGCTAGGACGTTGCGGATGAGGTGCAGTACCACGTGTAGGTGGAACGGTGGCCTATGGGGCGCTCGTGCGAGACAGTTAGGAGGATGAACCCGTACCACTTACTGCTGCAGGGGCTCGGAAGGTGGTACCACCACGTCTGGCCAGCTGTTTCTTTGCCTGGGTCGCACGTTGCTGTGCTTCAGTAACTGTCAGGGGGTCAAACAAGTTCAGCACATCCTACAATTGGAGACGCAGTCCTCCAATATAACGAGACACGGATTGAAGAGGAGAATAAGTAATATCAATACGAGCAAGGTAAGAAAAAAATTCAGTAGAATACTCCTCAACCGAACGGGAGCCTTGGTGAAGATTCTGGAATCGTCGGTACAGTTCCCGGTCAAAGCTATAGGGTAAGAACACAGCCCGGATATGCTTCTTAAACTTTTCCCAATTTCGAATCTTCTCCTTACCATGGCGAACCCTAGTTTGCTTCAGTTGTTGCCACCAAGCTTGCGCACGTCCCTGTAAGCGGATTGCAACAAGTGGAACTCCACGATCCTCTGGAACTTCCTTGAATTCCAGAATTTCCTCGACCTGTGACAACCGGTCCACGACTTCCTCGGGCTTGAGGCAGCCATCGAACTGCGGAATCTCCACTCTAAACCCTTGTTCCCAACGATTTTCGGGGACATGACGTCCAGGAGAGCGATTCCTAACATCCGGAGCGAAGGGGTTATTGACGTCTGTGACATTCACGTCATCGCGACAAAGCATATCATCCATTCGTTGGGATAATAACTCGACCTGACGCCTCAGATCATCGTTTTCACGACGAAGTGCAGCAATCTCGTCAGCATTATCAGCACCATCAAAACCAGAGGCGGCCTGGCGAACAGCTCGGTGAGGCGGCATCTTCCTGGAACTGTGAGGCTCTGATACCAACTGATGCATAGTGCAGAGCGAAAGGAGGAATCCTTAATCGAATTCGTTGATTCTTAGAGAATACCAAATATGATAGAAATTGAGTAGAACTCGTTTTTGGTGTTTATTGCATAAAATATGAATTACAATGAGGAATAACAAGTGGTTAAATAGAAAAACTAGTACCCAAAGTCCTAATACAATAAGGAAATTACTACCCAAAACCCTATTTCGAAATAAATGAAATATCAAAAAACAGGAAATAATGAACCGGACCCTAAAATGTCAATTTCGCTCCTCTAAACGATCTCGGATGGCCAAAATACATCGTACATCATGGCAGTTCCATGAGTTTTGCTCAGGAGCCCGTTTCGACCTGAAAAATGCTAAGGTTTCGTCAATTTCGGACACTGCTGCATTTTCGGATTTTCTAGCCGATTTGTCAAAAGATCTTCAATATGCACTGCATCAGTTGTTAAGGGCGGAGTAAGTTGTTGTAAGCCTTCTTGAGAAAATTATATGAGCTCCAAGCATGGCCACAACTCTCAACCCTAGCATTTTGGAGACATTAGCTTCTTAAGTCTTTGTAGTTGTAAGTCTAGGGAAGTGGGTGAAGGCCATTATTGGTATTAAATATTGAACTATTTTTTGTTTGGTTGTAAGATGTTGAAGACCACATGTGATATATCACCATCACCTTTTGAAAACCCCCATGAGAATATAATTTTCTCTCTCATATCACATTCGGGAGCTTTTGTAATAAGGTATCCCTTTGGTTTTTACAACAACTTTTTAGAACTCATCGATGGATAAATTGACATATTTATCCCTTTGACATGATAACAGGTTTACCGCTCAAATTTCATTTGTTCCTTATCTTTATAAACCCCTTCATTTTCAAGAGCTAGGACCACCAAGTGTCATAGTTTTATCTCCTTTACTTGAATAATATAAGGAGAGGTAGAGGACTTGGAAGGGTTATTTTACCTATGATTCTTCACCAAATAGTGATGTTTGGGATGAAGCTCCAAAATATAATTATCCTCCTTCACTAAAAATATGTCCACCCAAAAGAGAATGAAGAGTCAATCCAAGAAGAGGGGCAAACCCAATAGGAGCAGCCACCCAAACAACTACCACTATCGGAAGACGATATGTCATACGAGAAATACCTGACATATCAAGAGGAGCTCCCATATAAGGAAGAGCAACCAACCCAAGACCTGCATCTGAAGATGACCCCCCATCCGAAGACTACTATAGGGATGATGAAGATCTTGAAGAAGGAAACGAACATTAATCATCTCAAGGTAGCTCTAGTTAGTTATGCTAGTTTATGCAACCACCATCAATGTCCTCCTAATATAACATGCATGCTTCCTATGTACTAATGTTTTGTCAAAGAAATAAAACAAAGATTTTTTTTATATTCTTTTTTATGTACATGAAATAATATAAGACCATATTAGCATCTTACATAATTCTAATCATGATTCAATATAAGCTAACTCTGACATTAGACTAAACTTCATTCATACAAATTAGAACCATAATTCAGTGCTACATAATTACCGTCTTACATCAGTATACATCATAATCCAGTCACACATAATTATAAAAGTCTAGGTACCATAATTCAGTAATACATATTACAAGTCTATGGAAGCTTGTACATTTTCTCAAGACCCATCACCAATTCTTCCAAAAAAAAATGAATTTTATTTAAAATAAAGAAATTACAATTTTATTCAAACTAAATTACATTACATACACGATCATGATATTGCATTAATTCTTTGTCTTTGAAATAAAGTACAAGAACAAGGGGAAATCCCTTAATAGAACACAACTTATAGGCTAATTGTAAGAACCGGTGATTTTTGGCAAAAGTTGACTTTCGGTTGGAAAAGTCAACCGATGACTCCGGGAGTCATTCGGGACCTTTCCGGGACCCAAAAAGCTTAGCCGTCGTTACGGTTAGCTTAGTTGGGTCGTTTCTTTCAAATGATTATCTTTGCAAAAAAGTCAAACTCGGATCAAACTAAGGCTAATTATCGACTAAACCTGATTAAATTAAAAGTTCTAGAATTTATTAAGGGCAAGGTGGCCCCACTAGGACACTTGTCCATAGTGGCTTGGAGGAGAAGAAATGTGTCTCTAATGACCCATTTACCCTCATATATGCCAAAATAGAAGAAAGAGAGCAATGGGGGCCTTTTGGTCATCTCCAACTTAGGTTTAAGACCCCTTTTATCAAAATTCGGCTCATGTTTCCCTATGGTGGCCGAAATCTACAAGAGAGAGGAGAGAAGAAAAAGCTTCTTAGTTTGAGGAAGAAGAAAGGGAGGAAAGGAGGAAGCTTGGAGCCATTTCTTCATCAAACCTTCTCAAAAATCCACTAACCTTCATCATCTCATCATTTCCAAGGTAAATAAACTCTAACAATCCACTTTCAATCATTTTGGGTTTATGGGTTTCCATATAAATTGCTTGAACTAGCTAGGTTTTGAGTTGTTGTTGTTAGATGTTTGTTTGGGAGAAGAAGGAGGTTGGTTTATGTAGAAATCAATTGGAGTTTTGGTTGTTTTTGGTTGGAAATCTCTTGGGTAATTGTTTTTTGGGGTAAATTACAAATGCATACCCTTAAGTATGCACGTTTAACCGATGAATACCCTGAATTTTAAAGTTAACTGATGCATACCCTTAAGTTTCATGTATTAACCCAGAACCCCTTCCGTCAGTCAAATCCATCAGTTTACTGTTCATTTTTCAAAAATACCCAAGATACCCTTAATATATATATATATATATATATATATATATATATATAATTTAAAAGAAATTAAATATAACATTTCTATAATAAAATAATTAAATCATTAAAGTTCATTTAATATTTTTCATTTATTTTTTAAATTAATTTGAATTTTTTTAATTTTTTAATTTTTTTTGTTTCTTTTCTTTATATTTATCTTTTTTTAATAATTCATTATAATTAATATGTATTTAAAAATTTTAATTTCCAGTAATTAAAAATTATATTTAAAATATTTTTTTAATAATTAATTAAAATTTTCGTATTACATTTTAAAATAACATAAAAAATTAATTTTCGTTATAACTTTAATCATTATTCTGATATATGTATTTCCAATTTCATTTTTTTATAACATATTAATTTGTTTTACAGTTATTTTTTTACATATTTATGAAAATTTTAATTGAAAAAAATAGAAAAGGAATATCTCATCATCTTCTTCGTGAAACAAACCCAGAAATGGAATTCAACTATGAACAAAAAAAACCCAGAATTTGAATCAAAACAAAACTCATCCCTAAATCCCTAAAATTCTCATTAACTTAAATCCAGAATCCATAGAAGGAAAGAGGAGGAGTGTTGTTGATATATATTAGGTTTTTTTTTTTTGGCTTGACTGACCCGATCTCAGATCTGTAACCCCATCTCCTAACTCCACACACAGAGCTCCGAGACACCCCACCCCAGCTGTCGTACCTGAGATCTGGTAGCGTCTCGAAGATGGAGGAGCAGTCCAACTCCAAGGTAGAAACTCCCAGCTCCAGGATCGATTGTCGTCGGGAGGATCGAAGAAATCGGTTCACTGGAGCCCGGAACTGGTATCGGAATCGCAGAGTGACACATCAGGATCAAAAAGTGGAACACGGCCCTGAGTGATTATGATTGTGAAAGTGGGTTTTGCTCAAAGATCGTCGGAGTGAAAGGGCCCAAGTGCAGAAAGGAAGTGGAGAGATTGGAGGGATGGATCAAGCACTTGAAGAATGGCGGGGATGAGATGATTGAGCCCTTGAGATTGGCTCATTTGCTCCTGCGAAAGGCTGCTTTGGCCAGTGAAGAAGAAAGTGCTGGTTGTGGCTATGGAGGCTTGGACTTCCCTGCAACTATAGATGAGTTTATGCACACTGATTCACCTGCTCATTAATGATTTTAGGCACCCAATTTTCCCCCCTACTACAAGTACTGAGTTGTGTAAGATTCACCATCACCAAGTGATTTTTACATTGGTTGATAAATGGCTGTAATTGTTAGCAATGTGATGAATAATCCAATATCACCAATAGGTATAAAATAAGGTTAGCGAATTAATAGAAAAAAAATGAAAAAAATGATTTATATAAAATTTTAAATTAAAATATGAAATTTGAAAAAATATATTTAGAATTTAAAAATAATTTGATTAGGTTAAATTAAAATTTGAAATTTAAAAAAATAATTAAAGAAAAGGAATTAAGAATAATAAATAAATAAATAAAATAAGTAAAGAAAAGGAATGGCATGACTGTGTAATATTGATGAATAGTTGAGGGCAGTTTGGGTATTTTTGGAAAAATGAACAGTAAACTGGCGGTTCTGACTGACGGAAGGGGTTTTTAGTTAATAAATGAAACTTCAGGGTATGCATCAGTTAACTTTAAACTTCAGGGTATTCATCGGTTAAACGTGCATACTTAAGGGTATGCATTTGTAATTTACCCTTGTTTTTTTGATGAAACCCAGTAAGGGTAGTGAAGTATTGAACTTGTAGGACTAAATAGGAGGTTTTGGGTTGATAAAAATGGAGTGTTTGGTGTTGTTTTCATGGAAAAGGGGCTGGAGGAAGAAGAAGAGCGAATCCGCTCGGACCCGTCACGGATCCGTGACGGGAGACGTCATGGCTCCGTGACGGAGGCCGTGACGGCACACGTCACGGTACCGTGACGTCATCCGTGACGGCACACGTCACGGTACCGTGACGTCATCCGTGACGGCACACGTCACGGTACCGTGACGTCATCCGTGACAGAGAGCCTCACGGCTCCGTGAGGAGAACCGTGGCAGACCAGTTTTGGACCTTTTGGGACCTTTTTGGGTGTTTTTCGTTTAATTAGAAAGGGTATCTTGAACCGAATGTTTGAGAGTTTTAACTTGGTTGTTTGCCTCTTAAATCATCCTTGATTGGTCTTTAATTCTAGTATTAATTTATTATCCTAGACTTTATTCTCAAGCTCGGAGGAGGAGACTACTAGGCGTTCATGTGACTAAGAGTTTGGAAAGCACTTGAGGTAGGGAAGAGTAGTAATTACCGCTTTTAATTAAAGAATGTTAATAGTATGCATATAGGACGTTAATAACCGGTAAAGTCTTAGCTTGCATATAGGATGTGATTAACTAGAATAACCGCTTTCAATTATGGCAATTGTCGTGCTGTAGAATCACATGTGGCCATGTCGGGCCTTAGGATTGTGTGTTGGTTGTGTTTGATTGTGGTTAATAGTCCTTAAATGTCGATGAATAGTATATTCGTTGGTTAATTTAAGAATCATAGTATGCTATATGAATTATGATGAATGCGATATGAATTATGATGAATGCGATATGAATGGTTGTCTCGTAATATGATTGGTTGAATGAATGTGATGAATATGATATGGATTATTATCCCGTGATATGGTTGAATGAATGGATGTGATGAATTTGATATGAATGGTTGTCTTGAGATATGATCGGGTGAATGATAGACCTATGTGGTGTGATTGGTAAGTTTTGACGGTATGATAAGTTCAGTGTGACATGTTTGGTATAGTATTGTGTGGTGTGACTTGTACCCCATACTATGGGAAGATACCCGACCGAGGTGTATGCCGGTCTGGTATGTTGTTTATGTGATTTACCCCGATGTGCGTTTCCGGGAAGACCGATGTGCGTTTCCGGTATAGTGTTTACCTTGATGTGCGTTTCCGGGAAGACCGGTGTGCATTTCCGATATAGTGTTTAACTTGATGTGGGTTTCCGGGAAGACCGATGTGCGTTTCTTGTATATCTTATTGCTTGTTTACCCCGATGTGCGTTCCAGGAAGACCGACGGTGCATTCCGGTATATTGTATTTTTTGTTTCACCCCGATGTTGTGTGTCCGGGGTGAAACAAAATGGTGTATTCCGGTACGATGTGGTTGAGCCGTGCTGTGTGATCTGGCGTACTATTGGACACTTACTGTGTGTATGGTTGTTAATGATTTACTGTGTGTGTTGACCAGTTTGGTGCGCTGTGGTTACTTATGCCTGTTATGTGATTCTTGTGTGACTTGAGTGTTAACGTTTTGGGTGTTTGGCAGTGAACTGTACGACTGTATAGCGTAGGGTATGAGGTTTGTTTGATGAGTTCCTGTGTAAAATAGGTGGTGCAGGGTTGGGTGTTAAGAACCGTCCGATATCCTTTTCTTATGTCCGTACGATGTCGGGTTGGGCGACGTTTGTAGTTGAGGTCGTAGAAGGATACTATGTTGTTTATATATTTCTTTATCTTGGATCTATTAGCGATAATGTTGTGTCCCTTTTGGTTTCTGTTGTTGTGTCGTTTATTAATAAGTGTTATGAATCGAGTAATTATGGCGACGGAGCGGAAGACCATTCTCGTTACTACTTTTTCCTACTGAGCGTAAGCTCACCCCCTTTATTTTTACTGTTTTACAGGTTTCGATGGTGAGTCGGTTTAGAGGACGACTCAGAGCTCGGGAGCTCATCGAGAGTCCGGGGGTTTATCTTGTAGTAGAGACGTACTTTCTGTTTATAAACTAAACTGCGTTTTTATTTATTTGGATTTGAGCGTTGACTTGTAACATCGGTTTTCAATTACGAACTATTCGGAGATTTATGTTATTCAAATTTACTTTTATTATTGTTTTAATTTTGTTTTAGTTCACGTCTCGAGTTCGGTCAAAACCGGATTTGGGGCGTGACACTAACAAAAACAATGGCTAACCATGAAATGGAACCATGAGAGAACATTACACAAAAATCTCCAAAATGCAGAACTGTCGAACAAGAGGCAAAGATAAAAGCTGAAAATAAGATTGATACAAAGAAAAGAGCTATGCAGATTTACATAACCAGGGAGCCATGACTTAGAGGCATGGTATCCGTTAATGGTTGGATGAGAGATCAAGAGACAGATGTAAAAACTAACTGAATTTGTTTTTGCCTCTTTATAATCAAGATAGAATTGAATTCAAGCCCTAAATACGCTACGTTTCACAAACGAGCTCTAGATGATCCTTTACAAATTTGATGAGGTTTTCAATTAGTTTATGTAATATTTATTCTTCAAGTAATCTTACATATATTTTTAATATATTGAAATAAATTTTATCCTTTTCTGAAGAGTTAATTGTCAAAAAGTACACTGAAGTTTTGTCCACAAACGAAAACATACATAAACTTTTGTCCATCGACTTTTTTAGAAAAAAATTAACAGATACTAAGGAAGAAGAATTATTTACTGTCTTGGATTGTCCAAAAGGTTCTCTGCCCCACTTATTTGGGATTTCCAATAGGCTCAAATCCTAGAATGTTGGTTTCTTGGGCTTCAATCATTCAAAAATTCAAATCTGCCTTAGGTTTATGGCAAGCAAAACTCATATCTCTACGAGAAAGGATCACTTTAATTAAATCCACCCTGGGTGCTTTGCCTCTATATTTCTTCTCTATAAACAAAGCCCCCAAAGGTGTCATCAAATCAATGGAAAGCTGGTAGAAGAGATTTCTTTGGCATGGTACATTAAATGTCAGATCCCTCTGCAAAACTAATTGGGGATCAGTTTGTAGATCAATAGAAGTTGATGGCTTGGGAATTAAAAGTCTCAATCACATGAGTGTTGCTCTCTAATCTAAATGGTGGATGAGGTTTTCTTTGGAAAGAAAATTTCCTTGAAAATTGGTAGTATGCTCCAAATATGTTTGGATTACAATGAATGAGATCATTTAGTATTTACAAAGGTGGAAAGTTGTTGTTTTATGTCCCACATATTGGATCTCCAAAAGGACTCAAGATTTACAGATTACTTTAGGATGAAAGGGCTCTTCTGGAGGTTTGGAAATGGTGAAATGGTCTTATTTTGGGAAGATATTTGGTGAGTGACTTGCCTTTTAAATCTCTCTTTCCAAGGATCTATTTAGTCTCTAAAGCAAAATAAATGATAGTGGCTGAGATTTGTGTAGACATACATGGTCTAGGACTTAAAGCTTAGAAGGTTTCCTAGAGGTTGGGAAGTGTAAGAGTCGGGAGTTCTTTGTAATATCTTGACTAAAGTTAACTTATCACAAAATCAATACTCCTTAAATTTGATTTGGGATAAAAATGGGTTTACATTCAAAAGACTTTAATCCTTCCTTGTAGATCAAGGCACCCAAAATTCCCAAGTTCTAAGTTGGATAAAGAACTTGTGGCTTCCAAGAATCCCTCCGAATATAACAACATTATGTTAATTAGAATGTTTGAATGTTATTCCCTTTAAGAGTTTTCTATACAATAAAGGTCTTAATCTATCTTTACAAGATATCATCTACCTTGCTTGCAATTGGTATTATGAAGATGGGTCACACATTCTCTTACATTATCCAAGATCATGGCTGGTTTGGAGATACATTCTACAATGGTGGGGACTAACTTTTGTTATACCAAGTATTGTGAAAGATCTAATGTCCTCTTAGAGATCTCTTCTCTCTGGCAGGCTACAAAAATCTTAGAGAAATTCGATCACATTATCTATTGGCAACTATGGCTGACTAGAAACTTGTTGGTTTTTTCAAGAAAATATTCTAACACCAGAGGACATATTCCATAAAACTGACAATCTCTCTTTCAGTTGGTTACGAGCAAGATATCAAGATGCAATTCAATTCCTCTCATTTTATCAGTGGAGAATAGCCCCTTGAACATGCATTCTAAGGTTCAACATTGTTGCATAATATGTGCAACTGTTCTCTTCTATCAGTCATGCAACTTCTATTCTCTCTAATTGATTTATTAGTTGGTTACTTTGTATTCATTTTGTTCTTCTTTGGCTGGTATACCTTACCTAGTGATTTTGTTTCTTATGGGATCGTGGTGGATAGCTTGTTTGTGTTCTTAGGTTCTTGTTTGTTATATTTCCTTGTGATGGCTGAGTCCATCTGTGATTTTTGAGGTCACTAGTGTGGCCTATTTGTACTCCTCTTTTACCTCAGAAGAGGTTTTAACACATATTTGTCCCGATGATCAAAAAAGAAAAAGAAAAACGTAATAGGGATGTTCAGAGTAAATGGCCTGGGCGGTTCTTCGTAGATTCAATAAACTTGTGGGCAATATATAATGCATTATAAAGTAGTGTGATCAATTCATAATGCATTCTATAGTTGTGTGGGCAATACGTTTTTCTAAAAAAGTCGGTGGACAAAACTTCAGTGCACCCACAAGGCGGGGACAAAAGTTTATGCATGTGTTCGCTTGTGAACAAAACTTCAGTGCACTTTTAGACAATTAACCCTTTTTTAAATAATATATGTGGTCGTTTAGTCCCGATTATATCAGTCTTAAGCATTTACGGTTTCGCCGATTTTCTTTGTGCGGAGGTTGGTGCCGGCGGCTTGTGTGTTCGATGGTGACAAGATAACGGTGCTCTAGTGATTAAGGACTACACGTTTGGGTTTGAAGTTTTGTTAACTAGTGGTTTTTGGACGGGAACAGACTGAGGTTCAGACGGAAGAGTATGGAGGAGATACAAGAAAAACTTTTAGGGGATGTGATTGATGGTGATGACGAGGAGGATACGATTATACCGGTGGAGGCCTTAAACTTGGGGGGTTGGGGGAGTATAAATATGGTCTTGTTGCAAAAGTGGTTACTGGTAAGAGTAACAAGAATCAAGTCTTCAGGTCTATGATGAAAAATGCCTGCAACTAGGACTCGCTTATGATTCAAAGTTTAACGCCTAGTGTTACAGGATTTTTCTTCCCATTAGATGATGAATGTGAGAAGGTACTTGAGATGGAACCATGGGGGTTCGATAAATGTAATAACCACTCCCGGTCAACGCCAGTCAAACCTGCAAAAAACAGGAAAAAATTTAAAATTTTTGAGCAGACACTGAATTGAACCGGAATTGGACCCCGAGGGTCATACCGGACTTAAGTTGACCCTGTTATCGACCAAAGTGAGTTCCGGGGAACTCAGGGCAACTTTCTGATCAATTTTTCGCTGGAAAAGTCAACCGAGCGACGTTTTGGTCCATTCGAGGACCGTTTTGGATCCAAAAAGCTTAGCCGTCGTCGCAACGGTCTTAGTTGAGCCGTTTCCTTGTAGCCCGCCAAGTTTCGTAATTTCTTGAGAAAACTGCCCGTTCGGGGCCCGAAACGTCCGTTTTTCGCGAAACTGATTGGAAAATATCAACTAGATATTTTCCAAAAGGTGTGGGACCCACCTTGCCACTTGTCCAATTAGTGGTGGTGTTAGTTTTGGGGGGGAAATGAGTGGATGGGAGGTGTGGCCGAAATTAAGGGGTTAAAGGAGAGAGGTGGGTTTTGTTGTTAGTTTAATTAAGTTAGAAAGAAGAAGAGAGGGTTTAGAGAAAGAAGGAGAAGAAGAAGAAGAGAGAAGAAAGGAAGTTGAGCTAGGGTTTGTTATTCAACCATTGGATCGATTCAAAGCAAAGAGAAATCGTCTTCCCCTCGTCGTCCTCGTTGGTAAGACCTAACCGGATCTTCGTTTTGTTAACTTTGGAAAGTTAGGGTTTTGTATAAAACTATGGGTTAGGGTTTTATTGAGGTTGGGGAGGTTTTGGAGACATTTTTGAGGTATTTGGAGGTGTTATTGAACGTTTTCCGGTGATCGGAGACTCGGAAGGAGCTCCGGCCACCGTGGGTGGTGGCCGGCCGGCCATGAGGTGGCTGGCCGAAGCTGGCAGCAGCCACCACATGGTGGCCGAGCCCCCCCTCAAACCCTAGGGCTCTCGGCCAAGGAGGTTGGGTGGGGCCCACGTGCTCGGGTTTTATCGTTCGGGTGGTTTAAAACGTTCCCCGGACCTTTTATCCTTAATCGAATCAAAATTTGAATCAAATTGGAGAAGTTGTAATTTATCGGGTTTATAAACTTTAAACGTCATTTAATTGACTAGGAAGTCGGAATTAAATTCGGCCATGTACATTGGGACCCTTGAATTATTCTAAGACCGTAGAAACGAAAACGGGAACTTTTGGAGCCCCGGAAGGGCATTTACTAAACCCGGGCAGATTCGCCATGTCGGGCGAATCGGGCCTTGACGGGTCTCTTATCGACAATGTCGAGTAATTGGGAAGTTTGGGAGTGATCGACATTGTCGGGGTTAAGTTTGGGCATCGAGTTTAATGATTTTCAGTTATTCCCGCAAATGGTTAAGTGCCTTTAAATTGTGTTCTTTTAGATCGTGCCACAGGCCGAGGCAAGGGAAAGCTGGGTGAGTGACTGAGATCATCACCGGAGCTCGTGGTTGGGTTTTGGGAGAACACGCACGAGGTAGGGATAAGTAGCCGGATCTCGGCCCTGGCTAGGGAAAGTTAACTGTAGAATTGCATGTGACACCGAGGTGTCGTGGGTTATTTAGGTTATTGAATATCAAAAAAGCATGTTACGGGAACTTAGTAATTATTAGAAATGCATGATACGGGATTGTAGCGTTTATGAGAAAAGCATGTGACACTTAGTAGTGTCGTAGGAGCAGAGAACTTAGCGTTAATTGATTTACTGGAGGCATATGATCATGCCCGGAGGTCGTTTGTGAACTTATCGATATTAGGAGTACTGGAGGCATATGACCATGCCCGGAGGTTGATTGAGAAACTGTTGATATTAGGACTGTTGGAGGCTTTGGTTAAGCCGGAGGTTGATTGTGTGTTTGGTGTCTTGGGTGGCCTTGAGAGCCCGTGTATTATTATCGAGTTTTGGGTGTCCTTAAGAGCCCGTATTATTATTGTTGAGTCTTGGGTGGCCATGAGAGCCCGTGTTATTATTCGTGTTTGGGTGGCCATGAGAGCCCGTACTTTACTGTTGGTGTTTTAGCTGGCTTACGAGTTAGAGTCTCGGTAAGTTGCAAGCGTGTTTTATTGTTGAGTTTTGGGTGGCCATGAGTGCCCGTGGGGTTGTTGAACCCGTGTCTTTACCTTTGGTGTTTTGGGCGGTCTTGAGAGTCGTGTACTAAGGTTGGTGTCTTTGGCTGGCCTGACCGAGTTAGAGTCTCGGGGGGGGGGGGGGGGGGGGGGGGGGTTGCAAGCTTTCTTTAGCTGGCTTACGAGTTAGAGTCTCGGTAAGTTGCAAGCGTGTTTTATGGTTAGTGTCTTGGGAGGCCGTGAGTGCCTGTGGGACTGTTGAGTCCGTGTCTTACGATTGGTGTGTCTTGGAAGGCCGTGAGTGCCTGTGGGGCTGTTGAGTCCGAGTTTCACTGTTGGTGTCTTGGTGGCCATGAGTGCCTGTGAGTGTTGAACCTGTGTTGTTATTGGTTGTTGAACTTTCTTGTGATTGTGATTGTGATTGTGTTTGTGGTTACCTGAGGTTGGGGGCCCGCTTCATGAAACGGGGGTCCACGATCACACGCGTCTGCATGTTCAGAGGGGGTAGGGGGGCCGCCCGCCAATAAAGGGGTCCTGGCCGCGCGTGTGTGGTTTGGGTTTGTGAGCATACTTTGGCTGGCTTACGGGTTAGACTCCTGGTAAGTTGCACACATTCTTTGGCTGGCTTACGGGTTAGAGTCCCGGTAAGTTGCAGCATTTTCCGGCTGACTTATGGGTTAGAGTCTCGTTAAGTTGCAGCATTCTTGGGTTGGCCTGACCGGGTTAGAGTCCCGGGAGGGCGTGAGCTTTCTTGGCAGCTGGTTTGCGATCCTTTGTGATCTTGTTTGGTGTGCGATCCTTTGTGATCTTGTTTGGGGTGTGATCCCTTGTGATGCTGTTTGGTGTTGCGTAACTTTCTTTTGAGTCCTTGGAAGAGGTCGTCAATGGTTGTGTCGGGTCTACTTTACGTGTCAGGGTGTCGAGTTGGTCAGGGAAGGCAACACTAGGCGTATGTTCAGTTAGAGTACTTGGGTTGGGGATGGTGTTCCCCGGTGTTGAGTTGTTATTGGTGTTACTTGCTTTGTCTGCTAATTATGCCGTAGTCAGTATGTTATCCGTGGTGGTGAGCGAACGCTCACCCCTAGCTGCTTGTCCTACAGGTACTGTTCGTGGGACGGACTAGGTGAGCTCTCGAAGCTTGTGGAGCTAGGAGCGGAGTCCGGGTTTTGTCTTTTGAGTCTAGTGACGGATACCTTGTACTTTTGTCCACGTGTTGGGATGTATTTTAAGCTGTAATTACTATTTTGTTGAACTAAACTGGTATTTTAAAGTGATTCAATGAAAACAGGTTTCAAGTGTTTGTGTGTTTTTAAAACGTTCGCATCCCGAATTCGGTTTACTGAAATTGGGGCATGACAGCTTGGTATCAGAGCTCGAGGTTTCACACCTCGGACTGTATGTCAATTAGGTGGGGAGAGTCGAGTCGGTAGAGTCCCGTCGTACGTTGGGTACGCAGGTCGGGAACCGTGTTTAGACCCGTGGTGTTGTGAGTCCTGCTGGTGTTTGTGTGTGCGTGCAGTGTTTTCTTGCTGGCTTGCTGATTGTTGTTGCTGCGTGAAACGTTTTTAAGCTGTCGCGGGTCGACTCAGGAGCGCTCCTGTAGTCGAACGTGACGGTGCTGATATCAAGTCGGTACAACGTAGTTCGGGGACGCCTGGACCGGGTTGTAACTGCGTGATGTCAAGTATGAGGTTTTAAAAATGAAGTGGAGAAAGCTTTAAAAATTTGATTGTCTTGATGTTGTTTGATAAATTGGGAGGTACGATGGAGGTGGACTGCGATAAAGACGGACGGGCTTGGGAGAACTACAATCGTATCCGGGTAAGATGGAGTATTGACAAGCCATTGAAGAACACAGTGAAGGTGTTATTAGGAGAGGATACTGAACATACAATTGTAAGGCTTCAATATGAACAGTTGCCGGATTTTTGCTTTGGGTGCGGTAGACTGAGCCTCATCCAGAGAGAATGTAAAGAAGACGGTGGTAGTAAAGGAATTATCCAGGGGAGATACGGATCACATATGAGACCAGAAGTCAACCGGTTTCACGTTGGACAACAGGGTAGGAACCCTGGTTTTGTACATGAAAGGAGTCATGGGGTATGGACTAAGGAGGAGACTAGTGATAGGGCACTGGTGAAAGTGACTTCTCGAGCTTCATCAATGTCTAAATATAGTTCGCCGGTTGAATCTTGGTCGTGACAGGGAACAAGACTTTCCCTACAAGACATTGATCACCTTAAACTACAAAAGGGTGTCACGGTCCATATTGGTGGCTTACCAACATGGGTGGACTAAAAGATGAGGGGAAATAAAGGGTTAGTAGTGGATGTGGGAAGGATAAGGTGAATGTGGGGAAGGAGTTGGGACTGGTGCAGACAGTTTTGGAGTCACTAGTTCTGAGCGGAATTGGAGCGAAGGGACAAAGGGGAGAGGCTATAGGTCCTCCAAAGTAGGGCTCAAGGAAAGCAGGAAGAGATAAGCTGATGGGGGTGATGATCTGAAACAGGGCAATGATGAGGGGGAAATGAGGTTCAGGGCGTAGGAAAGGAAAGGAAGCAAATGCGATGGAAGAAAGTTGGGAGGGATGTGGGTGTATGGAGACAGACGTCCCCCCAACTGTATTGGAAGTGGAGGTATGTAGGACGCGTAAAGGTGATTTTGAGGATAGTTAGAGGGAGTTTGGGCTGATGACTCTACTCTCGTTGATGAAGATTCTAAGGTACATGCGAGGGTTGCTAAGCAACCGCGCCAAGACAACTAACAGTAGTCTTCGCTATAGGTTTGTTCTAGTGAGTCCGGATTGTGGTAGATGTGGCCGAATGGAGAATGAAAATCATGTTATTTTTCACTGCACATGTACAGAGGGGCTATGGGAGAAGTTGGAGATGATAATTCAGGATCCAAGTGTTGACCCTCGGGATTGTTTGGAGTTCTGTTGGACACGTGGTCAATCTGGTTTGGCTGAAATGGCTCTAAGTCTGTGGTGGGAAACATGGAGGGCTCGAAATACATGTATTTGGTGTCAGGAATTGCGAGGACCACCTGAAATTTGGAGAGGGGATGAAAATTTGTTCAAAGATTAGAGTGAGCCTAAGCCGACACCCACAGTCTGTTCACGGGGTGATAGTTTGGACAAGAGGAGGTCCAAACCGGTAAGGGGATAAGTGGAAATTAATGTTGACAGAGCGGTTTTGGGGTCGGGAAGGGGAGGGGCAATATGGTATGTATGAATGACATGGGTAGTGTGATGACAGAGAAGTGTTTGGTTATACCGGGAATTCAGAACCTGAAAACCATATAACTGATGTGCATAAATGAAGCTTTGTTGTGGGTTTATGAGTCCGGTTGTCACTCAGTTTCTATCGAGTCAGATTGACTGAGTGTCGTGCACGTGCTTAACAGTTCGGAGATTGGTATGTCTCCTGTGGGTTTGGTGGTAATGGAATGCAGGGCTAAGCTCCAGGCGCTTTCGAATTTTAAATTGGTCTTTTTCCATAGAGAGGGCAATAAGGCAGCCCATTGTTTAGTTCGTAATACTAGTGATTGGTGTACTTGGGTTTGTCAGTTCACGGAGATACCCCCAATTCTTCGTGAAATTTTGTCCAATGATTTGTGAATGAATAAAAGTCCCAGCGTTTATAAAAATTAGAGTAAAGCTTTCTTAAATTCAAAATTCTTTTTTTTTGATAAGCGAAAAATTTATTAAGCAAATGATTTACAAAAAATAAACCAAAGCGAGAAAACGATCCTTGAAAAGGATGTTTCCCCCAACCGAAACAGCTACAAAGAGCCAAAAGAAAACAAAAAATAACAGAACCAGGCAAGAGAATTCATAATTGCAATAACCATCATAATCTGTATATCATAGGTTGATGACAATGAGAAACAATATAGTGACGTGGGAAAAATGGAGAGAGCCGCAATATCCATAATGGCAAGTTAGTTGATTGACTTGATATACATTCTTGTATATCATAAAGAAACGACCATAGTTTTGCTTTCTTATGATAGAACATAACATACATTCTTTCTCTCCTAGTCATAGACATAGGAAAAGAAAAAAAAAGATATGGTTAGGCAGTAGGAGTCTTTAGTCACTTGAAGTTCTACATCGTTTCTACAAACATCGCATTGGACGCCCACGAGCCTCGCAGGTGATGGCCTGTGGCCATTCCCGATGAGCTCCTGTGACGCGCTCATCGCCTCCACGCCTTCCATCCCGGATATGTCCAACATTATCCAACGCGATCAATCCCAAGACACGAAATCTTGTCTTGATCTATAAAGTCCATATGACCCAAAAACCAGTTTTGGTCATGTCCCATAACAACTTCCCTCTTAGCCATCCTTTATAAGTATGTTAATGAGTTTCATCCTCTAGTGTGACCCTTAGGTTTATGCATGTTGGTAGATCAAAGTAAAATCTCATTTTACTTGATCCTACATAAGTGGAAACTAATGAGACTTTACTATTGCCTAACACCACATAACAAATCGACCATGTCGATTCTAACCTTTCTGTCATCTATGTCATTATCCTTTTATCACCGATATCCTGATTGAGATAAGGCATAGAGTCATCATCCTTATTATTCTCAATCACTGTTCCTTGATATGTAAGATGATTGAATATATGATATCCAACATCATTTGCATTGTCATGCTATTCTTTCAGTCACTCTGGATCAAGCGGCCGAGAACCGATATTTTTCCCTTAACTCAATATGAGGGATAAATCCCTTAGCCGTCTTTCGTGTCACTCATGTAGTCCGTCCCCAAGCCAATCATGACCGTTATGGAAGCCCTGTTACGGAAAACGTCATACTCAAGTCAAACTCAGTTGTTTACCTCATAACGACCACAAAGACTCATTGGTCTAAGGATACATGACAAGCTACGACACTGAATATGTTCATGACTTAATCTATGTCACATATTCAGGATGGGTCGTCCAATATCATATCCCACGTGATATCTATGATCAAGCTCTGGAATCCCATTCCAATGACTAACAGAATGTAAGCCATAAAGAGCCATCTTTCATACTAGTCGCTTCTAGTGAAGCTTTATTGACTAGGGACCCACCGAGTGTTATTTATCTCGATATATGGTTCTATCCGCATGGTAGGCATAGATCATAACATACATCGATATATTACTCCAACACATATTTAATATAAATCCGCTTTAATTTTATTTCTAACGATGATATATACATTTGGACATTTACGATTGAACTACGGGCACTAAGACTAACAGGGGTGAGAATGTTTTTCCTGCCGCAAGTCATGACAGCCATCTGATTGGGTATTTATAACATTGGCCTCACTTTATTTTGCTTATCTACAGTTTTTGTATCTCTTCTATTATAGTTTATAGAAGTTCTAGTTATTTTTAGTCGAGTGTGTCGAATTACTGATTCTTGCACACGAGGGATACCGGCCATTATCGCGTCTTGTTTCGGGTTTTATCTCTTGATCTTGTGGTTGTAATAGTTCGGAAATGATTGAATGAAAACAAACCTTTCCTAAAAAAACATGTCTAATTGAATCAGAGACATTTTCTCTTCTCTTGTGATAGTTGTGAGATTGGAGGTACCCATTAAAGATCTTCTAAGGATTATTGAGTGGTGGAGGCGTTGAAGCAATCCATGTTCTTGTTCATGAAAAGGCTATTGCAATCTGAATTGGGTATGTGACAAACTTGCATCCCTAAAAGCTTCGACCTTTTATCGGAGCCGCAACTAGTGGTGTTGGTGTAGGTCTATAGT
Source organism: Erodium maritimum (assembly GCA_963921825.1). Lineage (NCBI taxonomy): Eukaryota > Viridiplantae > Streptophyta > Magnoliopsida > Geraniales > Geraniaceae > Erodium > Erodium maritimum. Next base: position 54,608,323 of record OY997591.1, read on the forward strand.
TTTTCCTCGTTTTTTCTACCGTGAAAGCATTTTCTTATCATTTTAACCAAAGAAAAGTGCTTTGAGAAAGGAAATAGAGTTAATGAAAAGACACTTATTTGTGGGTTTGTAGTGGTCATATATATTAATAATACATAGAGTGTGAATATATAAATAGAGGTTTGATATCAAATACAAATCACATTCGATTGTGCAAACTAAGAACGTGCATGAGTTATCGGATGTGCGTACACTGATGTTGTCGGATCACGAAGATGCAGACACGTGTCATTTTTCGCGCATGTTCACCATGTGCATGCACACATAAAGTGTGTTGATATCTTACATAGCAAAGTGTTGATTCCTTATATACAAAAAAGTGTCGGTACCTTATATACACAAGTGGTGGTATCAATATGTAGGGTTGGGAAAATATCCGACCGTCACCAAAAATTGACATTCACCGGTCGTACCCATCACCGGAATCACCCGAATCGGTGTCACCGACGACGGTTACAGTTAAGAAAATACCAACCCGTTCACATTTTGGGTGGGTACGTTTTTTTATCTTTCAAACCGGTAAAAACCGACCAACCGACTTTAGGTGTGTATATAAAAATGTTAATGTGTTGTTTTTCTAATTTGATGGTTATAATATTACAAGATGTTTAAATTAAATGTTGACACTAGTATTAGATTAACAGTGTAACAGAGGTAAATTGTAGGAGATTAGTTTACTTTTAATCATAAATTTGCCTATAAACGATCATGCAGTAAGTTGGTTGTTCAAGTTAACTAAATTAAATATTCACACTAGTATTAATGAATTTATTTGATTTTAAAGTTTAAAGTTTATTTGATTGTAATGAACTTGAATTTAAATCTTTGTACTTTAATAAACTTACATTTTAATTCTTTATCTATTATTTGTGGCATGTATTTAACTTGAAGGTTCTTAGTTTTAGAGGTCATTAAAGACTTTTTTGAAAATGTTTTTCTTGATGTAATAGCTTAATAGCTAATTACTAGTAATAATTGATTGTGTGTTTTGTTGTAAATTGATTTTATTGTTCTAGTTGTTTCAGAAATTGATGTTTTTTTTTTCTATTTTGGGCTTTAATTGACAGCCCCAAAAAAAGCCCAATGGGCCGGTTAAAAACTGTAATCGTCCGACTCCGTGACGGTCGGTTTTTAGGTTTCTCGATGGAACCCGGTGTGGTGACGGTTATGGATTTCAAGTAACCGGTCCTCCCGGTTTGGGTTACGGATAATGAAAATATTGTTGGGCCCCGGCCGATGCCCACCCTATCAATCTGCACAACTGCCAGTACCAACATGTAAATTGTTGATATCTTACATACAAAAAAAAAAGTGATGGTACTTTACATACTCAAATGTTGGTAGCAACATAAACAACTGTTGGTACCAACATGCAAAGTGTTGGTACCTTACTTAAAAAAAGTGTTGGTACCTTACATGCAATGGTACCTTACGTATACAAGTGATGGAACTTATCATAGACGGGTGCTGGTACCTTGTCGCTGCGAGCTTGGTGAACACACACTATAGTGCAGTCAAAGACACAGAAAAGTTCATGGTATTTATAAAACTTCCACGGCACGAAAAAAGACGTGTGTTGATACCAACATGCAAAATATTGGTACCTTACATACAAAAAAGTGTGGGTACCTTACATACACAAGTGTTGGTAGCAACATGCACAAGTGCTAGTACCAACAAGCAAAGTGTTGTACCTTACATATAAAAAAAGTGATGCTACTTTACATACAAAAATGTTGGTAGCAACATACACAACTGCTGGTACCAACATGCAAAGTGTTGGTATCTTACATAAAAAAAAGTGTTGGTACCTTACATGCAATGGTACCTTACGTATACAAGTGTTGGTACTTTGCATACACGGGTGTTGGTACCTTTTCATTGCGAGCTTGGTCAACACGCGTTACAGTGTAGTCAAAGGCACGGAAAGGTTCACGTTATTTATAAAATTTCCACCTCACGAAAAAAGATGTGTGTACGTATCTGGTGCGCTTCGATGACGCTAGAGCGCGAGTATCTTACGATTCTCATGAGGTTTAGTTTTCACAATAAGGATGGTTTGTACGGTATACCATACCTATATATATATATATATATATATATATATATATATGAGTGATATCCAATACAAACTGTTCTTATCGTGCAAACTCGAAACAAATCTGAACTGTTGGATTCGCGAGATCTAAAGGCCCAAATTCTACTATCGCACGATGGCATTATAGTAAATAAAAGGAACTTTCCCGCGCCTTTGACCGTGTACTGTTGCGCGTGTTGGCCACGCTCTACAATGCATAAAGTACTTGCACTTGTGTATGTAAGGTACATGTACTTGTCCATGTAAGTTACCAACATTTGTGTATATAAGGTACTTGTACTTATGCATGTAAGATACCTGTATATTTTTGTATGTAGTTTCCAGCCTTTGTATGTTAGTATCATCACTTTGTGGGAAAAGTACTTGCACTTTGTTACGTGAGGTACCAGTACTTTGCTATGTTTGGTACCAACACATTTCGTACTATAGTGGTGGTAAACATGCAGTACAGTAGCAACAGTCAACTAAGCACAAAAGTTCGCATTATTAACAAAATTGTCATCACGCGCTGACAACATCTAGACCTTTGATCTCACAAATCTGATGGCTTAAATAGGTTCGCAGTTTATACGATAAAATGTGGTTTTTATTTGATATCAATCCTATATATGTATATCGATCTGAATGTGTTTGGTTGGGAATTTTTACTTTCTCTCGTCCAAGAATTGTTTAGAAAATTTGTTAATGTGACGCAAAAGAGGATCCAAGATCATGTAAATTGTGTAAGTCAAGTATTCGGCTCAATTGACTCAAGCACAAAAATCTGATTTTATTTTCTGTTTAAGCCAAGCTACTACAAAAGATCGGTCTATTATCTTGTAACTAGCAAAATTAATTGAATTTTACTTAACAAAACGAAAATATAATTTTATTCAAACTAAATTACATTACATACATGATTATAACATGGGTAAATTTCATCTCACTGTCTTAACTATTCATTTTTTTTCATCTCACTACCCTAATACTACAAAAGATCGACCCAGTATCTTGTAACTAACAAAATTGATTGAATTTTACTTAATAAAACGAAAATACAATTTTATTCAAACTAAATTACATTACATACACGATTATAACATGGGTAAATTTCATCTCACTATTTTAACTATTCATTTATTTTCATCTCACTATCTTAACTATTCATTTATTTTCATGTCACTACTCTAACTATTTTTTGTGGCACCTCACTGCCTAGAATACAATTTTTTCACTTTCATACGTGCCGTTAATTTTCCATCCAATACACTTAAAAACATCCATAATACCCCTCACTAACGGTCAAATTTTCAAAAGCATATCATTGGTTTCAAAAAAATTATTTTAAAAATCAGATTTAAGTTTTAAAAAACAGTTTTTATTTTTAAAAATCAGATTTTATTTTTGAAAAAAAAAGTATCTAATGTTTTTTATTTTAATTATTTTTTTATTTAATAGTTTTACATTTATAATAATAAATAAATTATTATTCAATGTTTTTTTCATTTAATGATTTTTATATTTATTTAATTAAATTACAAATAAAAACATGTGTCTCACGCGGACCCATTTTCTTCAAGTGGTGCTTCCGGCGAACCCATTTGCTTCGAGAGAAGAAAACGAGGAGCTCCAGCTCGAGCCCTCCTCCACCTCACAAACACCCAAATCAACAGGTCCAAAACATCCCAATTTCACGGCCCCCAAAACCCCAAATCAGCACCTCTCTCCTCCATTCTCTCCCAGCCCCCACGCCGCCAACGCGACGGATATGCACGAATGAAGATCGGGTCAGGAACTCGGCATGTTCTGCTTCTGGTGAAGGTCTCCGACCAGATCTGGGTTCTGCACTCGGTGATGCTCTCAGACCAGATCTGGCGAGGACGAGCTCCAACTCCACACGATCTGACGGAGAATGGACAAGGATGGTCGGAGATGTAATAACCACTCCCGGTCAACGCCAGTCAAACCTGCGAAAAAAAGGAAAATTTAAAAATTTTGAGAAGACACTGAATTGAACTGGAATTGGACCCCGAGGGTCATACCGGACTTAATTTGACCCCGCTATCGACCAAAGTGAGGTCCGGGGGACTCAGGGCAACTTTCTGATCGTTTTGGGAAATGTTGACTTTTTGCTGGAAAAGTCAACCGAGCGACGTTTTGATCCATTCGAGGACCGTTTGGGATCCAAAAAGCTTAGCCGTCGTTTTGATTAATTTTGGAAGTTAGAGTTTTTGAAAAACTATTATTTTATGGTGGTTTTGATGTGGAGGGAGTGTTGGAGACGTTTTGGAGGTGGTTGGAGGCGAAGGAGCACGTTTTGCGGTGACCGGAACCTCGGGAGGAGCTCCGGCCACCGTGAGTGGTGGCCGGCCGGCCATGGGGTGGCTGGCCGGAGCTGGGACCAGCCACCACCATGGTGGCCGAGCCCCCCAATGAACCCTAGGGCCCACGGCCTAGCTTGGCCGGGTGGGGCCCACATGCTCGGGTGATCAGGTTTTGTGTTCGGGTGGTTTAAAACGTTCCCCGGACCATCTATCCTTAACCAAATCGAAATTTGGAATTAAATTGGAAAAGTTATAATTATTGGGTTTAGAAACTTTAAACGGTAATTAATTGACTCGGAAGTCGGGATTCGATTCCGTCAAGTGCATTGGGGCCCTTGAATTATTCTAAGACCGTAGAAACGAAAACGGGAATTTTTGGAGCCCCGGAAGGGCATTTACAAAACCCGGGCAGATTCACCATGTCGGGCGAATCGGGCCTTTACGGGTCCCTTATCGACAATGTCGAGTATTTGGGAGTTTGGGAGTGATCGACATTATCGGGGTTAAGTTTGGGAATCAAGTTGAATGATTTCAGTTTATTCCTGCGAGTTGTTAAGTGCCTTTAAATTGTGTTCTTTTAGATCGTGCCACGGACCGAGGCAAGGGAAAGCTGGGTGAGTGACTGAGATCATCACCGGAGCTCGTTGGTTGGATTTTAGGAGAACACGCACGAGGTAGGGAAAAGTAGCCGGATCTCGGCCCTGACTAGGGAAAGTGAACAGTAGAATTGCATGTGACACCGGGGTATCGTGGGTTAAGTAGGTTATCGAATATTAGAAAAGCATGATACGGGAATGTAGCGAGCTTTGGAAATGCATGTGACACTTAGTAGTGTCGTAGGAGCAGAGAACTTATCGATGTTAGGATTACTGGAGGCATATGACCATGCCCGGAGGTTGATTGCGAACTTATCGAGATTAGGAGTACTAGAGGCATATGACCATGCCCGGAGGGTGATTGAGAAACTGTTGATATTATGACTGTTGGAGGCATTGGTTATGCCGGAGGTTGATTTGTTTATTTGTGTCTTGGGTGGCCATGAGAGCCTGTACTTTATTGTTGAGTTTTGGTGGCCATGAGTTCCCGTGGGTTTGTTGAACCCGTGTCTTTACCTTTGGTGTTTTGGGTGGCCATGAGTGCCCGTGGGGTTATTGAACCCGTGTCTTTACCTTTGGTGTTTTGGGAGGCCGTGAGTGCCCGTGGGGTTGTTGAACCCGTTTCCTGATTGGCGGTGTGTCTTGGGAGGCCGTGAGTGCCTGTAGGGTTGTTGAGCCCGTGAGTTACTGTTTGTGTGTCTTGGGAGGCCGTGTGTGCCTGTAGGGTTGTTGAGCCCGTGAGTTACTGTTTGTGTGTCTTGGGAGGCCGTGAGTGCCTGTAGGGTTGTTGAGCCTGTGAGTTACTGTTTGTGTGTCTTGGGAGGCCGTGAGTGCCTGTAGGGTTGTTGAGCCCGTGAGTTACTGTTTGTGTGTCTTGGGAGGCAGTGAGTGCCTGTAGGGTTGTTGAGCCCGTGAGTTACTGTTTGTGTGTCTTGGGAGGCCGTGAGTGCTTGTAGGGTTGTTGAGACCGTGAGTTACTGTTTGTGTGTCTTGGGAGGCCGTGAGTGCCTGTGGGGTTGTTGAGCCCGTGAGTGACTGTTGGTAGTTTTGAGAGGCCGTGAGTGCCTGCCGGGCTGTTGAGCCCGTGAGTTACTGTTGGTGGGTTGAGTGGCCGTGAGTGCATGTGGGGTTGTTGAGCCGTGAGTTACTGTTGGTGTATCTTGGGAGGCTGTGAGTGCCTGTGGGGCTGTTGAGTCCGAGTTTTGTTGGTGGTGTCTTGGTGTCCATGAGTGACTATGAGTGTTGAACCTGCGTTGTTACTGGTTGTTGAACTTGCTTGTGATTGTGATTGTGATGAAGTTTTCCCGGTGTTAGTAACCCGACTTCGTGTCGGGGAGTGGTGTGGATTTTGGCAGGTTACGAGCATTCTTTGGCTGGCCTGACCAAACTCGAGTCTCGACAGGTTATGAGCATTCTTTGGCTAGCCTGTTCCGTGTCCGGATCCCGAAAGGTTATGAGCATTCTTTGGCTAGCCTGATCCGTGACCGGGTCTCGGTAGGTTACAAGCATTCTTTGGCTGGCCTGATCCGTGTTCGAATCTCGGCAGGTTGTGAGCATTCTTTGGCTAGCCTGATCCGTGTTCGTGTCTTTGAGGGAGGTTACTGAGCAGCTGGTATGCGATCCTTTGTGATCTTGTTTGGTGTGTGATCCTTTGTGATCTTGGTTGTTGTGTGGTGGTCTTTTGAGTCCTTGGAAGAGGTCGTGATCGTTGTGTCGGGTCTACTCTATGTGTCAGGGTGTTGAGTTGGTCAAGGAAGGTAACTGTGGGTGTGTGTTCAGTCGGAGTACTTGGGTTGGGGATGGTGTTCCCCGGTGTTGAGTTTGTGTTGGTGTTACCGACATTGTCTGCTAATTATGCCGTCGTCAGTCTGTTATCCGTGGTGGTGAGCGAACGCTCACCCCTAGCTGCTTTTCCTACAGGTATCGGTCGCAGGTTGGACTAGGTGAGCTTCTGAAGCTTGAAGAGCTAGGAGCGGGATTCTGGGTTTTACTTTTGAGTCTAGTGACGGATACCTTGTTTCGTCCACTTGTTAGGACTTATTTTGAGTTGTAATTATTATTTTGTTGAGCTAAACTGGTATTTTAAAGTGATTTAATGGAAAAGGTTTCAAAGTGTTTTCTTATTTTAAATGTTCGTGTCCCGAGTTCGGGTTACTGAAATTGGGGCGTGACAGCTTGGTATCAGAGCTCGAGGTTTCACACCTCGGACTGTCCGTCAATAAGGTGGGGAGAGTCGAGTCAGTGTAGACCCGTCATGTCTTGAGTCTTGTTGTATTTGTGGGTGTGTTGCAGTATTTTGTTGCTGGCATACTGTTTGTCTGTGGCTGTGTGAACAGTTTTTAAACTGTCGCGGGTCGACTCAGGAGCGCTCCTGTAGTCGAACGTGATGGTGTTGATGTCAAGTCGGTACAACGTAGTTCGGGGACGCCTGGACCGGTTTGTAACTACGTGATGTCAAGAAATGAGGTTTTAAAATGAAAGGGAGAAAGTTTTAAAATTGTTGGCCCTGTTGGCGTGTTTTAAACTTGATTGGCCCGGTGGGCGTATGTTTTGATTTCGGTTGGCCCGGTGGGCAAGGTTCGACCTTAGTTGCCCCGGTGAGCGGGGGTCGTCGTTGTTGTGATTGTTGCTGTTTGACCTTGTCGATTTGTGTTTTGGTTGAGGTTGGAAGACTTGTGGTTGGTTTTGATTTGTTGTGCGTGTGTTGTTAAATTGGTGGTCTAGCGCGTGCGTCGTTTAAGACCAATTTTAGGGTTAAGACGGGTTAAGATTCGAGTTTGAAGAGAGTTTGGAAAACAGGTCTGCACAAGCGTCACGGATCCCGTCACGGATCCGTGACGGACCAGAGAGGGTTGGCTGGATTTAGGTCCTTGTCACGGATCCGTGACCCCAACCGTGACGGGGTCTGCCACGGATCCGTGACCCCTGTCGTTTACACCGTCTTGATTACGCAGTTTTCGTGTTGTTGTTGCGTGGCTTGGTGTGCGTTTAGGTGGTTCAATTGAGGTCTCTTTACGTATTAGTATATTTTAGGTATTAAGAGCGTGAGCAGTAGTGATTTACTGATTTGAGGACGTGCTTCCCGTGTCGAGGGTTATCTTACTTAAGCGAGTACTTGAGGTGTTGTTAGCATGGACGGTGTGACGTTTGGCATCAGGTTTTGAGGTAGTGGCTTGCCCGATTAGATCGGTAAGTCTTTGGTGCGCTACTAGTATGCCATAATCGAACGGGTGTCCATGGAGGTGAGCGCAACGCTCATCCCCTTCACTACTTTTCCCGCAAGGAACGAGTAGCGAACACTGGTTTGATTGCGGAAAGTTATAAGTAAATGCATAGAGGACCGTGTGAGGGTTCCACAGACCTAGAGCGTGTGAGCGCTAGTGTATTGGAGCTTGTCATCGTTATCTAAATTCCCAGACTAAACGTTTGCGTGTATCCGTGCAGAGGATACTGAGACATGGCTCGTGGCACACGAGGAACATCAGCTGTGACATAGGGACGGGCGCCCGCGCGTGGTAGAGGGGGACGGTCAGCAGGGACACCAGGACGGGTGCCCACCGTTGAGCCCGCTGAGTGCGCGGAGGCCCAGGGTACTCCTGTCGGAGAAGACAGGAGGATCGACGTGGGACCATCTACGGGCACGCCCCGCGTCCCGCCGGTCGCACACCCTCCCACCACGACCGCACTGGACGAGCTGACCAGGGCAGTATAGAGTTTGGTGGCGATCATCGCCAGTCGAATGTCGGCTCGGTTGGACCGACATCGGCAGTTTCTGGACTTGCAGCAGGAGGAGATGTCAGTGGCAGAATACGAGTCCAGATTCACGGCCCTGACCAGATTCACGCCAGAGACGGTGGCGACAGAGCAGGACCGTGGCCTGAGGTTCGAGGGGGAACTGAGGCCGGTGACTCGGGACCGATTCTTCGCCTCGAGGTTGCGGGACACTGCAGCGACAGTGGAGCAGGATAGCCGGGATGCGGCCAAGACCCGCGAGGTTCGGCAGCGGCCGATCAGTGTTGCGGGGCAGTGCGAGTCCCGAGACCCGATGAGACAGAGGACCACGGGGTTCTTCAGGCCACAGGCTCAGCGGGACGGAGTGAGACAAAAGGGGTCTGTAGCGTCAGTGGGACCAGTCGCCTCAAGGAGGGGGCCGATATGTTTCACCTGCGGGCAGCAAGGCCACTTCCAGCGAGAGTGTCCGATGAGAGTAGGGCCAGCGGCGGTACCAGCGACCAGCCAGGCAGCCCAGGGCACGGAGCCGAGGGCTGACGATAAGAGGTGTTTCCGGTGCGGCCGGGTGGGACACACTGTGGCATGGTGCCGAGAGCCGTTGGGAGCGACATCAGCGCGGTGACCGCGGTAGTCGTATACCGCGCGTTCGCCCAGAGGCTGCCCTCGCCAGAGTCGGCAGTCGAGGTTTTCGCAGCCGTCGACGAGTGTGCCGGCTTCGAGACAGCAGCAGAGCTACGGGTATCCAGCAGTCAGTGCGCCGGGTCGGAGGGAAGAGTGTACGCGGTTACCGACTCCAGGATCCCCTACTTACCGCGAGACCTTTCAGGGTACGTGTTTATTGTATCAATTACAGGCTTTATTCTTATTTGATACCGGAGAGTCACACTAGTTTATTTCGTTGAGTGGTGCTAAGAGGTTGGGGCTGAGTTTAGAGTCGTTGGGTCCACCCCCATGCTTGGACACCCCAGTTGGGGGTGATGTATTGTTGACTAGGGTCTGTCGTACTTACGAAATTAGAGTCGCAGACTGTCCTTGCCTTCATGACCTTCTCGTGCTGGAAATGATGACCTTTGACGTGATCTTGGGAATGGATTGGCTGGCGAAGTACCGAGCCAACATCGACAGCGTCCCGCTGGATTATTGCAGCCACTGCCGATTGGACAGTGGAAGTGGGGGCACGTCACGATAGATTTCGTGAGCGGTTAGCCGAGTTCGCCTACAACAACAGCTTTCAGGCCAGTATCAAGATGGCACCATTCCGAGCGTTGTATGGTAGGCCGTGTCGGTTGCCCGTGTGCGGGGCGGAAGGGAGGAATGAGAGGTTACCGGGTTTAGAACTGGACCGAGAAATAGCTGAGTCGGTCGTGCCGAAGCATGAGCGGTTGAAGACCGCGCAGAGTTAGCAGGAGCTATGCTGACAGACGGCGCCGACCTCTCGAGTCAGCATTCGGTGATCATGTATCCCTGGAGGTGAGTCCGAAAGGTGGACTGGTGCGTTTCAACCTTGGCGGAGGCGGGTTAGCCCCGCGGTGTGTCGGGCCTTTCGAGGTCTTGAGTACGTCATTGAGTGGGCATATGTCGAGGTAACGGGTGATGTCCCGTGTAAGGAGGAACCGATGGGGGAAAGGGATCCAAGAGAGCAGGTCATGCGCGGAAAGGTTATCCGCTTAGAACTGGTGTTGTGACGACACCACGAGGCCGAGTCGACTTGGGAACGCGAGGACGAGGTTCGCGCGAAGTACCCCGACCAGTTCGACTCCCGAGGTACGTCTGTTCTAAATTTCGCGGACGAAATTCCATTAAGGGGGTAGATTGTAATAACCACTCCCGGTCAACGCCAGTCAAACCTGCGAAAAACAGGAAAATTTAAAAAAATTGAGCAGACACTGAATTGAACCGGAATTGGACCCCGAGGGTCATACCGGACTTAAGTTGACCCCGTTATCGACCAAAGTGAGTTCCGGGGGACTCAGAGCAACTTTCTGATCGTTTTGGGAAATGTTGACTTTTCGCTGGAAAAGTCAACTGAGCGACGTTTTGATCCATTCGAGGACCGTTTGGGATCCAAAAATCTTAGTCGTCGTCGCAACGGTCTTAGTTGAGCCGTTTCCTTGTAGCCCGTCAAGTTTTGTAATTTCTTAGAAAAAGTGCCCGTTCGGGGCCCGAGACGTCCGTTTTTCGCGAATCTGATTGGAAAATATCTAGGAGATATTTTCCAAAAGGTGTGGGACCCACCTTGACACTTGTCCATTATGTGGTGGTGTTAGGTTTTGGGGGGGAAACAAGAGAGGACAAGGGGGGTGGCCGGCCACACACTTATTAAAAGAAAAAAAGAAGAGAAATGAGTTAGTTGTTTAGAAAGAGAAAGAAGAGAGAAGAAAGGGAGAGAAGGAGAAGAAGAAGAAGAGAGCTTGGAGTTAGGTTTTGCCACTATTCACGTCATCCAACCCTTGGATCGTCTCAAAGCAAGAAGAAAGTGCACTCCCCTCGTTCTCCTATACGGTATACACCGAACCGATTCTCGTTTTGATTAATTTTGGAAGTTAGGGTTTTTGAAAAACTATTATTTTATGGTGGTTTTGATGTTGAGGGAGTGTTGGAGACGTTTTGGAGGTGGTTGGAGGCGAAGGAGCACGTTTTGCGGTGACCGGAAGCTCGGGAGGAGCTCCGGCCACCGTGGGTGGAGGCCGGCCGGCCATGGGGTGGCTGGCCGGAGCTGGGACCAGCCACCACCATGGTGGCCGAGCCCCCCAATGAACCCTAGGGCCCACAGCCTAGCTTGGCCAGGTGGGGCCCACATGCTCGGGTGATCGGGTTTTGTGTTCGGGTGGTTTAAAACGTTCCCCGGACCATCTATCCTTAACCGAATCGAAATTTGGAATTAAATTGGAAAAGTTATAATTATCGGGTTTAGAAACTTTAAACGGTAATTAATTGACTCGGAAGTCGGGATTCGATTCCGTCAAGTGCATTGGGGCCCTTGAATTATTCTAAGACCGTAGAAACGAAAACGGGAATTTTTGGAGCCCCGGAAGGGCATTTACAAAACCCGGGAAGATTCGTCATGTCGAGCGAATCGGGCCTTTACGGGTCCCTTATCGACAATGTCGAGTATTTGGGAGTTTGGGAGTAATCGACATTGTCGGGGTTAAGTTTGGGAATCAAGTTTAATGATTTCAATTTATTCCTGCGAGTTGTTAAGTGCCTTTAAATTGTGTTCTTTTAGATTGTGCCACAGACCGAGGCAAGGGAAAGCTGGGTGAGTGACTGAGATCGTCACCGGAGCTCGTTGGTTGGCTTTTGGGAGAACACGCACGAGGTAGGGAAAAGTAGCCGGATCTCGGCCCTGACTAGGGAAAGTTAACAGTAGAATTGCATGTGACACCGGGGTGTCGTGGGTTAAGTAGGTTATCAAATATTAGAAAAGCATGATACGGGAATGTAGCGAGCTTTGGAAATGCATGTGACACTTAGTAGTGTCGTAGGAGCAGAGAACTTATCGATGTTAGGATTACTGGAGGCATATGACCATGCCCGGAGGTTGATTGTGAACTTATCGAGATTAGGAGTACTGGAGGCATATAACCATGCCCGGAGGTTGATTGAGAAACTGTTGATATTAGGACTGTTGGAGGCATTGGTTATGCCGGAGGTTGATTTGTTTATTTGTGTCTTAGGTGGCCATGAGAGCCCGTACTTTATTGTTGATTTTTGGTGGCCATGAGTTCCCGTGGGGTTGTTGAACCCGTGTCTTTACCTTTGGTGTTTTGGGTGGCCATGAGTGCCCGTGGGGTTGTTGAACCTGTGTCTTTACCTTTGGTGTTTTGGGTGGCCATGAGTGCCCGTGGGGTTGTTGAACCCGTGTCTTTACCTTTGGTGTTTTGGGAGGCCGTGAGTGCCCGTGGGGTTGTTGAACCCGTGTCCTGATTGGCGGTGTGTCTTGGGAGGCCGTGAGTGCCTATAGGGTTGTTGAGCCCGTGAGTTACTTTTTGTGTGTCTTGGGAGGCTGTGAGTGCATGTAGGGTTGTTGAGCCCGTGAGTTACTGTTTGTGTGTCTTGGGAGGTCGTGAGTGCCTGTAGGGTTGTTGAGCCCGTGAGTTACTGTTTGTGTGTCTTGGGAGGCCGTGAGTGCCTGTAGGGTTGTTGAGCCCGTGAGTTACTGTTTGTGTGTCTTGGGAGGCCGTGAGTGCCTGTAGGGTTGTTGAGCCCATGAGTTATTGTTTGTGTGTCTTGGGAGGCCGTGAGTGCCTGTGGGGTTGTTGAGCCTGTGAGTGACTGTTGGTAGTTTTGAGAGCCCGTGAGTGCCTATTGGGCTGTTGAGCCCGTGAGTTACTGTTGGTGGGTTGAGTGGCCGTGAGTACCCGTGGGGTTTTTGAGCCGTGAGTTACTGTTGGTGTATCTTGGGAGGCCGTGAGTGCCTGTGGGGCTGTTGAGTCCGAGTTTTGCTGTTGGTGTCTTGGTGTCCATGAGTGCCTATGAGTGTTGAACCTGCGTTGTTACTGGTTGTTGAACTTGCTTGTGATTGTGATTGTGATTGTGTTTGCCCGGGGTTAGTAACCCGACTTCGTGTTGGGGAGTGGTGTGGATTTTGGCAGGTTACGAGCATTCTTTGGCTGGCCTGACCAAACTCGAGTCTCGAAAGGTTATGAGCATTCTTTGGCTAGCCTGTTCCATGTCCGGATCCCGAAAGGTTATGAGCATTCTTTGGCTAGCCTGATCCGTGACCGGGTCTCGGCAGGTTACGAGCATTCTTTGGCTGGCCTGATCCGTGTTCGAGTCTCGGCAGGTTGTGAGCATTCTTTGGCTAGCCTGATCCATGTTCGTGTCTTTGAGGGAGGTTACTAAGCAACTGGTATGCGATCCTTTGTGATCTTGTTTGGTGTGCGATCCTTTGTGATCTTGGGTGTTGTGTGGTGGTCTTTTGAGTCCTTGGAAGAGGTCGTGATCGTTGTGTCGGGTCTACTCTACGTGTCAGGGTGTTGAGTTGGTCAAGGAAGGTAAATGTGGGTGTGTGTTCAGTCGGAGTACTTGGGTTGGGGATGGTGTTCCCTGGTGTTGAGTTTGTGTTGGTGTTACCGGCATTGTCTGCTAATTAAGTCGTAGTCAGTCTGTTATCCGTGGTGGTGAGCGAACGCTCACCCCTAGCTGCTTTTCCTACAGGTACCGGTCGCAGGTTGGACTAGGTGTGCTTCTGAAGCTTGAAGAGCTAGGAGCGGGATTCTGGGTTTTACTTTTGAGTCTAGTGACGGATACCTTGTTTCGTCCACTTGTTGGGACTTATTTTGAGTTGTAATTATTATTTTGTTGAGCTAAACTGGTATTTTAAAGTGATTTAATGGAAAAGGTTTCAAAGTGTTTTCTTATTTTAAATGTTCGCGTCCCGAGTTCGGGTTACTGAAATTGGGGCGTGACAGGATCAATGAGGGTGAGGCCTCTCCTCCTCCGTCAACGGCCCGTGGCTTGCGTAACCCCAAGCTCGGACCAGAATCGGAGATAGCGAGCTCGAGGGAGGTGAGAAAAAAGTGAAGATGGGAAAGTATATGGAGAGAGGAGAAAAATATCTATGGTTTGAAAGCTATGAGGGTATTTTTGGTTTTTTTTTAAAAAAAAATAGGGTCATGTGTCAGGCACATGACCATTTTCTGTCTACAAAATGGATGGAAAACTAACGGCGGGTATGAAACTGAAAATTTTGCATTCTGGTGTAGTGAGGTGCCACAAAATATAGTTAGGCTAGTAAGATGAAAAAATGAATAGTTATGGAAGTGAGATGAAATTTACTCTTATAACATTGTGTTAATTCTTTGTCTTAAAATAAAGGAAAAGAACAAGAAAAAAAAACCGTCGACATAACACAGCTTGGAGGCTAACAAAAACAGTGGCTAACCATGAAAGGGAACCATGAGAGAACATTATGTACACAAAAAGCTTGGAAATGCAGAACTATCAAATAAGAGACAAAGATAAAAGCTAAAAATAAGACTGATACAGAGGAAAGAGTTATGCAGAATTACATAACCAAGAAGCCATTACTCAGAGGCATGGTATCAGTTGATGGTCGGATGGAAGATCAAGAGACAGATGTAAAAATTAACTGAAATTGGTTTTGCTTTGTTATATGTTTGTTGGGTTTTGTTTGCTGCTGGAGACTTTGTTATTCCTGTTGGACTCATCCTTGAGTTAGTAGGGTAGCTTGGGGTAATTTTGTTGGGATAAGGGTTGTTTTTAGTTCTTGCTTTGCAAGCATTTAGTTTTTGTTATGGTTGAGATACGGTTTGGTTTTGTGACTTGAGCTTCAAGCTTCGTAGATTGGGGTTTTGTTCTTATCCTTAGGGGTACTAGTTTGTAATAGTTTGGTGACTTGAGAGTTTGTATTAACTCTTGACCTTTTCTTTATTTCAAAGAATTGGACCATCAATAAAACATTTGCTGATCAAAAAAAAAAAAGTACTCCGGTTATCTCTTGGTCCTCTGGTACTGTGTGGGACGTGGACCCTGGCTTTCGGTGCTGCTTTGCCCTGCTTCGATAAGTGCTTGTCGGTCCGGTGGTGGTCCCAGAGTTGGTGTGTGTGGCTATTCCCTTGGATTGACGTCTGTGTAGTGTTCGAGGCACCGTCTTTTCCAGTAACTTTTGGGTTTCCAGAGGTTTTGGGTCTCGAGGTGTCTCTCGAATTTCCCGAGTTGCCTTTGGGTATCTCACTTTCTTGTGGTATTCTTTCTTTATTTACATTAGGCTTGTTTTACTGTTTCAATAGGCTTCTCTGTATTTCGTTCCTCTCGTTCTTGCTTCCTTCTTTGGAATTACACCTCTTCTTCCCATTGTATTTCTCTTTTCTAAGTTTATTTTTGGGTTGAATAAAATTAGTATTTTTTGTTGGTAAAAAAATGAATTCAAGCCCTAAATAAGCTAGGTTTAACAAACAAACTCTAGATGATCATTTAAAGATTTGATGAATTTTCAAGTAGTTTATGTAATATTTATTCTTACATGTAGTTTTGTCTTGCTTATCAAAAAAAGAAAATCGTAATAGGGATGTTCATAATGAATGGCCTGGGCAGTTTTTTGCGGATTCAATTGATTCGGAGAAAAAACGCCTCTCAGCAATATCAATACTCAGCACGCGAAATCCCAGAACTTGAGTCGTTTCTCTACAAGCTTCTCTTTCCATTCTTCGTTCTCGGTCACCGGCGACGCTCCTCTCCGGCTTTCATGGCCTGGACGTCGTCGGTGACCCCCTTTCACCCCTTTTTTTCGCTTTTCTCTTATTATTTCCTCTTTCTTCGCTTCGTTTTTGGGCTCCCAATCTCGGCTTTTAGCTTCCCCTCTCTCCTCTTCATACCTTGTCAGATCCATGGCCTTGGTAGCTTCTTTACTATGCGGAGTAGGGGGTTTCTTCTCTCCCTGGTGGTTGCCGGTTTGTGTTGGCAACCGACAAGATCTCGGTGGTCTCATATCTGCTTTTGAATCTTCGAGATCTGAGAGATGGCTTGGTATCCCGACGAAGGAGTTCATCTTCTACCTCCCCTCATCCTTGCTCAGGTATACCTCCTCTAATCTGACCTTTAGTTTCTTCGTTTCCTCGGCCAGATGTGGTCGGGGCCTCACGGTCGGGGTTGGCCACCGTGGGGTGTTCGAGTCTTTAGGCTCTGTTGAAGTTTCTACTGGTTTTGGGTTGGAGGAGTGGTACTTCTTGCTTGGGTGGGTTCAGAGGTGTCCCCGGTCTACCTTTTGGTTTGTAGTCCGGTGTTGGCCGGCGACGGGTTCTTCTTCTACAGGGAACTCTGGGAAGGATGAAGTGTTGGTGGAGATTTGGGTGTGGGTGCTTTGGTCGTGGCTTTGCTGTGGTGGGGTTCCGTGGTCACGACATTTCTACCGATCTAGTTTGGAGCCTCATGCTGATTCATGGGGTACGACTCGGAGCAGCTATGTGGGTTGTACTTGGTTCCGGTGTCCTTCTGGTGTACGGCTCGATGTGGAGATTTTCGAGATCGTGCGCGGCTCTAGGTCGGTAAAGCAGCAAGGTTGGTGGGCCCCGATTTCTTTTTCTTTCTGTTTTCTTTTTTCTTTAGTTGTGTTGTGGCCTGTTTTAGTTGGGTTGCGACCTGTGGGTTTGTTTTGGGCCTGAGGCCATGGTTGGATTCTCTTTTACTCGAGGGTAGTTGTTTGTTATCTCGAGCTTTAGTTGTTCTTCATGTTAGGTATATCTGGGTACTATTAGACCTGTTGTAATTGGTGTTTGTTTCACCCTTTGTTGGTTGTATGTTTTAGTTACATCTGAGAGCTCTGCCCTTGTCCTTCAGTTACACTTTGTAACTATTGGATTTATAAAACAAAAAATTGTTGATAAAAAAAAATTGATTTGTGAGCAATATATAATACATTGTAAAGTAGTGTGGGCAATTCATAATGCATTATGTTGTTGTGTGGGCACTACGAGTGCACCCACAAAACTTAGACAAAAGTTTAGGCATGTGTTTGTTTGTGAAAAAAACTTTAATGCACTTTTAGACAATTAACCATTTTCTGAATAATATGATGACAATTAAAAAAATAGAGTCCAGCTTTCTTAAATTCAAAATTCATAATTGCAGCAACCATCATAATCTGGATATCATAGGTTGAGGATGAGAAGCAGTAGTGATGTGGGAAAAAATGGAGTGAGCCGCAATATCCATAGTGACAAGTTATGTAATTGACTAGATATGGAAAATTGACCAAAGTAACGACCATAGTTTCGTTTTTGATGATAGAACATAACATACATTCTTGCTCTCCAAGACATAGACATAGGAAAAGAAAAAAAAGATATGGTTAGGCAGTGGCAGCCTTTAGTCACTTGAAGTTCCACATCGTTTCTACAAACATTGCACTATTTATCATCATCAACAGTATCGAAGCTTCCCTACATTGAAACTGCTTTATTGTGTCCTACACAATCCAACCACAGGCCATGGTTTCGTCGTCAAACCAAGAATACGCAGCAGCATCACCGTTGATGTTAGAGACGGGAGGAAGGTGGTGATTAGCATTCATGAGGATGTGCAACAACTCATCCCTTTCTCGCTGCATCACCAGAACCTGACCCCTGGTTGACTCCAGCTGCAGTTGGAGTTGCCGGACCATGATTTGCAGTTGCCAAATAGTCCCTGCACTGCCATACACCGGATCTCTCACCCTCGTCCTTGCTTCGTACACTATACCTTTCACAGTATCTTCCCTCTTGGCCTCCTCAACCATCTGATCATACCAAATTACACAAACGCCATTCATTAGCTACAACTACAAACTTATGACCATCAACTTGTCAACCAAATAACCTACTTGTATCATTTTAGTAACGTTGCTGGCTCCGAAGACTCGGTGAACAATAGCGAACTTGTCCCATTCTTGGAGCGGGAAGTATGGTGCAAGCAAGCAGTCGTCATGGCACCTCCGCCGCAGAGTTCTACAAGCAGCGCAAGGCTGATGGCCCATATTCTTGTGTTATTATAGGACTTAAGTTTGGTGAAGTGAGAGTCTTTATATATATATATGTGTGTGTATGACACTGAGACGGTATTGGACTGGTAGTTATGAATTCAAAGCTAAGTGTTAGCAAGTTAGGGAGGCGGCCACTTGGTTATATCAGATGATCAATTGTTGACAAAATGGCTTCTTTAGTCACTATCACTACACTGTACCTAACAATTTGGGAACTGACCCAAATGGGATCACAACCATTGTCATTCTTGACAAGCTCGTCTTCTGTTATGAGGCCAAATTAGTTCGGCGTTCAGGTTTGTATCTTTCATTCTCTGAAAGATGAGTACTCATATATATGTTTTGCCGACAAAAAAAGTAATGTACATATTGGACACATCTAACAAAACAAATGTGTAGACTACACATCACATGGATAAGCTAAAGTTCTAGTGTTCTTTATAGGACAGGTTCAAAATGTGTTTGTCATCACAATTTGGTTTTCTGTCTGGACAACAATAAGGCCTACTGTGTCCCAAGTGAGCTTTCCTCTCTGGTTTCATGTTTACTCAGACAGTCAATACACAACAATGTTTCTTGGGTGTATTCATGGGTTTTGGAATATTAAATTGACAAACTTTTGACTTCCAAGGACTTCATTTGATTTTAATGTCACATGTTTCTTGTGTTCAAAGTTTTTACCATTGTGTCCCCTGTTGAAGCTTTGGACCGCCGTACAAGCCATGTCTGAACATTCTTCATTAGGAAGATTCCACCTTGGACCAGCAATTCAGTTCATTTAACAATCTACATGTAATGCTGGATCATATTCCACACATTTCTCATTACACCGGGTTGACAGAAGACGTAAATCACAGTCTATATTCAATTGCACGAATAGAATAGAAACGAAGACTTTCTATTATTAAAGGGGATCGTTTACGAGGTTTTGTGCTATCCAGAGTGACAATAAAAATAAACATGGAGTTATTTGATCCATCTATACACTAGTTTAGCTGATATACCAAGCAAAAATTAAATAACAAGCATAAGCTAATAATAGCCTTCCTTTTGAAATGGTTGTGCTATAAATGGCCATCATCAGTCAATCACCAGTAGTAAATTTCGGAGTTCAGCTACAATGCAACACCATCACCTTTGTTATGTGCTCGAGTGTCTTAACTCTTAGACTCATTGATAGCTTCTTGATAGCGCTTTGTGGGAAAGATCATAATGGTAGACCCAATAGCAACATACATGATACATCCTTGGGAGACATAACAGGCAAAGGTTTTGAATAGATGTTGGTGGTGCTCACCATTCAGCAAAGCAAGGGAGGGCATCTTCTGGGTTTCAGACAAGGTGCTGATTTTCAGTAAAAACAGCCCCACCGAGGAAAATGGGGGAAAGCAAGTGTTGCTAATGATAGTATCAATTGCTGCAATCTCATGCAGTTCAGACCATATTGTAGACAAGGCAGGCTCATAGTCTCCATTTGCTTCACAAGTTAGTGCCATTAGCCAGTGGGCTCCAATTATTAGCTGCTATTGAGGTCTGCCACAATGGGTTCCAAGTGTTTTTTCCTATGGGTTCGTTACTTCCTGAAGCTGCAGGGCTTGAACAAGGGCCTCAGGAAAGTACCTATCATTTGTGAAGTCAGCAAGATTAATTACTTTTTAAACATCTTGCCAGAAGATAATACCCAAACGGGAAAGAAGATAAATAGAACCAACAGCACTATCACATTTCATAGCACAAAAGGGAAAAACAGAATCGCAACATAAAACAGAGCACAAGGTTGCAAAATCATGGCACAGAAGCGTAAACATATCTTCAATACATCAAGCCAGTGAACAAGTTCAACATGTAGGAGTAATAGGATACTTTTTCACCTATCAAGTAAATCCGAAAGTATGATATCCAAACTAGGGACATAATATCGAGTTCTTAACTTATTTGGTGTCTTTAAGACTTTGTTCATTACATCACTGAAAGAAAACAACCAGAGGAAAGTAAGTTCTATTTGTTTCTGGTATCTTTTACCTTGTGTTCAGACTTTGAATACATTGTACTCATTTATGCATCGATTTTGAAAGTTAAGTGACATCCTTACAGTCTATCACATAAG
This sequence comes from Erodium maritimum, assembly GCA_963921825.1. NCBI lineage: Eukaryota > Viridiplantae > Streptophyta > Magnoliopsida > Geraniales > Geraniaceae > Erodium > Erodium maritimum. The sequence continues at coordinate 54,628,679 of OY997591.1, forward strand.
CAGACTTTCACCAAAAGGAACATTGAATCGATATAAGTAAAAAGAGATTCCATTTGAGTTGTCACATCAATAAGCCTGAATTAACTCCAAAACATATAATAGCATATCAGATCTATTGATAATCCATTAAAAGATGTCTTATTTAGGATTAGAAGTTGATGCAAAAAATTAACCCAATTCGAACTCAAATTTGTATGGAATCCTTCTGGAGCAAACTTATAACATTTGCAATGTTAAGAGCTGATAAATTGTTTTAGAAGCTATGATATATCAAATTTTGATATTTATATGATGTATCCATCTTGATCCGTACACCTACAAATAGAAATTTCTCGGATGATAGAGATTTCGTAACATGCTCTCACACAATTCATCCATTAAGTCATCTCTTGATTTACTTCTGAATACTTACATAATCAATCTATCATTCATTGGCTCAAACCCATCTGCAGGTTTCGATGGAACTCAAGTTTGAATATAAGCATTCAGTAGATATAGAACATAATTGGCCTGGTCCATACGATCTTTCTAGTGATCAACCAAATTATGGTTACTTCTGTACTAAACAAGCTCATTAACAAACAAAAGGTGCACAGTGCTATATGATCACTAACCCCATTACCAGTACGGCAGTACCATACATTCAATAACACTGAGGTGCAATCCAAGGTTTCAAAGACAAGTTAAAAAAAAAAGGCGCACCATAGCATTTTCATACAGACAAGCGATTCAACCAAAAACACAGACCTGAGCTATATAGAGCTTACCCGCAAGCATCCAGGCAGGATCTCAACGAACCGCGCCAGAACCTGCACCGGCAGATCCAATACAAGCTCGTAGCCAGCTCCAGACCCGCGCGCGATTCGTCCAAACCCGAGTGACCCTCAACAGATCAGGAAGATTCTTGGAATCTCTGACGGATCGGCCAATGCTGACCCGTTTGAAGGAAGAAGAACGTGTAATGGTAGGGTTTTATGAATACCCAGAAGCAGAATTGAAAAAACAGGTTGAATGGAGAAGGAAATGAATGGTCTAGGGATGAAACTGATCAGCGGTGGTGGTGGCGGCGGCGGAGAGCGGAGTGGAAGATGTTTCTGAGGATCAAGGAGTTACGGTACTTCAATTTGATGACGAATTTGAGAATGAAAAAGGGGACGAACAAAGAAACGAAATCCATTTACGCGATATTGGGGATCATTCACTCCCAGTTGCTCAGTTGTAGTGGTTTGATGGGAAAGTCAGAGAGAAATGGTGGGGGAACCAAGCCCTGTAGCGGTCGGCGTCGTCGTCTTCTTCCTATTGTCAGTCATTTCCCAAAGCGCATCCATCTTCTATAACCTTGTCACCGTCACTTCCAAAGATTATCACCCCAAATATTATTCTCATATTATTTTATATAATATTTATAATAAATAATTATTATAGAACTTGAAATATTTTGAAGGGTCGTGTTTTTCAACAGTTATTTTATGAATTTGGGGTTTAGGCCCTACTCCTTATCGTTTTCACGTTATCGTCTCGCATCGGTCACTATTACTCCTGCAATGGTTCCGCCCACCACTTCGTCGAAGACCTCCCCTCCTACTACGTCGTCCACCGAGTTTGTCCTTTTTCTATCGGATCTATCCAAGGCAGATCGAACTGTGGCGACAAGGAACGGTCATGTTCCTCTCGGGTCGTCTCCTCCACTGTCGATGTCCGGAAACTCCTTATCAGGAACACCATTGACTCCTTTTACCCACCCTTTATCTAGTCCGACTGGGTTTGTGGCCCCTCCGTCACAACGAGTCCTCTTCGAGACAAATCGACCAGGGTCTCGCCTGCACCTACAGCATGCAGAGCCACCTGATGATGTAGTGGGGGGGATCCCGAGTGAAGCCGTCCCAACTGTTGTTGATGCGGACGACGAGAACATCGATGATCAATAGGCGAAGGCTCAATAGCAAGCTCGTTAGGAAGAATGAGAGGGCACAGAGAGGGGGGGAAGGCCAGACGAAGGCCTATGCTCCAAGACCCGAGGCAGGTAGTGCTGGGAAGTCTCGGAAAGAAAAAAGAGCAGTGCAATATTTCCGTCCTTTCAATTGCCTTAGTTGGTTTTATTTCAGTCTGAATTTCAGTTTTTATTTGGCTCATTGGATATTTAGTTTGGTTTTACATTCTGTTTTTAGGAATTTTGAAATGCCGGTAAGAGGATGTCCTCAGGTATTTTGTATGATCAAAAGTAGACTAGTTATATGGGTCCAGGAGAGTCGGGTTCGTTTAGATGCATCTTGACAATATTCTGGAGTCTGGGGCCTTTGGCCCCACTTTGTATTCTTTGATTGACGATAATTAACTTCCTCAGTTACTCGTTTCAAAAAAAGCATTTGGAGTGGATCGTTACAAAATCAAGTCTTTGATATAGGAGGCATTGTAGGATAGTATTACAGCATGCTTCGCCGCACAATCTTGTAACGATAGGATGCATCGTTGCAACGCCTAACGGCTACTCACTGATCTAATAGCGACACAACACATGGTAGCGCCAGATTTTTCAAAATCCCTCAAATTTTTATAAATTCACTGTCAACCATAAACATAATTCACACCTCTTCTCTTCTACACCTCTTCTTTTTTACACCTCTTTTTACTACAAAAAACGTTCTAGTTCCTTTCCATGACTGACGTCAACGATTATGAATTACTCCTCAAGGATATAGATTTGAACGAATCAACCAACATAAAAGGGCTTCAGTCTCACATCCGATCACCATCCTCCAACATATCGTACTAAACATATCATACCAGCATACCATACCGAACAAGTCTTACCAAACACACCACATCGGTCTATCATTCACCCGATCGTATCACAAGGCAATAACTCACACTAACATTCACCTCGTCCTCATAGCATGCAATGATCCTTAATTTAACCACGGAACATACCACATATCAAGCAATACAAGCCACTAATCACAAACAATCGCAACCAACACACAATCCTAAGGGCCCAACCAGGGACCCACATGCACTACTACAACACAGCAATTCACACACTTAAGGGCACGACATGGTCCGCAAGTGGTTCCATATTTATATGACTACGCTAGTTGTTCACATCCTACATGTAATTCTACATTATATCGAGAATTCATAACCTAAATGCATTCTAGTAACTTTCCGTAATTAAACCGGTATTCGCTACTTTTCCCTACCTCAACCGCTATCCAATCACAAACCAACACGAGTCGCCTAGTAGCCTCCTCCGCCGTGCTCGGGAACAACGTCTAAGATAACAAAGTAATAAGAGCATTAATACTAATTCAAGGGTGGTTTAAAGAGAAACACCACACAAATCCCCAATTAATCAACTTGTCAAAATGGGCCCGGAATGGCCCATTTTGCTCGGTTTGGCGAATATACCCGGGATCGGGAAAACATCCCTCGGTGTCCTGAAAATTTCCATTTTCGATTCTATCAATCCTAACTTAATTCACGTGTTCCAACGCACTTGGAGGAGTCAATTTCCGATATCCGAGCGTTCTAATTCCGCAATTAAAGTTTCTAATCACAATTTCCGAATTTCCATGAAATACTTCCATAATTCGTTCCGGGTGTGAATTATCGATCCGGGGGTCACCCAAGACCACTCGAACACGACACACCCGTACCCCAGCCGTGTGGGCCCCACGGTCACACGTGGACCGTGGGTGACCGGACCGGACCGCCACCGTGTGGCCGGTCACGGTCCCGTGGCCCTTCCTCCGACCATGGCCGGTCACTTTACCCGGTGACCAATCGGAGCTCCGGCGAACCTCCGGTCACCGGAAAAATACCCCATTTCTCCAAAAAGTTCATAGCAAGCTCTAGATTCTCCAAAACTCCATTGTTAAGTTCCAAAACCTCAAACATAACCTCAACAACTCCAAAATTTCAAGACCCATGGTTGGGTTTCATCAAACTAACAAAACCCAACCTATTTCCATCAAAAACTTCCACTTCCTCTCCACAAATCACTCATTTAACCATTAAAATCTCAAACCCATAAAACTCAATCCTAGTTCATGCAATTTCTACCAAACTCACAACGCAAAGTTCATCAAATTGAGATTTGATTGAGAGTATACCTTGGAAAATGAAGAAAGGAAGAGAAATATGTAAGAATAAGGGACTTTGGTGAAGAAATCAAGTAAAAGGAGCTTCCTTTTCTTCTCTTCTTCTTCTTCTTCTCCTTCAATGAAGTTTTCTATCTCTCTCTCTCTCTACTAGCTAGGTTCGGCCAAGGTGAAGAAGTGTGGCTGATTTTTGCTCCAAAAGGCATTTAACCTAAAATGGAAAACCCAAATTGTCCTTTATCCCATTTCCCTTTCTTTTGTCCACAAGTGGGGACCAAATGGTCTTTTTCTCATCCCTTTCTTCTCCTCCAAGACATATGGACATGTGCCCATGTGGGGTCCACCTCTACCCATAATTAATTCAGCCCATTTAAATTAATTCGATAAAACCCCTAATTTGACCCGGATTTGACTTTTTCGCAAAAGTAGTCATTTGAAAGGAAACGACCCAAATAAGCTAACCGTAAGGGCGGTTAATCTTTTTGAGTCCCGGAAAGGTCCTGAATGACTCCCGGATTCATCGGTTGACTTTTCCAGCGAAAAGTCAACTTTTCCCAAATTCACCGGTTCGATCGGTGTCGGCCGGGGGTGGTTCTTACAATCTACCCCCCTTAAAAGAATTTTGTGCGTGAAATTTAAAACGAACGTACCTCAAGGGTCGAACAGGCTGGGGTACTTCGCACGAACCTTATCCTCGCGCTCCCAGGTCGACTCTCCTCCGTGGTGCCGCCACTGCACCCGTACCAGTCAGATAGTCTTTCCGCGCAACACCTGCTCCCGCGTATCCAAAATCCTGACCGGTTGCTCCTCATACGAAACCTCCTCAGCTACCTCGATGTCCGTCCACTCAATGACGTGAGAGGGGTCCGCATTGTACTTCCGTAGTTGGGAAACGTGGAAGACGTTATAGACATTCCCAAGCTGCGGTGGCAATGCAAGACGGTAAGCAACGGATCCTACTCAGCCCAATACCTCAAAAGGTCCGATGTACAGCGGAGCCAACTTGCCTCCGCCGCGGTTGAACCGTAACAGCCCCTTCTTCGGGCTCACCTTCAGGAATACGTGATCACCGACTGAGAACTCGAGAGTTCGGCGCCGTTTATCAGCATAACTCTTTTTTCGACTCTGCGAGGTCCTCAACCGCTCATGAATCAGCGCAACCTTCTCGGTCGTCTCTCAGACAAGATCTGGACCAAGTAAACTCTTATCTCCCACTTCTGCCCAACATACGGGCGATCGACACGACCTCCCATACAACGCTTCGAACGGTGCCATCCCAATACCAGCCTGGAAGCTGTTGTTGTAGGTGAACTCGGCTAACGGTAAGTGGTCCTCCCATGACCCTCGGAAGTCTTATACACATGCCCACCGCATATGCTCTAAGATCTGAATCGTGCGCTCTGACTGGTCGTCGGTCTGTGGGTGTACGATGTACTGAGTAGGACCTCGGTTCCCAGTGCTCTCTGCAAACTCTCCCAAAACCTGGAATTGAATCGATGATCTCTGTCGGACACGACCGATACTGGAACCCCGTGGAGACGGATAATCTCATGAACGTACAGACGACTCAGAGCGTCAACCGTATCGGTCATCCTCATGGCTAATAAGTGCGCTGACTTGGTCAGTCGGTCGACCACTACCCAAACTGCCCTCTCGGCGATCTCGGTAAGCCGCGCACGAAGTCCATCGTGACGTGCTCTCACTTCCACTAGGCGATCGGCAGTGGCTGTAATAAACCAGCGGGACGCTGATGCTCGGCCTTCACTTGCTGACAAGTAAGGCACCTTGAGACGAACTTTGCAACCGCTCTCCGCATCCTGATCCACCAAAATTATCATCTGAGGTCCCGTACATCTTAGTGCCACCTAGGTGCACAACAAGACGCGAATGATGAGACTCTCTCAACACGTCATCTCTACAATTGTGTGGCACAAACAACCCTCCTCGGTACCGTAAACCCTGATCAGTACCCTGCTCCCAGCCTTCTGCATCAACACCACTTATAACCCTATCCCGGATCTCTGCCGCCTCGACATCCTCAGCCTGCGCCTCTAACACTCGAGCAACCAGTGTGGGCTGAGCCACCAGTGAGCACATGGTCACGCCATCAACAATCTCATCTAGCTCAAGCCCAAACGTGCTCAACTCCCCTATCATGTCCCATTCTCGGACTGATATATCAGCAAGGCAGTGGATCGACATCCTACTCAGGGCATCGGCGACAATGTTCGCCTTACCCGATGGTAGAGTAGCTCGAAGTCGTACTCCTCAAGTAACTCCATCCACCGCCTCTGGTGCATGTTCAAGTCTTGCTGGGAGAAGATGTACTTGAGACTCTTGTGATCCGAGAACACCTGAAATCTCTCGCCATACAAGTAATGTCGCCAGCTCTTCAGCGCGAAAACGACCGCTGCCAACTCCAAGTCATGGGTAGGGTAGTTGCGCTCATGCGTGTTCAATTGCCTGGAGCCATAGGCAACTACCTTCCCTGACTGCATCAACACACAACCTAGTCCCTCACCGGACGCATCACAATAAACATCATACCTAATTCCGCGCTCCGGCACTATCAACACAAGTGTGGTAGTCAGATGAGCCTTCAGCTCGGTGAAGGAGCGCTCACAATCCTCAGTCCACACAAACTCGACTCCCTTGTGCGTCAGGGCAGTCATCGGTACGACTAGGTGTGAGAAATCCTGGACGAACCTCTGGTAGTAACCTGCCAATCCTAAGAAGCTGCGGATCTCAAAGACACTCGTGGGCCGTGCCCACTTCGAAACCGCATCGATCTTTGCCGGATCGACCAGTATACCCTCTCGAATCACGACATGCCCGAGGAATTTCACCTCGGCGAACCAAAATTCGCACTTCTCCAAGTTGTCGTACAACTGATGGATGCGTAACAAAGTCAGAACTGTCCTCAGATGCTCCACGTGCGCCTCCTCACTCGGCGAGTAGATTTGGATGTCATCTACGAACTGATCTAAATATGGCCGGAAGATATCGTTCATCAGATCCATGAACGCTGCGGGCGCGTTCGTTAGTCCGAACGATATCACCAGAATCTTGTAGTGTCCATACCGTGTCCGGAATGCGTTCTTCGCCACATCCTCCTCCCGAATTCTCAACTGATAGTATCCGGATCGCAGATCGATCTTCGAGAAACACTTCGCCCCTCTCAACTGATCGAACAAGTCATGATCCTCGGCATCGGGTAGCGGTTCTTCACCGTGACTCGGTTCAACTTCCGGTAGTCGATACACATCCTCAACGCTCCACCCTTCTTCTTCACGAAGAGTGCGGGCGCTCCCCACGGCAAAGTGCTCGGGCGGATAAACCCCTTCTCCCGAAGCTCCTCGAGTTGGCGCTTCAACTCGACCAACTTGACTGGTGCAAACCTGTACGGAGCCACCGATATCGGCGCCGTCCCAGGCTTTAGGTCAATCATGAACTCAACCTCGCGCGCCGGCGGCAACCCTGACAACTCCTCCGGAAAGACCTCCGGGAACTCACACACTACTCGTGGAAACTCTCTGCTCTGCACGGTCGCTACATCCTCTCCCTCGGACAAAGCTTAAAGGAGAACTCCGCTCCTACTGCCCAACACACACGTGACGATCGTGTCTCCCGATACCACCGTCACCTGTCGCCGATAGCAATCGATCAGCGCTCGGTACCTCGCAAGCCAATCCATCCCCAGGATCACGTCAAATGCGTCATGTTCAACACAAGAAGATCACCAAGAAAAGGGAAATCATCTACTCTAATCTCACAAGCACGAAACACACTACTCAAAACCACATCCCCCGTAACCGGGGTGTCAAGACACAAAGGTCGACTCAAGGGCTCTACTCTTAGTCCCAACATATCAGCGAAGGTAGAAGAAATAAAAGAATGTGATGCCCTCGTATCAAATAGAAAAGACGCCCAAGAATTGTATAGCAAGCATGTACCCTGAGTGATCTCATGACCGGAATGGTGTCCCTCAGCTCGGGAATCAGCGAACGCATACACTCTGCCCTGCGGTGCCTGAGGTCCTCCCCTCGGGGGTGGTGGAAGGGCCGCCTGTTGTGGAGCTCTTTGTTGCTGTCTCGGCGCTGGCGCGCTCGCTGCCTGCCGTGGAGCTCTCGGCGCCTGAGCCTGACACTGACGAAACTGAGGCGACTGACCGGTCTGCGACTGCGACGGTCACGGGGCCGACATCACTCCAAACCGATCGGGGTACCTAGCGGAGAAGTGCCCTAGTCGTCCGCACTAGTAACATACCGGCTGTACTGCACTCGGCCGCACCTCAGGTCTCTTCTAACTGCTCGTCGGGCGAGCTGCGGGCCCACTGCTCCTGGGACAGTCTCGGGCTAGATGGCCTAGCTGTCCGCACGAGTGACACAGCTGCTCTAACGAGTCAAGTCCAACGGATGCCACTGATCCGGCCTGTCGCATCCCGCCAGACTGTGTATGTGGCCGATAAAGATCCTGAGGTCCTCTACCTCCTCGGATCACGGATCTCAGACGGCCTCAACAACCTGCTCGGTCTCTGTCTACTCTCCCAGACTCTGGCGGTCTCCCGGAAGTGTCGCTCCACCGCCAAAGCCTAGTCCACTAGCTCGGCGTACACCTGAGTCCTCAGGGCTGTGACCCGATCCACAATCACGGGGCGGAGCCCTCCCTTAAACCGTCTACAGCGGCGAGCCTCGGTCGGCACCATCTCTGGTGCAAAGCGGGACAATGAGGTGAATCTCGCCTCGTACTCAGATATCGTCATCCCACCCTAACGCAGTTCCAGGAACTGTTGGTGCTTGTCCTCCCGGGCTGACTACGGAAAGTACTGCTCCAGGAACAAATCTCCGAACAGCTGGAAGTCATCCCCAACTCTGCCCCAACAGCTAGAATGCTGCAAAAGACACTCTCGTGTGCTCATCCACGATCTCTGAGGTGTCCAGGTTCCGTGTGATCTACTCTAGCCATATCTTGGCCGCATCGGGGCTGGCTCCCCGGAAAAGGTCGGCGTACCCAGCCTCAGAAAGTCTCTCAGCATCTGAGCTGTGTAGCTCCCGGCCTGACTAGGCCTCACAGCATTAGCTGCAGTGGCAGCAGGCACAGTCTCTGGTGCCGGGGTCGCAGCCTCTCTCTGGGCGATGATCGTCGTCAAGCCCTGAACTGTACAAACCAACTCCTCAAAGACTGTCGCTTGGGCCGGCTCTGCAACCGGTGGAACTCTGGGTGGAAGTACCGATGGTCTGGCGTCGCCGCTCACGTGCCCCTCAGTGGAGGCACCTTGGGCACTTGTTGCCTCTGCCGACTCAGTGGCAGGTGGCTGCCCTCAGCCCCCAGCTGGCCGGCTCCTAGTGCCTCATGGTACGTAGGTAGGCGTCATGTCGTATATATCCGATGCACGCACATGTTCAGTTCTTAAATTCGCATAAAGCGACGCGCTTAAGTAACTAGCGTTCACACAAGTTTCACAGAGGTCGCACTCGACTAACAACATGCCTAATCTTAGCACAGTCATAACTAGTTCTAACATAACCAGAGAAACCTGCACACTTGTGCGCCACACAAGTCAACCACACAGTTCACAATTGCAAACAAAAGCCACACGGTCCACAGTTCACGTCACACAGCAACTCCACAAGTACCAACATCAACTTAGTTTCAAGGTCCTTAACACTTTCTCTTTCTAACATAACATTACATTTTGACATCATGTCGTTACAACCCGGTTCAGGCGTCCCCGAACTACGTTGTAACCACTTGACATCCCTCCGTCACGTTCGACTATAGTGGCCCCTGCAGTAGAATCGTGAAGGTACTAACACTTCAGTTTTGCAGAAATTTGGGCATGACCCGTTTGAAAACTCTACTAACCATCCGCTTACGCGGGACATCCAACTTACATCCTGCACAAGCAATCAACACAATCATAGTACACAGCAAGTCATCGCAACTATACACCTCGGGCCTCGGTAATTACACGTTTACCACCCTGCCAAGTCAACACTCCGATCTCAATCGATCGGTAACCAGTCAAATACGTAGCAATCAACTAACACAATCACTGGCACCAACCACAAGTGGTTCATCCCAAGCACACAGCACGAAACAGGACGTTTCACCAAACCGAGACTCTCTTCATCTCGATTCTACGCGTAGGACATTTCCGATTTACGTAACCGAACACCAGAAACCTAACGACTTAACTCAACCCACCTAATTGACGTACGGTCCGAAGTTTTGAAAAACCATGCTCTGTTACCAAATTGTCACGCCCCAGATCCAGTTTTGATCGGACTCGAGACGTGAACTAAAAGTAATAATGATAAAAGCAATTTTAAACAAGTAAATCTCCAATAATAGTTTAAACTGATCAATCCTGATAATAAGAGTCAAAAGCTCGAAAACTAAGTAATAAGACGATTAATACACAAAAAGGGAAGTACGTCTCTAAACCATCCAACCTAAGACTCTCGCTATGCTCCCACGCTCCGAGACGTCCTCTAACTCAACCGCGATCGAAACCTTTTGAACATTAGAAAAAGGGGGTGAGCTTTTGCTCAGTAGGAAAAAGTAGTAAAAGGAGTAAGCAATTGCTCACCACCACGGATACCCGTCCGATTATGGCATACTAGAAAGTAGTGACAAGGCCAATTAAGAAAATGACCCAAAGACCACCCTTGACCCCACTCGGGAGCAACCTGGAAATCAGATTCGATACTGAACCAACACTCAGACATAAAGGTATTCAAATCATATAGCATCACAAGACCGGCATAAGTAATCACAGAAAACCAAAACAGATCAACACACAGCGTAATATCATTAGTAACCACTGCCACGCATAGTATCCCAGAGCAATACACCGACTTCCATAGCCCGGCTCACTATATAGTACCGAACTCGACATCGACCTAGATATCTTCCCGGAACACACAACATCGGGGTGCAACTCATAACAGAGCGGACCGGAATCCTCCGTCGGTCGGGTATCTTCCCGTAACACGGGGCACAAATCACACCACACATACCATACCAGAACTCTCATCGGGCTAGGTATCTTATACCTGTACCAGAATACACACATACAACACATGTATCGCACCGGAACCAATCCTCGGCCTAGATATCCTATACCGGAATCCTCCACGGTATATATATCGTACCGGAACACCATCCTCAGTCTAGATATCATATACCGGAATCCTCCACGGTATAGGTATCGGACCGGGACACCATCCTCCAACAAATCGTACTAAACATATCATACCAGCATACCATACCGAACAAGTCTTACCAAACACACCACATCGGTCTATCATTCACCCGATCGTATCACAAGGCAATAACTCACACTAACATTCACCTCGTCCTCATAGCATGCAATGATCCTTAATTTAACCACGGAACATACCACATATCAAGCAGTACAAGCCACTAATCACAAACAATCGCAACCAACACACAATCCTAAGGGCCCAACCAAGGACCCACATGCAATACTACAGCACATCAATTCCCACACTTACGGGCACGACATGGTCCGCAAGTGGTTTCATATTTAAATGACTACGCTAGTTGTTCACATCCTACATGTAATTATACATTATATCGAGAATTCATAACCTATATGCATTCTAGTAACTTTCCGTAATTAAACCGGTATTCGCTACTTTTCCCTACCTCAACCGCTATCCAATCACAAACCAACACGAGTCGCCTAGTAGCCTCCTCCGCCGTGCTCGGGAACAACGTCTAAGATAACAAAGTAATACGAGCATTAATACTAATTCAAGGGTGGTTTAAAGAGAAAACACCCACACAAATCCCCAATTAATCAACTTGTCAAAATGGGCCCGGAATGGCCCATTTCGCTCGGTTTGGCGAATATGCCCGGGATTGGGAAAACGTCCCTCGGTGTCCCAAAAATTTCTATTTTCGATTCTATCAATCCTAATTTAATTCACGTGTTCCAAAGCACTTGGCGGAGTCAATTTCCGATATCCGAGTGTTCTAATTCCGCAATTAAAGTTTTTAATCACAATTTCCGAATTTCCATGAAATACTTCCATAATTCGTTCCGGGTGTGAATTATCGATCTGGGGGTCACCCAAGACCACCCGAACACGACAAACCCGTACCCCAGCCGTGTGGGCCCCACGGCCACACGTGGACCGTGGGTGGCCGGACCGGACCGCCACCGTGTGGCCGGTCACGGTCCCGTGGCCCTTCCTCCGACCATGGCCGGTCACTTTACCCGGTGACCAATCGGAGCTCCGGCAAACCTCCGGTCACCTGAAAAATACCTCATTTCTCCAAAAAGTTCATAACAAGCTCTAGATTCTCCAAAACTCCATTGTTAAGTTCCAAAACCTCAAACATAACCTCAATAACTCCAAAATTTCAAGACCCATGGTTGGGTTTCATCAAACTAACAAAACCCAACCTATTTCCATCAAAAACTTCCACTTCCTCTCCACAAATCACTCATTTAACCATTAAAATCTCAAACCCATAAAAACCCAATCCTAGTTCATGCGATTTCTACCAAACTCACAACTCAAAGTTCATCAAAATGAGATTTGATTGAGAGTATACCTTGGGAAATGAAGAAAGGAAGAGAAATATGTAAGAATAAGGGACTTTGGTGAAGAAATCAAGTAAAAGGAGCTTCTTCTTCTTCTTCTTCTTCTTCTTCTTCTTCTTCTTCTTCTTCTTCTTCTTCTTCTTCTCCTTCAATGGGGTTTTTTCTCTCTCTCTCTACTAGCTATGTTCGGCCAAGGTGAAGAAGTGTGGCTGATTTTTGCTCCAAAAGGCATTTAACCTAAAAGGGAAAACCCCAAATTGTCCTTTAGCCCATTTCCCTTTCTTTTGTCCACAAGTGGGGACCAAATGGTCTTTTTCTCACCCCTTTCTTCTCCTCCAAGACATATGGACCTGTTTCCATGTGGGGTCCACCTCTACCTATAATTAATTCAGCCCATTTAAATTAATTCGATAAAAGCCCAAATTTGACCCCATTTGACCCGGATTTGACTTTTTTTCGTAAAAGTAGTCATTTGAAAGGAAACGACCCAACTAAGCTAACTGTAACGAGGGCTAAGCTTTTTGGGTCACGGAAAGGTCCCAAATGACTCCCGGAGTCATCGATTGACTTTTCCAGCGCAAAGTCAACTTTTCCCAAATTTCACCGATTCGACCGGTGTCGACCTGGGGCGGTTCTTACAGAGACCCAACAGAAGGGACATGTTAAAATCTGAGAGGGTTGCGATAGTGACTTATGGAGCTCTATGGTTGGTGTAGGAGGACGATCAGCTACAATCAATCGCTATGGGGCGGGACGCTTCTCCACCCTGGCGTCCTGCTTCTTTATAGGTGCCTCGCCTGCTGATTTGGACTACAAATCGTACTGGGATAAAACCTTAGGCAGTCCATTATAGAGCGAGTTGGGAGAAACCTAGCCACTCCATCCGAGAGGAAGTCAGGTGTTCTCATGAAATACAGAGATGCTAGCAGTACAGTAGACGCGGATGAAATTCAGAGCAATGTACATGTTGATGTTGTAGGTCATCATCCTTATCGCGGCCTTCATCTTGTTGGTGAAGACCTTGTCTGATGGTACAGATTGACGGTAGTAATAGTTTACTAGATTGATTTTTTTCTACTTTTAAAAATCAAAATGCAATGGAATAAAACATATATTTTACCCCAAAACACCGAAGATACAAGAAATTGAACTACATAAAATTAAAATATCTCATAATACAACCTAAAATCCTCTATAACGTTCCCATATATGTTGAATTTGATCCATTTTTAGTTGTCTGCACGTCTCTCGACTATAAATTGCTCGATTAATTTTTCGTACAACACTACTACAGAAATTCACTTGGGTGACGGATAAAATGGATCTGTCACCTAAGTTTTCGCACTCTAGCCACGGATACAACAATCCGTCAGCCAAGTGGAACAACTTAGGTCACGGATCCTGTATCCGTCAGCCAAGTGACAAACCTGGCCGACGCATAGCTGGATCCGTCACCCACGTGGGATAAGGTAACTACTATCCGTCAGCCAAGTGAGAAACCTTTAGCCACGCATGCTGGATCCGTTACCCAAGTGAGAAAACTTTAGCCACGCATGCTCTATCCGTCACCCAAGTGAGAAAACTTTAGCCACGCATGCTTTATCCGTCACCCAAGTGGGTTGACTATTTTACAAAAAAAAATTGACCACAATATTCAAGATGAATTAACCGTTCGATGATAGTTTTTTTTACATACGTATACTAGTTTGGATAGTACATACGAGATGAGCGGTCTTGATTATATAATATGCGAGAGACCGACACGTATTGATTGAAATCGTCAATTCCAGTATGTGCATGAACATATTTAGCCTTACGGTAGTATAACGTATGACTTTGTCTCGTTCATTTTTTGTATGTGATATGTATGAGTACTATACGATCTTATGTTGTATATGAGGCATGCTAAGTACTTATATCGTTCAATTATCAATACTACGATAGTCGGGAAAAATGACGGGTTTTGGGGTTTTGGTCAATGTAAGTCAACTTCTGCTGGCCGACGGATGCATATATATATATATACATATACATATATATATATATATACATATATACATATATATATACATACATATATATGTATATATATTTAATTTTATCTTTTAACTTGAGCATCAAATTGAAACCCGACATTGAGCGATCGGTGTCCATAATTCACAAGTTTATAATCATTAGATTGATATTGTTGTCAAAAAAGTTATGTAATGTATTTGATCACAAAAAAAACAATATTTTGTACTTCTAATCGAGAAAACGATCAAGAAAATTTGTGTTATCCTTGTCTTAGTATTATATAAAGGGTAAATTACCTACCCCTAACTTTTTTTGACTGATACCTATCCCGATGTGTAGTTATATGACAAATAGCCCATTTTCTGTTAACTTTTTTCTAAAATGACGAAAATACCCTCAACCACACTTCAATAATTGTTTTTAAAAAATTATTTAAAAAATCACTTTTGTTATATATATATTTACTTACTAAATCACTTTAGTTTTATTTATGAAAAAAAAATATTTAAAAAATCACTAAGGGTGTTTTCGTCATTTTAGAAAAAAATTAACAGAGAAAAAGGATCTATTTGTCATATAACTAAACATCTGGGTAGGTATCAGTTAAAAAAAAGTTAGGGATAGCTATTAGATAAACGTGATAAGGTAAGGGTAGATATTTGTAATTTGTCCTTATATAAATATATACAATGCAGCGCACATGATAAAATTAACTTGCTATAAATAATTAGTTGACAATAGGTACTAGGTACGTTAATAATAAAAGCTATTTAATTTAATTATATAAAGCTATTTAATTTAAGAAAAACTTAAATAGTGTATATATATATTCTAAACATACATATAACATAAAAACTCCTTAGCTGAGTTGGTAAAAGGCACAACCTTTAGTGCCATGAGGTCAGAGGTTTGAACCATGGTGTGCGCCCGGGCTGGCGGGTCGGTCGGGTCTGAATGCGCGCGTGGTGGGCCGGGCATTGACGTGGCTGTCGGGCAGTTCTGGTTAGATAGATTTTTTTTAATTAATCTATTATTGCACTTGGGTGACGGATACACTTGGCTGACGGATTGGATCTGTCACCTAAGTTTTTACCCTACCGACGGATACATCCGTCACCTAAGAACTTGGGTGACGGATATGTCCTCTTAGGTGACGGATCCAATCCGTCACCCAAGTACTTATTTGCAGTAGTGCAACCTTGAAATCATGTAGCGGGTCATGGTAAAACGATAATAATTATAAAACCAAAAATTTAAAAGAATAATTTATGATAATATATATATTTTTAAAGTATATGATAAAAAATTAAAAAGGAAAGTTTAAATTATCGAGAAATAATTAAAGAAGAAATGAAAAATAAATAACTAATTTTAAAATTTAGGAAAAAATAATGAAAATAAAATTAAAGAAACAACAAAAAAAAACTAATATTAAAACACATGATTAAATTCAATAACGGATTTTTAAAAGACCAAGAGTATTTTCGTCATTTCAATAAAAATTAGCAGAAATTTTTGCAATGTTAAGTGATAGTTACATATGGTATCTACCGTTCGTACATTTTTCTTAATCGAGTAACCACATATTTTTTACCTGTATACATTTTGTATCCGTTTTTACAAAATCCGATGATTTAAACAAACCTTTAATACTTTATTATAAAAATCTCATAATCTAAGATTGACACGAAATATCAAACCCCAAAAATATTATTAGGCATATTCATTGAGTAAATATTTGTTTATATCATTATAAAATTTATAAGTTTATATTTCGAAAAATCGTCTAAAAGAGTTTTTCTCTCTCGCCTTGAGAGCCTAGTCCTAGTCGATTCTGCTGCTATGGAGCTACCGTCTGGCGCTTTTGCTGTCGTGCTGCCTGGGACACGAAACTTTGTCGTCCCCGTATTCGCCTATTCTGTCCAGATGACCTCGCAGACCACGCCTGGTGCGAAGTTAATCTACGGATGGGAGTGGTTGGCCTTCCCCCAACCCTTGTCTTCTCTCTCCTCCCCCATCCCTCTTGCGACCCTAGAATCTCCTACTCCGCCTGCCGTGAAACCTTCCTCGTGGGTCTCACCTGATCCCCCCCATCCTGGTGCCCCTTCCCCCTAAGACGATCTCGGAAAACCCTAACCCAATCGCCATGCCCCCTTCCCTTTCTCTGTCGGCTCCATCTGGCTCCCTTATTTCTTCTGGTCAAATGGTCCTTCCGCCGCTGCCTTCCTGTGCTTCGATCCCCCCTGTTGTGCACCAATCTATTCTACGGGTGGGCTCGGGGACTCCGGGGTCGGATCTGCTGGGCTCGTCGGGGACTTGTTCGCCAGGAGTGCCCCCCACTCCCTCTGTTCCTAACCTCTGTCGGCTGAACTGAGAGTGTTGGGGGATCTCCACGATTTCAGCTTGATGCCTCAGGTCCTCTCCGCGTGGGCCGAACCCTAATCCGCGTGGGCCAAACCCTAAGCCGCGTGGACAAAATCCTAATCTGCCGCTCAGGGCCCACCACGACGATGCCCTGATGACCTCTAGGGTTAGGGGTTCGCCGATATGGTCTGCTTCTCCTAGGATGGCGAGGAAGAGGACTCGAGAGGGAACGACATACTCGTCGGCTGCCTCGGTCCGGGCGGGGGACCGCTCGAATTACGGGCTGGGTGTGCGACCGTGGTGGCTTGAAAAGGAGCGTCGAGCGGCTTTCTTGTAGTTGGAGTCGGCATCGGAAGCGAGAACAATGGCCTCCTGGAGGGCACGACATAGGGCCTCATACTGCAGGGGGCAACTTCATCCGGGGTATGGTGGAAGCTGCTATGGTGCCCGGGGCGGGACGCCTCGGAGGGAAGCCCTGTCGGCGCGTTGGGAATGGTACCGACAACACCGTCCCCCAACGTATCGAAGAGCTTCACTACGATATTCTCCGATGTAGAGATCTCACCCATGTGCAACCCGTGGTCGTTGGGAGCTCCGACCAGGGATTCTGAAGGATGACGACACGTTAACACTAGACCTGATACCTAAGAACGAGTTGCCTCGAAGTAGGGTACCCGGTGTAACACTAGACCCGATACCTACTCCGGGTCCCGAGCACCCTATTTGGGTTCAGAACAAGTGGCTAGTGACAGGCCACTTTATTGCCCGGGTTCAAAACCAGTGGCCAGTGACAGGTCACCCTGTGGTTTCTTACCCGGTACCCCCAAACTCTTTTGTACAAGAGATCATTTGGGAACATGGAGCTGTTCGTCCCTCGGCTGATTCGGTTACTGACCCCGGGGGTGCTCATACTAGCACTCTGATGAAGGAGACGTCCCCAGGGGTGTGGGGCGTCCGATCACAGGCGCATCCCTCCCGGGGGTGAGGACCCGCCGGGAGGGATGATGTACGACCCTGGCATTGGGGGACTGGACTAAGGAGGGGTTTCTGGACGATGCTTTGCCTCCCGCCATCACCATTCCCTTCGAAGTCCCTCGGGATCTCCGGTATCCTGTTCCTTCTCATCGCTTTCTTCACTTGCCCTCGAGGCATCCAAATGCCATCTGTGACGGTTCTGAAATTAACAGGATCAGTGAACCATTGTTCGTGAATACAGACCTGATGATCGGGGAGCATGTTCCCGTATACATGATTATATAATCGTTTTAAGTAATAATAATTACACCTTTCACTAAAACAAAAGCGTCTGAAAATAATAGGCCACATTACGATCGTCGTTGATTTTGAAGGACGGATCACTAAATGCCATCACATTTCACACCGGCGCATAATAGCACTAGCACCAATCCGTTTCTCCCGACTCGTGAACATAACAACCTCCATGAATGAACAAGTACAATGGCGATGGTAGTGTCGTAAATATCCCACCATCTGAGGGGTTAATCGGCCAAATAAAAGCTGCGCGCTTCTTGAGTCCGAGTCCTCCACTACTTAAACCGCCAAAACTGAAACCCACATTTCACAAACACACAAGAGTGTCCTCGCTCACGCTCTACTTTCTCTCTCCAGAAATTGTGTCTTCCTTCGTCTAACAGAATCCTCTCTCTCATCAGGTTTCTCTCCCCACATACATTTCTTGATTTCTATCTTCCCTTTTGGATTCTGTACGCTGATTTTCTCCATTATTTGTTGTTTCTGATCCATTCTCTAGATGTCTGAGACGCTTAACGACGCTCACTGCGAGGTTCCGATGACGGCCACTGCTTCTTCGCCGCCGTCCTCCTCAGCCGCTCTCGACGACCTACTGACCTCTCCGGAGAAGCTGTATCCCCCAGCCTTTGAAGTTCTTCTCACCAATATTCAGAAGGTCTTGTCCCTCAAGGAGCCTGCCAGTGAGTCCCCGCCGCTGAACAAGATTTCTTCGCCGGAGGAAGAACCGGGAGCGAAGTCGACTCAGAGTAAGCCGTCGGCGGATTTCATCGATGTCGATGCGAAATTGCTGAGCGATAAATCACCGGGGAAAGAAGAGACGAGAGCACCTGAGACGTGCTCTGGTTCCACGGAGGCAGTTGAGAAAGAAGGGACACTGGAACCTAATGATCTCGGAAATTCGCCGGTGAAGGAGGTGGCTGGCCGGGCGGTGGAGCAAGCGAGGAAGGCGGTGAAGCTGCAGACTGCGGAGAACTCTCCGGATAGTCTGAATGTGGCCAAGGCAGCGGCGATGAAGCCGTGTCCGAGCGTTGGCACAAATCTGGAGACCTTCGATTTCAGCAGCAATTCTCCCAAGTGTGGCGCGATGGTCTTGGAGGCGTGGGATAAGCTTAAGAAAGCTTACGTGTACTACAAGGGGAACCCTGTTGGAACCTTGGCAGCTCTGGATCCCAACGCTGAAGCCTTAAATTACAATCAGGTATATTCTTAAAATTACTCTCATCGTGTCTTGACATTTATGTTCTGCTTATAGTAATTTGCTGATTTGGATATCTGGATGATATGCTCTTGAGATTGTGGTTTGTATCACTTGCTTAATGAAGGAATATGTATCACTGATTGCTTCATTTTGATCATAATTTTGGAATGTTGGAATAAGCCTCTGTTCATTTTTAAATGAACACAATCTTGAAGACTAAGTTCTAGGGGAAACTGTAAAGTAGGTCTAGTACATCATACTGAGTTGAAGCTATTATGTTCTTTGTTGTTTTATAGCTCAGTACATTTATTTTGTCAAATTTGGATTTCTTTTGCTGATTCTTGTTGGCATTAAATGTCCACAACCATATTAAAACGGCACTCCTGAGATTTGATTATGCACTCATCTTGGAATTGAATTTGTTAGTAGTTAGTTATGGTTATATTTGGCCTTGAGAAATCATAGTGCAATTAACAATCACAAATCTGGAAGCAGCACATCCAGAAATGCAAGATCATGGTATACTTTGATTAATTGATCATTTTTGTCTGATATAATCTTAATTAAGTCTTATCATGCATGTTTTGGCTGCAAAATGTGTTTTGAATGACCTATTGGATGAGTTGATTTGAGTTTAACATACCAAGGGCACTATAACTATCGTGATTTTTGGAACTTTGATTTTGGATACAATAAGAATTTATATAAGAAAATCAGTACACTGAAGTCTTATTCATGCATACCTAGAGTCTAAGCACTGAACTGGATGTCTGTAGAAGGATAACTTGATCGCTCCTACATCTGAATTGAATTTCTATCATTAATACGCCACCATCACCGTCACATACTACTGATATATACCTACATTCAAGATGCAGCACCATCTCATGCTATGATATAAATTCTTATAATACCGGTGCTATGTATGTTAAACATATTAGAATTAGTCTGATTTAAATACCAGGCCAGAAAAAGAAAGAACTAGTAGGATTTAATATATTTCATATGAATCTGGAAAAAAAAAAAACTAGAAAGAGTTTACTTACATTTTGGGAATTTGGAACTTCTGATTCTATTTTGTATGTGATGTTGCTGCTTAGGTATTTTATAAATCATATTTGTATATACCAAGCTGCCCTGATATCCATTGGTCTGTTAGCTCTCCGAACTTGTTATCACTCTTAAATGATAAATACAATAATTTTGAGGTGAAGATATGCAGAATGAGTTTGACCAATCTATACAGAAATGGATATGGTGCTTCTTAATAGCTCATACTTTTTTTTTTGGTATATAAACGTGTAGGTGTTTGTGAGAGATTTTATTCCCACTGGCTTAGCCTACCTGATGAGGACCCCGCCAGAACCAGAGATTGTAAAGCACTTCTTGATTAAGACTTTACACCTCCAAGGTTGGGAGAAAAGGATTGACAATTTCACACTTGGTGAAGGTGTGATGCCTGCAAGCTTCAAGGTTCTATATGATTCACATACTAAAAAGGAGACGTTGGTGGCGGACTTTGGGGGGAGTGCAATAGGAAGAGTTGCTCCTGTAGATTCGGGGTTCTGGTGGATTATACTGCTAAGATCGTACACCAAATGCACTCATGATTATACATTGGCAGAACTACCGGAGGTTCAGAGGGGCATGAAGCTGATACTCAACCTGTGCCTGTCAGATGGCTTTGATACATTCCCAACACTCCTATGTGCAGATGGGTGCAGCATGATAGATAGGAGGATGGTAAGTCTCTTGTTCTGATTTCTAAGTGCATTTAAATACATGTGTAGGGTATGATGAGTTGGTGGTGAACAATGGCCAGCCATAGGTGACCTTAAAGCAAACCATGAGTAATAAGTGGTCAATTTAGTCTTACACTCTGTTTGGTAGAAACCTCAAACCCGTATCTGACGCTCAACCTCTTACTTTGATTTCAATTTTTTTGCTGACATGGATATTTGAAACAGGGAATATATGGGTATCCAATAGAGATACAGGCCCTCTTCTTTTTTGCATTGAGGTGTGCACAGCAGATGCTGAAACCAGAGCGTGATGGCAAGGAGTTCATTGAGCGAATTGACAAGCGGATCAAAGCCCTGAGCTACCACATCCAGAAGTATTACTGGCTTGATTTCACACAGCTGAACAACATCTACCGGTACAAGACTGAGGAGTACTCCCACACAGCAGTGAATAAATTCAATGTGATCCCGGAGTCGATACCAGACTGGCTGTTTGATTTCATGCCTTTGAGGGGAGGGTATCTGATTGGAAATGTGAGCCCAGCTCGGATGGACTTCAGGTGGTTTCTAGTGGGGAACTGCATAGCCATACTGAGCTGCTTGACGACAACTGCACAAGCAACAGCGATAATGGATCTGGTGGAGGAGAGGTGGGAGGACCTGATAGGGGAGATGCCTCTGAAGATAGTGTACCCAGCATTGGAGGGGCATGAATGGAGAATGGTGACTGGGTTTGATCCGAAGAACACAAGGTGGAGTTACCATAATGGAGGTTCATGGCCAGGTAATGGATAAAATATATACACATAGTTGTTGTGTTGTGAGTGTGATTAATGTTTTTAATGTTTATGTTGTGTATTGTAGTTCTTCTGTGGCTACTGACAGCAGCATGTATAAAGACCGGTCGGCCTCAAATAGCAAAGCGAGCAATAGAGCTGATGGAGCAGCGGCTGTCTCGGGATGGATGGCCAGAGTACTATGACGGCAAGGCAGGGCGTTACGTTGGGAAGCAAGCGAGGAAGTGTCAGACATGGAGCATTGCTGGCTATCTCGTCGCCAAAATGATGATCGAAAACCCAGCCACTCTTTCCATCATTTCTCTCGAAGAGGACAAGAAGATTGCAAAGCCCAGGCTCACACGCTCTACCTCTTTCTAATTCAGGGATATGTCTCTGCTGTTTTCTTTTGTTTTTGAACAGAGATGGCTTGAGTTTCAATAAAAGGATGAACCTGATTCTCCATCTAGGCTTCTGATTGTTACAAATTAATATCAGAAAAAACAAAAGTTTATGCGCATCCAGGGAATCGAACCCTGGTTAGTACCGTGGGAGGGTACTATGATAACACTACACCAGATGCGCTAACTGATAACCTATCTACATATTTAGGGACATGAGAAGAAATCTAATAGAAACCTCTTTTACCCTAAAAACTGTGTGAACCAATCCAACCCACACACCCTTTAGATCCAACATTCACCATAATGCCACATCATCACCCCAATTCCACCAAAACTCACGCCACTTTCTTCCTATCTCACACAAGCAAGGGCATAATTGTAATAGCATTGTGCCATGTGGGCAAATTTCTATTTTTTGTTCAACAATTCACTAATTTAATCATTCCCGCTTCGTTTCAACTCCGATTAATTTCAAATTTGCGCCAATATTTTTCTTTTTCCAAGAGCTTTAAATCAAGATCAGTCATGAATATATTTTGAAGCACGAAAATAAAAATTTATATTGGGGTGATAAAAACAATGTTAGTGTTGATAAATTTTCACTAATAATTTTTTTATATCGGAGTATCAAACTAGTGCTAAATAGTGTTTAGTGTTGATAAAACTAGTGTTTAGTGTTCATAAAAAACATGTGATGATGTGATAAAAATCATGTTCGATTATGGAAAATGAGGTGATAAAACTAGTGTTCAGTGTTGATAAACTCAGTGTATAGTGTTGATAAACCTAGTGTATTGTGTTGATAAAAATTACCCATACTTAACTTTTTTTAAAAATCAGCCCCGAAATAAGGGTGATAACCTAGAGTTTAGTGTTGATAAAAAAAACATGTGATGGGATGATAAAAACACATGTAATTTAATGATAAACATAGTGTTTAGTGTTGATAAAACTAGTGCTTAGTGTTCATAAAAAAACATGTGGTGATGTGATAAAAATCATGTTCGATTTTGGAAAATGAGGTGATAAAACTAGTGTTCAGTGTTGATAAACCCAGTATATAATGTTAATAAACCCAGTGTATAGTGTTGATAAAAATTACTCAGACTTTACTTTTTTTTAAAAATCAGCCCCGAAAATATTTTTTTTTCGTGCTTCAAAATATATTCATGACTGATCTTGATAGAAAGCCCTTGAAAAAAAAACTAATGGCGCAAGTTTGAAGCCAATCGGAGTTCAAACGAAGCGGGAAAAATTAAATTAGTGAATTGGTAAAAAAAAATTAGTATGATGGTTTTACTAAAAAGCCCTTACCACTTACTAAAAAATGCTGTTTTTTTGCAGTCAACAAGTCAACAAATCAATTGCATCTCATTCATCCATTCTTAAAATGAATGGCTTGGATTGGTTCACACGATTTTTACGTTAAGGAGTGGTTTCTATTTGATTTTTCCTCTTATGGACAGATACCTTAAATTTATCTCACACAACCAGTGTTCTAAAAATCCCGACTAGACGCCGTCTAGGCGCCCGCCTACGCTTAGCCGACCCGTCTGGCCGCCTAGGCGGCTACAACAATTTTTCGTATTATACTAAATCAATTACAATAATTAGATGGTTATGTAGAGTTGCTTGATGTTGGTGATATTATGAGTTGTGCTTCTAAGTTGTTTGGTGTTATTTTTTTAGGTATTTTAAATATTTGTTACCATTTTTAATATAATGAAATTCATATTTTATTTTTATATATAATAATATATCTATTAAAAATAAAAAATAGAAATCCGATTAATCCCCGAAGGACCTAGCTGCCCGACTAGCGCCTAGCGACTTTTAGAACCATGCACACAACGGTTTATTTGTGTATTTGATACCCTTGTCTACAAAAATTTACGTTCTAATTCAGTTGACCGTTTCCTCTAGGTCCTTTGGTCAAGACCTTCCTCGCCTTTATATGTCTCCATGGAGTCGTTCCCTGCCTCTTCGGTCTCAACGGTGAAATATATCCTATAGATGGCACTAGAATGGTTGCACCCCCCGCTGTCCCAACCTGTCCCACATATCCCATTTCATGTATTTGTTACCTCTTGGCTCTCGGGATGCTCTCATGGATGATATGAACGGTCCAACCTCGGCTTCCTGAACTTGATAGTCTGCGGCCATATGACCCAGTCTACCATAACTAAAAGAGTAGGCGATGTTGCAATCGTTGACTCATCTCTATACACACTCGGATCTGTACAAAGTCACCTCAGCTTATACTTGTGTTCTCGCCAGCCATGTCCAAACAGATTCCAATGGCATTTCAAATCATGAACGCCGAACGAACTATCTCTAAATTAGTCATAAATTTTTTAAAATGTTTTGGACCCAAATGGAATCTAACCACCTAATTCTACCGAATCTAGATGTAGGAAGACCTAAAGCATTATATTCTTCGAGAGTTTCCAGCTTTCGAAATCTATAGCTATTACGGTTGTGTTAATCTATTCATCCCTATTCTAGATTTAAACCCTATATATATATATATATATATATATATATATATAAACCAATTACAATCCTCATCTCATCAGTGTTTGGATTCCAATTCTTATCATCTATCAAGCCTACAAGAAAAGTAGAGCATTAAGTATAAATCAAATGATAAACCCTAAACTAGAATGAAACATCACAATATTAATGACATTCCACACAATGAAAATCAAATATCTACTCCCCCATAACCCTATATTATGGGGGTTTAGTTGTTCATGATAATGGAATAAGACGACGTGGAGAAGCAATAAAAAACATTCATCATATTGAGAAGTAGTAAACTTACAAATACTAAATTAGGAATCTAATGATGTTCTTCAAGCTTCAATCACCTAATTCCAACCTCTCCACTCTCCTACTCTTATAGTCTCTCCCAAATCCAAGTTCTTCTCTCACCTTATCTGTTTTTTCTTTCAAAACTCGTATCCTTAAAATAATGACCTAATTTTTCTATTTAAAGGCCCAAAGACGAGTTGTAAATTAATCCAACCGCGCGTCGCAGACAATCGAACAGATTGGGCTTGAGTCCGTGACAGAGAATGTCACGCCCCAAATCCGGTTTTGACCGGACTCGAGACGTGAACTTAAAACAATGATTAATTCAAGCAATTCAAATGAGATAAGTTTCAAAATAATGCTCCAAAATCCATAAATCCGATAAAATGAGTCAACAGCTCATAAAAAACAGTAAATAAGTGTTTAGTTCAAAATAACAGTACGTCTCTAGACAGCTAAACAAGACCTCGCTAGCTCCCAAGCGTCGAGAATCCCGCTAGCACAAGTCCCGCTCAAGACCTGAAAAACAACAAGGTAAAGGGGTGAGCTTTCGCTCAGTAGGAAAAGTAGTTGAGGTTATGAACATCCATTCACCACCACGAGTAACCGTCCAATTAGGGCATACTAGCAAAGCATAACTACTAACAACGCCCACGGGAAGTTACCAACCACCAATCGCTCACCCAAGACCATAATCACACTTAAAACATCGCACACAGTCAACAACAGGCATACGACACACAGCAGAACAAACACATAATTCACACAACAGTTCCCAACATCATCGGCTATCACAACCCGCCCCACTTATATCGTACTGGAACACACAACATCGGTCCCGACATCTTCCTGTCACGTAGACTTGGGGTAACATCCCTGACCGGAAATACATTCAGTCGGATGTCTTCCCGTCACGTAGACTCGGGGCCTCATGCATACCGGACCGGCACATACCTCGGTTGTACGCCTTCCCGGACCACATAGCATCGGGGTAATGATCACATCATCCTCGTCCTCGATACCCTACACCGGCATACTCTCTCCGTGTAGGTATCATACCGTACACACCTCCTCTTGGAACACACATCAAGAGAATAACACGCATCACAGGGCCATAGCTCGACCACGGTAAACCAACCGAGCCAACTCACCATAACACACATATCGGTCTATCACTCACCCGATCATATCACAGTCAAAGGTTCATATTACATCACGCACGACATACTTGCCCAAACATATCAACAACATGTTACACCGAGTATATCTTATTATGACTCTCAATCTAATCAATGGCTACAACAAGTATCATGCATCTCAATTATAGATCATGGCATCACAATCAACACGCAACCCTAAGGCTCGACACGGCCATTCTACCAGCACGACAATTTCCCATAATTGAAAGCGGTTATTCTAGTGAATCACATCCTATATGTAAACTAAGACTCTTCCGTTTATTATCGTAATTGAAATCGGTTATTCTAGTAAATCACATCCTATATGCAAACTAGGACCTTTCTGGTTATTATTTTATCTTAAAGGCATACTAGTAACTTTCCGTAATTAAACTGGTAGTCGCTACTTTCCTTACCTCAAACTCAAAAGTACTCCACTCCTAGCTGCTGACGACCTGGGTAGCTTCCTCCTCCACTTCACGAGATCCATCCATCTCCTCCTCCGTCAAGCTCGGGTCCAAAGTCTTGGAATACAAAACAATACTCGAATTAAAACTAATTCAGTTCCGTTTAAAACAAGAAACAACTACATTAAGCCTGACGTCCAACATAGGCTAAAACGGGAAATGGGCCGGAATGAGGCCCAATCTGGGTGGCCCACATGCCCGGAAACCGACCCAGCCCGTGCAGCACACCGGCCCGGCACCCGACCCGGCCCGTGCCACAGATCGGCCCAGAACCAGGCACGGCCTGTGAGGCACGCCGGCCCGGGACCAGGCACGGTCCGTGCTGCAGACCGGCCCGGGACCAGGCACGGTCCGTGCTGCACACCGTGCCAGACCCTAGCCCGGTCCGTGCGGCACCCCGTGCCGGAACCTGGCCCGTTCCGTGCGGCGTTCCGTGCCGTAATCTGGCCCTCTCCGTGCCCCATTCCGTGCCAGACCACAGCAGACCCCCTTCTTCTTCCCCAACTTCGTTTTTTCCACGAATTTTCTCCACAAAACTCCATTGATGAACTCTTAAACCTACAAAATAGACCCAACAACTTCAATCCTTCAACACCCACAATGGGTTTCATCAAAGCTACTCAAAAACAAGAGATTTTCATCACCCAACTTCACTTCTATCCACAAAATCATCATCTAACATCAACCAACCTCAAACTCCACCATTTCTAGTTCTTCTCCTTCAAAGCCCATGATCCAATTTTAATGAAAACGAATTTGATTAGGGGCTTTACCTTGGAAATGGAGAGTAGAAGAAGAATATGAGGTTTGTTTGATGATTTGAAGTAGAAAACTATAGAAATCACTCTCTTTTCTCCTTGCTTCTCCTTCAAGCTTCCATGGAAGACCCCCCCTCTCTCTCTCTTGGTATTTTCGGCCAACTACCAATTTTGGGCTGAAATTGGTCCAAAATTGTGTATTAAACCTAGGTAGCAAGATGTCCAAAATACCCTTTTGCCTCACCTCTTCTCAAGTTCAACTATCAAGGGTGTAAGGGTCAAAACACAACCATTCCTTCCCTTCCAAGAAAACATGGACACATGTCCATGTTGGGAACCACTCCAAGCTTAAGTAATTCCATCTCAATTAATTAAATGGATTTAATTTCTAATCGGACCGCGTTTGACCGATAAAAGGCTCGGGTTGACTTTTCCCAATATTACAGTCATTTGAAAGGAAACGGCCCAACTAAGCTAACTGTAACGACGACTAAGCTTTTTGGACCCCGAAAAGGTCCCGAATGACTCCTGGAGTCATCGGTTGACTTTTCCGACAAAAAGTCAACTTTCGCCGAAAACCTCTGGTTCGACCGGGAACGATCGGTGGCGGTTCTTATAGAGAAGGACACGATCTGTGTACCGAACAACATGAGGACAATGAGATTTGGGGGCGTACGCCAGTGGACCGCGCTTGAGCCCGTTGTGGATTGAAGGCATGATCGCCAACGGGTCCGCCGCGGGTTGGAGGCCGGACCAGCGTCGAGTCTGTCGCAGGTTGAAGGCCGGACCTCCGTCGTGTCCGTCGTGGGTTAAGGGCCATACCATTGTCTTTTCCGTCGCGGTTTGGAGGCCGGACTGCCTCTAAGTCCCCCGTAGGATGACTACTTTTTTTCCGCCCAAATTTGGCTCCTTTTTGCTCTAAATTATCGACTACACTTGAAGAGCGAGAACTAACACATATATGGAGAGAAAAGTTTACAAAAAACAATCGAACCAGAAATGAAAAGCTTAGATATGTGGGCTAACAACGTGTACAAATGTTGCATTTTATGTCCACATCACCTGTCATATGAAAAGTTTAGCCCTGATCACTATGACGTCCCTTTGTAGACAAAAACATTTTAAATTTAATATAATATAATATAGGGAAATTACACATAACCCCACCTAATTGTCCGACTTTTTCACATTACCTTACCTAACTAAAAAAATCGTTTGCGGTACCCTATCTTTTTTTTTTCCTCTTTGTTCTTTTCCATCCATTTTTGGATGGAAAATAACACACGTAAAACATATGACATTACGTTTTTCAGAAAATAACCAAAACACCCTTTCTTCTTGAAACCCTGATTTCTCCTTTCTATTTACATGTCTCATCATTGGATTTAGGGGTAAATTTTTAGAATAGCCTTATTTGATAATGTATTTGGTTCTATAGCTTCCTTCCTTAATTTATTTGCAAAACGACCTCCATTTAGTAGGGAAACTTCGATTTTACCCTTAGTGTCCACCTAAACTCAGAGGGGGGGGGGGGGGGGGGGGGGGGGGGGGTTGTTAATATATGATTTTCATTAAATGGTTTTTTTTATAAGCTAAAATTTATTAAGCAAATATTCTACAGGGTTGTAGAACAAAGCAAGAAAACGATCCCGAAAAGGATCTTTTCTCCAGACCAATACCGCTACAATGAGCAATACGAAAAGTAAGCAAAAAAAAAACAAAACAAGCCAGACAGTAGCAAGAAAGAGCGCCCCACTAAGTCAATCTGATGAACCGGTTAGAGACCGAAATGGGTGCAATTGTACTCGTATCAGGACACTCCTCAGTTTCAAAATCCTCGACGACCTCCTCAAGCAGCTCAGAATTTTTGAGTAACACAGAAGCCAAGTCAAAAGACTTTTTCCCGATTTTCTTGCTAAAAATACACTCGCTCGAATTATCCTTCTTAGCAATGTCAATCACAAAATTGCCCGACTTACCTCCTTTATCAGTGTTGATTTTAGCTCTTGTCTGATAAAAAACGATTGGAGGAACGGGTGCTTTGGACTGCTCCTTCTTTGGACGGCCACGCTTTTTTGGTTGAACAAAGCTTTGAGTTTCGACGGTTGACGTCGGAGATGTTAGGAGAATATCCTTCCACGGGCTGATGTGTTGATCCCCAGCAAGAACAGAGTATTCAACCTCGACCCCGTCCGACTGAGTTTCATCACCCGAGCCCGAATCAGGGGAAAGAGCTTCCTGCGTATGGATTTGAGGGCCTGAAACCGTGGTTGGGCCCTGCTGAACAAGCCCACCCGAACAACTCCATTGTGAGCTTTAAAAACTGGACCGGCCAATGGTTCAGTCACGGCCTAATTTGAAGACTCAACTAAAGCATGCACGACAGTCTGTCCTGCGTTTTTATCGTCTTCCCCAACGCGATTAACTGAATCAGGCGTAAATGCAGAATCAAACTCCCCCAAATCAGGTGGTATTCAGAAATCAAAATGGCGTGATTCCTGGGATTTCCGAATCAGAAAGGATTCGTCAACCGCCGAAATGGTTGTCGGAATGAAAATCTCCATCAACGACCCATCGGTGCCTCTCGGAGTTTTGAGTTTTCCGAGCAATACCTTTGCAGGTGTGAATTTGCGATCTTTAAATCGCACTCCCAATGGAGAACGAGGGCGCGCCAAAGCCAGGAACAAAACATGACCATTAAATTTGAATCCGTTGTATGTTTTAATGGTCATGTCTGCAGCTTCTGGCGACACGAAATTAACGAACCCAAACAGCTTTCCTCCCCCATTTGTACGTTTCATAATCGAGCATGACGTGATATCACCAAACGGTCTGAGGGTTTTGATAACCCAATCTTCCTTTGTACCAAAAGGTAAATTACATATGAATACCTCATTTGGTATCGTCGGAATCTCGTGCGGCTGATCCTTGGGGGCGTCTCTCTCATCCTCAGGAACGTTTTTCTCAGACAAAACCTCCTGCAAGCCATCTGTCGGGAGCTCAACAGCAAGAGGTTCAGATGCTCTGTTTTCTGAAACCGGAACAGAGTCTTCCTGTGCTTC
This sequence comes from Erodium maritimum, assembly GCA_963921825.1. NCBI lineage: Eukaryota > Viridiplantae > Streptophyta > Magnoliopsida > Geraniales > Geraniaceae > Erodium > Erodium maritimum. Next base: position 54,659,405 of record OY997591.1, read on the forward strand.
GGATGCCTTACCAGGCTTCGGGTCCAGATCAGATTTCGAGCTCCGGTCCATGGAGGACGTTCCTGAGACATGGCCAGCAGCAGCTACTTCAGTGCCCCTACTTGCTTCATTTACCCTCGGCTTCACCTTCTTCCTTGTCGGGGCTAATTTCACCATCTTCGCCTTCTTCTTGGCCGGAGCCTTTGATTTGGCCAATGATCCTCTTCGTTCCCTAACTGAGATTGATTCAACAATCTTGCAATAATCACCGTATAGAGAAACCAGTGATGAACCAAAGACAGGGAACGAGAGCGTTGCTGCCATTTTTGTGAGACGATGAACTGCAGGGATAAGTTTCATATCCCAACTATATTCGATCCGATCGCATTATTTTCATTAAATGGTAAAAACATAACTTCGTAAGAAATATAGAACTGAATGTTAGGACATCAAAATTGGTTTTTGTTGGAAGTCTTTCGAGAAATTTCCTCATGGATTTCGTCTCTAACCCTCTTCTCTCCACAGAACCTCACCCAACTCTTCTGGTTCATAACCACCAGCTTCGATACCAACCCATTGCATATCCGCATCATGAACTCCCTCTTCCTTCGCCTCTCATGCTCTTTAGAACCTTCCAAACCTCTATCTTCTATGTCTGTGCGGCGAGACGCTGCAACCTCCTTCCTCTACCTCATCATCCCTATTTACATAGTGACTCCTCTAGTGTGGGTTCTCTATTCGTGTTCTGTGGGTGGGGAAGAAAGGGATATCAAGTTTAGGATTTTTGGGGATTTTGTCTTTAATCTGGGATTCTCAGATTTGATATATTTCTTTTTAGGGTAAACTACAAATACATACCCTGAAGTTGACACGTTTAACCGATGATTACCCTGAAGCTTAAAGTTAACTGATGCATACCCTGAAGTTACGAGTTGTAACTCAAAACCCCTTCCGTTAGTCAGATCCGTCAGTTTACAGTTCATTTTTCAGGAAATACCAAAATTTACCTTATTTGTTTATTTATTCAATTAAATAATAAATTAATTAAAAAACAAATTACATCAACCACACATTCCTAACCCTCATTTAACCACACACTCATTCCTCACATTCCTCACCCCTACACTCATTTAACCACACATAACCACACATTCATGACCCTCTCCTTACCGGACCAGATCTTCCGAGACCACCCTCCTCTCCTCCGGCCATCTTCTCCCCTCTCATCAGTTCCAGAATTTCTCAACCCAACACATGTTCATCTTTCACCTCTCAGATCTACAAAACTGTTGCGGATCTACAAAGCCCCTGATTTATTCATTAGGGGTTTTCGAACCTCACTCGTTACAGGCCTAAAAAACCCCGACTTCTTCTCCGAGCTCAGATGGCTTCACGGAGCAGGGGGATGGCTTCTTCTCCAAGAAGGGAGATGGCTTCATGACGATTTTGGCTCAATATCTGGGCTTCTTCTTTTGGGGCTCGATTCGATTGTCTGAGCTCGGCGATTCAAAACGCTTGAACTCGCATGTGGATTTGGAGGTAGTGACCAGATCTGAAGTTCTCGAATTCTGAGTTTTCATTTTCTTGATGGAGGTGTGGAGGTCGAGATCTGAGTTTCGGACGAAGAAGGAGGACTGGATCTAATTTTGGACGAAGAAGAAGATGGACAGTAAAATAAAAAAAAGAAGTAAATATAAATAATTTTAGAATGAAATTTTGATTTTAAAAAATCAAATATATACCCTTTAATAAGAACTTATTTTCAAATTACATGAAACTGATTTTAAAAATAAAATTATGGATTTTTTATAAATAAAAATGATTTTTTTTACAATAAAACTAATAATAAAAATAAAAAATGATTTTAAAAAAAATAAAAACTGAATTTTTTAAAATAAATAAATAAATAAAAAAGAATTAAGAAAAATTAAGTAAGGTTTTATTTAAAAAACTGATTTTAAAATAAAAATATAAATTTTAAATAAAAATATGATTTTTTTTAAGTAAAAATGATTTTTGAAATGAAAATGTGATTTCTAAATTGATTTTTAAAAAATTAAAAAGAAAGATAAAACAAATAAAGAAAAAGAATTAAAAATAAAGAATAAAGAAAGAAACAAAAATAGTTAAAAGAAAGGTAATGGCAGGATGTGTAATATTGATAGGTAGTTGGGGGTAGTTTGGGTATTTTTGAGAACATGAACAGTAAACTGATGGATCTGACTAACGGAAGGGGTTTTGAGTTACAACTCGTAACTTTAAGGTATGCATCAGTTAACTTTAAATTTCAGGGTAATCATCGGTTAAACGTGTCAACTTCAGGGTATGGATTTGTAGTTTAACCCTTTTTTTTTTATGTTTGAGGTTTTCTTCTTCTACGTTTTTAGGGATAAAGATTTAAGGAAGAACTTGAGAAATCAAGTAAAGAGTTTGGAGTTAAGAGAGATTGGAAGAATATTAAATTGGTACTATGTCATGCCATCTATTGAATTGAATTTTTTTTCTCTTCGTACCTGAATTTGAGTTTAATTTTTGAATTCGAATTGAGTTTTCATGGTGGTCGGATCTGATGGTGACAAGGGGAAGTTCCGGATGGTTGAAAGAATTTAAAATGAATAATGAAATTAATAAAAAAAATCAAACAAAGAGTAGTACTATAAAAGAAAAATGATTATAATTATAATAAAAAATTAATCAAAATTTAAAAATAATTAATGAAATAAAAAATTATCGGAAACAAAAAGTAAAGAATTTGAAAAATTAAATAAAGTATCAACAATATATATATATATATATATATATATTTAAAAATTAAATAAAAAAGAATTAAAGAACTTCCGAGAATAAAAAAAGTTTAACAAAAACGGAAAAAATAATACTGAAAATAATCATAACAATATATATTGAAAATGAATAAACGGTACTTCAGACATTTTCATAGTATTTCGGTTTTAAAGAACTAACGACATGTTTTTGAAAAATTAATGATTAATGATGAATATTTGTGACTTTTTACGTTTTGTAGATGAAAAATTAATAACAATAAAATAAAGTGAAAAATAAAACAAATTAGGAAACGACTAGCGGATTCTTTTTTAATTAGATAAAATAGTATTATGAAACAAATATAAAAAGGCATAATTAAGCAGGATTAGGGTAACTTTCCCTTTAGGTATATTAGGTAATATCACTTCATTAACTTATTTAGAGAAAAAAAAACTCGGTCTCTCTAGAACCGCAACCCTAGAGTCTCTCTTTAACCTTACCGATATGACCATACCTTACTCGGCTATCGCGTCGCTGTCCTTTGTCGTCGCCCTGTCTCCCTCCTCAGGTGCTTCATCTTCCCCTCCCCCCTCGTCATGCCTCCAAAACCACCCACAGGTTTCACCAAACCCGTGAGAGAGGAAAAAACGAAAACTGAAATCCCCTCTAGCCGAAGCTCCAATATCGACGATGGTTCCTCTTTCATCGTCTGAGTTCCTTCAACAACCAGTCCACGAGGATCACCGCCTGGTGATTTTCTCGTCTAGAGGGACTACTCCGGCTCCCTACCGGTGAAAATTAAACGGGATCAGTCGATGAAGGCCACGACTCCTCCACCGCTTGTTCCAGCTTCGACTCTGCCTGCCATTCCTCGGAGAAGACGATTCCTCTCTCAAAGAAGACAACTCTGTTCTCGGAGAAGACGCCCCCGTCTATGCAACAGATGGCAGGCATGCAAGCAAGAGTCTCGACTCTCCCTGATCACTCCCCGATGATGGGGGACCTTAAGGCGGGCTTCTCGACTTGCTGCCTCACTGAAGAAGAGGCGATGGAGGTGGTGGTGCCCTATACTCCGCCGGGTCCCAAACCCTATCCCGGCTCTAATTTGGCCTGATGGGCCGATTGATTTTTCCAAACCCTCATCTGAAGGAGGTCCTCATGGTTGTCATCACCCGTGCCTGGGGCTGTACGGGTGCGGGGGTGGTCGCCAAGGGACTCGAACCAGGCCCCTTCACTTTCTATTTTGTGTCTCTGGAAGCCCGAGTATCGGTACACCAGAATGAACCGTGGTGCTTCCACGACCACCTTCTACTTCTCGGGGAGATTGTAGACCTGATGTCCCAAAACCTTCTTTGCCTGGATCGTCTTCAACTCTGGGTGTTTGGTCGGGGGATACCGCTCCTCTTTCGTATGCGAGCAACCAAAGAGATTATTGGGCCAACCCTAAGGGAGCATGTCGATACCCCATGTGACCAATGGAGTCTGTGTTGGGTGGTACGGTGAAATTTCGCTTCTGGATGTCTATCCATCGACCCCTCCGGCGTGTGATGATAATGTGTTTCCAAGAATACCAGGACCCATTACGTGTTACCCTCACGTATGCCAAGCTTCTTGCCTTCTTTTTTCAAATGTGGCAAGATTGGTCATATGGTCAAACACTACGAGTGGGAGGTGCCGCAGATTCCTCGATATGATGACTCCATGTTGGAGTTCAAGACGACGAAGGAAGACATACCATATGCTACTGATTGGGGACGGGACCCGATTCCACCACCGCCGTTGGGGTTCACAGCGTTGACTTTGTATTCGATACCAAAGGCTAGATTTCCCCAAGGGAAGACTCCCCTCATGACCATGGACTCGACACTTAACCCGGGTCTGAAGGCCAAGCTTCAGCTGGGTAAGGAGCCCTCTACTTGGGGCCTCGGCATGTCATCTACAATAGGCCACCCTAGGTGTTAAAAGATAGGCCTCTCTAGTTCTATCCCATTTGGAACGCTACAATTCCTTGGGGGCAGAAGAGGAGCACGACGGGGGAGCCGCGAGAAGATCAGACGAGGGATGAGAAATAGCCCCGTCAAGAGGGATGAAAGGATTTCATGGCTCTAGGTATCTACCTCGGGAGGGGTCCCTGATGAGAGCCATTCCTCCCCGTCATATTGTCGGGTTCAAGTTCAGTGGTTCAATCAACCCACCAGTCGACAAGACGAGTCCTTGGAGAGCATGGACCAAATAGCGTTTAGGCCCCATCTTGAGCTGTTCCTAGCAGATGATACCCTTTGGTTTCCTTTTCGGTTCTAGCTTTGTTTTTTTATTCTGTATTAGTTATTTTTCCTGTTTTTATTATGTTTTATGTATTATTCTGATTGTTATAATCGAATCCGTTTTGAAGCAGTTCGTATCTGAGAATTATTATATCAGTGTCCTCTTGAGGACACTTACAGTTGTAATGGTTTCTCCCATTACTAACGAAAACTATTTTTTATTCTCAAAAAAAGGTAATATCACTTTTGTTTCGGTCCATGAATGGTATTTTGATAGCTTGCCCAAATAAACAACTACTAGCCAACACAAACGATTCTCATCTTCAACGAAAATGGAGAGCAGCAGCGACTTCTTCTCCTGCGATAAGATCGATCGCATGGCCTATTGGGTCGGCACCAGTGTCGCCTCCGCCTTTTTCGCCTCCCTGGAGCGCTGCTCCTGTATCAAACTCAGCTCCACCGACCTCGACGACGACGATTCTGAGGCCAAGGATCGCCCAGTCATGCTCACTCCACCCCTTTCCCATCTGGGTTCCAAGTGAATTCCCCAATTACCCTTCTGTAATTTCCCGAAATCTCGTGTATGTGTATGTGTATTTGTTGCTTTAACATAGATTTTGTGCTTCCATCCATCATCTGAATGATCTATAGTTTCACTGTCATATAAATGAAAGGGATATTATCTGTGTTATGTGGTTGAAATCAATTTTGGGTTTTTCTGTTTGGACATTCTGGGGATTTGTTAAAGTAGATAGAATTTGGGTTTGTTTGATTTTGCTCAAAAAAGAAGAAACTTTGCTATCAATTTGCATATTGATGAACATTAATTTTCGAGATTGGAGTATAGAAAGTGTTCCTCATGGCTGTCCTACTAGTGTTAAGTGTCAAATGTTTCAGGTTTTTTTAGGCTCTATCCTAAAATTCGAAGGAATAGTTATGGCATAAGTTTGTTTTATAGATTAGCTATTTTGTTCTACTTATGGTATCCAATTTTGATTTGTAAGCTCTTCAACCTGTGAGACTCTACTTTGACTTGGCTGAATCACTGGCTGCACCTCCCACTATCATGTGTTTGCATCACTTCTTCATTCAGCAAAGCCTACCCATGAATCACTGGTTTTCAATGTTCTTTTCTCTTAATTTTGCAATAGTTTTTGGTTAGTTCAGTTGAGGCTGGTTTTGTGGGTAGTCAATGTTATGCATATGTAAAAGAGTGAGCTTAAAAGGAGGCAAAGGTTTATACAATGACCCTTTGCTTTCATGACCCGTATGAACATTACATTTCAGCTCCTTAATTTTATGAGTATAGAATGTGTTGGTTCTTGGTAATGTGCCTCACCACTGGTTTCTCATGAGCTCGATTACTGTCTACGTTATGTTAAGCTGGCTGAAAATCATGAGGTAGATTCTTTTGTATGTGAAGTTTCGAACATCTTCTCAAATGCTTATTATAGTAAGTCCAATTATATGTCACACTACCCATCCCATAGTAGGGTCGAATTTGTGGGTTGGTTTGTCGACTTCATTAAAGTGGCAATGCATGAGATCATTTTAACTTGGTAAACAAGTTCAACACCCATTAACCTTGACGGGTTCTTTTGCTTAGTTGGGTCGAGGGTTAGAGAGAGCAAAAGGACGTGTGTAAGTGTAACATAGTTGCATAAGATTTACAGAGGTCTAAAGGCTAGCATTGGTAACATTTAACCTTTGCTGGTGTTGACACTGGAACATGATGCTTCTAGTTACTGTTCTAAACATACTTATCTCCATGGTTTCTCCAGCAAACCGGCATCAACACGAGCCCCTTGTAACGTATAAATGTTGATCCCACGAGGATCACATTGGCTAACTAATCACATCCAAACAATCTTTGAATGCAAGAATAGATTTTGATTGGTTTGGATGAAGAGTTAAGATCCAAATAAGAGCAAAAACAAACAATTTAATGTCGACAAGATGAGAATCAATTGTCATGATACTACAAACTGAATTAAATCACCAAACCAAAAATATTTGTACTAAACTTAATCTATACGGAAGATTTATCTTATTTTGTTCGGGGTAAGAATTGATATATTACATATAAAACAAAAGATAATGTTCAGAATAGGAAATAGACAATCGTTTAATTGTGATTACCTAGACTTAAATGTAATTAGTTAGAATAATACTAGATTGTAGGATTAGATTGATTCTCCTTGATCCTCTCTTGCCCGTTAGGTTCCTTGTATGGAAAGTGTTTATATACACATGCTCTGTGTAAGCAATTGTAACATGCACGGAATCAATACAGCAAAGCTAATTTTTGTCTCTCTCTTCTAAAATCTCACATGATATCAGAGCTTTGCTCTTGAGACCAAACATCAAAATTTCATGGTAGGGGACAATAGCGTGAATAAGGACGTGGTACAGCCACGAATTCCTCAGCCATGGGAAAGCAATCCATATCACAAACTCGATTTGCACTACTCGGATCAAACAGGCGGAGCCTTGATCCCCATTCTGCTCGAAGAGGATAATTATCAATCATGGCAGGAGGCCATACTAGCCGCTCTGGATGTCAAAAACAAAGTCGGCTTCCTTGACGGCACACTAGAAAAGCCAGAGACGGATGGAGAAGAAAAACAACAATGGCAATGCTGCAACACCATGGTTAAATATTGGCTCCTTGGATACATGAGCAAGACCATGTACAAGATCGTTGCGAGGATGAAGGACGCCAAGGACATCTGGGATGAGTTGAGATAACAATTCACTCAAACCGGTTGCTTGTCAATGATTCAAATCGAGGAGGCTTTAAACAAAGTGGAGCAGGGATCCACCACCGTGAATGCATACTACACCAAACTCAAAACCCTTTGGGATGAGAGAGATGTTCTAATAGTCTATCCTACCTGCAAATGCAAACTGACTCATGAATGTCACTGTGAAGTTGCAGGTCATAAGGTTCTTCATTCCTTTCTTGAAACTAATAAGACTATGAAGTTTTTACTTGGCTTGAACGGAAATTTTTCACAAACTAGAAATAATATTACTGCTTTTGAACCAATTATGCCTCTTAACAAAGTCTTGGCTATGATGCTAAGGCATGAGAAACAAGATGTTTTTGTGGCAGATAAGCAAACACATGTCAATGTTGAGGCTTCGGCTTTTGCAGCCAAGGCTATGGGTAAAAGATGAGACAACGAAAATGGAGGAAAACATGCGTTGAATGAATACACGAGGAGGTACTGTGAGAAATGCAAGGAGACGACCCATTAAACGAAGTATTGTAGTGCGCACATGACTTGCACCTTTTGCGGTGGAAAAGGACACTTCATCGACTATTGCCGCATAAAGAAGCGCCGGGAAGGTCAAGGCAGCAGTAGAATGGAACTAAAGGCAAATACAGTGGCAAAACATCCAAACTTTTCTAGCCTTGGACTTTCATCCAAGGAATGTGACAACATGTTATAATTCATTTCAAAGATCAAGGAAGCGAGTCGTGATGCATCAGATGACAACCGCCTTCTTGATATGATGAACTCACCCTCAGCCAACTTCGTTAGTAAGGGTCCGCGCATTGACTACATGTCAGGTAATGTCATTTCTTTGGTTAATCAAGCGGTAGATACCCTTTGGATTATTGACAGTGGAGCTACGAAGCATATAGTCCACGACCGCAGACTCCTCACTACAACCTGCAAAGTAGAACACAAGCATGTGCATCTACCAAACAAGGTTACCCTACCTGTTACGCACATTGGTACCGTGCAGTTTACGAATGATCTCATTTTACATAATGTTCTTTGTGTCCCACAATTCTTTCTTAACTTGATATCTGTGATGAAACTTGCATTGGACACTATATGCCACAGTTTTCATTCAGAACATTTTTTTTATTCAGGACCTACAAACGGGGAAGATGATTGAGACGGGAGTTGAGAAGGAAGGCCTATACTGCCTCAATGTGCCACAATTAGGAGCTTGTAATTCATTTCGGACATTATCAAAGTTACCATGGCACGAGAGGCTCGGGCACCCATCTGCAAAAGTATCATCTTTGTTTCCAATCTCTTTTGACAAACCTTATGTCACTGGACAATGTCATATTTGTCACCTTGCCAAACAAACTCGTGCACCTTTTCCATTAAGTCAATCTTCTAGTCAATCTATTTTTGATTTAATTCACATTGATATTTGGGGAGATTATCGTGTCCCAACAATTTCAGGTGCAAAAATTTTCTTAACAATTGTTGATGGCTATTCACGTGCCTCTTGGATCTTTCTTATGCATGCAAAATCAGAAACTCGTTCATTACTTCACAATTTCATTATTTTAGTTGAAAATTAATTTGACACAAAGGTCAAAACTGTAAGGAGTAACAATGGCTGTGAATTTGATTGTAAGGATTTTTATACACAAAAGGGCATTTTACATCAAACAAGTTGCGTTGGCACACCTCAACAAAATGGTATTGTGGAGAGAAAACATCGCCATTTACAAAACGTTGCTTGAGCTCTCTTATTTCAGTCCAAATTACCACCCGAGTTTTGGGGCGATGCCATTCTCACGGTTGTCTACTTGATCAATCGGACACCTACACCTTTACTACATGGTAAGATGCCATATGAAAAACTTTTTCAAAAACCTCCAAAATACGATCACTTGCGTGTTTTTGGTTGTAAATGTTATGTTTCCACTCACAATTTAAAACCAAGCAAATTTGAACCTAGATCCAAAATTTGCATTTTTTTTAGGTTACCCAAATGGAAAGAAAGGTTACAAAGTCATGGATTTAGAAACTCAATCTATTTTTGTGTCAAGAGATGTAGTTTTCAATGAGACAGAATTCTTTGATTGGGAAAATTCCACTACAGCCGAAGATATGCCAAAAAGTTGTCATCACTCCCTCCCAATAGCAAGGTCAACCCATAGTATTGACCCCATTCCACCAAGCCAAACCGTGCTTTCCTTTAGAACCTAATCCTCCTCATAATGGCATTGATATTGAACCCATAATAACTCCTTCATCCATTCAATCCCCATCTTCACATGATAGTATTACCATTGACTCTGGGCCCATATCCACCATTATTCCCACACACGAGAATTCTATCCCCATCCTAAACATTCCGCAGCCCACTCCGTTGTTGTCAGAGCATTTGCCACCTCTAGAACTACCACTGCCTCAACCGCGCCGGTCCACCAGGGCCACTCGACCACCTGCAAACCTTGATCAGTTTCACGTTGAGGCCCAACTACCTTCTCGCTCGTCCCCGTCTTCTTCCTCAACTGATTTGGTCTCATCTGATACTTCACATCCTTTATGTACGATAATTGGTTCTGATAATCTTCGTCCTAAATATTTTGCTTTTATAAACAATATATTTATGGTGAAGGAAACTCATTCTTTTACTCAAGCACAAGCTAATCCTCTTTGGATCAATGCTATGAATGATGAGATCAAAGCCTTACAAGACAATGAGACGTGGTCATTAGTTCCTCTTCCCGCTGGAAAGAAAGCCATAGGTTGCCGTTGGGTTTACAAAGTCAAGAGGAATGCTGATGGCACCATTGAGCGGCTCAAGGCTCAACTTGTGGCCAATGGGTATAGTTAGGTTGCGGGGCTTGATTACAAAGAAACTTTTGCTCCAGTAGCAAAGCTCACCACCGTCTGCCTACTCCTCAGTCTCGCCTCCATCCACAGATGACACTTGCACCAATTGGATGTCGATAACGCCTTCCTCAATGATGACCTTTCTGAGGACGTCTATATGAAACTGTCACGCCCCAAATCCGGTTTTGACCGGACTCGAGACGTGACTAAAGATTTACGGTAAAAAAAGAAGAATAAAAATAAATAAAGTTCCAAATGATATAAAGCCTTCAAAAAGTAAGAGTCACAGCTCAGTCAGTGAAGTACAAAATCCAACATAAAAAGGGTACACGTCTCCAAAACTAGCTAAACCCTCAACAACTCCCCAAGCTCCGAGAGTCCGGCTAGTACTGCTCCCGCTCAACACCTGAAACATCACAAAGACAGGAGGGGTGAGCTTACGCTCAGTAGGGAAAATGCATAACCAAGGCGACCTTTCAGTTTAATAAACAGGAGTTCACAAGTTTATTCAAATCTTAATAAGACGAGAAATCAAAGGATGATGAAATACGGAGGCAAACCGAATGTTTAACAATTTCAAAGAGTCAACAATAATCATAGGGAAAATTAAGGGAATCAATGTATTTCTTTGAAAATCAATAGAAAGCAGAACGTCCAATTAATGCCGTGGGACATGAAGTCGCCACCCTCCGATCCACAATACTCGTTGTGTCATGTCGGATTTTCCCTCGGTCCAGAGGAGACGCATAACGTCACAAAGATGCATAACGTCGAGAATATCGGTAACAACCCCTGAGGGCGCTTATCGTCGGCATTCTCGTAAACGTCTCCAAAGGACCATATGTCATAGGGAACCAAGGTATTGCTCCCGCATGATGCATACACTCGGGTGAAACAACAAGTAATCAATCCCCGCAGGGTAAACCATCCAATTGCCCCGCAAGGTCCAATAATTAATGTCCCGCAGGGTCCACAACCATTGCCCGCAGGCTCAATAACCAATGCCCCGTAGGGTCCATAACCATTGCCGCAGGCTCAATAACCAATGCCCCGCAGGGTCCATAACCATTGCCCCGCAGGATAAATCAACCAATGCCCCGCAGGGTCCATAACCAATCAATATCCCGCAGGATCAACCAGACAATGTCCCGCAGGGTCCATAATCACTCAATCAATAAGACAAATTCACCAACACACATCACAAGGGATTCATACCCACAATTACACTTACCATCAAACTTACCATCCGCACTCCATCGGTCTATCACTTACCCGATCATATCCTTTAGCACAACCAATTACACTCAAACATTCATCCAACCATTCAATCATTCAAGCATGCCTTCGATCACATAAACATCCAAGCATTCGTATTTGACATTTAAATCATCTAGTTGTATTAGAATCTTAACTTATCCAAACTAGGCAACCAAACATGTGAAGCTAACACAACTAATCCGAGGGCTCATCACAGCCTCTCTACCAGTAAATCAATTCTCAAGTATTGAAAGCGAGTTACACTAGTGATTCACATCCTAATCATGCTTACTAGACACGTCCGACTATTAGTAATTGAAAGACATTTATTCTAGCTATTCGCATCCTATATGCAATTCTAGGACCTTTCCGATTTTATTAACCTAATAGGCATACTAGTATTGAAATACACGAGGAGTTAGGACTTTCCCTACCTTGTGGTCTTCCTCTAACAATACTCTGCTGAAAAGTACGATTAGCCTCTTCTCCGTTCTTCACACGGGTCCCAGAGTGGTCTTCGTCCCTCTAGCTCGGTTCCAAGGCCTTCCCTCCTTTCGAGCTCGGTCTCCCGGTCTTGGACCACAAAAAAACCAAAATTAGTAACCCTACGGAGTGCTCCTCAACCAAAAATACAGAACAATCCTCAAGTAATAGAAACAAAGTCAAAGGAATGATCTATGAATCGAAATGAACTCAAAAGGAAGGGTTTTGGTTCTGAAAATCTGATCTGGAATGAGGTCCGGACCGTATCGCGGGCCGTGCTAGAACCTGGCGCGGACCGTATCACAGACTAACTGGTAACCAGCACAGACCGTGCGACGCACCGGCACGGAGTTTGACACGGACCGTGTGAGGTTCTGTGCCGGACTCACGCCCGTTCCGCGCCGCACACCGTGCCGGTAACTGGCCCGTTCCGTGCGGCCTGCCGTGCCGGCACATGGCCCGGTCCGGGTCACGTTCCGTGCCAAACCTGACCAGAGCCTTCCCCCTTCTTCCCCAGCTCGGATTCCACGAAAATCACTCCATACACTCCATTTCCAGCTCCAAGCAACTCCAAAATAATCACCAAAAGTCTCCAATCGTCAATACCTTCAATGGGTTCATCAAAACTTCAACCAAGCACAATCAAAACAACTTAACTTCACTAATTCTTCTCCAAAAAACAACCAAAAGAGCTAGTTCTTCAAGCTCAAGCCAAACCCACAAAAACCCAAACTAGAAAGTGGATGGAAAGGGAAGTTAAGAGCATCCATACCTTTAGGATGTGTAGGAGATGAAGCTAGTAAGCTCTAGGAGGAGGAATGGTGAAAGGATGAGCCAAAAATCCTCCCTTTGCTCTCTTTCTTCTTGCTCAAGCCAAGAGCTTCTCCCTTTCTCTCCCTCTATCAAAACTCAGCTGCAACAAAGAGTAGAATGGCTGAATTATCTACAACAATTGCCTTAAATGACCTAAAATCTAAATGACCAAAAGCCCCTTTCAAGTTTTATCCACCTAAAGGATTTAAGGAGGGTCAAAAGGTCATTTCAACTCATTTTCTTCTCATCCAAGCCTTTAATTCCATGTGGCATTGTGGGATCCACTTTCTTTTAATAAAATTCCAGCAGTCCAATTTTAATCGGAAAAAGTCGATAAAAAGTCTGAGTTTGACCAAAAGTTGACGTTACAAAATTATAGTCTAACTGAAGGAAATGGCCTAACTAAGCTAGCCGTGATGACGGCTAAGCCTTTTGGGCCCCGGAAATGTCCCGAATGACTTCCGGAGTCATCGGTTGACTTTTCCAGCCGAAAGTCAAACTTCGTCGAAGTCCACCAGTTCGACCGGGATCGACCAGGGGCGGTTCTTACAGAAACTACCACCAAGTTTGGGCCGAAAGGGGGAGACTTGTCACACCCCAAATCCGGTTTTGACCGAACTCGAAACGTGAACTAAAATATAATCATAAATAAAGTAAGTTTAAATGAAATAAGCTCCCACGATGGTTCAAACTCATAAATCCTGATAAAAAGAGTCAAATGCTCGAGTACCACAATAAAACGAAGTTTAATACAAAGAAGGTACGTCACTAAACAACCCACAAATAAGGACTCTCGCCAGGCTCCCCAGCTCTAAGACGTCCTCTAAACCGACTCACGGTCGAAACCTGTAAAACAGTAATGAAGGGGGGTGAGCTTTCGCTCAGTAGGAAAAAGTAGTTAAGGGGGTGAGATATCCGCTCACCACCACGGGTAACCGTCCAATTAGGGCATACTAGTAAGCACAATAAATACGAATCAATTAAACAAGTAACTCAAGATAGCGCTTGACCCTCGCTCGGGTGCAACCCGTAAATCAACTTTGACACTGAACCAGACTCATACATTTCTTTTCAACTATGCTCTTAGCACCCGTCACCTAACAATGCTCAATGGACAACGCATCTCACGACCGACCACACGTGCGAACTCGCACAACAATACACAGAACTCAAGTATAACTGTATTTCAAATTCACAGAAGATCACGTAGCATGCACAAGCAGTCACAACAGTCAACACAAAGTAATATCATTAACAATCACTGCCACATATGGTATTCCAGAGCAATGCGCCGGCCATCAACAACCCGACTTATCACGTCGTCCGAACTCACATCGGCCTGGACATCTTCCCGGAACACGGCTCCTCGGGGTAACTCATAATATAGCGGACTGGAATCCTCCGTCGATCGGGTATATCTTCCCGTAACACGGGGCAAAAATCACATCACACATACCATCCCGGGGTAAGATATAAACATTGCTCTGGAGCCCCTCCTCGTCTCTAGATCCCCAGTACCGTAATCGCACATGCAACACAGGTATCGCACCAGAACCAATCCTCGGCCTGGATATCCTATACCGGAATCCTCCACGGTATAGATATCATACCGGAAGCCTCGGTCTTGATATCTATATCGGAAGCATCCATCGATATAGATATCGGATCGGAACACACCGCCTCGGAACATATCGTGCCAGAACTGGCACAACATCAGTCACGATATCGGACCGGAACAACATCCTCAAACATATCATACCGAACACATCATCGGTCTAGATATCCTATACCGGAATCCTCCGTCGGTATAGGTATCATACCGGAACACATCATCGGTCTAGATATCCTATACTGGAATCCTCCGTCGGTATAGGTATCATACCGGAACACACGGTATATCATTACCAAACAATCTTACCGAGACACATCACATCGGTCTATCAATCACTCGATCATATCACAAGGCAGTAGTTCACGTCATACCAAACATATCATACCAAACATATCATACCAACATATCATACCGAGCATATCATATCATGATCCTCGATTCAACAACGGATATACCATATATCAACATTACAAGTCATCAATCACAACAACACAGCCAACACGCAATCCTACGGGCCCAACCAGGGACCCACATGTGATACTACAACACGACAATTCCCACACTTACGAGCACGACCTGGCCCGCAAGTGGTTCCATCTTTATATGACTACGCTAGTTATTCACATCCTACATACGATTCTATATTATACCGATTGTTCATAACCTATATGCATACTAGTAACTTTCCGTAATTAAACCGGTATTCGCTACTTTTCCTTACCTCAACCGCTATCCAATCACGAACCAATACGAGTCGCCTAGTAGCCTCCGCCGTCGTGCTCGGGAACAACGTCTAAGATCACAAAGTAGTACGAGAATTAATAATAATTCAATGGCGGTTTAAAGAGAAACACCCAAACAAATCCCCAATTACTCAACTTGTCAAAATAGGCCCAGAATGGCCCATTTCGCCCGGCTTGGCGAATCTGCCCGGGATCGGGAAAACGTCCCTCGGGGCTCCGAAAATTTCCATTTTCGTTTCTATCAATCCTAATTAAACTCACGTGTTCCAACGCACTTGGCGGAATTAATTTCCGATATCCGAGCGTGCTAATTCCGCAATTAAAGTTTCTAACTACAATTTACGAATTTCCACAAATCCTAACTCCCTATTTCTCAATATAAGTCGGTAATCTACAATGACACACTCCGATCTTTTAATACCGATAAATTAGCTTCAAAATCCTCACATTTTCTTTAGAAAATTCCAAAAACACAAATTACTATTTCCTTTGATTTTTATTTATACCCCATTCAAGAAAGATAAAAAAAAAGTTGTATGAAATTACGCCATAATTACCCCTTGAACCCTAGCCACCCTTGTTGTTGCTGTTACATGGAACATATGGATCATTTGATGCTCCATACAACCCTTCACCGACAGAATCAATCAAAAAAGGCTGATGCTCAAGCCGCCTCCAACTTCTCTGTCGCCTCTTTCAATTTAATATCAATTGATCATTAATGAACAATTCCTCAATGAAGCCGCTGCCCACAAGGACTTACTGTCCACGAAATGCCCAAAAACAAAGGAGGATCAAATGCTTCTCTTTTTACTGCAGCCAGGCACACAAGAATGGCAGCCACAACCAAACAAGCAAAGCTTTTGCTTGCTCTATGTCCCAGACGAGCCGCACACCCCAAAAGAAACGAACAGCTCCATCTTTTTCACTGTTCATCCGCTCCTCATATGTGCCATATTGTTCTAATATATAGCAGTATAAAGAATGGGTTTAAGTGAGGTGGCAAATGGGCCAAACTCATGGGCCTTTGGGCCATGGCATTTTGAGAAAAAAAAAAACAATCTCCATCTTGGCGATAAAGCCATAAAAGCTCCACTTGCTCGTCGTTCTCCACCGGGTCATAAAGACCCCACCCCGAAGGGTCCTTTTCCACATCACAAATATCTCAACCCAAATCAAATTAATTCGATAAATCCCCTAATTTGACCCCGTTTGGCCATGATTTAACTTTTTCGCAAAAGTACTCATTTGAAAGAAAACGACCCAACTAATCTAACCGTAATGACGGCTAAGCTTTTTGGGTCACGGAAAGGTCCCGAATGACTCCCGGAGTCATCGGTTGACTTTTCTGGTGGAAAGTCAACTTTTGCCAAATTTCACCGGTTCGACCGGTGTCGACCGGGGGCGGTTCTTACAATCTATCCCCCTCAAAGAAATTCCGTCCGCAAAATTTATAACAAATGTACCTCAAGGGTCGAACAGGCTGGGGTACTTCGCGCGAACCTCATCCTCGCGCTCCCAGGTCGACTCTGGTCCGTGGTGCCGCCGCTGCACCCGTACCAATCGGATAGTCTTGCCACGCAAGACCTGCTCCCGCACATCCAGAATCCTGACCGGTTGCTCCTCATACGAAACATCCTCAGCTACCTCGATGTCCATCCACTCAATGACGTGTGAGGGGTCCGCAATGTACTTCCGCAGTTGGGAAACGTGGTAGATGTTATGAACAGTCCCAAGCTGCGGTGGTAATGCAAGACGGTAAGTAACGACTCCCACTCTGCCCAAGACCTCAAAAGGTCCGATGTACTACGGGGCCAACTTGCCTCCGCCGCGGTTGAACCGTACCAGCCCCTTCCCCGGGCTCACCTTCAGGAATACATGATCACCGACTGCGAACTTGTGAGGTCGGCGCCGTCTGTCAGCATAACTCTTCTGTCGACTCTGCGCGGTCCACAATGTTGGGTCTCGAGGTAGGGTTGGAGATGAACCAACTCGCAGCGGAAAATCAATGAAAACCAAGAGACAATTAGAACCATGAAACAACTAACAAAGAATGGATTAACAAGAGAAAAATTCAGCACTAGTTCTTACCAAAACAAGAACACCGGTTAACGAATGATTGGCTTGAGTCTCCAAGACGCCTACGTATCCACATGGGAATCAAAGCCACGTAGTTCTTCTCTTTGAGGACTCAAGAACACAAACATGGAGGTGGAAACTAGCCAAACCCGAAATGGCCATGGAAGAGGGAGAGAAAATTTGTTTCCTATTCTTGTCTTGTGTTTGTTATGTTGAAAAAAGATGACTTAAACATAACAAAACCCATACTTGTCCAACTAAAGGCATGGGACAAGTATGGTGTCAAGTAAGGTGTAAATAGGACAAAGTATGGCAAGACAAGATTGGGTTAGGTGGTGAATCACCAACACCTTAATCCTTGTCTTGCTTACTTAGTACTAATTAATCAAGACTTGATTAATTAGTTGCATGGGCCTTGGTTGCATGGGCCTTTCATGGGCCTCTTGGAACATGGCCCGTGGCCATTTCCAACGAGGTCCCGTGATTCGCTCATCGCCTCCATGCCTTCCATACCGGAAATGTCCAACATTATCCGACGCGATCAATCCCAAGACTCCAAGCCTTGTCTCGATCTGTGAAGTCCTATTCACTTACGGGCACATGACCCAAAACCCAGTTTTGGTCATGTCCCGAGACAACTCCCTTTTGGCCATTCTCCATAAATGTGTCAATGAGTTTCATCCTCCGGTGTGACCCTTAGGTTTATGCATGTCAATAGATCAACGTAAAATCCCATTTTACTTGATCCTATTTAAGTGGCAACTAACGAGACTTTAGTATTGCCTGACACTACATAACGAATCGACCCTGTCGATTCTAACCTTTCCGTCGTCCCTGTCATTATCCTTTTATCTCCGATATCCTGATTGAGATAAGGCATAGAGCCGTCATCCTTATTATTCTCAATCACCGTTCCTTGATATGTGAGATGACTGAAGATATGATACCCAGTATCATGTGCATGGCCATGCTATTCTTTCAGTCACTCTCGATCAAGCGGCCGAGAACCGATATCTTTCCCATACCTTAGTATGAGGGATAAATCCCTTAGCCGTCTTTCGTGTCACTCATGTAGTCCGTCCCCAAGCCAATCCTGGCCGTTATGGAAGCCCTGTTACGGACAACGTTAGGCTCAGGTCAAACTCAGTTGTTGACTACATAGCGATCACAAAGACTCCTTGGTCTAAGGATACATGACAAGCTACAACACTGAATATGTTCATGACTTAATCTATGGCACATATTCAGGGCGGGTCGTCCAATATCATGTCCCACATGATATCTATGATCAGACTCCGGAATCCCATTCCAATGACTAACAGAACGTAAGCCATAAAGAGCCATCTTTCATACTAGTCGCTTCTAGTGAAGCTTTGTTGACTAGGGACCCATCGAGTGTGATCTATCTCGATCTATGGTTCTATTCGCATGGTGGGCATAGATCAGAGCACACATCGATATATTACTCCAACACATAAGTAATATAAAGTCGCTTTAATTTTATTGCTAATGATGATATATACATTTGGACATTTAGGATTGAACTACGGGCACTAAGACTAACAATCTCCCACTTGCCCTAGTTCCAATCTAAACTCCAATATGTCCCCATCGACTTTACATGTCTAACATGTTCAGGCAGTGACACTGCCTTAGTCAAAGGGTTGGCTATGTTATCATCTGTTGCAATATCGGTTATCTTCACTTCACCTCAGTTCAGTATTTATCTGATGAGGTGGATACGCCGCAGTACATGTTTGGATTTGTTATACGATCTAGGCTTTTAGCTTGCGCAATGGCCCTTGTGTTGTCGCAAGATGGATTCACCGGGCTGGATGGGTTTTTAATTACACCCAGCCCTGCCATGAATTTCCAAATCCACATAGCCTCTTTAGCTGTCTCTGCAGCATCCATGTACTTGGCCTCTGTCGTAGATTCGGCAATGATATCTTGCTTTACGCTCTCCCAGCTAAAGCTCTGCCATTCAGCGTAAACACATATCCTGATTGACTTCTAAAGTCATCTGGATTTGTCTTGGAAAACTAGCGTCTACTCATCCTTCGACGACTAGTTCAGCATCATCTTTCCCCCGGGTTAGAATGATGTCTACTGGTACAACATAAGGCTTACGAGACGTCTGGTCTCATACATGTCATGGCATATATGATCGATCCTGCCCCCAGGCGCATAGGATTCTCATCATCCTTTTCAGCTCATCAGGTGTCTTAGGACACTGAGTCTTGCTGAGATGAATGCCATGACTAGTGGGTAAGAGTCCTTTCTTTGAATCGAGCATTAAGAACCTACTCAATGCCTTGTTCACATAGGTTCCCTGACTTAAATCCAAGACCCTCTTGGTGCGATCTCTACATATCTTAATCCTTAAGATATGAGAAGCATCGCCTAAGTCCTTTATTGAAAAACACTTCCTCAACCAAGCTTTAGTCTCGTGCAAGGTTGGGATGTCGTTTTCAATGAGAACCAGAAAGGTAATATTGCTCCCACTAGCCTTCTTATAAACGCAAGATTCATCCTCGTT
The DNA here is from genome assembly GCA_963921825.1 of Erodium maritimum. Taxonomy (NCBI): domain Eukaryota; kingdom Viridiplantae; phylum Streptophyta; class Magnoliopsida; order Geraniales; family Geraniaceae; genus Erodium; species Erodium maritimum. The sequence goes on from OY997591.1 coordinate 54,679,540, forward strand.
CTTGATTAAGCCAAATCCAATTACAGCTTCATCAAAACGAAGGATCCAACTCCGAGAAGTTCGTTTCAATCCATAAATGGATTTCAACAACTTATAAATCTTTCCTTTATTCTTCGGATCGTCAAAACCTTTGGGCCGAGACATACAAACGTACTCAGTCAAATTTCCATTTAGGAAAGCGGTTTTGACATCCACTTGCCATATCTCGTAATTATGATACGCAGTTATGTCAAGAAGAATTTGGATCGATTTTGACCATAGCCACTAAGGAGAAGGTTTCCTCATAGTCAATCCATTGGATCTGCCTATAACCTTTCGCCACCAGTTGAGCTTTGTAGGTCAGAGGGTTGCCGTCCATGTCCATCTTCACCTTGAAGATCCATTTGCATCCTATGGTCCTCACACCATTGATGGGATCAACCGGTTCCCAGACTCGGTTGTCCGACATGGATTGCATTTCCTCCCTCATGGCTCCCAGCCATAACTCGGAGTTGGGCCCATCCACGACTTCCTGAAAGGTGGCTGGATCATCGTGATCCACCATGACTTCATTGTCACCTCCGGATACCATATCTTGGAGGTGGAAGATTGATCCTTTCAAATCGCCTTGGACCTTCCGGAATTGTAACAGGAATTGTTTCTTACTCTACGACAATCTCTAGCTTCTTTCTACTGGGTTGCCAATTGGTTTAGACAGATCTGTACCATCCTGAATTTCTTCGAGATGCACAGTCCTCCCAATGACGTCTTTGGAAACAAAACTCCTTTTCCATAAAGACCCCACCCCATGCGATGAACACCATGTTCTCACTGGGATTGTAGAAGTGGTATCCCCTTGTTGCTTTGGGATACCACACGAAGGTGCATATCTCAGATCTTGGTTCGAGCTTAGTCGAAACCAAATGTTTCACATAAGCCTCGCAACCACAAATCTTTAGGAAGGACAAAGTGGGCATCATCCCATTCCATTTTTAAAATGGTGTCCCTTCCACACCCTTGTCGAAGCCCGATTCACTATGAATGCGGTCGTCTCTAGAGCATAACCCCTGAAAGAGATTGGGAGATCAGTCCAACTAATCATGGAACGGACCATTGTCTAACAATGTCCGATTTCTCCGTTTGGCTACACCTTTCAACTACAGTGTCCCAGGAGGAGTCCATTCCAAAAGGATCCCATTCTCTTTTAGATGATCTAATAACTCTGTGGTCAAGTATTTTCCACCTCGATCCAATCGAAGTGCCTTAATACCTTTGTCGAGCTGGTTTTCTACTATAGTCTTAAACTCTTTGAATTTATCAAAAGCTTCAGACTTATGTCTCACTGAATAGACATAACCATATTTACTGTAATCATCAGTAAATGTGATAAAGTAGCTAAAACCCCTCCTGGCAAGTGAACGTATTGGTCTACACACATTCGAGTGTATCAGCCCCAATAATCCACCCGCCCTTTCATCGCGATCGATAAAGGGCACTTTAGTCATTTTGCCCATCAAACAAACCTTGCACCTATCGATCGAATGGAATTCGAATGAACCTGAAAGCCCGCACTTCTGAAGTGCTGATAGGCGCTTCTTGTTTATGCGACCCAAATGACAGTACCATAACAGAGTTAGGTTTAAATCGTTGGATTTAGACCTCTTGGTATTAACGGAATATATAGAACTTGAGGCATTGTTACCCATATCTAATATGTACAATCCTCCAACCATGTCAGTACTGGTATAAAACATATCATTGCATAGAACATTGAAAACTCCATTTCCAATATTAACATTATATCCTTCCTTGTCAAACACGGATACAGATATAATATTCCTACTAAAAGTAGGTATGCAATATACATTATACAATACTAAGACAAGGCCTCTTGGCAAAGCAAGACTCATGGATCCTACAGCAGTTGCCACAACTCTGAGGTCCATTTCGTGCTTTCCAAATCTCTCCTACTTTCAGCCACCATATATTAGTGCATGTGTGAGATTCAGTCATGGTATCTAATACCCATGAATCTTTGGAAGTAGAGAGATGTAGCTCTATAGAGTTAATACCGAATGAAGGCACGATCCCACCGCCCTTCCTTAGATCATCCAGGTTTCCTGATGAAGGCGCAGTCCTACTGCCCTTCTTCAGATCATCCAGGCTATTTGATGAAGGCGCAGTCCCACTGCCCTTCTTCAGATCAGCCGTGAACTTCCTGTAATCCCGGTTCCAATGACCAGGCTGTTGGCAGTAGAAGCAGACATTCTCAGGTGTCTCATCTTTCCTGCCAAGTGCGCATGGGCCCAGCCCATGCCACTTCCAATTCCCTTGTTGACCATCAGAATATCCTTGGATCCCAGATCCCTGAGATATTCTTCTCAGCAGTTAATGACACTTCATGTAACTCTGATATGGTCTTAGAGACAGCCTTGTCAAGGACATATTCTTTGCGTTCAGACTTGAGGACTATCCTCAAAATTCTGTACCAGTCCAAATAGTTTGTCCCATTTAGCTTGACCCTGTCAAGAATGGTTTTTAATGACAAACTATTAATGTTCGCTGAATTTGCCATTTGATCTACAACAGATAAAATTCAATCAGTAAACTGAATAAATTTTATGAAGATCAAGCTTAAACACCAACAATCAATTCTAAACCTTTAGAATTTGAAACCAAGATCCTTGATTCACTCGATTAAGCTGAACTAATGCTCACCACTTAATCGAGCTATGTAGGTAGGACTCCATCCAATCACATCCAATGTGACTCTTGGCTAGGGTATGTACTTATGTACACGACTTACCCTATCTGTTACCCTAGCTCAACCTCAGGCCGAGAATCGTAGTCGGGTCCACCAATTTTCAACTATGGCTCGTCACTATGTAGGTGCTCCGCTAATGCGCACGACACCCACATATGTCGTCCAAACCTACTACCCCGCTTTCCCATGGATGCTCCGCTAATGCGCACGACACCCATAGGACGGGGAGGTAGTAAGGTGTTGATAATTGGGAGGTATCGGACATGACCCGTTTTTACTTGTCCGGTTGTGTTTAAAACTTTGACACATCCTAGATGCGATGAGCACATCAACTACATTCCAAATGCAATGATGCCTCAAATTACATCCAATGTAATTCTTCCTTCGAACCCATCAACTACATCCAATGTAATGACGATTCTAAGGGTTCACACACAAGGATTAAAATTCCAATTTTATCTTTGCATGTGAGGTGATATGCTCGGTAAATAAAGTTAAGCATGCAATTCTAAAACACATAGAATTAATCATGCATAAACTAAACCAAGCATAAAGCGATAAATGTGCACATAATAGCCCCCTAAACTAACTCCCACTAGCTTCTTGAGCTCCACCGACTCCAAGCCGATGCCAACACCCGAAAAGCCACCAAATGACCTTTTCGCCCTTTCTTCGTCTTGAGTAAAATATTACAATTTAATACACGACTCGCAGGTCGGGAATAAATAAATATTACAAACAAGTGGTTCGACGACCACACCTTGAAAGAATAATTACACGCTAACTCTAACGGCTCGCAGGCCGTGAAAAGCGATAAATAATTAAATTGAGCTCGGGGCTATTATGTACACCATGCCAACATCACATCACACATCGTGTTATCAAACAAGAATGTTATCAAACATCATGTGATTTTCCGGTTTTAATTAATAGCCAAGTTTCGAAATTTTTTTGATGCTCGGTTTATCGAAACCGTTCAAAAATGAAACTTTTGAACATTTGATCTTCGAGTTCATCATGACGGTTCCAAACTCGTCATAACTAACAAAACGGTTTAGCCTTGGCATATCAACCATCCAATGGTCATGCTTGGCCTAGCTCCGTCCAACGGAGCCCCGTTCGGTCCCGGTTTCGGCTCCCCGAGAGTCCCGCTCCCGAGACCCGAAAAATCAAATTTTTTTCAAAATTTCCAGATTTGAAATAATTTTCAAAAATTCATTTTACATGCATTAAATCCATAAACAATAATTTAAAACATGTTATCAAACAATTTAGCAAAACAACATGCCAAAAACGAAACTTTCAAGCAAAACCGAAACTTTGAACACCGTCTTGTGAATCCCGAAGGTAGCACGGCTCTGATACCACTGTTGGGTCTCGAGGTAGGGTTGGAGATGAACCAACTCGCAGCGGAAAATCAATGAAAACCAAGAGACAATTAGAACCATGAAACAACTAACAAAGAATGGATTAACAAGAGAAAAATTCAGCACTAGTTCTTACCAAAACAAGAACACCGGTTAACGAATGATTGGCTTGAGTCTCCAAGACGCCTACGTATCCACATGGGAATCAAAGCCACGTAGTTCTTCTCTTTGAGGACTCAAGAACACAAACATGGAGGTGGAAACTAGCCAAACCCGAAATGGCCATGGAAGAGGGAGAGAAAATTTGTTTCCTATTCTTGTCTTGTGTTTGTTATGTTGAAAAAAGATGACTTAAACATAACAAAACCCATACTTGTCCAACTAAAGGCATGGGACAAGTATGGTGTCAAGTAAGGTGTAAATAGGACAAAGTATGGCAAGACAAGATTGGGTTAGGTGGTGAATCACCAACACCTTAATCCTTGTCTTGCTTACTTAGTACTAATTAATCAAGACTTGATTAATTAGTTGCATGGGCCTTGGTTGCATGGGCCTTTCATGGGCCTCTTGGAACATGGCCCGTGGCCATTTCCAACGAGGTCCCGTGATTCGCTCATCGCCTCCATGCCTTCCATACCGGAAATGTCCAACATTATCCGACGCGATCAATCCCAAGACTCCAAGCCTTGTCTCGATCTGTGAAGTCCTATTCACTTACGGGCACATGACCCAAAACCCAGTTTTGGTCATGTCCCGAGACAACTCCCTTTTGGCCATTCTCCATAAATGTGTCAATGAGTTTCATCCTCCGGTGTGACCCTTAGGTTTATGCATGTCAATAGATCAACGTAAAATCCCATTTTACTTGATCCTATTTAAGTGGCAACTAACGAGACTTTAGTATTGCCTGACACTACATAACGAATCGACCCTGTCGATTCTAACCTTTCCGTCGTCCCTGTCATTATCCTTTTATCTCCGATATCCTGATTGAGATAAGGCATAGAGCCGTCATCCTTATTATTCTCAATCACCGTTCCTTGATATGTGAGATGACTGAAGATATGATACCCAGTATCATGTGCATGGCCATGCTATTCTTTCAGTCACTCTCGATCAAGCGGCCGAGAACCGATATCTTTCCCATACCTTAGTATGAGGGATAAATCCCTTAGCCGTCTTTCGTGTCACTCATGTAGTCCGTCCCCAAGCCAATCCTGGCCGTTATGGAAGCCCTGTTACGGACAACGTTAGGCTCAGGTCAAACTCAGTTGTTGACTACATAGCGATCACAAAGACTCCTTGGTCTAAGGATACATGACAAGCTACAACACTGAATATGTTCATGACTTAATCTATGGCACATATTCAGGGCGGGTCGTCCAATATCATGTCCCACATGATATCTATGATCAGACTCCGGAATCCCATTCCAATGACTAACAGAACGTAAGCCATAAAGAGCCATCTTTCATACTAGTCGCTTCTAGTGAAGCTTTGTTGACTAGGGACCCATCGAGTGTGATCTATCTCGATCTATGGTTCTATTCGCATGGTGGGCATAGATCAGAGCACACATCGATATATTACTCCAACACATAAGTAATATAAAGTCGCTTTAATTTTATTGCTAATGATGATATATACATTTGGACATTTAGGATTGAACTACGGACACTAAGACTAACAATCTCCCACTTGCCGTCTGTCTATGGGTGGTACGCTGTGATGAGTAGGACCTCGGTCCCCAGTGCTCTCTGCAAACTCTCCCAAAACCTGGAAGTGAATCGAGGATCTCTGTCGGACACGACCGACACTGGAACCCCGTGGAGACGGATAATCTCACGGATGTACAGACGACTCAGCGCGTCAACGGTATCGGTCATCCTCATGGCTAGGAAATGAGCCGACTTGGTCAACCGGTCGACCACTACCCATACTGCATCATGTACTCTCGGCGATCTCGGTAAGCCGCACATGAAATCCATCATGACGTGCTCCCACTTCCACTGTGTAATCGGCAGTGGCTGTAATAAACCAGCGGGACGCTGATGCTCGGCCTTCACTTGCTGACAAGTGAGGCACCTCGAGACAAACTCTGCAACCGCTCTCCGCATCCCGCTGCACCAAAACTGTCGCCTGACATTCCGATACATCTTAGTGCCACCCGGGTGCACAGCAAGACCCGAGTGATGAGACTTTCTCAACACATCGTCTCTACAGCTGCGCGGCACAAACAACCCTCCTCGGTATCGCAAACCCTGATCAGCACTCTGCTCCCAGCCTTTGGGCCATGACATTTTGAGCAAAAAAAAATAACAATATCCATATTGGCGATAAAGCCATAAAAGATCCACATGCTCGTCTTCCTCCACCGGGTCATAAAGACCCCACCCCGAAGGGTCCATTTCCACATCACAAATATCTCATCCCAAATCAATTTAATCCGATAAAGCCCCTAATTTGACTTTTTCGCAAAAGTACTCATTTGAAAGAAAACGACCCAACTAAGCTAACCGTAACGATGAATAATCTTTTTAGGTTCCGGAAAGGTCCCGAATGACTCCCGGAGTCATCGGTTGACTTTTCCGGCGGAAAGTCAATTTTTGCCAAATTTCACCGGTTCGACCGGTGTCGACCGGGGGCGGTTCTTACAAGACTCGAGTGTGTCACCTACACAAATAATTTTACGACCTCAAGCAAGCCTCTCGAAAATGGTTCTTGAAGTTATCATCGGCTTTGAAGCAAGGTGGTTTCATTCAATCATGGTCAGACTATTCATTATTTGTACGAAATCATAAAGGTACTTTTACCGCTTTGCTTATTTATGTTGATAACGTAATAGTTGCTGGAAACAATATTCATGAAATTATTTCAACAAAAGAATTTCTTGCAAGACATTTCAAGCTTAAGGATTTGGGATTACTCAAGTTTTTCTTAGGAATTGAAGTTGCTAGATCTATGAAGGGTATTGTTTTGTCGTAGAGAAAATATGCTTTGGATGTACTTGAAGACGCAGGGTTTCTTGCCTCGAAGCTAGCACGAGTGCCCTTTGAGTCAAGCGTACAATTGGACAAAAGCACGGAAGGGCGACTTCATAATCCCTCACAGTACAAACGTCTAGTGGGTCAGCTCATATATCTAACCATAACGAGGCCAGACCTTACCTATGCAGTACACATCCTATCACAATACATGGACAAGCCTCGTATTCCCCATCTCGAAACAACACATCACGTGTTAAGGTATATCAAGGGCACATCAGGGCAAGGAATCATGTTACCAACGTCAGGAGAATTGCAAGTTAAGCCATACTGTGACGTCGACTGGGCAAGGTGTCTAGATACCCGCAGATCAACCACAGGGTTTTGCGTCTTCTTAAGAGGAGCACCTATTTCATGGAGATCAAGGAAGCAACAAACAGTACCGAGGAGAACCGCCAAGGTAGAGTACATGTCGATGGCGGCAACATGTTATGAGGTCACTTGGATCGCTAGCTTATTGCGAGATCTTCATGTCCATCTACGATCTCCGATCAAGCTATTTTGTGACAACAAGGCGGCAATTCATATCGCATCAAATCCAGTTTTTCATGAGAGAACCAAACACATCGAGATAGATTGTCATGTTGTGAGAGAGAAGGTTGAACAAAGACTTTTCACCACACATCATGTTCGAACAGACGAGCAGCCATCAGATCTATTTACAAAACCCTTGATAACTAAACAATTCACTTTTCTCTTATCCAAGTTAAGTGTAATCAACGTACACTCCAACTTGAGGGGGAATGTTAAGAATAGGAAATAGGCAATCGTTTAATTGTGATTACCAAGACTTAAATGTAATTAGTTAGAACAATACTAGATTGTAGGATTAGATTGATTCTCCTTGATCCTCTCTTGCACGTTAGGTTCCTTGTATGGAAAGTGTTTATATACACATGCTCTGTGTAAGCAATTGTAACATGCACATAATCAATACACCAAAGCTTATTTTTGTCTCTCTCTCTCTCTTCTAAAATCTCACAGATAAGGTCGTCTTTTTGGTCATGGACAATACTTTAAAGTAGGTTTTAACATTAAACATCATTCTAATATTAAATTAAAATATTAAAAATTTATTTGAACTTCTTTATATTTTTTGGGATGAAAGGTGGAAAATTCATTACTTTTAATATTAGCTACAAAAGAATGCATCATGAGGAGTCCCTAACCACGAAATAAAAGAGTAATTATACTGTAAAGAGTCTTAGTAGGTCTCTTTACAAAAAAATCTGAGACAAGTAATCCGATATAACCGGTATTGGGAGTGCCATAAAGGTATACTGAAAATAGAACTAAGTTATGATTAAACTAATGATTGTTGCTCAAGGTGTAGCCCTCATGCTCTTTTCGTTGTATTAAAACGAACCTGCGATCATTGATCTCATGAGGATGCGGAGCTTAATTCAGAGACCCGTCCCAAGGCCAGTCCCTAGAGCACTGAATTCCTTTCATTCCTCTATGCGGGCCAGCTTGCCCGCCCTGTCCTGATTGTCCGAGGGTTCTCCAGTAGACCCTCTCTTAATTCCCCCGGGTCCTGCTCCAATACCAGACTCAGTTCCAGCTCCAACTCTAGTTCTATCTATGTGCCCAGACAGGAACGTGGTAATGGTTTTCCCATTACCCGAGAGCCGACCGATTACTAGGTTCATCCAACCTGGGTTGGCCGATCGGCCCGTTCCATTAGGTGCAGTAGCCGAGGATACTATTGGGCTCCCGCCCCACGACAAGGCCGCCTTAGGTTCAGTAGTCGAGGATACCTTCTTCTGAGATGCATGATCATCCCAATCTGTGGCATATACCTTGGTTTGACGGTCCTTCGGGAATTTCAACATCGAGGAATAAAACCAAGGTGTACCCACCACCTCCCTGTCACACTCGGCCACCATGTTGCTTATCATCCCATAGTTATAACAAAAAGAGGGTAATTTTGTATAGGTAAGTGTGACACAAACCGGGTCAGAAAATTCCCAAAAGCGAAGTAGGAGGTGCCTTCGAAGAGGGCGCTCCATAGGATGCCAAAACGAACCTTTATTGCTCCTCCCCAACATGTACCCCACTAATCGCATGGGACATGGACACAAAGTCCCGTTGTTGCACTAATCGCCTCTCCAATGGATTTGGTACGAACCAAATGAGGGAGACCCCGGGCATGCACCCATAGTTGGATCCTATCCAAGGTGGGGGTTCCCTAGCCATCGGGTTCAGGTCACCCAAAAATAGTGGTCTCCTATCGAAGCACCATGGTTCATTGTCCCGAACCCATGCCCGGACTCTCTCCGTCTCAAAGAAAAATCCGTAGGTCCCTAGTCTGATGTCTTTGACCACTAGTCCATCGACTGACTTACCCCATGCCTTAGTGATGATCCGAAGGAGGACATCTTTCCGGGACGGCTTAGACGACCACAACTTACCCATCATGGAAAACTGTTGCCTTGTCAGTATGGATGGGCTCACTGAGGTGTATGTTACCATCACCTCAACCTCTTCCTCTTCCTCCAAAGAGCAAGCCGAGAGACCATCCTGGATGTTGAGTAGTTGGGAGTCCAAACATTCCGGAAAGGGAGGCGCCACTGAGGAGAAGCCGGCTTCCTTGGGTATGAAGGTTCTACTTTGGTGGGCCATCCCTGGTGGTGATCTGAGCAGCGCCAGGTTCACAGGGACACGAGAAGCATTGGAGGGCCCGACCCCTTAATAGAGAGCAGTCATCTCCATCCTCCCTGGCTCCGACCTCCCCTGTTCAGTCATGAGGCCCTTCCCTTTAAGAAGGTCCCAAACCAGAGGGGGCAAGGAGTAGGCGGCGGGTACTATTGCAGACAGCGTAGTGCTGGTGGGAAGCACAACAACGACGATCAGATTAGATGCAATGATGGGGGGATCAGGTTCCACCGATGATTGGAGAGTAAGGAGTAGCGGCGCCTACAAATCCCCGGGATCAGGCGCCCTAGGCTTCAGCTCGACCGCGGGGGCGGCATGATAGAATTCACAAAAACCCTAGCGTTGCTTGTAGAGGAAGCTAGAGTTTGGTTCTTCAAAAGCCGACCCCGCCAAGCTTTACCTAGAGGGTCAGACGTACCGGGGATGAAGGCCACGACTGTCATAGTCAGAGGAGAAAGGAGAGACGTCGTGGAGGAGAGGGACAGAGAGACTAGGGCTGTAGAAGAGTGTTTGGGGTTTCTTCTGCGCCTCGATTTAATAAGAGGCCTCATGACCAACGAGGGGCGAGTGGAGGCACACATGGGAGAGACTGCACCAAGGCTGACTGCGATGGGACAAGACCGACGAGACTAGCTGCAGTCAGGTGGACGACAAGGATAAGAGACTCCAAAAGCGTGGTAGGGTTTTTTTAGAAATGAGGAGTATTCGACTTGCGAGAGAGCTGTTCTTAGTGCTACAGGTTATAATGTCATAAAATAAGAGTTACTTGAACTTCTCCTTAACATTAGATATCTGTCCCTCCTACCAAAAAAAACATTAAAACCAACAAAAAAATATTAAAATTTCAGCCAAACTCATAAATTTGAATGAACCCATCAAGTCGGCGAACGATATTGGTTTCAAACAGTAACAATCCATCACACAAAATACCTCATTTTTAACTCACACAAAGCCTGAAAATTGGCCAATGTTTCTCTTCAAATAGTGTATAACAATTACTAAATCAAGATCTTAAAATGTCGATGATAACATATTTCAACCCGCCAGCCTATGCATGACAGAATAACACAAACCCGACGGGTACCCAACGTTCCCGACCCGATTGGGCAGGGTATTGACCATGTATTGTTTTTATCGTGTAGGTTATTACCCGTTGACCGGGTACGGGTAGGGTTTGAGTTTGGCCCTACCCGCTCCGAAGCGACCCGATCTTATAACATATACATATTTATTTATAAAGAACTTTCGGATATAAACCGAAATTCAGGTGCGAAATATAAACCAATCTGGACCATTGATTTAGGGGATCAGACGACCATCGAAATTCAGGGGGGTTGATTGATTACGAAATCAATTACAAAGATATGCATTACTGATTTTGTCATTAATGATTTTTGTTTAAATCTATGCCTTTGATTTCACGACCCAAAGGCCTAAATTGATATTTTGTATTTCGTACGAAAGATACAAGTTTGTACTTGAATCTTATCATATATGTCGTAAAAAAATCAAACAATTGAATTATTGACTAATAATTCAAATGTTTAGAGATAATTAAAAAAGGCTGACCAATACCAAGAGATTCAAACAATTCGGGACGCTTGGTTGGAAGCTCGATGACCTGAGAAGATCGTACCAAAACATAAAGGTTCACCGCCAAATTCAAATAGAGAAGACAAACCAAAACTTACCTAAAAGGTAAATTATTTTGGTTCAACTTTCTTGCCATAGAATATAGTTTTAGTTATTCTTAAGCTTTATTTTAACAATCCCATTACCTCATAAATGATAAAGAACGGAACAATTATGATGAAGCAAAGTAAGGAACAATAAATTCTGTAAGACTTGTCCCGTAAGACATACAGATCCTTCTAAATGTTTCGTTCTTTCTAAAGCATAACTGAAACCAATATCTCCAAAATGGTGAAGGGTATGCAAACCTGAATGAGATCATCAAATTTTCAAAAAATATATTGATCCCAATCATATCAACTTCTTTCTATTCTCGCACTCAATCTCGAGTCAGAATCAAATTAATTGACCGACGAAATCATGTTATCAGACAATCAAAACATTAAATAGCACAACAATTTCGGATCCAACACCATAAGAAACATTGAACTGAAGCGAGGGATAGTGAAATCGATAGTGACCTATTTGATATTTAGGGAAAAAATGATGGTCGAAATTATTAGACCATCTCTACTGTCAATATACGACTCTTTATGGTTTATGTTATATTTAGTTATTAGAATGAGATTCCAGAGTCTGATCATAGATATCATGTGGGACATGATATTGGGCGACCCATTTTGAATATATGTTATAGATTAAGTCATGAATATATTTAGTGTCGTAGCTTGTCATGTGTACTTAGACCAAAGAGTTTTTGTGATCGCTATGCTGTAAACAACTGAGTTTGACTTGAGCCTATGTTGTCCGTAACAAGGCTTCCATAACAACTAAGATTGACTTGAGGACGAACTGCATGAGTGACACAAAAGGCAACTAAACGATTTATCCCTCATATTGAGGTATGAGAAATGCCAAACAGAAAATCAGGGTATCAAGACATGTGGTGTACCCTTAGATAGAGTTTGTAATTCTGGTTGGAGGTGCTTGTGAGGCATTCTCTAGGTTGTATCTCGAGGGTTGACCCTTATTCTTGTTTTCATTTTGAAAACTTGATCTATTATAAATGTTTGCCTTTCAAAAAAAAAATGCCAAACAGGATGTTGACACAAGACATGACCAAAAATGGGTTTTGGGTCATGTGCCCGTAAAGAATTAGGACTTTACGGATCGAGATAAGACTTGGAGTCTTGGGAATGTACAATCGGATAATGTTGGACATATTCGGGATAGGAGGCGTGGAGGCGGTGAACGCATCACAGGATGTTGTTGGGAATGGCCACATGCCATCACCAATGAGGCCCATGAGCGGAGCATACCACCAAGGGTCAATTGAAGTAATTAATTAAGTCTTGATTAATTAGTACTAAGTAAGCAAAACTAGATTAAGGTATTGGTTACTCACCACCAACTCCCATCTAATCTACACCATGCTTGCCATCATACTTGTCTTGTTTACACCATACTTATCACCATCCTTGTCCTATTTACAATTATTCTATTATGTTGATGGGAGAAGATGACTTAAGAGTCATCCTTTCAACAACATAGACATAAGAAACAAAGAGAAAAAGATCAACACTCTCTTCCTCCCTACAATTTGGTCCAAGACTTCTCCTAACCTCCAAATTGTGTTATTGAGTCCTCTAAGCTTAGAACTACGTGACTTTGATTCCTTGGAGGATATGTAGGTGTTTTGGAGACTCAAGCCAAATCATTCTTTACCCAGTGTTCTTGTTTTAGTAAGAAACTATGTTGAATTTTTGTCTTGTGATTCTAATCTTTGGTAGTTGTTTCATGGCTTACATGGTATCTTGGTTTCAATTTTTATTCCGCTCGAGTTGGTTCATCTCCTACCCTACCTCGAGACATAACATCCATAACAACTCTCATGGTGAGCCCCCGTTCTCTAGCCTCCAAGGATATTCCTTGGCCAGAGGCCCCACCCGAACGCAGATAAACCAATGGTCATGTAAGTACTCATACGATAGGTTCAAGAGAGACCTTACCTCATAATCCGAAACCTGAACCAGATTTAGCGGTGAAACAGTTGTACCACCACCAACTGTACTCGTACCCATATGAAGTCCCACCAACTTATGTAGCCCGCGTCATCCTCTAGTATCAGGCTCGTCCCCAAGCTCAAGTCTATCCTAGAAACTCCCATGCCCATTCCCTTGTTGTCTGGAGGAATAACGTCATTATACCTCCCTCAAGAGGCCTTGCTATAGGCTTCAATCTCCTCCATAGCTTTGAGGCCAGTCCATAAGGGACTCCCAATGGTAAACCCCTAGTGTCAAGACTCTTTCCGTCAAGGTGTATGTAAAACTTACCCCTCGGCTAAAGATCTCTATCGGAGGGACCACTACCTCCCGGATCGTCAACCTCCATCTGGTTTCCTAGACCCTCCATAGATTTTGATGAAGCCATAGGATTACATTCCCAACCATGCATGTCCGGATCCACCGATCATGTCTCTCCTTGTGGTAGAAACCCTAATCGTGAAGTCTTTAGAGTGTCTTCTAAGGGCTACATGCCGCCCCCTACATGTGTATGAGACGTGGTCAGAGAGGAACTTTAGCACCTAGCAGCTGCATGATCGACGAGTTTCAATGCCTCAATCAGAGACACCAGGAAGATCTTGTCTCCATCATCCTCTACCGCTTAGTCGCAAAGGGCCCATACCTTGGGTCAACTTCCCACCGTAACTACCTCTGCTGCTGCATCTGGAGGCATGCCTTGTGCCGAGCCTCCTCTCCTTCATTGTTGTCGCCACGTTTTTCTCCAAACCCTAGCAAAGGCTTTCCAGAAATGGAGCGTTTTCATAGGGCGATCATTAACTAATCTATAATTATTCTCTTATAATCAACTACAAAAATAAAATAAAAAGCTGATAGATGGCTATCAATGTCTTTTTTTTTTTCATTACAAAACTATATGTTACATGTGAAATGATACTTTTGTCTAACATTATAAAAAAAATCATAAGCAAAGCGAATATAAATTAAACCTCTTTTAAGTAGAAAGAGGAGTTACACAGTCGATTTTACCAATATTACAAATCAGAAGAACCAGCATGAACCAAGACTCAAGAAAAAATAGAAAGAGACTTCCAACCCAAGAAAGAAATGGCTTGTATGACAAGTAATCCAACTAATGCTACCCAAGGGCTCAAGGATGATGTGTCGAGCTTAAAGAATCAATATCCTCAACAAAGTCCTTTAGATAAAGATGACCAGGGTAGACAATAATGATCTCTCCAAACTCATGATTGCGTGATTTGAATTCTGAAAACTAAGAGATGGCTTGTAAAGACAGAAGCACCTTCAACAAGATAGGATAACACAGCACCAAAGAAATGTCACTTGTAGCAAGATTAAAACACAGTAGCACTCCATATGAAAAGAGACCTGGAAACCACTCAACCTACAAAAGCTATCAACTCTCAGACACAAGTATAAATCACACAACACAACCTAGAAAAAACCCATACTCAGGCACAATCATCACCAACAAACATAGAGATGATTCAAGAGAAAAACAAAACACCCCCAAGAAGAATCTGCTTACCTGAGTCCACAAGCCTCACAACAACTCAACCCCATTGAATCAAACCACCCATAACCACCTAAACCCCAACCCAGAAGGAAATGAAAAGTATCAAAGATTAGTAGGGATAAAACCAGACCAAACATTACGAAAACCCAGATAAGCTTAAACAGCTTGAGCAACTGATGCTCATAATCTGAGTCTCTAAGAGCACTCACATCGGTGCGGGGCTTGATGGCGAGGCAGGGACAGGAGCTGAAGGGGGGTGGGGGGGGGGGGGGGGTTCGGGGTTCAGGGTCCGGTCCGGTGTGGAGGGGGTTTGGTGCGAGGCGTGAGGGGCGGGGGCGTGGGGGAGAAGAGGAGGGGTTCGGGGTAGAGGGGCGCGAGGACTATTTCATCCTCGCTGCCCCTCTGCCTCTCTATTGCCCAGTGAAGGCGTGACACGTGTCCAACCCAAAAAAAAATGACCGTTGCTGGTAGCAACGGTCTGAAACGACAACTTTTTTTTAATACAAAATATCAAAACAAATTATTTTCCCCCAATTATAAATACCTCTCACCCATTTAATCAAATCCACAACACCATTTCTAAATTTTCTACTCCACATTTCATCTCCAATTCTCTACCTTTTGTTTTCAATACTCGAAAAAAAATGTCCGACGAAGAACGTCAAACAAGGGAGGAGCTCGCAGCCGAACGCCGCGAGGTCGAAGCCGAACTTCGTGCTTGGGAGCGAGAACTCCGGCGTAGAACCCAGAGACAGATACAGAGAGCAATGCCAGAATTCGATAGGATGAGGCGACGACTCGAAGCAGGAGAAGGTTCCCAGAGAGAGATTGACAGAAGGCGTGAGCAAGGCCACACCGACCTGATGAGGGATTATTTTGTCGAGAGCCCGATCTATGGCCCCGAATTGTTTAGGCGGCGTTTTCGTATGTCCAGACCATTATTTTTACGGGTTATGGAAGCGGTTGCGTCTCACGACAGGTACTTTGTTCAGAGCTATGACGCTGCACGACGGTTGGGGTTATCAAAGCACCAGAAATGCACCACCGCGATACGAATGCTAGCATATGGGTGCTCTGTCGATTCATTGGACGACACACTACGTATGGGGGAAAGTACTTTACTCAAATGTGTTTGACGTTTCTGTAAAGCCGTTATTGGGGTTTTCTACGAGGAATACATGCGGAAGCCGAATGTGGCAGACATGACGCGATTACTTGAGTCGGGCAATAGCCGAGGCTTCCCCGGTATGATTGGCAGTCTTGACTGCATGCATTGGGAGTGGAAGAATTTCCCAATCGCATTGCAAGGATCGCATGAACGTGGCGATCACGGGAATCCTACAATTATGCTGGAAGCGGTTGCGTCCTGGGATACGTGGATCTGGCATGCGTTTTTCGGTATGGGTGGCTCGAACAACGATATTAACGTCCTCAACGCCGGCCACCTATTCGACGAAGCTTTCCGTGGTCGGGACATGACCGTGGATTTCGAGATCAACGGGCATCGCTACAACAAGCCGTATTATTTAGTTGACGGCATTTACCCTCAATGAGGTCGGTTCGTCAAGTCGATTCGTCATCCCTATTCCCGCAAACAGAAGTTGTTTGCCAAATGCCAAGAAAGTGCCCGGAAAGATATTGAACGGGCATTTGGAGTCCTCCAAGCACGGTGGCACATAATGTCAAGGCCCGCTCGAATCTGGGATAAAGAGACTTTGTCTGATATGATGCATTGTTGTATCATTCTACATAACATGATCGTGGAGGACGAACGTGATCACTATGAAGCAGGGGATAACGATTTATTTTTTGAGCCCCCGCCAGAATTACCTCAGGGTTTCGCACCACCTCAACCATGGAACCGATCCATGCCCTTGTCGTACCACCAGGAACTCCAAGCGCGAGTTAGTGTCATCAACAATGCAACTCATCGGCAACTTCAAGAAGACCTAATGGAGCACTTATGGAATCGGTCGGGCGGGACTTACAACTCCGACGATTCGGACGACTGATAATTCTTTGGTTTTTAGTTATGTATTTTTTTATGTCTTTTTTTAAGTCATATATTTTTTTTTGCATTTTATCATAATGAATTTTTATTTCTATTAATGAAATTTTATTTCTATTTTATTTAGTAATTGTCGATTTAAAAATAACGTTAACAATTCAGTTAAAAGCTTAATTAATTACACAATCAGCATTTCTGAAAATCAAGCTCCCCATACAAGCCCCTCTGATGTGCAGTGCACTTTTTTTAGGGGGCAGAACCCTGAACCCTGCCCAGTCAACAGAGGATTCTGTCTCAGGGTCCAGGGTTCTGCCCCCATGATGCGGGTACTTTAACTTATCCAATTGTTGATCAGTATTTGAGTCTCTCTCTAAATCAACAAATTCATCTTCAGATCATCTCTCTGAATCTACAGATTGATTATTGAGATCTTTCAATGCAACTACCTGCTTTATAATATCTTGATCAGATACCTTTTCCTTTAAGCCCGTAACTTTTCCAAATCCGCAGACCTTTTTTGCTATAGATTTTTCTTCAAGGAAAAAAGCTTTTTTGAGCAATGCTGTTGCAGATTGATCTGTTGGAGCAGCTTTTTTGAGTTTTGATCCGGTTGTATATGAGTGTGGAGTGGAGCCTTTGATAATTTTCTTCTTCCTATAACTATGCTCTATCTTGTGTTCAGGACTTGGTTTGGTTAAACCTAGAAAATCAGCCACTTCATTTACTTGTGACTGCTCTAACTCAATCTGAAGGGAGGAGAGTTGAGGTTCAAACATAGAGGTTCCACTGATAAGGAACTCTAAACCTAGAGTATCCTTTGATGGTGATTACAAAAGACCAATATTATCCCTTTGTATGTCAGATGGAGTTAATGCCTTAGTCTTTGATATATCAACAGGAGAGAGAAAAGCTTCTTGGGCCTCACCCACAATTAATTGCTCAACTGAATTTGTCCTTTCTTGTAATATAATAGAAGGATTTTGGTGTGTCGAGTTAAGGATAATAGTATTAACCATTGGATTGAGAGGATTTGGTGGCTCAGTCTCTTCCAAGCTTATGGTTTCTTTGTTGCTGATATGACTATGTAGCTGTAATGTTGGATTATGCAAAAGAGAAATATTAACTTGAAATGAATCTTCACTATGAACAGTACATGTACAGTAAAGATTGGAGCTGCTGCCCTTTCAAACTCTTTCCCTCGTATAGAAGGAAGAATACTAGACTCTAAAATGTCCTTTGTTATAATATCAAAATGTTATAACATAATATTATGTCCTTTGTTTTCATCAAAGACCTTGTTCGAGTAAAGGGCTTGATGGATGGAACTAAAGCATATTAAGGAACAAATCCGGTGTTATGGTGCTCTTTGTATGACATCATCATCAAAACAGGACAGGGACGTTAATGCCAGACGCAACCTCTTAACCCAAGGTTAAGAGACATACTCCAGCGACGAGGGAGACAGTTCCAGGGACGAAGCTCTCAAGGCAGCCCTGTTGAGGATGGAGGTCACGGTGGCATAGATCCTTCTGTCATGTTTCAGGCAGGTGATGCTCTGCCTTCGAACGCGAGACAAAGACGACGTGCTTCTGTCAATACTACGAAGGCAACTTGTCACGAGCTCGAGCACCAGTCAACGGTCAGCAGCTTCTAGAAGGCTGACGTGGCAAGTAGTCGAGGCCACTAAGGCCGGTAGAAATCTGTTACGCCACGTGTCGAGTCTGTTACAACTAACTGACACGTGGCCAAGGTATAAATAAGGTCAGTTGACCAGTCGTCTGTATCTTCTTCTTCATTTTGGATATTGTTGCAGAGAGAGGCCGAGAGCTATGGCGAGAGAGAGAGCGTAGCTAGAGTCTGTAACTCTCAATTCTTCAATAAAAACATCAGAAATAGTTCCAATCGAGTATTGTGAGCATAAAAAATTGGTACCAGAGCTTCAGATCCCCAGCCAACGATGACTCGAGCTTCAGACAGAGCGGAGACTGCTCGACGCACTGAGGAGGCGGCGAGGCGCGCCATTGACGAAGGCATCCAACAGCTTCAGGCACCAGTACAAGGCTTGACGGAGCAGGTACAGCAAATGGCGCCACGAGTGGAAGCGATCATCGACGACCGCACGGAACGCACGGCCGACCAGTTCAGAGAGATTCTGACGCTTCTTCAGCGACTATCAGGGCGCGTGGAGCACCTAGAGAACAGAGTAGCAGGACCAGAGAGAAAAGCGTCGGCGGAGGGAACAAGCGACGCGTCGCGACGCGTACCGACGCCGGAGCAAAGGCCAACGCCGGAGCCGCGACCGGCATCCAGAGGAGAGTCAAGGATCGGGGAGGAACGGCGCAGACCGACTTGGATCCACACCTACCAGGTGGACGAGGACGGAGATCCAGGAGAGGACGAATGAGATCGTGACGCAGGGCCACGACGGCGAGAGAACCGCGCCCGCGGACATGACGAGTACCAGAGAAACTCGCAGGAAGTTGAGCA
The DNA here is from genome assembly GCA_963921825.1 of Erodium maritimum. Taxonomy (NCBI): domain Eukaryota; kingdom Viridiplantae; phylum Streptophyta; class Magnoliopsida; order Geraniales; family Geraniaceae; genus Erodium; species Erodium maritimum. Next base: position 54,699,034 of record OY997591.1, read on the forward strand.
AGACGGGGCTGAGCGAGGAGGACGCCAAGATCATCGGAGGAACGGCCAGCGGTACAGGGAGGAAGAGACCTACTCGGATCCTCGCCAAGACTACAGAGAGCAGCGACACCAAGCAACGAGGTCGGGGCAACACGACGCGAACAACTTCCACAAGCCATGGCCGGACCACAGGGAGCACTCCTACTATCGTGAAACCGAAAGAGCTCCCCCACGCCGTGAGGCGACTGCTTGGCCTGAACGGGAGACGGACCATGGGCAACCATGGCCGGATCCTCGACGGCGCCCCGAGTCGGGACATATAAGTTTCAAAATGCCTCAGTTACAATTTCCCTCGTTTGATGGCTCCGAATTACAGGCCTGGCTACGTAAATGTGAGCACTATTTTTTTATGTGTGCAGTAGAAGACCACATCAAGGTCCGGTTGGCAGCAATGCACTTCTCTGGCAAGGCAGAGGTGTGGTTTCAGGATCATCAACGCAGACGCAGGGTAGTCTTCTGGGAGCAGCTGGTTCAGGACATGATTATGAAGTTTGACGGGGGAAAAAGGGAGGACATAGTGGCGCAGTTCAAACAGCTTAAACAGGACACAACCGTCCAAGAATATGAGGATCGTTTCGATGCCATGAGAGGTCGGATGCTGTCGCGAAATAGCACGCTCGATGAAGAATTCTTCATCACGAGCTTCATCAGTGGGCTGAAAGACAACCTCAAGACCGGCGTGTATATGCTGGAGCTGGAGACCCTTAATCGAGCGATGTTCCTGGCAAGAATGGAGGAGCAAAGGTTGGGGGAACAGAGAAGACACAACCGGTGGTTGCCAGCGGCGAGACCGCCGGAGATTCAGAACCAGAGCTCACGACCACGACAAGGAGTGACGCTCGGGAACCAAACCAGAATGAATGAGGGACCAGGGCATGGTCCTGGACCGCCAGGAGACCGGGCCCAGGCCCGAGCAACAAAAGGCCCCTTCCGGTCAGGACCATTGATTCAGCGTATTGTGCAGACAGAAGGCGACAGGGCCTATGCTACACCTGCCCAGCCCAATACTCGCGAGCCCACGTCTGTCCTAACAAAAGACAAATGTTTATGCTGACACGTGGCGCGGGGGAGGACGAAGACAAGGAGTCAGAGGAAGGTGAAAGTGAAAACTAGCTTGACTTGAGACGGGCGGAGACAACCACGCCAGTAGCGAACACCGGCGAAGCAATGGACTGGGTGAGCGGCGGGGTTCGAGAGGAGTCGCTCCGATCAACGAATGCGGGGCAAACTCCGGCGCTAAGGGTAGAGACGGTCATGAAAGAAGCCTTCATTTCCACACTGATAGACACCGGAGCGACGACGTGCTTCCTAGACGACCATGTAGCCAGAAAATTGGGGGTGATGGTCACGCCGGCCCCAGTAGCACACATCCAACTTGGAGACGGAAACAAATTTGTCTGCACCAACCAGAGCATCATCGAGTGGTCATTTGGAGGCCAACGATTCGCGTGGGAGGTATTGGTCATGCCTCTGGGGGACTGCGAACTAGTTCTGGGCACGAACTGGATGAGAACGGTAAATCCTATTACATTTGATTTCATCGAGAGAACCATTACGATACGGGTACAAGGCATCGACACAATTCTCCACGAGAGGAAGCCAATTCCGTCTGTATGCTTGGTCGGAGAACGGGAGGTTCACAAGGAGATCCGCGACGGGGGATCTCTATTTTTGGCCTAGTTCTGTTGCAACAAAGAGGGAGAGAAGGAAACTCAAACGGAAAACCCAGAATTACAATGGTGCTTGGCAGCCTATGGGGATCTATTCAAAACCCCAGACAGTTTACCACCGCGTAGGGAACACGATCACAAGATTCCGCTGGTGCCCGGAGCCAGACCACCATCAGTCCGACCTTACAGATATAGCAGCGAGCAGAATGATACAATTGAGGGCATGGTAAAGGAAATGCTCGAGTCAGGCATCATTCAGAACTACTCGAGTCCATTCTCGTTCCCGGTTCTCCTAGTCAAGAAGAAGGACGGCACTTGGAGATTTTGCATTGACTACAGGGCCCTCAATGAGATTACGGTGAAGGATAAATTCCCCATTCCAACGGTGGAAGAACTCCTGGACGAGCTCGCTGGAAGCCATGTGCTTTCCAAAATTGACCTCCAGGCAGGGTACCATCAAATCCGCATGAGCGCCGGCGATGAGCACAAGACGGCGTTCCGAACACACGCCGGCCACTACGAACTCAAGGTCATGCCCTTCGGCTTGAAAAACGCCCCATCATCCTTTCAGAGCCTGATGAATCACGTTTTCAGAGATTACTTGAGGAAATTTGTGCTCGTCTTCTTCGACGACATACTAGTGTACAACAAAGACATGGCATCTCACATCCAGCATTTACGATTGGTCTTCGACAAGCTGAGAGAGCAGTCCTTATTCGCCAAGAGGTCAAAGTGTTTCTTCGGGGTCAGCTCAGTCGAGTATCTCGGACACATCATTTTGGGCGCCGGTGTAGCTACAGACCCCGACAAGGTGCGGGCTATGGTGGAGTGGCCGGAACCAAAATCAGTACGGGAGGTAAGAGGATTCCTTGAGCTTACAGGGTACTACAAGCGTTTCGTGAACGGGTATGGGCAGATCGCGAGACCCTTGACACTCTTGCTCAAAAAGACGGGTGGGTTCCACTGGGGCGTGAAGGAAAGACAGAGCTTCGAGCAGCTGAAGAGTGCCATGAGCACAGCGCCGGTGTTTGCCCTTCCAGATTTCACCAAGCAGTTCGTGGTCGAGATGGACACGTCAGAGACGGGGATAGGAGCGGTGCTTATGTAGGACGGTCGTCCCTTGGCCTTTCTGAGTACCGCACTGGGGCCCAAGAACGCTGGACGATCCACGTATGAGAAAGAGATGTTAGCAATGATCTTGGCCGTGCAAAAGTGGAGGCAATACTTGCAGCAAGGCAAGTTTGTGGTGCGCACCGACCAACAGAGCTTGAAGTTTCTATTGGAGCAACGATTAGCAACGTCATTCCAGCACAAGTGGCTATCAAAAATTCTGGGTCTCTCCTACCGCATTGAGTACAAGCCAGGTACATCCAACAAGGCTGCTGATGCACTGTCACGGCGGACGCATCCGGAGCTGAGAGTGACGATGGTGGTGGTACCTTCTTGGGTCAACGAGGTGGTGGCAAGTTATGATGGGGATCATGAAGCTGAAGGATTAGTGCAACAATTGGCAGTATGTCACGCCCCAAATCCGATTTGGCCGGACTCGAGACGTGACCTGAAACAAACGATATAAAAGTGGTAAAATTATAATAAATTCTTTTAAAGTTGAAAACGAGTCCAAAGTATTCCTCAATAGTTCAATCCAAAATTCAAATATAGCGTCAAAACTTGATAAGTAACATAAAGTAACTAACTTTCAACAATGTGGACCGACACATCTATAATACAACTCTCAAGACATCCGGAAGCTCCCGAGCCTCGAATTCCCCAGATCTCAAGCACACCTGTAGACACAAATAAATAAACAAATAGGGATGAGCTTACGCTCAGTAGGGAAAATCGTAAATAATTTTAGTCTCCAGATTTAATATTAAAACTGCTTTATTTCGATGTCACAAAAGTATTTAAAACCTTTAGACCAAAACGTATAATAAACAAATAAGAAGCAACGATAACAATAACGCCTTCTCAAGGACAACGATAACCTCCCAGAGAATAAATAGAGAACATTATAATAAAATAGAAAACCGACACAACTAGGAACGAGTAAATTCTATTAATCAATGAAATGTTATGGAATCCGTGTAATGAAATAGTATCGTTTTTTCAAAGATACAGTAACTTAAGAGATTCCATGAAAGTACTATAACGAATCATAACTTAATAAAATGGGAGCAATTTATATCACGCCAACCACTCGCTTTCTCAAGCCTCCGATCCATGGATAGATTCTGGGATCACCTCGGTTCCCATATTCCGATCCACCAGAGTATCCACATCATATCAGATTTTCCCTCGGTCCAGAGGAGGCACATGCGTTGGGGCACCGGAAACAATCCCAAATGGGCGCTTATCGTCGGGATTCCCAGAAATGCCTCAAAAGGACCATATGTCATAGGGAACCAAGGTGGTGCTCCACTGGGACGCACGCCTTTGGGTGAAACCTCAGTAACCATCTCTCATGAAATAATCCACTCAATATCCCGCAGGATCTGCCGAGCCCTTAGGCCCGTCACATCACTCAATTAACCACTCCATAATCACTCAATAACCACTTCCTCTGTCAAACTCCAACCACCACAACGGCACCGGACTACCCCCCCCCCCCCCCCCCTCCGGTGTAGTACCGAACCAACACACAAACAAACAAACAAACATACATTTCAAGAATAAGAATAAAGGGAAGAAGCATAAACATTCATCCATCAATCAACACTCATCGAAACACACTTTCATCACAGCGAAGACATCCAAAACCGTTCCACACTTACCGTGTACTTACCTGTCACGAACCATCGGTACATCGATCACCTGATTGTACCCCTTGGCACAACCAGTCATACTCGATCATCCGTTCAAACCACAATTAATCACCACTCAATCAATCAACCAATTAATCAAGCATTCAAGTCAATCCTTCAACATTCAAGCATACATTTGATCTAGTTTCATTAGACTCTTGATTATCCTAATAACTAGGAACCAAGCATGTGAACCTAGCACCCAACTAATCCGAGAGCTCATCATAGCTTCTCTACCAGTAAACCATAACCCAAGTATCGAAAGCGAGTTATACTAATTATTCTCATCCTAAGCATACATCCTAGCAACTTCCGGTTATTAGTAATTTAAAGACGATTATTCTAGTTATTCGCCTCCTATATGCAATTCTAGGACCGTTCCGATTTTATTAACCTAGCATGCGTTCTAATAATGAAATACTCGAGTAGTTAGGATTTCCCCTACCTTGTGGTCTTCCTCTAAATACTCTGCTGAAAAGTCGATTTGCCCCTACTCTGTTCTTCACACGGGTTCCAGATTGGTCTTCGTCTTCTCGGGCGAAGTCCAAGCTCTCGGGCAAGGTCCGAGTCTGATTTTAACAGGTAAAACTTACACTCAGAACCGATACAGTATAAATAACAGCAAATTTATCTTTAAATCCGAACAGGCCAAAAGCGGGGGAAAAAAAACGACGAGTCGGGTTCGAGCACCCGTGCACCGAACTCAGAACCCGTTGCACGGATCCCGAGGCACGGGTTTCGAGGCCCAATTTTCGAGGTACCCGATTCATCGTTCCACTTTCATCCTGTTTAGTCGTTCCACGCTTCCCAAAAACGTTCAACAGTCCCAAACTAGTAATATGATTTTTATCCCTTTTTCAATTAAACGAATTTTCTTTCAATTAAATTTCTTGAATTAAAACGTTTCAAAAATCCAGTTAAAAACTTTAAATTAAAACTGATTAGTTTTAATTAAATTTTCATTTCAAACCCTTTTCTTTTATTTTTCAATACAACCTGATTTCAACAGGTACCAGATCCAAAATATTTTCGTACCCAGATCCAGGCGAAGAGATCGAAAAAGAACAAAAAGGGAAGCAAAGAGGGAAAGAAGGAGGCGTCGGTCAGAATCCGACCACCGGCGGTGACCAAACCAGCCGGTGTTTCACGGTGTAACGCTCACCGTAGGTGCAGAAAGGGCGGCGGCGGCGGAGGTGGTTGCGGTGGAGTACGCCTCAGATCCGCACCGGCCCAGCTAGCTCGTCTCGTCTCCAGACGAGCACGACGGGCTCGGGCGACTGAGGGAGAGGGAGGGCTCGGGACGAGGTTGTTGGCGGCGGGTTTGGTCTCGGGTGGCGCTGGAAGAGAGGCGACGGAGAGGAAGTGGGACGGAGAGGATCGGGAGAGATGGTGGCGTGAGGTACGGGGTCTCGCCTGAACCAGAGGGCGGCGGCTGAGCTTGAGCTGGACGGCGGCGACTCGGGATTGAAGAGAGAGATGGGAGGGAGTCGGCGAGAGAAACGCTGAAGGAGGGGATAAATGGGCTCGAAACCCTAATTTCCCCCTTATATACTCAAGCCACGCTTGGGCTTGGGCCCAAAGTGATGGCGCGTGGGTTCGGCCCAAACCAGGCTGGCCTAGTCGGCCTGGCCCAACTCAAATCTATTTTTTTTCCTTTTTTTTTCTTTTTTTAACCTCGACGTTTCAAATCGGTAAAAAAAAAATAACATTTTGCTTCTTTTAATTTAGCCGGTCTTTACACAGTAAGTCCGGAAACACTGCCTGGGTTTGAGTTGAAACAGGGCATGCTGATGGCCAACGGCAAGATCTACATTGGAACGGCCAATGAGAGTCGTCGGCGTGTGTTGCAGACACTGCACACCTCAGCGTTGGGGGGTCACTCCAGTGTCCAGGCCACAATAACACGGGTCCAAACCTACTTCTGGTGGCCACACATGAAGCGAGACATCAAGCAGTTCGTCACGGCTTGTGACACATGCCAACGTTGTAAGACGGAGACCGTCGCGTACCTAGTCTTACTCCAACCACTGCCCATTCGGACCAGACCATGGGTGGACATATCTCTCGACTTCATAGAAGGCCTGCCACGTTATGAGGGAAACGACACAATCCTCGTGGGGCCTATTTACCCAAATGACCTTATTCTGGCAAAGTCTTACGGTGGCAGACCCCGTAATTTAGCTGAACTTATTTCTTTTAGTTTTGATTTTCTTTTTGTATGATAAAATTATAAGATTACCTATATACCCTTTCCACACTTAGAAGTTAGGTCCCAGAATCTTTGTTTGTTTTTTATTTTTCTTCTCTTTATCCACGTGGCTTTAATTTTCCCTCCCAAAGGATCAACCGGGTCGTGGGCAGATATGAGTCGGGTTTTAAATCAAATTTGGGTCGTGGGCCAGGTTTCGGGTCGAATTTCGTTTATTTTACAAAAAAACTTAAGCCTCTGGGATTCGAACCCAAGAATATGCTACGTAATCTATCTACTTACCACTAGGCTATGTGGTATTTTGTTATTGTATGAGTACAAAATAATATTTATTTATTGGTTTTTAGTAGAATGAAAACAAAAATATATACACTTTTTGAATATAATGGGATTCGAACCAAGGCGTAGCCCAAGCCAGATGAGACCCTTACCATTGAGCTACGTTGCATTTTGTTGTTATTTGAATACCAAATAATATTTATTTATTGGTTTTCAGTGGAACTGAAAACAAAAATATATAGATTTTTTGAATATAGTGGGATTTGCCCAAAGGATCAACCGGGTTGTGGGCAGATATGAGTCGGGTTTTAAATCAAATTTGGGTCGTGGGCCAGGTTTCGGGTCAAATTTCGTTTATTTTACAAGAAAACTTAAGCCTCTGGGATTCGAACCCAAGAATATGCTACATAATCTATCTACTTACCACTAGGCTATGTGGTATTTTGTTATTGTATGAGTACCAAATAATATTTATTTATTGGTTTTCAGTAGAATGAAAACAAAAATATATACACTTTTTGAATATAATGGGATTCGAACCAAGGCGTAGCCCAAGCCAGATGAGACCCTTACCATTGAGCTACGTTGCATTTTGTTGTTATGTGAATACCAAATAATATTTATTTATTGGTTTTCAGTGGAACTGAAAACAAAAATATATAGATTTTTTGAATATAGTGGGATTTGAACCTAGGTGTAGCCCAAATTAGATGAACCCTTACCACTAAGCTAAGTGAGTTTATAGTAAGAATGTCCAACATATGCTTATGTTTTTTATGTTGTGGAATATCGACTTGTCCGTTCTAGAAATTTATTTCCTGATCCTCATACTGCCATGTGAATTATTTTCCACACCCTCAAACTGCTCTAAAAAATTCCAACCAGATCTACAACTAGTACCCAACCTGAAATAAATTTACATGTCCTGTTTATGGATCTAGAAATTATGTATCGGAAAAGAAATCAGATCTGGACATTCTTATACGGATCTGGAAATTATGTATCGGAAATGAAATATTATCGTTAACAAACTAACGGATTCTGTCAAAAAGTAACGGTTGGGTATGAAAAACTAACGTGTGTTTGCTTTATTATTAATTTTAAATTTTAATGGTCCTAATTCAACCATTTTATTAGTCCTAAGTCAACCATTTTAATATTTTTTTTACAAACCATTTTAATTCATTTGTTTTGTTTCTTTTAAATATTTTGGAAGGAAATCCAAACTTTAATAGGATTGGTAAAAAAAAATATTGTATGCGAAATATGAATGAACACAATTTCTAGTGTTCTGTACCTTATACTCGTGTTTCTGGGAAGCAACAATTCTATTCTCATTTTGTCTAAAATCTGCTACTCTGGAAAATATTTTCTAGTTCTAGAAGAACTTTTATAGATCTTCACTTTATTTTGCAGTTTGTATGTGCGTTCTAGGAGTTAATGTCCAGGTTAAATGGAAAGTTTGAAATTGTTATTAGCGTTCTAGATTCCAGTCTAGAAACATTATTCCAATTTGAACTAACAGTTTGGTAAATGTCTTACGTATCTGAAAAATAACTATTCAATAAATCTAATCAACAAATGGACTACAATAAAAAAAATACCATAACATGCAAAAATAACAATCACAAAGTGTTCATGAACTTCATTGATTGTCTGCTTTATTTTTTGTTGAACTTGTTTTTTCTATTTTTTTTAGGATGGAAGTCGTATTTTAGATTTTAATTGTGTTTTTTAGAGGTCATTTTTATTCGTTTGTTTTGCTCTTTTAAGAATTTTGGAAGGATATCTAAACTTTAATAGGATTGGTAAAAAAAATTGTATGCGACATATGAATGAACACTATTTATAGTGTTCTGTACCCTTATACTCATGTTTCTGGGAAACAACAAGTCTATTCTCATTTTGTCTAAAATCTGCTACTCTGGAAAATATTTACTAGTTCTAGACGAACTTTTATAGATCTTCACTTTATTTTGCAGATTTAAGTGCCAGTCTGAAAAATTCATTTCAGATCGACACCTAGATCGAATGAAAACATCAAAGGATTGACATTCAGATCTGGCTACCTCTCTCATCAAATCTGGGAGACGGACAATAACTAACTACAATCTTAAGAATACAAAATCATGAAATTTATGTTCAAATGTAGTTCGAAATAAGTAATTCAATAGCTCGACGAATCAACAAATTGATATTTCGAGTGATTTTAAGTGGAGATTGTTGGTCCAATTTATAATTGCAGCTTCATCAATTAATTAACGACGTGCACTTTTTTTGGCGGGAAGACTAAAATGGAGGTGACTTGAATGGCATTGATGAGCGTAATTGTGTCCTACTTAATTTGACCATTCCCCCTATATTTATACCTAGTTTGTGTCTTGTTTTTATATTTTTAGCGTTTAGTAATAACGGTGCATAACCTCGTTGTTGGTCGATATTTTTCAAGTGTTCAAAATATATTAATGATTGGTCTTGTTTTGTAGGCCTTGAAAAAATAAAATTATTGGCGAAAGAACGAAACAAATCGGAGCTAAAACGGAGTAGATATGAGTGAAATAGTGAAAATAACATTAAAAATGAAGGAGAGAACCAGAGCACGCCACATGGCGCGTTGACCTGACCAGCACCAGCTTTTTCTTCTCATTTCCTTTTTATTTTTGAAAAAAAATTAATAGTGAAAAGGGTAAGGTTGGCATTATGAAACTTTCATTAAAGAGGAGGCTAGTTTGGTGAGAGCATAAAATGCTGAGGTTATTTTCATTAGACTTTCCTTCAAAAAGGCCATTTCAGTAATAAGTGGTGGACAGATTTTCGAAGTACAGTCACTTTGTGGGACTACGCCATCCCTTCACCGCGTCAACGGTAGCACATGTATTCATCGATACCATCTACAAACTCCATGGTGCACCCAGGACAATGTTATCAGACCGGGATTGAGTGTTACTAATGATACAGGGAGTTTGGTTCAACTCTGATTAGGTGTGCTGTGTTTCTTGAGTGCCTCCTCCTCCTGTTGGCTTTTCTTGGTTAGTGGTTGTTGTCTTGCCCGGTTCTTCAGGGGTGATTGGTCTGGCCTTTCTTGGTGCACTTGGTGGCAGCTCTTGTAATCTGCACCTTCTTATTCTTGTAGCTCTTGGTAGTTTTTCTTGGGTCTGGCCTTGTTGGCGGTGCTTGTTATCTGCTTCTTATCTTGGAGTTATTGTTTTCTCTCCTTTATTGGTCTTTGTTGTAGTTGATCTCCCTTATAGTTGACATATGACCATCTTAGGGAATCGCCCTTTTGTGCCCTTGTTGGCTTGTGTTCTTCCTCTTTTATCTCAAAAGAGGGTTTATTAATGAAAAAATTGCCTATTCAAAAAAAAAAAGGAGGGATTCAACAACGGGAACTGGTGGGGCAGAAAAGGGGTTGGGACGATCTCATGACTTAAACAATCAAAAGATCAGAAGTGTGACTCACGATTCCACAAACAATTGATGGCTAAACTTAGACGAGGTTATATATTGATAGAGGAAAAACAAAGAGAATGCTGACATTCAAGATCAGTACAATTATGGATCAACCCACCGTCTTTGTGTTGAGGAAAACACAACCGGATCGATCTGCGTTATAAGAAAAACGCATAACAAAACATAACCTACTAATTAGTGGGCTTCATTTGTATTTGGAAGCAAAAAACTACACTTGTACCTCCAACTTTGGTCCAAATTATCACCACTATTTTGGATGCTCTTACCAATAACTGTGCCTCCAACTCCAAATTCAGACAGTGATCGATTACCAAAGCCAAATCTTCTTCTTTTTCAGTAGATACATATTATACAAAGTTACCTATAAACTTTCATGCAAAAATAGCTTCTATAAGTAACAACAAAGTGCATGTGAAGCAACACATCAATCTTAACGAATCTTACTCACCATATATATAATGAACAACACTACTTTACTTTTGTTTCAAGAAGCTTCTTAAAGGGACCTAGCACTACACTCATCACGACTCACTCCCACTCCACGTATTATTTAAATAATTAACATAACTATTACGTCTTCTTATGTATAAAATCAGCCGACATATATAGAAGAAACAAGTCTATGTATATATATAGCTAGTCAAACTCAATCTTGATCTTGAATATTATTGTTCAACAACTGCATATACTCCTGATATACGTGTTCTAATGAGTCATCAATAATATTTGCAACACCAATTCGGAACTCAGACTCCGAGCCGTTGACCAGATCACCATCATCATCAGCTGCAATACACAACGGAACACCAAGTAACCTCCCATCAGCTTCATTCATAGTGTCATTCTCACCAAATAGGTTCATACCTCCTCCAGATTCGCCCAACGTCTCCATAAGTAACCTCAACTCGCCTTCCTCAAGCCCGTTAAACAGGTCGCTCTCGCGCTGCTGCGAAATGTACTCCGACAGGGACAGTGCAGTGCCCCTAACTCGAACGGCTTTCGGGAGGTACACCTTAGCCGTGGTATCATCCTTGTTTTCCTTGCTCTTCTTGTTGTGCTTCACCTCTTGGTACGGTAGCTTCTTGTGGGTGTTGGGGTCGAACCCTTCCCTGCGGAGTCTCTTACTGATATGCGTGTTCCAGTAGTTCTTGATCTCGTTATCAGTTCGACCTGGGAGCCTCCCTGCTATCAAAGACCAGCGGTTCCCCAAAAGGGAATGCATCCGTACAATGAGCTCTTCTTCGTCCGGAGTAATGTTTCCTCTCTTCACCCCCGGTCGCAGGTAATTCATCCATCTTAGTCTGCAACTCTTGCCGCATCTTAGCAACCCTTGTAAATAACACACCATTCTCAGTATCTTAAAAGATATATAATATTTTTTTATCGGCAAAACAAATTTATAAAAACAATCTCTTCAGACTAAGATTCCAGTTACAAAACCCAAAAACAGACGGGAACATGTCAAACTGGACACCTATGTTATGTGATATCTATATATATATGTACCGGCTTTCTTGGGGAGAGTTTTCCAGTTGCCATCACCGTGAGTATGGATATAGTTGACGAGCAATGCGTCCTCCTTAGGTGTCCATTGACCTCTATGCAACCCAATCTTGGCACAACATGGTGCACGTCCCATGGCTCACCTTTGATTTTCCTTCTACTGATATTCAAGATGAGTGACGGAGAAGGGCTTTTAAGGATGATTTTGGGATGTTCTAGTCTCTTGTCGAACGTTATAATGGATATTTATACTATGTAGATCGAGGTGATTACGCCTTTAGCTTTTTGTCAATGAATAGTTTGCTGAATTGTTTGTGTTTTCATTTTTTATTCCTGCTCACCGAACCTTCTCCTCTCTCGGTTATTAGTTTAACTTTCGATTTACTGTTGCTGCTCAGTGCTCACCGAACCTTCCCCCCTTACCTATTTGTTCGTGTACTTGTCCTTACGTCACAAATAAATAATTAAAATGTTCGCAAAAAGCTAAGACCATTAATGGGCTGCGGGTATATATAACACAGTTAGACAGGATAGTGTGAGAATTTCAAACACTATTTTTACCTTATATATGAGGGGACATTTTCTACCGAGTTTAGGTTGTTTGTCAATCTAAACTGTGCAATTTCGAAATGTAACGATAGCTTATTTTTAGCTTTAATTATTTATTATGAATAAATAAAAAAATTAAGTGAAAGGTAATTTAACCATCAATTAGGGCAGCTCTGAGAGGATAAAATTTCTCTACTCTTGAAAACTCTAGCGGTCACAAACCTCTTTTCTACTCTTTCGACATTTTGCCGGCGACGCCATGGCGTTTGGCCGTAGTTGTTGTCGGCGGGGACCCTCCCCTCTTCTTCTCTACCTTTTCCCCTCTTTTTTCTAGCTCTCCTTCTCTTTTCTCCCTGCCTTTTACCTCTTTCTTTTCCCGCTTCTTCGTGTCGTGCTCTTTCGGCGTGGGGCCTTCGTCTTCTCTGTCGACTGTTCTCAGATCTGGCTTAATGATAACGCGTGGTTCTTCTCGGGACGTCTTCGCCGATCCTCGGGCTTGCTTGGAACACCTGTCAGACTTCGGTTGATGTGGGTGGCTTCGATCTGGTTCGTTGTGGTGCGAGGTGCGCTAGTTGCTCAGTCGACAACTGCTCGACTCGCCGTACTCGGTTTGGGTTCGTCTGATCTAGGGGTGGATTGGTCGTGGGTTCTGGGATGGGTGAGTTTTGGTTCCGGACCGACTTTTGGGCCTGGTACTGGGCCGGGTACATGGCTGTGTACTGGCTCGGGTTCAGGCTTTTGGGTCGGGCTACGGGTCATTCCGGTCCTCTATCACCGTTGTTTCTATTCCAGTTTTTTTGTTGCGGGGAAAACTCGTTTCCGTTGAAAGCCTCTGTCGGCGGGTCATTCCTGGTGTTGGCCAGTAGAGATTGACTCGGTGGAGGTCTAGTTTTGTTTGGTTGGCTGGTTCGGAAGGAAGTCGACCCTCGCTTGGCATCTCAGCAGCTTAATAGTCTTTAGTGGGGTTGTTGGTAAGGGCTTCTTTCTTTGCCATAATTTGTTCTAGTTAATAGCTTTCCACGTATCTCTTTACTAGATTTAGTTCGATTTCATTGTTTCCCCGTCTATTATTGGCGTGGGGCTCGTCGGTTAAGGTGTTGGCTCCCGACGGGTGGTTTGGGCCATTGGCCTGTTTTGAAATCGTCTGGATTTAGTTATTAGGGTGTAAGTGTTTCGGTGGCCCTGATCACCAGAGTTTTTTTGCTGATCAGTAATGTTAACTGTCAGCGTGTCGGCAACCTTTTTACTCGTTGAGTAGTTGGTCCCGATGAGATAGTTTGCTATTTTCTTGTTCGTTTTAGGTCTTGGATTTTACTGTCCAAAAGTATTTGTGGGCTTCATGTTTGCTAAATCCATGTTTATCAGGCCTTCGGTTTTTATTAGCTTCAAGTTTGTTAAATTTGGGTTTTTAGACCTTCATTGTTGTAGTTTTAGGGTTTATTTGTGGTGTACTCTTGGCCCTTGTTGGCCACTGGTTGCTTCATATTGGTTATATTTGGTACTGAGACCATTTGTCTGGTTTTCTTCCCTTGTTGGGATTTTTCTGAGGTTGTGCTTTTACGTTAATGCTCTTGTTTGTATAGAGGGCTGATTCGTCAGTTCCTTGTCCACTCCCTTCATTTCAAAGGATTAGATCTTCAAAAAATATTGCTGATAAAAAAAAGTAAAAGGTAATATGATAACTCCATCTACTCTGATTTTTTGTCACCGCAAATTCTGTTTACTATTCAAATATGATTTTTTGTTAAATATAATTTAATTTAAAATCTTGATTGTTATCAGGATTCTATAACTGATATTTCAAAATTTTATGCCGGATATTTTAATAATTATGTTTGATGTTTCAAAATTTAATCAATATTTCATATTTTAAATTAAAGTTATAGTTTTCAGGATTCGATATACCAAAATTTTAGATATGGTGTTACAGATTCATAAACCTAGTGTTCATGAACAACACGCACTAACCAACTGCCCAAATATTCAAGATTTATGATCCAGTTGTCCTAGGTTTAACCAAAAGCACAATAACGAACTAAAATTACATAATTATACATCAAATGTCACAAAACTCTACACCCAAAATTACAGAAAAGTTATACTCAGTATTTGAACTAAAAACCAACAAGAAATATCGAATGTTCCATATTTCTAAATATGGTGTGGAAGATTATTTAAACCATAAAGTAAACCAAAAATTAATAACAGAGTCGTCTATGAAAGAAAAAACCAAAACAACAACTGAACATCTAATTCTAAAACTATATATATGTGAACCATAAAAAGAAACCCTAAAACAATGACTAATAATTGAAAATCTGACGTTTTTAGTTATGTAAAAACAAAAAAAGTCCTCCGAACCACAGTCGCGGGTAAAGTGAAAAATGTGTAAAGTTAGGTAGGGTAATGTGTAATTGACCCTAAAAAGAAAATTCATGTCCCCTCTAGTTCCAGGGTTTTTCAAGTCGTCATTGTGCAATACTTTTTATGATCCATTGGCCGATACATAAAGGATCTTTGTGCCAAATTTGTGATAAATGGTCGTCATGAAGCTGGTGGTCTGGAGTATCATGGTTTGTTTGACAGAAGAGTGGGAAGGGTCTCAAGACCAAGGTTTCAGGGAGACAGAGGGTCATGCTTTTGGATTGAATTCGATGGTAGGGGTGGGGCAGGGTGAAGAGTTGTAGGACTCCTTCGCGATTAGTCATAACATACATGGAAATATATCGCATCAACAAAACTGGTTTACTTTTATCCCTAACTTCAATCATCTTTGTGACAAAGGAGGAAGTTTCTTATGGATTGCTATACATGGAGTCCCATTTCAAGGGTGAGGTGATGAAAATTTTCAAGGTGCAGTGGTTGAGAAAGGATCTATGATTTATTCTCATCCCATTACAAAAGCAGGTACTTATTTAGAAATAGCCTATGTACTAATCCAACACAATCAAACCACAAGAACTCCCTCTATTTCCAGCCCCCTCTACAATCTCTGAAGATGAAGACACAAGTAGCACATAATTTGGTTCAAAGGAGCAGTCAGATGAGTTATCCTCAGAATTTGGAATCACATTGACAGAAGATCCTGCTGAAGAAGTGGTGCCTCACACTTTAATTGCTATACAACAAGACAAGGATGTTCAAAATCCTATTCTTCTCTCCCCAATCATAGAAGGAAGCTCATTAATGTCAGATGACTCATTAATGGAAACTGAAGCATTTAACTCCAACAAGCATTTACACCCAGTTGTTACTGAGAAAAACATTCCTCTGCTGAATACTCAGAATACAAAAAAGGATCTTAGTCAGAGGTTGCTTGATAGGGATCAATCTCTTATTTCTCCTGAAGTCCTGTTGGTGGAAGATAATTCTCTTCAAAATCAGGTTGTGAAAGATACATTTCAAACTCAAGAAAATTATATTCAAAACCCTTCTACTGTGCCAGGTCCAGCTCCAATCTCTACAGTCCCAGTTGATGCTTCAATCTCTACAGTTCCAAATGATACAATGGAGAGTCCACAACATACTCTCTCCAAAGTCACTTCTACTTTACAGCTTACTACTCCCATGGAAGAGGAGGCAGAGCCACCACTCCAACTAAATCCATTGGACACTGCTTTTACACAAGAGGCTTCAGTCACTTCAAACACTATTATATTGCAAACAAGTACAATTATAGCTGGAGTATTAAATGTGGGGGTGGCCCAAAAAGAAATTGCTTCTGATTTTACAAACACCATGGCTTTCCGATTAATTGCAGTAGACTGTCAAAGGGATTTTTGCTCTCAACCTTCTCACTCAAAGGATTTTCTTGGGTTGGAATATCTTCCAAGTGGCCCTAGTATTGGAGACCAACAATTTTCTCCATTATAGCTACATCTTGAGCAAAACAAAATACAAGAGGTGGCAGATTCACTAGGGTTAACCAACAACAAGCTTCATCAAAAGGCAAAGCCTATATCAAAAAAGAAGAAAAGAGTCTGCAGAGACACTACAGCTCATGAGTACAGCACCAGATCAAAATTCAAGCAACCCATTAGCAATGTTCTAAGCACTCCTGCAACTAAAATCACAGTTCTAGAAGGAAATTCATTGGCCAAAAAAGCTTGGAGCTTTGGTAAATCAATTGGTCTCAAAGAAAAGGTGAGTGATCAAGAGATAGTCAATCAGTTGATGGAAATGGAAGAGCTCAATAGTCCTTTAGTAGACTTGGAGGGAGGATCTGAGAATGAATTTTTAGACATAGAGATAGATTCAGATACTGATCTTCTGTTAGAAGTGAATTCCAACCACATTTCCTCAAGCTAATTCAAGATGAAATTCCTCTCATGGAATATGAGAGGAATTTCTTCTTCTCAAAAGAGGAGGTGTAAGAACCACTCCCGGTCAACGACAGTCAAACCTACGAAAAATAGGAAAATTTAAAATTTTTGAGACAGACACTTAAATTAACCTAAATTGACCCCGAGGGTCATACCGGACTTAAGTTGACCCTGGTATCGACCAAAATGAGTTCCAGGGGACTCAGGGCAACTTTCTGATCAATTTGGGAAATGTTGACTTTTCGCTGGAAAAGTCAACCGAGCGACGTTTTGGTCCATTCGAGGACCGTTTTGGATCCAAAAAGCTTAGCCGTCGTCGCAACGGTCTTAGTTGAGCAGTTTCCTTGTGGCCCACCAAGTTTCGTAATTTCTTGGGAAAAGTGCCCGTTTGGGGCCCGAAACGTCCGATTTTCGCGAATCTGATTGGAAAATATCTATTAGATATTTTCCCATAAAGGTGTGGGACCCACCTTGCCACTTGTCAACAAAGTGGTGGTGTTAGGTTTTGGGTGGAAAATGAGAGGTGAGGGTACAAGGGGGGGAGGGGTTCGGCCAACACTAACCAAAAAGAAAAAAAAGAAAAAAAGAAATAGAAAAGAAGAGAGAGTTTGGAGAAGAAGAAGAAGAGAGAAAAGAGAAGAAGTTGGGCTAGGGTTTGTTATCCCACCCTTGGATCGTCTCAAGACAATAAGGAAGCAACTTCCCCTCATCCTCCTCTACGGTTTGTACTAAACCGATCGTCGTTTTGGTTAATATTTTTGAAAGTTAGGGTTTGGGTAAACTATGAGTTAGGGTTGTAGTGAGGTTGGGGGTTCGTTGGAGGCGTTTTTGAGCGGTTTTGGAACGTTTTCCGGTGACCGAGAGCTCGGGGGAGCTCCGGCCACCGTGTGGGGTGGCCGGCCGGCCGTGTGAGGTGGCTGGCCGTGCCTTGTGGAGGCTGGCCGGACCTGGCCGGTGCTGGCCGGATCGGGCCAGTGCTGGCCGGAGTTGGTCGATGCTGGCCGGACCTCGGGGTGGCTGGCCGGAGCTAGGGCTAGCCACCACCAAGGTGGCCGAGCCCTAGAGGACCCTAGGGCCCACGACCAAGTGGGTCGGGTGGGGCCCACGTGCTCGGGTGCTCGGATTTTAGTGTTCGGGTGGTTTAAAACGTTCCCCGGACCTTTTATCCTTAACCGAATCGAAATTTGGAATTAAATTGGAAAAGTTGTAATTAACGGGTTTTAGAAACTTTAAACGTTAATTAATCGACTCGGAAGTCAGAATTCGATCCCGTCAAGTGCATTGGGTTCCTTGAACTATTCTAATACCGTAG
Organism: Erodium maritimum; assembly: GCA_963921825.1. NCBI lineage: Eukaryota > Viridiplantae > Streptophyta > Magnoliopsida > Geraniales > Geraniaceae > Erodium > Erodium maritimum. The sequence continues at coordinate 54,717,192 of OY997591.1, forward strand.
AAACGAAAACGGGGGCCTTTGGAGCCCCGGCCCAAGTGCTGACCCGGCCCAAGTGCTGACCCGGCCCAAGTGCTGACCCGGCCCAACCCAGGCTTTATAAGCCAAAACCTAGGGTTTCAGCTGAACAGACCCACCTCCCTCTTCTGTCCTGCGCAGCTGACCCCCACACCCCTCCCTCTCTTCGTCTTCGTCCTCTTCGAACCCACCCCCGACTCCCTCTCATCTCGCCGGAAACGGCAGCCCCGACCTTACTCCTCCACGCCGTCTTCTCCCTCACCGGAGTCCGACCACACCAGCACCGACCTCCCCTCACTCCTTCTCCTTCCTCGAACTCGATCCCGGCCTTCCTCCCTCTTCGATCCCGACCTCGCCAGCTCCGATCTCCCGCCTCCATCTCCGGCCAACGCACCAGCTCCGGCTCCCTCACCGTCCGCTCCCTCTCCTCCGTCCTCCCACGACCACCACCGTCTCCTTCTCCGGCCGGCCACGCCTTCGCCCCGTCTTCTCCAGCTCACGTCGCCGCCGCCACCGTTGGCCGAACCCCTCCCTCTCTCAGGCCTGTCTCGCCGGAAATCACCGTCTCCGACCTCCGTTCAACCACGGCGAGCTCCCTTTGCCCCTCCGCGCCCGAGCGTCCCTGAGTCCCGCCGTCGCCGTGCACGGCCGAGCCGAGACGGACTCGCCGGCGCGGGCACAGATCCGGGACGGAACAGCCCGTCTTCGTCCGGATCCGAGGCGGATCCCCGCCGTACTCCGCCGTGCTCCACCACCCCGTCGTTTCCCTTTGTCCACGGTGAGATTCTCACCGCGAGGTTTGGTCGCCGGCGGCGTCTCCGTCGGTGACCGGCCGGTTTCAAAACCGAGCCCCTCATTTCAGTTTCCCGTGTAGTTCAGTTCGATTTAATTTGGATCTGTCGAGAGAAGTCATATCTGTTAAACCCGTTAAAGAAATCGATTAAAGTGGAATCGGATTTGAAATTAAAAAGGAAAGTAAAACAAAGCAAAACGGTTTAGATTTGATTAAGGTTTTGAAGGAAAAGATTTGGAAAATCAGATTGAGGTAAAAGACGGTTTTTGGAGTTGCTTCGGTTGAAATCGAAATCACGGTTTTGGAAAGAAAGGGTTGTAAATTGGAAAATCAAATTTAAGGAAAAAGGGTTTTAAAATGAAAAGGAATTAAAAGCGTTTCGGTTTTAAAAACGGTTTAAATCGAGGAGTTGTGAATCTAATTTGTAAACGGGATTTAGGAACGGTTGTTCAAAAACCGAACCTAATTCATTTTGGGCTCAAAAGACCGGAACAAAAACAGATTTGAAATCAAAACGGAATTTGATTTAGAATAAAAACCGTTCTGTTTTGAAAAAGGGTTATTAATCGGATTTGGGAACGACTGTGGAACTCTGGGTAAAATGGACTGCTTTTCGGGTTTAAAAAGGAACAAAAGCGGACCGCTGAATCGGACCTCGGGATTCGTGCATTGGGACCGTGCCTCGCATGCACCGGTTTCGGTGCTCGGGTACTCAAACCCGATTCGCCGTGACCCCGCTTTTCTCCCGCTCGAGTTTAAGGGACAACCGTCGGTCTTAAAACTGGATAAATCATGACCTTTAACTTAACGGCGGAACTGTTATTAATCTATGGCTTTCGTGTTTCCTTTAGCATCCGGCTTCGATCGAAGTGGAGCCCGGAGGTAGTAGGCTAGAACGTCAGCAGCTAGGAAACGTAGCGGTTGCTCTTCAGTTGAGGTAGGGAAAAGTAGCCGGATCTCGGCCATGACTGGGGAAAGTTAACAGTAGAATTGCATGTGACACCGGGGTGTCGTGGGTTGAGTAGGTTTATTTAAATATTAGAAAAGCATGATACGGGATCGTAGCAAATATTAGAAAAGCATGATACGGGATTGTAGCGTTGAAGAGAAAAGCATCTGACACTTAGTAGTGTCGTAGGAACAGAGAACGTAGCGATAATTGTTCTACTGGAGGCATATGACCATGCCCGGAGGTTGGTTGTGAAACTAGTGATCTTAGGACTGTTGGAGGCATCGTTTTATGCCGGAGGTTGTTGTGCGTTATTTATTGCTGAGTTTGGGTGGCCTTAAGAGCCCGTATTTAATTGTTGACGTCTTGGGTGGCCATGAGAGCCCGTGGTATTTATTGTTGAGTTTGGTGGCCTTGAGAGCCCGTGTGTTTAAATTTGGTGTCTTGGGTGGCCTTGAGAGCCCGTGTATTTAATTTGACGTCTTGGGTGTTCGTGTGAGCCGTGTGTTTAAATTGGTGTCTTGGGTGGCCATGAGTGCCCGTGTCTTACTGTCGGTGTTTTGGGTGGCAGTGAGTGCCGTGGGGTTGTTGAACCCGAGTCTTGACCGTTGGTGTGTCTTGAGTGGCAGTGAGTGTTTGTGGGGTTGTTGAACCCGAGTCTTGACCGTTGGTGTGTCTTGAGTGGCAGTGAGTGCCTGTGGGGTTGTTGAACCCGAGTCTTGACTGTTGAGGTGTCTTGAGTGGCCTTGAGTGCCTGTGTGATTGAATTTTGATTGTGATTGTGATTGCGGATCCCGGTAGGTTGCAAGCACTCTTTGGCTGGCCTGACCAAATTTGAGTATCAACGGGTTGCAAGCACTCTTTGGCTGGCCTGACATGGTTTGAGTAACACAGGTTGCAAGCACTCTTTGGCTGGCCTGGTCCGAGTTTGAGTATCACAGGTTGTAAGCATTCTTTGGCTAGCCTGATCCGTGTTCGTGTGAGTGGGAGAGGTTACTGAGCAGCTGGTATGCGATCCTTTGTGATTTTGTTTGGTGTGTGATCCCTTGTGATCTGTTCGGTGTTGTGTAGTTGTCCTTCGAGTCCTTGGAAGAGATCGTGATCGTTGTGTCGTGTCTTTGGAGGAGGTCGTCGATCGTTGTGTCGGGTCTACTTACGTGGTTGAGTGTTGAGTCGTTCGAGGAAGGTCACCGTGGGTGTTTGTAAGTTAGAGTACTTGGGTTGGGGATGGTGTTTCCCCGGTGTTGAGTTGTTGTTGGTGTTACCTGCTTTGTCTGCTAATTATGCCGTAGTTAGTCTGTTATCCGCGGTGGTGAGCGAACGCTCACCCCTAGCTGCTTTTCCTACAGGTACCGTTCGTAGGCTGGACTAGGTGAGCTTCTGAAGCTTGAAGAGCTTGAAGCGGGTTTCTGGGACTTTTGGTCTAGCGACGGATACCTCGCCTTCTTTGTCCGCTTGTGGGACGTTTTTTTTTGAATTGTAATTACCCTTTGTTGAACTAAACTGGGATTGTAAACTGTTTTAATGGAAGTGTTTGCAAAGTGTTTTCTTATTCTAATCGTTCGCGTCCCGAGTTCGGTTTACTGAAATTGGGGCGTGACAGCTTGGTATCAAAGCTGGAGGTTTCACACCTCGGACTGTCCGTCAATTAGGTGGGAAGAGTCGAGTCAGTAAAGTCCCGTCGTGCGTTGGGCACGTAGGTCGGGAACCGTGTGTAAACCCTTAAGGTCTTGAGTTTTGTTTTGTCTGTGTGTATGTGCAGTACAGGGTTACTGGCATACTGTTTTGTGTGTGCTGCGTGAAACGTTTTTAAGCTGTCGCGGGTCGACTCAGGAGCGCTCCTGTAGTCGAACGTGACGGTGCTGATGTCAAGTCGGTACAACGTAGTTCGGGGACGCCTGGACCGAGTTGTAACCACCTGATGTCAAGAATTGAGGTTTTAATGAAGTGGAGAAAACTTAAAAGAAATTTGAGTGTTTTGATTTTTGTTTGACGCCGTGGGCGTGTGTGTCTGATTGTGTTAGGCCCGGTGGGCGTGTCTTGATTTTGTGTGACGCCGTGGGCGTTTATGTTTGACTTCGATTGGCGTGGACTTATTGTGATTGTTGTTGGTTGGCCCGGTGGGCGCTATTTGACTTTGGTTGGCCCGGTGGGCGGGTGTCGTCGTCGTTGTTGTTATGGGCGTTTGGCCGGTTGGGCTTGTTCGTGGTTTAGTCGGGTTTTGTGGTACGTGTTGGGTCGTTTTGGTGTTAATTTGTCCGCGATGCACAAGTGTGCGGGTCGCCAAGAGACTGGTAGAATACGAGTACCCTAGGGTAAGAGTTCGTTTCGTTGTGCGTTTAGGTTTGTGATTGTGTGACTCGGTTTGTGTTCGCGGGTATGGGTTGTAGAGGCCGTGGGCCTGGGGTACGGTTGGACTGTTGTTGAGTTTGGCGCTTACATATTAGTATACTTAAGGCTTTAATAGCGTGAGCAGTGGTGTTTTACTGATTTGAGGACGAGTTTCCCGTGTCGAGGTTTATCTTACTCGAACGGGTACTTGAGGTGTTGTTAGCATGGACGGTGGGTTGTTTGGCTTCAGTTTGGTGTCAGTGCTTTGCCCTTACTAGGATGGTAAGTCTTTGGTGCGTTACTAGTATGCCATAACCGAGCGGGTGTCCGTGGAGGTGAGCTTAACGCTCATCCCCTTTACTACTTTCCCGCAAGGGACGAGTAGCGAACACTGGCTTGGTTGCGGAAAGTTATAAGTAAATGCATAAAGGACTGGATGAGGGCTTAGTGTACGTTTGTGTGGCCAAAAATTGAAGCTTCGCTTGCGCGTTATTATGATTAAAGTATGATTAGCGTGAACGGTGTGGCGTTTGGTAGCAAGTACGTTGGGGTAGACGTAGACCGTGTGAGCGTTAGTGTCTTCAAGCTTGTTGCCTTGTTTGAGTTCGCAAACTGAACGTTTGCGCGTATCCGTGCAGAGGATACCTACTGATGGCTCGTGGCAGACGAGGAAGAGCAGCAGTGGCACGGGGACAAGCGCCCGTGCGAGGCAGACGGGGACGGTCAGCGGGGACACCAGGACGGGTACCCACCGTCGAGCCCGCCGACCACGCGGAGGCACAGGGCACTCCCATCGGAGAAGACGGGAGAAGTGATGCGGGGCCATCTGCAGGGACCCCCAGTGTTCCGCCAGTCGCGGACCCTCCAGTGATGACTGCCCTGGATGAGCTTACCAGGACCGTTCAGAGTTTGGTGGCGGTCATCGCCAGCCGAGAGTCGGCTTCGCCAGCACCAGAGGCAGCCGCAGTCCCGGTGAGGGCCGCTCAGACCGAGGATCTTACCTCCCGAGCGCTACTAGATTTCCTGAAGCTCGGGATACCTGTTTTTGTCGGGGAGCCGAATCCCGACCTAGCCGAGCGATGGATAGAGCAGGTCACTCGAGACCTGGACACATTGGGTGTCGAGGATGGCCGACGGAGAGTGTTCTTCGCGGTCCATCAGCTGAGAGACAGCGCCTACCACTGGTGGGGGCGGGTGAAGGACACGGTCGGATACGACTACAGCGTCTTTCAGGAGGTGTGTATGACGCAGTACTTTCCCGAGTCGGCTCGGCTGGAGCGACATCGGCAGTTCTTGGACCTGGAGCAAGGGGGGATGACGGTAGGAGAGTACGAGGCCAGGTTCACAGCCTTGGCCAGATTCGCGCCTGAGATGGTGACGAGCGAGACGGACCGTTGCCTGCGGTTCCAGGACGGACTGAGGCTGGGCATCCGGAACCAGGTTCTCGCCTTGAGGATACAGAAGTATACCGACCTCGTGGACACCGCAGCGACGGTGGAGCAGGGGATCCAGGATGCGGCCAGAACCCGCGAGGTTCGACAGCGGCCGACCGACTTTACAGGGCCGTCAGAGTCACGAAACCCAATGAAGCAGAGGACCGCGGGATTCTTCCGACCACCGACTCACCGGGGTGGAGCGAGACAGCACGGGTCGGTGGCATCCATGGGGCCAGTCGCGACACAGAGGGTGCCGACATGCCATCTCTGCAGGGAGCCAGGCCATTTGCGGCGGGGGTGCCGGGCAGGCCAGGGCTCGGGGTCGGGAGCCGATGAGACCAGCTGTCTCCGGTGCGGACGTGTGGGACACACGATGAAATGGTGTCGTGAGCCGTTGGGAGCGATATCGGCGCAGCGGCCGCAGCAGTCGCAGACGGTACAGCCACCCAGGGGTCGCCCGCGTCAGAGTCAACATTCGAGGCTTTCGCAACCGTCGACGAACGCTCCGGCTCCAAGTCAGCAGCAAGGCTATGGGTATCCAACGGTCAGTGCGCCGGGTCAGAGGCAGCATGAGTCAGAGGGAAGAGTGTTTGCGGTCACCGCCTCTCGGACCCCAAGATCCTCCACCTACCACGAGACCTATCAGGGTACGTGTTTATGGTACTGTTAATGAGCGTTGTTTTAAATTTCGTGGGCGAAATTCCTTTAAGGGGGGTAGATTGTAAAACCCGCCTAAAAAAAAAAATTGTTTTGGGCTGGACCGGACTGACCCGACCCGAGTCAGACCCGGCCCAAGTGCTGACCCGGCCCAACCCAGGCTTTATAAGCCAAAACCTAGGGTTTCAGCTGAACAGACCCACCTCCCTCTTCTGTCCTGCGCAGCCGACCCCCACACCCCTCCCTCTCTTCTTCTTCGTCCTCTTCGAACCCACCCCCGACTCCCTCTCATCTCGCCGGAAACGGCAGCCCCGACCTTACTCCTCCACGCCGTCTTCTCCCTCACCGGAGTCCGACCACACCAGCACCGACCTCCCCTCACTCCTTCTCCTTCCTCGAACTCGATCTCGGCCTTCCTCCCTCTTCGATCCCGACCTCGCCAGCTCCGATCTCCCGCCTCCATCTCCGGCCAACGCACCAGCTCCGGCTCCCTCACCGTCCGCTCCCTCTCCTCCGTCCTCCCACGACCACCACCGTCTCCTTCTCCGGCCGGCCACGCCTTCGCCCCGTCTTCTCCAGCTCACGTCGCCGCCGCCACCGTTGGCCGAACCCCTCCCTCTCTCAGGCCTGTCTCGCCGGAAATCACCGTCTCCGACCTCCGTTCAACCACGGCGAGCTCCCTTTGCCCCTCCGCGCCCGAGCGTCCCTGAGTCCCGCCGTCGCCGTGCACGGCCGAGCCGAGACGGACTCGCCGGCGCGGGCACAGATCCGGGACGGAACAGCCCGTCTTCGTCCGGATCCGAGGCGGATCCCCGCCGTACTCCGCCGTGCTCCACCACCCCGTCGTTTCCCTTTGTCCACGGTGAGATTCTCACCGCGAGGTTTGGTCGCCGGCGGCGTCTCCGTCGGTGACCGGCCGGTTTCAAAACCGAGCCCCTCATTTCAGTTTCCCGTGTAGTTCAGTTCGATTTAATTTGGATCTGTCGAGAGAAATCATATCTGTTAAACCCGTTAAAGAAATCGATTAAAGTGGAATCGGATTTGAAATTAAAAAGGAAAGTAAAACAAAGCAAAACGGTTTAGATTTGATTAAGGTTTTGAAGGAAAAGATTTGGAAAATCAGATTGAGGTAAAAGACGGTTTTTGGAGTTGCTTCGGTTGAAATCGAAATCACGGTTTTGGAAAGAAAGGGTTGTAAATTGGAAAATCAAATTTAAGGAAAAAGGGTTTTAAAATGAAAAGGAATTAAAAGCGTTTCGGTTTTAAAAACGGTTTAAATCGAGGAGTTGTGAATCTAATTTGTAAACGGGATTTAGGAACGGTTGTTCAAAAACCGAACCTAATTCATTTTGGGCTCAAAAGACCGGAACAAAAACAGATTTGAAATCAAAACGGAATTTGATTTAGAATAAAAACCGTTCTGTTTTGAAAAAGGGTTATTAATCGGATTTAGGAACGACTGTGGAACTCTGGGTAAAATGGACTGCTTTTCGGGTTTAAAAAGGAACAAAAGCGGACCGCTGAATCGGACCTCGGGATTCGTGCATTGGGACCGTGCCTCGCATGCACCGGTTTCGGTGCTCGGGTACTCAAACCCGATTCGCCGTGACCCCGCTTTTCTCCCGCTCGAGTTTAAGGGACAACCGTCGGTCTTAAAACTGGATAAATCATGACCTTTAACTTAACGGCGGAACTGTTATTAATCTATGGCTTTCATGTTTCCTTTAGCATCCGGCTTCGATCGAAGTGGAGCCCGGAGGTAGTAGGCTAGAACGTCAGCAGCTAGGAAACGTAGCGGTTGCTCTTCAGTTGAGGTAGGGAAAAGTAGCCGGATCTCGGCCATGACTGGGGAAAGTTAACAGTAGAATTGCATGTGACACCGGGGTGTCGTGGGTTGAGTAGGTTTATTTAAATATTAGAAAAGCATGATACGGGATCGTAGCAAATATTAGAAAAGCATGATACGGGATTGTAGCGTTGAAGAGAAAAGCATCTGACACTTAGTAGTGTCGTAGGAACAGAGAACGTAGCGATAATTGTTCTACTGGAGGCATATGACCATGCCCGGAGGTTGGTTGTGAAACTAGTGATCTTAGGACTGTTGGAGGCATCGTTTTATGCCGGAGGTTGTTGTGCGTTATTTATTGCTGAGTTTGGGTGGCCTTAAGAGCCCGTATTTAATTGTTGACGTCTTGGGTGGCCATGAGAGCCCGTGGTATTTATTGTTGAGTTTGGTGGCCTTGAGAGCCCGTGTGTTTAAATTTGGTGTCTTGGGTGGCCTTGAGAGCCCGTGTATTTAATTTGACGTCTTGGGTGTTCGTGTGAGCCGTGTGTTTAAATTGGTGTCTTGGGTGGCCATGAGTGCCCGTGTCTTACTGTCGGTGTTTTGGGTGGCAGTGAGTGCCGTGGGGTTGTTGAACCCGAGTCTTGACCGTTGGTGTGTCTTGAGTGGCAGTGAGTGTTTGTGGGGTTGTTGAACCCGAGTCTTGACCGTTGGTGTGTCTTGAGTGGCAGTGAGTGCCTGTGGGGTTGTTGAACCCGAGTCTTGACTGTTGAGGTGTCTTGAGTGGCCTTGAGTGCCTGTGTGATTGAATTTTGATTGTGATTGTGATTGCGGATCCCGGTAGGTTGCAAGCACTCTTTGGCTGGCCTGACCAAATTTGAGTATCAACGGGTTGCAAGCACTCTTTGGCTGGCCTGACATGGTTTGAGTAACACAGGTTGCAAGCACTCTTTGGCTGGCCTGGTCCGAGTTTGAGTATCACAGGTTGTAAGCATTCTTTGGCTAGCCTGATCCGTGTTCGTGTGAGTGGGAGAGGTTACTGAGCAGCTGGTATGCGATCCTTTGTGATTTTGTTTGGTGTGTGATCCCTTGTGATCTGTTCGGTGTTGTGTAGTTGTCCTTCGAGTCCTTGGAAGAGATCGTGATCGTTGTGTCGTGTCTTTGGAGGAGGTCGTCGATCGTTGTGTCGGGTCTACTTACGTGGTTGAGTGTTGAGTCGTTCGAGGAAGGTCACCGTGGGTGTTTGTAAGTTAGAGTACTTGGGTTGGGGATGGTGTTTCCCCGGTGTTGAGTTGTTGTTGGTGTTACCTGCTTTGTCTGCTAATTATGCCGTAGTTAGTCTGTTATCCGCGGTGGTGAGCGAACGCTCACCCCTAGCTGCTTTTCCTACAGGTACCGTTCGTAGGCTGGACTAGGTGAGCTTCTGAAGCTTGAAGAGCTTGAAGCGGGTTTCTGGGACTTTTGGTCTAGCGACGGATACCTCGCCTTCTTTGTCCGCTTGTGGGACGTTTTTTTTTGAATTGTAATTACCCTTTGTTGAACTAAACTGGGATTGTAAACTGTTTTAATGGAAGTGTTTGCAAAGTGTTTTCTTATTCTAATCGTTCGCGTCCCGAGTTCGGTTTACTGAAATTGGGGCGTGACAGCTTGGTATCAAAGCTGGAGGTTTCACACCTCGGACTGTCCGTCAATTAGGTGGGAAGAGTCGAGTCAGTAAAGTCCCGTCGTGCGTTGGGCACGTAGGTCGGGAACCGTGTGTAAACCCTTAAGGTCTTGAGTTTTGTTTTGTCTGTGTGTATGTGCAGTACGGGGTTACTGGCATACTGTTTTGTGTGTGCTGCGTGAAACGTTTTTAAGCTGTCGCGGGTCGACTCAGGAGCGCTCCTGTAGTCGAACGTGACGGTGCTGATGTCAAGTCGGTACAACGTAGTTCGGGGACGCCTGGACCGAGTTGTAACCACCTGATGTCAAGAATTGAGGTTTTAATGAAGTGGAGAAAACTTAAAAGAAATTTGAGTGTTTTGATTTTTGTTTGACGCCGTGGGCGTGTGTGTCTGATTGTGTTAGGCCCGGTGGGCGTGTCTTGATGGAGGTGTTTGCAAAGTGTTTTCTTATTCTAATCGTTCGCGTCCCGAGTTCGGTTTACTGAAATTGGGGCGTGACAGCCCATGTTATTATTGTTGAGTTTTGGGTGGCCTTGAGAGCCCGTGTTATTATTGTTGAGTCTTGGGTGGCCTTGAGAGCCCGTGTTATTATTATTGAGTCTTGGGTGGCCATGAGAGCCCGTGTTGTCATTATTGGTGTTTTGGGTGGCCATGAGTGCCCGTGGGGTTGTGAACCCGTGCTTTACCGTTGGTGTCTTGGGTGGCCATGAGGGCCCGTAGGGTTGTTGAACCCGTGTTTTGTTGTCGGTGTCTTGGTGGCCTTGAGTGCCTGTGGAGTTGAGATTGGTGTCGTTACTGTCTGTTGAACTTTGTTTGTGATTGTGTTTGGTTACTTGATCACGGTGGAGGTTGTGTGGTGTAGCTAGCCTCCCGACTGGGATCGGGAGAAGCGGAGAGGTTGTGGGCTAGCTCCCCGACTGGGATCGGGGGAAGGACGCGCGGGTGTGGCTAACCACCCGACTGGGATCGGGTGAAGCGGAGAGGTTGTGGGTTAGCCTCCCGACTGGGATCGGGAGAAGTTGCGCGACAGGTCGACCGCCTGGCCCGACTGGGATCGGAAAGGGCGAGGGACAGAGATGGTTACTGAGCAGCTGGTTTGCGATCCTTTGTGATCTTGTTTGGTATTTTGTGTTGTCAGTCGTGTCTTTGGAGGAGGTCGTCAATCGTAGTGTGGGGTCTACATCACATGTCCGAGTGTTGAGTCGGTTGAGGAAAGTGTTATGGTCGTGTGTGTGTCTTTTGAATCGTCGTTGGTGTCACCGGCTTTGTCTGCTAAGTATGCCGTAGTCAGTCTGTTATCTGTGGTGGTGAGCGAACGCTCACCCCTAGCTGCTTTTCCTACAGGTACCGTTCGCAGGCTGGACTAGGTGAGCTTCTGAAGCTTGAAGAGCTTGAAGCGGGTTTCTGGGTGTTTTTGAGTCTAGTGACGTGTACCGCGTTTTTGTCCAATTGTTTGGGAATTATTTTGATATGTAAATACTATTTTGTTGAACTAAACTGGCATTTTAAAGTGATTTAATGAAAACAGGTTTCAAGTATTGTATCTTTTTAAATGTTCGCGTCCCGAGTTCGGTTCGCTGAAATTGGGGCGTGACAGGAGGTACCTCAGTGACTTGATCCACAGACAAGCCCCCTCTTTCATTCTCATACAGGAATCAAAACTGGATAGTATGCCCTCAAAATTTCTTAGATCCTGCAACCTAGGGGGGGTTGGGATTTCTGCTTTATGGATGCATCAGACACAAAAGGAGAAATAATATCTGTATGGAGGAATGGAGACTTTGCAATGTCCAGATCTTATGATATGAAAAGAGCTCTGATTTGGTTAGGAAAACTGATACAATCAGACTCAGCATGCTGCATCATAAACATTTATGCTTCCTCTAGCTCCTCAACTGAAAGAAAAGAGCTATGGGAGAATCTGGAGAAAATACTCATAGCTCTTCCCTCTGATCACCACATTTTATTAGGGGGAGATTTCAATGCAACAGTCACACCTCTAGAAAGATATTCACAAAGGACAAGAGGCATTGATATGATATGTCTTCAGAATTTTATCAACAATAATGGATTCATTGATCTGCCACTTCAGGAGGGAAAATTCACTTGGTTTGGTCCACATTCCAGGGCTTCAAGGCTTGATAGGTTTCTCATTTCACATGAATTCTTAGCTTTTTTCAACACTCTCTCTCAATTATGCTTGCCAAGAACCATATCAGATCTCAAGCCTGTTATATTATATGATAATCTTATAGATTGGGGTCCTAGGCCTTTCAAAATTTTAAATGTCTGGACAAAAGATCCAAGATTCCTTCAGGCAGTGCATGACTTCTGGAGCTCATATGCAATATCAGGTCAGCCATACTTTATTCTTTGGATGGAACTAAAAATGCTCAAGCAGGATCTAAAGGCCTGGAACAAAAATATCTTTGATCATATAGAGACACAAATTGCTATACTAACTAAATATATAGATGATCTAGATACTCTAATTGAGTCAAGGCCTCTATCTCCAATAGAATGCTCAAAGAGAGGTGCTCTGAAAGCCTCCTTGATTTAGAAATACAAATAGTTGTCCAAATTGTGAAGCCAAAAAGCAAGAAAAAAATAGATCGATAAGGGGGGGGGGGGGGGGGGGGGAGGGATAAAGGCTCAAAATATTTCCATAGATTGGCAAATTACAAGGGAGCTAACAACAAGATCATAAACATTATCTACAATGAGGAGCTATTGAGCAACCCTATTCAGATCAAAAATACTACAGCAGAACATTTTGCAAAGAGATTCAAAGCATCAAAACCCACAGATGTCAGACTAGATAACCTCCCCTTTTCATCTTTGACAGCTGAACAATCCTCATGGTTGGAAAGACCATTCACTGAGGAGGAAACATTACAAGCAGTGTTGGCATGCAATGCAGAAAAAGCCACAGGGCTAGATGGATACACTTTCAAATTCTTCCAAGTTTGCTTGCAGATTATAAAAGCAGATATCATGAATTTTCTATATTGCTTCCATGAGACATGCCAGCTGGGAAAAGGGCTCAATTCTTCCTTCTTGGCTTTGATACCAAAAATTCAGCTCCCCATAGTTTTGATGACTACAGACCAATTAGTTTGATGGGTGGCCCATAAAAAATACTCTCCAAAATTCTCTCAACCAGATTAAAGCAGGTCATTGGCCTTTTAATAGAGGAAGAACAAACTGGCTTCATCCCATGGAGACATATAGTAGATGGAATGCTAACTGCTTCAGAGGTGGTGAGTGATTTATTGTCCACAAAGCAAAAGGCCATGGTATTCAAGGCTGATTTTGAAAAGGCCTTTGACAAGGTCAGTTGGAGCTTCATAATGCAAATTCTGACAAGGATGAATTTTGGCTACAAATGGAAACTATGGATCATTTCCTGCTTAAGAGCTTACATCTCAGTCCTCATAAATGTCTCACCAAGCCAACATTTTCAAATGTCAAGAGGATTAAGACAAGGATGTGCCCTCTCCCCATTACTCTTTGTATTAATAGCAGAAGGTTTGAACCAGATAATTAAAGCTTCAGTTCTATAAGACCATTTCTCAAGAATTCAATTCAACAATGCATGCCCCATCATAACACACCTTCAATTTGCAGATGATTCAATGTTCTTTTTCAAAGATTCAAAGTCTAATGCCTTGGGCCTCAAGTTTGCTCTTACAATGTTTAAAATGGCTTCAGGTCTCTCAGTCAACTATGAAAAATCAGAGGCAATCTCATTCAACTTATCAGAAGAAGAGGAAAGAGAATCAACAGAAACTCTACAGTGCTCAGTGGGAAGTCTCCCTACAATATATTTAGGGTTTCCATTAGGAGTCAATCCAAAAAGAATAAAAACTTGGGATCCAATCATCAAGAAATTCAAAGTAGCACTAGGATTGTGGCAAGCCAAATTATTATCATTGGGAGGGAGGATCACACTCATCAAATCAACCTTAAGTGCTTTTCCCTTGTATTTCTTCTCAATAATCAGAGCTCCAAAAGATGTAATCAAGCAAATGGAATCATGGCAGATGAGATTTCTTTGGCATGGAAGCTCAGTTGCAAATGCCTTCTGCAAAGTGGGGTGGGATAAGGTTTGCAAATTAAAATCAGCAGGAGGATTGGGGATAAAGAAGCTAGCCAATATGAATATAGCTCTCTTAGCAAAATGGTGGTGGAGATTTGCATTAGAAAATAACTCTCTCTAGAAAAGAATCATCTGTGCTAAATATAGGTGGGATATTTCAGAATGGGACCTATCCACGTTTCCAGAAATTGGGAGTTCAAGCTTCATGTCTGATATCCTTGCTCTTAATGCTGATCCAATCTTCACAAATCTATTTGGAAGACAGGGACTCACTTCGAAATTGGGAAATGGTCAGAGGTTCTTTTTCTGGAAAGACATCTGGTGGGGAGACTTAGCTTCCAAACACTTGTTCCGAAGATTATATTAGTTATCTAAGACAAAAAGGATACTGGTATCTGAAGCATGGACTAATGGAGAATGGGAGCTTAATTCCAGAAATATCCCTATAGGAAGGGCAGAATCAGACTTAATTGTTCTACAAACAATATTGGCTGGAGTCACTATTACACATCATGAGGACCTATTGGGCTGGTCTGGGGATCAAAATGGCTTCACAGTAAAGAAATTGTACACTCTCATAGACACCAATTCCTCTACTCTATCTCTTAATGCTCCCTGAACAAAAGCTTTATGAAAGCCATGTTTACCACCAACAATTACTGCCTTTTGTTGGCTAGCATGTCTTGAGGCAATCACAACCAAATGCTTTCTTTATTCAAGAGGGATGAATCTATCTTTACAAGGCTTAATCTGTCCAGTATGCTGCAATGACTTAGAAGATGCTTCTCACACAATTCTACACTGTCAAAAATATTGGGAAGTGTGGGGCCTTATCTTTAATTGGTGGGGGATATCAGGGGTTATTCCAAGCACTACAAAAATCCTCTTCACTTCCTGGTCTTCTCTAGTAAGGAATAAGCACAAACATTGCTGGAACAAGATTTTTCATATTGGGTGCTGGCAGATTTGGTTAGCAAGGAATGGAAAATTATTTGAGAGCAACAATCTTGAAGCAGAAGAAATATTCCAAAAGGTGCTGCACCAATCATACTCCTGGGAATGTGAAAAGTTCAAAGCAGGAGGACTATTCTTCTCATTCAATTCATGGATCACTGCCTCAGGCTCTTGTACAACCTCACTTGTTTAATTTCGTGGGCCACAAGTAAACCTAAAGTGTTGATTTACTTCTGTTTGGGGTTTGGGTAGGGGAGGGTTTGGGTTGGGATGGGTACCGTTGTGAGTTTGGTAAGGCTTCCTTTTGGTTGGTTCTCTTCTTTGGAGTGTGGGCATTATCTATTTTTATCTAACTTCCTTTAAGTGTGGGTAGATCCTCGTTAGGTTGAATGGTTTGTTTTGCAGGTTCTTTTTGCTGGGATCCGAAACTACACCGGCTTGCTTGCTTTGCTATGCCGTCCTAATTCAATCCTCCATAAATGGGATTCATAAGAAGTTGAGGATTCAGAGACTCTCAAATCTTTTGTAACAAAAATAGCAGCACCTAGCTTACTTCAGAAGCTGGGATATTAAAAATGAATTGAAGCTGACAGAATTGATACAAAAAATGGAGAAGAAGGTGAATTGCTTGGTGCTTTGTTGTATCAAACTTTGAAGAACATGATTTCAACTTCATACTTGGAAGCTCCCCTTTACGTGTGCTACAAGTCATCCTTGATAGACTCTTCCTTTCACAACTACTGGTTTAGTATTACACTTTGACCTTTTAGAAGTTTTTATGGAGAATTAGAAAGATCAGAAATTCAATTTGGAGTCCTTCTCATTTTAGGTTACTTGATGTGCAAGAAAGAATTATATTCCCTTGTTTTGCCTTAGTAAGTTGGTATGCTTGCCTTCTCAAACGGGTTTTTTTTGTGTATCCACCTCCTCTTTCATCTCGAAAGAGGTTTTTAAACTAAATTTGCTTTGCCGATCCAAAAAAAGGATAACTTCAAAAAGCCGCATAAAACTATACGCTTTTATCTCCTACATACTCACTTATATTTTTATTTCAAACAACCCCCCAAACTATCCATATTTTATTACCGTTTGATTTTTTTGTCAGTTTTTCTGTTAGTTTTTTCAAAAATGACTAAAATACCCCGACAGTTATAAACTCTAATATCAAGCATGACTTTCACATAATTACGAAAATGCCATTATACATAAAGTAAGAAAAATAAGAAATCAAAATTAATTTTTATTTATTTTCAGAAAATAATAAAAAATAATTAATTTTTATTTATTTTCAGAAAAAATAATAATTATTGTTTTTTATTTATTTTCAAAAAATAAGGAAATAAAAAAATATTTTTTATTTACTTTCAACAGATAAGAAAAAATTATTTTTTACCTAAAAAAATTATTCTGTCTATTTTCCACTAATTATTTTTTCTGGAAATTATTTCTAGAAAAAATATTATTTTTTATTTACTTTCAGAAAATAAGAAAATATAAAAAAAAATTATTTTTATTTATTTTAAGAAAATAAGAAATAATTATTTTCTAAAAATAAATAAATAAATAAATAGTTTTTTTGGAAATAGTTTCTGGAAAACAAACAAAAAGTATTTTTAGAGCTGGAAATTTATTTTTTCTTATCTTCTGAAAATAAATAAAAAATAATTAATTTTTTGTTATTTTCTCATTTTCTAAAAATAAATAAATAATTATTATTTTTTCTTATTTTCTGAAATTAAAATAAAATAATTATTTTTTCTTATTTTCTGAAAGTAAATAAAAATTAATTATTTTTTCTTATTTTCTGAAAATAAATAAAAATTCATTTTGATTTCTTATTTTTCTTATTTTATGTGTAATGGCATTTTCGTAAATATGTGAAAGTCATGGTTGATATTAGGCTTTATAAGGGTAGGGGTATTTTCGTCATTTCCGAAAAAACTAACAGAAAAACTGACAGAAAATGAAACCGTGATAAAATATAGATAGTTTGGGGGGTCGTATGAAATAAAAATAGAAGTGGGTATGTAGATGATAAACGCGTATAGTTTTATGCGGCTTTTTAAAGTTATCCAAAAAAAACAATGTGACAATTCTGATAAACTAGTGGGTGAAAGTTGTGGTAGAGTTATAGGTAAGATGGTGGCCGGAGGAACACAATCTCGAGACAAAGAGAGCATGAACTTATGTAACAAGGCTCTATGAACACAATGCCTCTCTATTTTAATGACCTTTTTTATAAAAAAAAATATAATTACATCCCCTTAAATTTCTACTTGTCTTATTTTGTATATTTTTATTACAAATGTTTCCTATTCCCTAACAAATCTCATATGTTTCTTAATACAAGTTCCTTATAATTTGCTTATATTTCTTATTACAACTTCAAAACAATAGTACCATTTAGAAACTAAAAATATAAACAACTATTTGTTTGAGTTTTTTTACATGTTTTGTTTCAATTTCCTAATCATGCCTTTAATTTTTTTTTTGATAAGCGAAATTTTATTAGGCAAATGTTCTACAAAAATAGTAGAACAAAGCAAGGAAACGATCCACAAGACTGGATCAATTTCTCAGACTATAACAAGCTACAAGTAGCAAAACAAATAAGACCTTAACAATGGAAAAGAACCGTCCGACCGTCATCCTCTCTTCCTTGCGTCCTTTTAAGCAAAGAAACCGATTGGAAACGGAGATAGGGATTGCGGCTGTCAACGTATCCGGACGATCCTCATTTTCACTAATCTCAACAACCTTGCACGAGGGTTGTTCGAACTTTAGAGAAATAAGATCAACAGCCTTTTGCACAACTCTCTTGCGAAAACTCCATTCACCTGTGCTATCCTTCTGAGCGATGTCAACTGTCAGGCTTCCCAACTTACCTCCTTTATCAGCGCTAGTTTTCGCTCTAGTCTGATAAATAACAGTGGTAGGAACAATGGACTTCACAGGTCCCTTCTTCGGACGACCACGTCGTTTTGGAGCAGGATCATAGCCTTGAGTCGGAGATTTAAGAAGAATCTCCTTCCACGGACTACCCTGCAAATCACCATCTGAAGCACCCTGATGTGAAGTCTGTCCCGTTGCCAACAAATCAGACGCTATCACCTGTTGGGCCTGGCCAAGATTTAAGGCCGCAGGCCCAAGCCCATACCCACCTCCTGGTTTAGTTGGGCCTGGACCCACGTCCCTATCACCTTGGGCCATAACGAGTGGGCTGGACACAATCACGACTTCTCCTGCACAATCGGCCGAAACAACGATTTCGCGAAACTCCAACGGATCAACATGCGATCCCTGATTTCCAGCTAAGTTTAATGACGCAAATAACTGCTCCGGATTTTGTGGAAATTCAGCAAACGTTTCTGATTCACCACGATCCAAATCGTCGAGATCGCCGGAACTCAAAGGGTCATTTTCCGGGCGAGAAGACGTCTCCACTCCCGTTGTGCCAACCGGAGAACGAGAAAAAGTCACCGCCGGAATCCCCTCTGAACTTTCCCCATCGACCAGAACCTCTGAAGCGAGACTCTATTTCTGGGAATAAGAAACAGAGTTGGTGCTCTGTTTTTCAACCGTACCTTGCGAGATCGCCGTCGGCATTTCCACTCGAATCCGGCGTCTTGCGACTACAACCAGGAACGTATGGCCGTGATACGTGAGTCCATTCATCCCTTCGATTGCTTGAGCAGCGACTGTTTTGGATTCGAAACGCACGAAACCATAGTAACGACCTATGCGATTTGGGCGTTTGTAGACTGTAGTTTCCACGATCTTCCCAAACACCCCAAACACATTACGAGCCCAATCCTCTGACGACCCATACGGTAAATTGTAGATGAAAATTTCGTCCTCGTACTCTAAAGGATCCAACTTTCCATCCAGCAGCGCTTGTCTTCTCTTCTCTCACAGGCTTAAACTTTGCCTGAGCAGAAGCTTTTCCACCGGACTGGTCAGGCATGGGATTCGCCTCCTTCCCATCCTGAGCACACGACTGAACATGCGTCTGGCTCGCCTCCTTCCCACCCTGATCGCATGACGCAACAGTTCCATTTGCCGACGCCTTCCGACCCTTCTTGGTTGAGGCACAAGCAACAGAAGCCTTAGAAGGCTTAGATGCCTTAATACCATACGATGAAGACTCCTTTCGAGCTCTCCTCCTCGTCTTGCTCGGAGATGGATGTCCAACCACGATGCTGGTATACTCTCCATACAAAGACAATAACAAGGAGCAGAACCCAGAGAAAGAGAGCGTTTTCATAAGGAGCAGATCTCTTTGTCCAATATGTAACATGTTGACCTAGTTGATGAACAAAAACGCCTTTAAAATTTAAGTTATTTCATTTTCTAATTATATTATATATCTAATTATGAATCATCACAATATCTTCTTATAAATTAATGTATGCGGATTCGTAAGTATACAAATGATGATTAAAAAAAGTCGCGGACACTCCAAAATTAGGGTTATCCCCTCTTCTCCAATACCTGTCGCTATTTTCAAAAGATCTATGGCCATTTATAGTTCCTCATTCTCCTCCTCCTCGGCCCACACGGCCTGCGCCCATAAAAAATCGGTCTCGTCACGCTAGACAGCCGTGATACACCTTGAGTAGCTCCGGATCCGCGAGAACCAAGTCGTGGTGTGGCCACCACTCTATCATATGCCGACACCCCCGACAACAAATTTTTGGGTAGGCCAGCCTCTTTCGTCCGCTACTCCGGCGAGAGGATCCCTAGAGGTCATCTCGGACCGACTAGGTGGGATCTCTTTGGAGGACAACCTCGAGGACGATGTCGTAGTCATAGTCCGAAGCGAGGCAATACCTATCGTCTCTAATAGTCGGTATCCACTATCGCTGGCTGGGAGGCACTGGGAGTGAATCTCATCTATGTCAGTAGGATCCCCACACAGTTATTGTCGCCTTCTTTCAAAGTCCCCCAACAGATGATGGAAACACACGCTTGGGTCGGGAAGAAAAAAGAATATTGGGAGCTCGGGGGAGGAATGGATACCAAGCGGCTAAAGATACTAAATACCAAAAGAAGGAACATGACGGGTCAGGTCTATAGTCGTGCTTTCCAATTGAAAAGGGCCCCGGAGACACCGGGACCCCCATCTGCATAGTACTGGGTCCTCGATGAAGATGAATATGAGGACGACTCTAATCATGCGATGATTGTAAAACTGACCCGACAGGAACCATGAGCCTATATGGGGCTCGAGGGTAGATGGGTGGTGGCCTACCCCTCACGATCCGGGACCAGTTATACAAGTTGTGACTGGGGGGAGCGTGTCTACACCAAGGATTTCTTGATGTTTTAGTCGTTTAGTTCATGTTTTAATTTGTTTTGTTTTGATATTTCTATGGTTGTTTCCTTTCATTATTTTACATTCCCAGTTCAGGGTTGGACGTAAGAATTTTTATCTTTGTCTGAGATGGAAATTAGACTACATCGACGGGTCCAAGACCGTCGGATTTCCTACTGTGAATTTGCTTTTATTCTGGTTTCCAGGGCTTCTATCCCTACTTGTATTATTTGATTGGTACTAGTAATGCAATTCCTCGGCGCCCGTATCAAAAAACAAAGATTATATAAATTATAAATAAGGAAAACTCTATTTCTAATCTCTGTTGATATTAATGAAACTATATATTTATTGTTAGTCAAAAGAAATAATACTTATAAAATGAGTAAACTGAGTAGGAAATTGATATATAAATGATAATATATATGAATATACCCTAAGAATTAATTAAAGTGCTTGTCTAATTGCTCCCTCAGGTACGATATCTCGGACTAAACCTCGAATACTACTTGACGACCGGTACGCTTGGTGTATCAATTTGTGACGTGGGAAATAGGGATACGAGAGTTTTTTATAGAATACTTTAGAAATCTCTTCTCGACTCAGATTCATAATCTGGCCCACTTCACCGCACGACTATCAGAATCCCAGAACTTGTCACTCTTAGCCTCAGGACTTTCTAGTGAAATTCGGGCAGCAGTGTTCCAAATGGGGTCGGATAAGCCCTCGAGACCAGATGGGTTTAATCCCCGATTTTTCCAATATTATTGGCCTATGATGCCTAATTAAATTCGTTTGTTATATTAATGGTGTGCTAACAATAAGGACTTTCAATCCGGATCTAAATGATACACCTATTGTTCTTATTCCAAATAAATCGGACCTAGAACGAATTACAGACTTGCGACCCATTGCGCTCTACAACGTCATATTTTGGATTTTATCCAAGAACCTTGCAAATAGACTTCGTCCTCTTTTGTAGTCTGTGATCTCTGAGACTCAATGGGTATTTATTCTACGGAGATGCATTCAAGATAATATCATAATCGTCTCCGTATACGTTGATAAGCTACGTCAATTCTGGGCAAAAGGTCTTATCAGGTTGGGCTTGGTTTCAACCAATCTGGTTTTGTATCCGATCTGGTCGGGTTGGGCCTGCCATGTGGGCTTCTTGAGCTTGTCTCAATCGGCTCATCAGAAAAGGCCCAACTGTTGGCCAAGAGGATCCAAAATTAGTTACCATTTTTAAGCGAATGGAGAATGACTTGGACCCCTCAGTGATGGGTTCGGGTCAAGACAATCAGTTTCGGGGCGTTGAACCGACTGTGAAGATTGGATTTCAAGGAAGTCTGTGGAAGGAAGCCTTGCAAAAACCGATCTCGGGGGCTTAGCCAAAAAGACGTGGTCGCCCTAAAAAGGGCCAAGCGAAGGTGATTGCACAACCAGTGGTAGGGTATCAGATAAGAGCTAGGACTTTTGCTGATAAAACGGATAAATCGGTACGTTTCTTAGTGAATGTAGCCAAAAAAGACTACAGTTACAGCTCGAAGGTTGGTAGAAAAGTTGTTTATTTATGTTCCTTAGCTCTCGATCAAGATTTCGAGGGAAGACATTTTGAACCGACTTCTGCTCAAGTCCTAACCCTTGTTCCGGTTGTTAGTCTTAGTGCTCGTAGTTCAATCCTAAATGTCCAAATGTATATATCATCGTTAACAATAAAATTAAAGCGGCTTTATATTGATGTGTGCTCTGATCTATGCCCACCATGCGAATAGAACCATAGATCGAGATAGATCACACTCGATGGGTCCCTAGTCAACAATGTTTCACTAGAAGCGACTAGTATGAAAGATGACTCTTTATGGCTTACGTTCTATTAGTCATTGGAATGGGATTCCGGAGTTTGATCATAGATATCATGTGGGACATGATATTGGACGACCCGACATGAATATGTGCCATAGATTAAGTCATGAACATATTCATTTTCGTAGCTTGTCTTGTATCCTTAGACCAAGGAGTCTTTGTGATCGCTATGCAGTAAACAACTGAGTTTGACCTGAGCCTAATGTTTTCTGTAATAGGGCTTCCATAAGAGCCATGATTGGCTTGGGGACAGACTACATGAGTGACACGAAAGACGGCTAAGGGATTTATCCCTCATACTACGGTATGGGAAAGATATCGGTTCTCGGCCGCTAGATCGAGAGTGACTGAAAGAATAGCATGGCCATGCACATGATACTAGGTATCATATATTCAGTCATCTCACATATCAAGAAAAAGTGATTGAGAATAATAAAGATAATGGCTCTATGCCTTATCTCAATCAGGATATCGGAGATAAAAGGATAATGACAGGGACGACGGAAAGGTTAGAATCGACAGGGTCGATTCGTTATGCAGTGTCAGGCAATACTAAAGTCTCGTTAGTTGCCACTTAAATAGGATCAAGTAAAATGGGATTTTACGTTGATCTATTGACATGCATAAACCTAAGGGTCACACCGGAGGGTGAAACTCATTGACACATTTATGGAGAATAACCAAAAGGGAGTTGTCTCTGGACATGACCAAAACTGGGTTTTGGGTCATGTGCCCGTAAGTGAATAGGACTTTACGGATCAAGACAAGGCTTGGAGTCTTGGGATTGATCGCGTCGAATAATGTTGGACATTTCTGGTATGGAAGTCTTGGAGGCGATGTGCAAATCACGAGACCTCGTTGGAAATGGCCACGGGCCATGTTCCAAGAGTCCCATGAAATGCCCATGCAACCAAGGCCCATGGAATTAATTATTCAAGTCTTGATTAATTAGTACTAAGTAAGTAAGACAAGGATTAAGGTGTTGGTGATTCGCCACCTAACCTCATCTTGTCTAGCCATACTTTGTCCTATTTACACCTTACTTGTCACCATACTTGTTCCATGCTTTTAGTTTGACAAGTATGGAGTTTGTTATGTTTAAGTCATCCTTTTTCAACATAACAAACACAAGACAAGAATAGGAAACACAATTTTATCTCCCTCCCCTCCCAAATTTTGGCCAAGGCAAGCTTTCATCTCCTGTAAGAACCACCCCTTGTCGATCGCGATCGAACCGGTGAATTCTAGACAAGTTTGACTTTCGGCCGAAAAACTCAACCGATGACTCAGGAAGTCATTTGGTACCTTTCCGGGGCCCAAAAAGCTTAGCCGTCATCACGGTTAGCTTAGTTGGGCCGTTTCCTTCAGTTTGACTGTAATATTGGTTAGGTCAAATTTCGGTCAAACTCGGACTTTTTATCGGTTATTTTCCGATATAATCTAGGAAGGCTGGAAATTAATTAAGTGAAAGTGACCCCACATGACACTTGGCATTTTTGGCTTGGAGGATGAAAAAGGAGCTTCAATTGACCCTTGTACCCTCCCAACTTACCTTTTAAGGGATAAGACCTTAAAGGTCTTTAAGTAAATTGACACAATAGGTCATTTTAAGCAAAGAGAGCACACAATTCAGCTCACTATTTGTTGTAGCAGCCGAAAATTACCAAGGGAGAGAAGAAGGGAGAGCTCCATTTCTTGAGGAAGAAGAAAGGAGGAAAAGCTAGCTACTTGGACCTTATTCTTGATAATTTCTTCTCCATTTTCCTTCCATCTTAATCATCTCATCTTCCTAGAGGTATGGATGTCCTTAACTTTCCATTTCATCCACTTTCAAGTTTTGGGTTTTGTGGGTATTTGGCTTGAAGTTGAAGAACTAGCTTTTTTGATTGTTGTTGGAGAAGAATTAGTGAAGCTAGGTTGTTTGGATTGTGTTTTGGTTGAAGTTTTGATGATCCAATTGAGGGTGTTGATGATTGGGGACTTTTGATGGTTATTTTGGAGTTGTTTGGAGCTGGAAATGGAGTTTGTGGAGTGATTTTCATGGAATCCGAGCTGGGGAAGAAGGGGGAAGGCACTGGTCAGGTTTGGCACAGAACGTGACCAGGACCGGGCCAGGTGCCGGCACGGCAGGCCGCACGGAACGGGCCAGGTACTGGCACGGTGTGCAGTGCGGAATGGGCGTGAGTCTGGCACGGAACCTCACACGGTTCGTGTCAGACTCCGGGCCGGTGCGTCGCACGGTCCGTGCTGGTTACCGGGCCGGTCTATGATATGGTCTGTGCCAGGTTCCGGCACGGCCTGTGACACGGTCCGGACCGCCTTCCGGATCAGTTTTCCAAACCCAAAACCCTTCCTTTTGAGTCCATTTCGATTCCTAGGTCATTTCTTTGACCTTGTTTCTGGTACTTTAGGACTGTTCTGTATTTTTGGTTGAGGAGCACTCCGTTGGGTTACTAATTTTGGTATTATTGTGGTCCAAGATCGTGAGACCGAGCTCGAAAGGAGGGAAGGCCTTGGAACCGAACTAGAGGGACGAAGATCACTCTGGAACCCATATGAAGAACGGATGAAAGACTAATCGAACTTTACAGCAGAGTATTATTAGAGGAAGACCACAAGGTAGGGAAAGTCCTAACTCCTCGTGCATTTCAATACTAGTATGCCTATTAGGTTAATAAAATCGAAAAGGTCCTAGAATTGCATATAGGATGCGAATAACTAGAATAAATGTCTTTCAATTACTAATAACTGGATGTGTATGCTTAGGATGTGAATCATTGGTGTAGCTCGCTTTCAATACTTGGGAATTGATTTACTGGTAGAGAGGCCGTGATGAGCCCTCAGATTAGTTGTGTTTATTTCACATGCTTGGTTGCCTAGTTTGGATAAGCTAAGAGTCTAATACAACTAGATGATTCGAATGTCAAATATGAATGCTTGAATGTTTATGTGATCGAATACTTGGATGAATGATTGTATGAACGTTGAATGTAATTGTTTGTGCTAAATGGGATATGATCGGGTGAATGATAGACCGATGGAGTGCGATTGGTAAGTAATTGGTAAGTGTAAGACTACATTGATTCTTGTAGTGTGTTGTGATAGAATTGTGATTCGTTAAGCGTTTGTTGCTCCTTGATTGTTTGAGTGTGTTACCTACTTGTGAGTCTTTAAGTTGATTTCTATATCGGTATGGCACCCACGCTGCGGGTGGGGTAGTGCCTTTAAGGTACCCACAGCAAAGGGAATGCTGGTGTGGGGTAGTACCTAAGCCGATGACTTGGTATCCGGTATGGTACCTACACCGAAGGAAGTGCCGGTGTAGGGTAGTATCATAGTCGGTATCCGGTATGGTACCTACACCGAAGGAAGTGCCGGTGTGGGGTAGTATCATAGCCGGTGGATTGGACCCTGCGGGGCATTGATTACTGGACCCTGCGGGGCATTAATTATTGGACCCTGCGGGGCATTGATTATTGGACCCTGCGGGGCATTGGTTATTGGATGGTTTACCCTACGGGGGATGGTTATTGGTTGATTCACCCAAGTGTATGCGTCCTGCGGGAGCAATACCTTGGTTCCCTATGACATATGGCCCTTTGGAGACGTTTCCGAGAATCCCGACGATAAGCGCCCTCAGGGGTTGTTACCGGTGTTCTCGGCGTTATACGTCTTTGTGATGTTATGCGTCTCCTCTGGACCGAGGGAAAATCCGACATGACACAACGAGTATTGTGGATCGGAGGGTGGCGACTTCATGTCCCACGGCATTAATTGGACGCCTATTTTCTAATGTCTCTTTAAAGAAATGCATTGATTCCCTTATTTTCCTATGATTATTGTTGACTCTTTGAAAGTGTTAAACACTCGGTTTGTCTCCGTATTTCATCACCTGTTGGTTTCTCGTCTTATTAATATTTGAATAAACTTATGAACTCCTATTTATTAAACTGAAAGGTCGCCTTGGTTATGCATTTTCCCTACTGAGCGTAAGCTCACCCCTATCTGTTTATGACTGTTTTACAGGTTTGCGTGACGAGTAGTGGACTCGAGGCTCGGGAGCTTCTATGGTCCGGGTGCTTATCTCTAGAGGCGTTGGTCATATTTTTAGTCATGAACCTTTGTTGCGGAATTTATCACGAGTTTTATAAACCTTTGGTCAAAGGATTTATTCTATGATCTCGATTTTAGATATTTTGGATTGTAGTAAAGTTGGAGGATTTTATTGGCTTTATGGTATTTTATTGTTAAAACTGCTTCTTCCTTAAGTAACGTCTCGAGTTCGGTCAAAACCGGATTTGGGGCGTGACATCTCCATTTTGTGTTCTTGAGTCCTCAAAGAGAAGAAATACGTGGCTTTGATTCCCATGTGGATACGTAGACGTCTTAGAGACTCAAGCCAAATCATTCGTTACCCGGTGTTCTTGTTTTGGTAAGAAATAGTGCTGAATTTTTCTCTTGTGAATCCATTCTTTGTTAGTTGTTTCATGGTTTTAATCGTCTCTTGGTTTTCATTGATTTTCCGCTACGAGTTGGTTCATCTCCAACCCTACCTCGAGACCCAACACCGGTATCTAACTGGTTTACTTGTTTTAACCCGTATAGGAAATAGGCAAGGTGGTTTGTTTACGTCTTGTTATGTTCTGGTTCTATTTCTGCTCTTTGTAGCTGTATTGGTTGGAGGAAAAGGTATTTTTGGATCTCTTCTGGCTTTGTTCTATAACTTTATAGAACATTTGCTCAATAAATTCCTTTAGCTTATCAAAAAAATAGTATCATAATTTCATTTGAAGTTATCCACTTTTTGCGTAGGAAACATCAAGGAGCTACTAGATTCATGGCCTTAAAACTTGATATGAGTAAAGCATACGACATGCTAGAATGGAGTTATCTTCAGACAGTAATGCAGAAACTTGGCTTCTCGCCATAATGGATCGCCCTCATGACTTGCTGTATGAGTATTGTTCAATACTCCGTATCATCGGGGGGAGGGGAGTCACCTCTGTTCACCCCGTCTAGAGGAATTCACCAAGGTGAAGCACTCTCTTCGTATATATTCTTGTGTTTAATGGAAGGCCTCTCCTAGTTATTGGAGCAATCCCAACCACGGGGGAAATTCATTCGAATTCCTAAGAGAGCTCCGAAAATATCCCACATATTTTTTTTTCAGATGACTGCTATACTTTCCAGCAGGGAAAATGTACACCACATCCGAAATATATTAGGTCTTTTTGGCGCACTATCGGGTCAAGTCCTGAATCTAGAAAAGTCCTCAATCTTTTTCAGCACCAACACCCTAGTAATTAGTAAACAATATTGTTGCAGGATCTTATCTATAATTGAAACCTCTGGAACTTTTATGTATCTTGGTGTGCCTAATATGGTGGATAGAAATCGGAATCATGTCATGGCTTTCTTGGGAAATCGAGTCATATCTAGGATCCTATCATGTGATAGGAAACTACTATCTCCTGCAGGACGAGAGGTCATAATTCGATCAGTTCTAACTTCCTTACCCGTCTACATCATGTTGGTATTTCAGGTCTCCCGACGAATCACAGATCGTATTCATATGGACCTCGCAAAATTTTGGTAGGGAGGGACATCGGTTTGGCCAATAATATGGAAAGACTGGAACAAACTACGTATGCCAAAAGAGTTTGCAGGGATGGCATTTCGTCACGTTTAGGATGTTAACACTACCATTCTCGGGAAATAGGAATGTGGATATGTTCATAGGCCTAATTCATTGGATGCTCGAATCCTCAGGTCTAGATAATTCCCAAACACTACTTTTCTTTAGGCGTAGATTGGGACTAACCCGAGCTTTATCTGGTCCAATATCCATTCCTCTCATACCCTCTTACGAGAAATCCTAAGGGTGTCTATTGGTGACGAGAGAGACACGTTAAATGTAGGAGCCCCATGGTTAATTAGTTAGGAACCACGACTTCATACGACATATGAGGTCCTAGAGGGAGCGACTATGGTAGGATTAATTACCCCGAGAGCATGATGTTGGGATGCTCCCCTCATTAGGCGTCTATCATATGTAGAGGATTAGATTAACATCCTTCAAATCCCCATTTTTGATACAAGAGCTAGGGATAAATGGTATTGGGCGATTGACAAGATGGGTTTCTACTTGACTAAAGCAATGTATAAACTTTTGACTGATATTAGACACCAAAACAGTCAATATGGGGACCTGGTTCAGTGGTCTTCTATCTAGGGTATCCCAGTTCAATCTTGGCTCTGGATTTTCCTTTGGCGCCGTCTTACGAAAACCCTCCAGGTGGCATTTAACATGCATCATAGGTTTT
The DNA here is from genome assembly GCA_963921825.1 of Erodium maritimum. Taxonomy (NCBI): domain Eukaryota; kingdom Viridiplantae; phylum Streptophyta; class Magnoliopsida; order Geraniales; family Geraniaceae; genus Erodium; species Erodium maritimum. The sequence continues at coordinate 54,745,376 of OY997591.1, forward strand.
TCCCCGTTTCTCTGATGTGTGCCATTTGCTGACAATCCCAAGAGACGGTGACCCGTCTATTTTCCTCTTGCGGTTTTGTTAAGACATGTTGGTCTACATTTGGGGCGTTCAATCCAAATGGGATACTATGTCATTTCCTAAGTGGTGGGATTTGATTACATCAGGCCAGACTCTGTGATGGGTGGTAGATGGTCTGAGCATTTTATGAGAGACCTGAAGTCAAGGAACGCATTTTGTCTAGAATGGGACCGTGCTGGCTATTATTAGGGTCATTTTTGCTTCCCGATCCAATATTCTAGCGTGGCGTGAGGCTAATGTAGGCCTAATAGTGCCATGCACAGTAGCAGCGGGACGACATGCTAAATGGGTGCCCTTTGAAGGGACAGTAGTTGTTAACATCGACGGGGCAGTCTTCCAAGATACTGAATAGTCGACATGGGGCCTCATAGCCCGTACTCAGACTGGGGAGACTCGAGTTGTGGCTAATGGGGTACTTCTGGGAATCTGGTCCGCCACTTTGGTTGAAGCATATGCAATTTGAACAGTCCTAAAGAATGTGCCTGGTTTAGGGTCTGGACCAATAGTCATTCACTCAGACGCCCGGGTCCTAGTTAACATGATTCTCACAAGAGACCCTCCTACCTCCTTAATAGGCACCATCATCCAAGAAATCTATCAATTGCTTCATTAAAACGAGAGGCTAATTCTTGAATTTGTTAAGAGAGTTGCGAACAAGGCTCCACACTGGCTTACTAGAGAGACTCGTTCTATACATGTTTTCAATGGTCAGAGGAACTACTCCCTGAAGCACTTTGTTTTTTTTTTGGATTAAAAGGTGCAATTTCATTAATTTAGACTTTCAAATACATCTGAGTGCATCAAAGATAAATCCATGACCACGAAAAAAAAACAAAGAACATAATTGTTCGTTATTCTTTTCATAAAATAACTGTCCTGGATAATATTGGATGAGGCACCATATAGGCAAGCTAAAACTAACTATGACGGAACTGACTATTGCTACTCAAGGTATTGCCTAAACGTTGCATACTCTATAGAGTACGACCGAACCTGCTTTCACCAGGTTCAAAGAGAGGCAGAGCTCTTGCTAAGGACCCCTCCTAGGTCCAATCCGTAGAGAAGTGGATTCATTTGATTCCTCCATGTGGGGCTGCTTCCCCTCCATGTCCTGGTCATCTCGGGGTTCCCCAACGGACCCCCACTTCACTCCCCTAACTCCTTCTCTAGCTCTAGCCACAACTCCAACTCAAAGGCAGTTCTATCTCTATATCCAGGCAGTCCTAGGGTGTCGGGTTACTATCTACCAGAGAGCTGGCCGGCCACCAAGTTCTTCAATCCCAGGTCCACCGAGCGGGCTTAGGTAGCACCCCAAGGACTCGCACCGTTAGTTGAAATAATCATGGATACAATTGGGCCCCTTCCTCGAGACAAGGTGCCCTTAGAGCATCCACATCAAGCCGGGGGGTGCGCGCGAGGCCGGGGCGGGAGCAACAGGAGAAGGGTTCGAGGTTCGGGGTTCGATAGGTGTGGGGAGGGGGCGTGCGGGGCGGGGGCGAGGAGAGGGACGAGGAGGGTTCGGGGGCAGAGGCGTAGGGCCAAAATCAGCCCCGCTGCCTCGTGCTCCTCTGCCTCTCTCTCTCGTCCAGTAGCATGCTGCCACCTGTCCAAGCCACAAAAAAAGAACCGTTGCCAACGATCGACAACGGCTAGTTTGTATTTTATTTTATTTTAAATTAAATTTAAAATAAAATTAGAAACCACTTTTTCAACCACTATAAATACCCCTTACCCCATTTCACCAATCCACACCACAAACTTCTAAATTCTCTCAAACCTCACTCTCTCAAATTGATAAATAGATGCAGGAAGTGAAAGATATGAAGGCTATGGACACGTCCGATTATACCCCGGAATAGATGGGGCATCATTTGGAAATGTTACAGGTATGGATGACTCAAATTCGAAAACTTCATAAACAAATCGACCACATTAACGGGGATGCCTAATTATGTATTTTTTTTTTATATAAGTAATCTTTTTAGTTTTTATGTCTTTTTTTAAGTTATTTATTTTTTTAATTTTTTATTTTTATTAATGAAATTTTATTTCTATTTATGAATTTTTATTTCTATTTTATTTAGTATTTGTTGATTTAAAATTAACGTTAACAGATTCAGTTAAAAGCTTAATTAACTACACAGTCAGCATTTCTGAAAATCATGCCCCCCATACTTGCCCCTCTGATGTGCATCACACAAAATTTAGGAGGGCAGGGGGCTGAACCCTGCCCAGTCAGCAGAGGGTTCAGCCTCAGGGTTCGTGACCCCCTGATGTGGATGCTCTTAGGTGCAGTAGTCGAGGATACCGATTTATGGGACGCGTGACGATCCTATTCTGTTGCATAAGGCTTGGCATGTCGATCCCTCTAGTACTCCAACAAAGATTAGTCAAACCGTGGGGTTCCAATCGCCTCCCGATCACACTCATTAACAACGTGTCCAATTAAACCACAATTAAAACAAAACACAGGTAGTTTTTTATAAGTGAGTGAGACACGAACCGGGTTGAGATATTCATGAAAGTGGAGTAGAAGTTGACGGCGTAAAGGACGCTCCACGCGGTTCTAGAATCGGACCTTCACCGTTCGTCCCCAATAGGTTCCCCATTGGTCACACGGGACATCAACACACAGCCCCAACACCGAGCCAATCGTCTTACTCGTACTCTTGGTTCATACAAAAGAGGAAGACCATGGGCGTGTACCCATAATTGGAGCCGATCCAGGGCGGGGGGCTCCCTAGCCATCGTATCCAAGTCGCCAAGTAGGAGGGGTCGCCCCTCGAAGCACCATGGTTCATTCCCTCGAACCCATGCACGAGCCTCCTCCGTCTCAAAGAAGAACTTGAAGACTCCGGGGCTAATATCCTTGATCACCAATCCAACAGCTGATTTCCCACATACCTTGGTTATGATCCGAAAGAGGACCTCCTTTCAGGGGGCTTGGAGGCCCACAATTTTCCCATGGAGAATTGTTGGCGAGCAAAATCAAAGGGATCACTGGAGCATACGATGCCATTACCTCGATCTCTTCCTCTTTTTCTTACGAAATTGCCGATAGGCCATCTTGGAGGCTAGCCAAGTGAGAATCCAGGGACGCTGACAAAGGTGGTGCCCTAGATGTAAAACCGACCTCCTTGGCTTTGAAGACCTGGCGGTGATAGATCAGACCCGGTGGTGGAGTGAGCAGCGCAAGGATCACGGGGATGCGATTCATATTGGGAAACCGAACCCCCTCGTAGAGAGCCTTTAACTCTGTCATCCCTGGTTCAGTCACGAGATCTTTTCCACGAAAAGGGTCACGATAATGTGGGGGCGACAACACGGCGGTGAGGGCCTCCGTAGACGCTGATACACCGGTTGGATCGGGTAACATCAGTGGGTGGTGGATGGGGACATTTTTGGGTCGTCAAAAAGGATTGGTGGCGACTGAGACCGCAAAATCCTAGCTTTAGTTGTAGAAGAAGCAAGAGTTTGGGACTTCAGCGAAGCAAGGATTGGTGGCGAATGAGACCGCAAAACCCAGGCACATTTTTGAGTCGTCAACAAGGATTGGTGGCTTACATAGAGGAGCAGAGGATCCAGGTGAGAAGGCCACAATCGTCGTGGACGGAGATGAAGGGAGAAAAAGATGTCGGAGCAGGGGATAATTTCTTTGTCCTCCTTCGACGTCTCGGCTTCAAAGGGGGCACCACATCTGAAGAAGGGTTTGGTTGTGGCACAAGTGTCGAGGACTACGTTAGGATAGACGACGATGGGACAAGATCGTCGGTCACAGTAGCCTTGTCGACGACAATAACAAAAGGCTCTATAAGATAGAAGTTAGGATTTCTTCGAAAAAAGATTCGACATAAAGTTAGGCGAGAGAGCCTTTCCTTTTGGTTCAATCGGGTAGAATTTCAACAATTTGCCCTGTTCTTTAGGATTTATTTTGTAAAAACTCACTTCTATAAGAACACTTCAAGTCTTTTGTATCGCTCTGTACCTAGAGACTTTGTCCACTCTTTTAAATCTTTGAAAAGAGGGAGGTTTATAATATTATTTTCCTGATTAAGAAAAAAATTAGGCGAGAGTTTTTTTTAGTCACCTTAAAGCACTTTATTACGTTCATCACTTGAATCATCTACAAAGATGTAAATAGATTCCTAATTAACCATATAACACAGGAAGAACTTAATTCAAACCAAAGTACGCAGCGCCACCTCCTACTCTGCTAGGGTTTCGCGAGTTTGTTGCTTTGCGTGATTTTGCTGCCGTCTTCCATGGTGTATTCGGGTGAGGAGGGAGAAGGAGAGCAAGTCGGGGACGAGGGCGTCCACTGGGGACCCCGTTTTCCGGAGAGGAGTGCTGGGGAGGTCGAGGCTGAGGCCGGCACGGAACGATCGGATGTTGATCTAGTGGAGGAGTCGATGGCTGCGTCTGAGGAGGAGGCGTGGCTGACGGCAGCGCTGATGGCGAAGGAGGTGCAGGAGAGGCAGGGAGTGACGGCCGAACCTATGGTCTCGGTGGAACCGTCGGAGCAGTGGACGCCTAGGACGGAGGGGACGCCGGTTGTTTGCTTCTCGGCTGGGGAGGAACCGGGCTGGGTCCCCGGGGGAAGGGTTCGGTCGGGGCCGGCCTGCCTTCGCCGTACGCCGGTGAGGGGACCTCGGCCAAGGAAGGCAAGTGATGGGGGATCTCGGGGCGCAGGCGTGAGGTCCTCGATGCGGGCGTCGTTGGGGGAGAGACAGACGACGATCCCGATATCCTCGGAGTCGACTTTGGCAGCGGAGGAACTGCCGGAGGAGACGCCGGAGGAGATAGGTTGGCGTCGAAGAAAGGGTATAGCGGTGGAGGACACGGGTAGGGTTGATCGGCCGATGGAGCCGGGTCGGGGTTTCATGGGTGATGCCCGATGGGCGGATACTTTGGGTCGCAAGTCAATTTGCGCCCAAACTGATGGGGGTGACGTGGCCTGATGGGCTTCGAGGTTTGGTGCAGGCCGGAGGGCGGACGAGTGTGGCCCGGGAGGGGGGATCGGAGTAGAGCAGCAACTAAGAGGGACTATGCGGCCGACCCTAGCGTGTAAGACTTGTCCGCCTGCGAGGGTTCATGTGGGGGACCCCTATTCGGGGGGGAGCAGACCTGTGGGAGACACTATGGGGCGGCTGGACTCCCAGATGGGGGCTATGAGGATCAAGAAGGTTGTTGTGCCTGTCCAAGAGATAACGGGACGGGGAAATATGTATCGCTTCGCGCTAGCAGCGAAAGTGCTATCTACCAAGAAGGTATTTTAGAAGTCGGTGGTAGCATGCATGTAGGACCTCTGGGGAATGAAGGTTGAGGCTAAACCTCTAGAGGGTGGTCTTGTTGCCTTTTTCTTCAGGTGTGCGAAGGAAAGGGAGCGAGTGTTGGTGGGCGAGCCATGGTCCTATTGGGATTCCTTGGTATTATTCACCGATTTACGGGCGCACATGCATGTATCGGAGCTGCAATTCCACCACTTCTCGGTGTGGACGTGAGTGTCGAACCTGCCGGTGGGGGCGTGGACGAGTGATGTGGGGTTCAGAATTGGCAACAAGTTGGGGGTGTGCCAAGGGGTTGATGTAGACAAGAAGGGGCTTTGTTGGGGAGACTTCATGAAGGTCAGGATCAGGGCTGATATTCGGGTCCCATTACAGAGTCAGCTCTGGTTCAGACTGTCGGTGTCTCAGGTACGTACCCGTTTGTATATTTCGTACGAACACTGTTTTGGATGCTGTTGCGCGGGACACCTATTTCCGGTCTGTCCGGTTGTGTGGGGAAGCTGGGGAGCATCGTTGAAAGCACCGGGGGATCCGAGGTCGGCGTTAGAAAAGGCAAAACATAGGAAGGCTATCCCGGGGACGAACTGGACATATCTGAGTGGGTCGAGGAAAGGAGATCAGTTCAAGGGGAACCCTCGGACTCCCCCGAGACGTGAGGATATGGGGCGCTGGGGTCAGCAGGAAGAGGACAGAGACGAGTCGGGGGTGGGTTGGTTACCACGTGACCCGACGCCGACTCTTTCAGGAAATAAGAGGGCTGAGCGGGATGTGGACTCAGTAGAGGATGAGGAATCAACGACGTCAAATGGGGCGTCTTCAGTAGCGGCGGGGGGTTTCAAACACCCTCGCCTCCAGGAATGATTGCTGGAATGGCCAGGGAGAGGTTGGTCGACTGCACCTCCTCCCTGGTGTACAGGTGGCAAGGGTACCACCAACAGTCGCTTTGTTACTTCCCTACCACTTCGGAGTCAGCAATCCCGCGTTCAGGAGCCCTATTAGTATCACTCAAGGGAGGACGACGCACGCTGACTTACCGGGGGAGTAATAGGTCCACCACTGTTTATTTATCCTCTGATCTGCTCGATCAGTATCTTATGGTTGTAGTATACTGTATCGGTGTCCTACGACGCTATCGCAGTCACACCCCTCCGACCGCCCCTATGTCAAAGAGCAAAATTTATTTTCATGCTTATGTCTTTCATATTATGTTAGTTTGGTTTCCATGTACGCTGCCTCAGAATTCTGCAGGCACCAATATGCTTTTACATTAATAATATTGTCGTTTATCTCAAAAAAAATCTATAAAGATGTAACTTTTAATAATAAAAAAGTCATTTATGATTTTTGAATATAATATTAATATTTCTTACACGGATCATCGATGCCCAAAATTCATTTTTCTGACACACTGGTCAGAACTTCACTAGACCTGTCAGACTCTGATGAAAAATACCTTAAAGTTATCAAATTTGATTTTTCTTCAGAAAGAAAATTAAGTTTTAAATTTCATATTTTGTCCAACGAGTTGACTGATAACTGTATTATTATAAATCATATTAAATACTTCTTTTTACAACTAGTTTATTGGGCAACAATAAACTTAATTTCAAATGTTTCATATTTTTCTTCAGAAAGAAAATTTAATTTCAAATGTTTGTCACACCATTCTACCATTTGTCCTTAAGGTCAAAACAAACAAGTAGGTTTCTCCGTTTCAAAAAAAAAAAAACAAGTAGGTTTCTGATGTATAGTTTTAAACTTAATTACTACTTTATTTCAGATATTTATAAAATACATATAATCATAAACATAAATAATGAAAGATTCATTCCTCTAAAGTTATGTGCCTCTTCTCTCTTTCTTTACATTAAGTTGTTTTGTCGTTCAGTCTTTACATCGATCTTCTCAAGAATCTAATTGTTCCTGGCCTAGACGTCGCCGATCTGATCTGACCAGCGCCGCCTTCATGCTCTGTCTGCCATGCCGAATCCCGATGATCTTCCACCCATCACCATCGCTGATGCGCCGCCTCCGACTCACGTGCTACCTTACTCCACCTGTTTCATGCCCTCGACCCCACCTCGAGGGTTTATAAAACCAATCCGACCAAAGAAGAAGAGACAACTCCCACCTATTCTCTAGCCGTACTCACGACATATATCACTTGTGGCTATTCCTCCTCCCTCCAATCCGCCGGTGTCGCCCATGATTTCCACCATCATACAATTGTTGGGTACGGTTGAACGGGTATCCACGATCCCCAACATCATCGCACCCAAGGCCCATCGGTGCCATGAGATACCTTGGTTCTTTTGGGATTCCTCCACAAGATCTCGCGCATGTACCTGTTAGTCTTAGTGCCCGTAGTTCAATCCTAAATGTCCAAATGTATATATCATCGTTAGCAATAAAATTAAAGCGGCTTTATATTACTTATGTGTTGGAGTAATATATCGATGTGTGCTCTGATCTATGCCCACCATGCGAATAGAACCATAGATCGAGATAGATCACACTCGATGGGTCCCTAGTCAACAAAGCTTCACTAGAAGCGACTAGTATGAAAGATGGCTCTTTATGGCTTACGTTCTGTTAGTCATTGGAATGGGATTCCGGAGTCTGATCATAGATATCATGTGGGACATGATATTGGACGACCCGCCCTGAATATGTGCCATAGATTAAGTCATGAACATATTCAGTGTTGTAGCTTGTCATGTATCCTTAGACCAAGGAGTCTTTGTGATCGCTATGTAGTCAACAACTGAGTTTGACCTGAGCCTAACGTTGTCCGTAACAGGGCTTCCATAACGGCCAGGATTGGCTTGGGGACGGGCTACATGAGTGACACGAAAGACGGCTAAGGGATTTATCCCTCATACTAAGGTATGGGAAAGATATCGGTTCTCGGCCGCTTGATCGAGAGTGACTGAAAGAATAGCATGGCCATGCACATGATATTGGGTATCATATCTTCAGTCATCTCACATATCAAGGAACGGTGATTGAGAATAATAAGGATGACGGCTCTATGCCTTATCTCAATCAGGATATCGGAGATAAAAGGATAATGACAGGGACGACGGAAAGGTTAGAATTGACAGGGTCGATTCGTTATGTAGTGTCAGGCAATACTAAAGTCTCGTTAGTTGCCACTTAAATAGATCAAGTAAAATGGGATTTTACGTTGATCTATTGACATGCATAAACCTAAGGGTCACACCGGAGGATGAAACTCATTGACACATTTATGGAGAATGGCCAAAAGGGAGTTGTCTCGGGACATGACCAAAACTGGGTTTTGGGTCATGTGCCCGTAAGTGAATAGGACTTTACGGATCGAGACAAGGCTTGGAGTCTTGGGATTGATCGCGTCGGATAATGTTGGACATTTCCGGTATGGAAGGCATGGAGGCGATGAGCGAATCACGGGACCTCGTTGGAAATGGCCACGGGCCATGTTCCAAGAGGCCCATGAAAGGCCCATGCAACCAAGGCCCATGGAACTAATTAATCAAGTCTTGATTAATTAGTACTAAGTAAGCAAGACAAGGATTAAGGTGTTGGTGATTCACCACCTAACCCAATCTTGTCTTGCCATACTTTGTCCTATTTACACCTTACTTGACACCATACTTGTCCCATGCCTTTAGTTGGACAAGTATGGGTTTTGTTATGTTTAAGTCATCTTTTTTCAACATAACAAACACAAGACAAGAATAGGAAACACATTTTCTCTCCCTCTTCCATGGCCATTTCGGGTTTGGCTAGTTTCCTCCTCCATTTTTGTGTTCTTGAGTCCTCAAAGAGAAGAACTACGTGGCTTTGATTCCCATGTGGATACGTAGGCGTCTTGGAGACTCAAGCCAATCATTCGTTACCCGGTGTTCTTGTTTTGGTAAGAACTAGTGCTGAATTTTTCTCTTGTTAATCCATTCTTTGTTAGTTGTTTCATGGTTCTAATGGTCTCTTGGTTTTCATTGATTTTCCGCTGCGAGTTGGTTCATCTCCAACCCTACCTCGAGACCCAACAGTGGTATCAGAGCCGTGCTACCTTCGGGATTCACAAGACGGGGTTCAAAGTTTCGGTTTTGCTTGAAAGTTTCGTTTTTGGCATGTTGTTTTGCTAAATTGTTTGATAACATGTTTTAAATTCTTGTTCATGGATTTAATGCATGTAAAATGAATTTTTGAAAATTATTTCAAATCTGGAAATTTTGAAAAAAATTTGATTTTTCGGGTCTCGGGAGCGGGACTCTCGGGGAGCCGAAACCGGGACCGAACGGGGCTCCGTTGGACGGAGCTAGGCCAAGCATGACCATTGGATGGTTGATATGCCAAGGCTAAACCGTTTTGTTAGTTATGACGAGTTTGGAACCGTCATGACGAACTCGAAGATCAAATGTTCAAAAGTTTCATTTTTGAACGGTTTCGATAAACCGAGCATCAAAAAATTTCGAAACTTGGCTATTAATTAAAACCGGAAAATCACATGATGTTTGATAACATTCTTGTTTGATAACACGATGTGTGATGTGATGTTGGCATGGTGTACATAATAGCCCCGAGCTCAATTTAATTATTTATCGCTTTTCACGGCCTGCGAGCCGTTAGAGGTAACGTGTAATTATTCTTTCAAGGTGTGGTCGTCGAACCACTTGTTTGTAATATTTATTTATTCCCGACCTGCGAGTCGTGTATTAAATTGTAATATTTTACTCAAGACGAACAAAGGGCGAAAAGGTCATTTGGTGGCTTTTCGGGTGTTGGCATCGGCTTGGAGTCGGTGGAGCTCAAGAAGCTAGTGGGAGTTAGTTTAGTGTGCTATTATGTGCACATTTATCGCTTTATGCTTGGTTTAGTTTATGCATGATTAATTCTATGTGTTTTAGAATTGCATGCTTAACTTTATTTACCGAGCATATCACCTCACATGCAAAGATAAAATTGGAATTTTAATCCTTGTGTGTGAACCCTTAGAACCGTCATTGCATTGGATGTAGTTGACGGGTTCAAAGGAAGAATTACATTGGATGTAATTTGAGGCATCATTGCATTTGGAATGTAGTTGATGTGCTCATCGCATCTAGGATGTGCCAAAGTTTTGAACACAACTGGACAAGTAAAAGCGGGTCATGTCCGATACCTCCCAATCATCAACACCTTACTACCTCCCCGTCCTATGGTTGTCGTGCGCATTAGCGGAGCATCCATGGGGAAGCGGGGTAGTAGGTTTGGACGACATATGTGGGTGTCGTGCGCATTAGCGGAGCACCAACATAGTGACGAGCCATAGTTGAAAATTGGTGGACCCGACTACGATTCTCGGCCTGAGGTTGAGCTAGGGTAACAGATAGGGTAAGTCGTGTACATAAGTACATACCCTAGCCAAGAGTCACATTGGATGTGATTGGATGGAGTCCTACCTACATAGCTCGATTAAGTGGTGAGCATTAGTTCAGCTTAATCGAGTGAATCAAGGATCTTGGTTTCAGATTCTAAAGGTTTAGAATTGATTGTTGGTGTTTAAGCTTGATCTTCATAAAATTTATTCAGTTTACTGATTGAATTTTATCTGTTGTAGATCAAATGACAAATTCAGCGAACATTGATAGTTTGTCATTAAAAACCATTCTTGACAGGGTCAAGCTAAATGGGACAAACTATTTGGACTGGTACAGAATTTTGAGGATAGTCCTCAAGTCTGAACGCAAAGAATATGTCCTTAACATGGCTGTCTCTAAGACCATATCAGAGTTACATGAAGTGTCATCAGCTGCTGAGAAGAATATCTCAGGGATCTGGGATCCAAGGATATTCTGATGGTCAACAAGGGAATTGGAAGTGGCAAGGGCTGGGCCCATGCGCACTTGGCAGGAAAGATGAGACACCTGAGAATGTCTGCTTCTACTGCCAACAGCCTGGTCATTGGAACCGGGATTACAGGAAGTTCACGGCTGATCTGAAGAAGGGCAGTGGGACTGCGCCTTCATCAAATAGCCTGGATGATCTGAAGAAGGGCAGTAGGACTGCGCCTTCATCAGGAAACCTGGATGATCTAAGGAAGGGCGGTGGGATCGTGCCTTCATTCGGTATTAACTCTATAGAGCTACATCTCTCTACTTCCAAAGATTCATGGGTATTAGATACCATGACTGAATCTCACACATGCACTAATATATGGTGGCTGAAAGTAGGAGAGATTTGGAAAGCACGAAATGGACCTCAGAGTTGTGGCAACTGCTGTAGGATCCATGAGTCTTGCTTTGCCAAGAGGCCTTGTCTTAGTATTGTATAATGTATATTGCATACCTACTTTTAGTAGGAATATTATATCTGTATCCGTGTTTGACAAGGAAGGATATAATGTTAATATTGGAAATGGAGTTTTCAATGTTCTATGCAATGATATGTTTTATACCAGTACTGACATGGTTGGAGGATTGTACATATTAGATATGGGTAACAATGCCTCAAGTTCTATATATTCCGTTAATACCAAGAGGTCTAAATCCAACGATTTAAACCTAACTCTGTTATGGTACTGTCATTTGGGTCGCATAAACAAGAAGCGCCTATCAGCACTTCAGAAGTGCGGGCTTTCAGGTTCATTCGAATTCCATTCGATCGATAGGTGCAAGGTTTGTTTGATGGGCAAAATGACTAAAGTGCCCTTTATCGATCGCGATGAAAGGGCGGGTGAATTATTGGGGCTGATACACTCGAATGTGTGTAGACCAATAAGTTCACTTGCCGGGAGGGGTTTTAGCTACTTTATCACATTTACTGATGATTACAGTAAATATGGTTATGTCTATTCGGTGAGACATAAGTCTGAAGCTTTTGATAAATTCAAAGAGTTTAAGACTATAGTAGAAAACCAGCTTGACAAAGGTATTAAGGCACTTCGATTGGATCGAGGTGGAAAATACTTGACCACAGAGTTATTAGATCATCTAAAAGAGAATGGGATCCTTTTGGAATGGACTCCTCCTAGGTCACTGTAGTTGAAAGGTGTAGCCAAACGGAGAAATCGGACATTGTTAGACAATGGTCTGTTCCATGATTAGTTGGACTGATCTCCCAATCTCTTTTAGGGGTTTTGCTCTAGAGACGACCGCATTCATAGTGAATCGGGCTTTGACGAATGGTGTGCAAGGGACACCATTTTAAAAATGGTACGGGATGATGCCCGCTATGTCCTTCCTAAAGATTTGTGGTTGCGAGGCTTATGTGAAACATTTGGTTTCGACTAAGCTCGAACCAAGATCTGAGATATGCACTTTCGTGTGGTATCCCAAAGCAACAAGGGGATACTATTTCTACAATCCCAGTGAGAACATGGTGTTCGTCGCTTGGGGTGGGGTCTTTATGGAAAAGAAGTTTTGTTTCCAAAGACGTCATTGGGAGGACTGTGCATCTCGAAGAAATTCAGGATGGTACAGATCTGTCTAAACCAATTGGCAACCCAGTAGAAAGGAGCCAGAGATTGTCGTAGAGTAAGAACCAATTCCTGTTACAATTCCGGAAGGTCCAAGGCGATTTGAAAGGATCAATCTTCCACCTCCAAGATATGGTATCCGGAGGTGACAATGAAGTCATGGTGGATCACGATGATCCAGCCACCTTTCAGGAAGTCGTGGATGGGCCCAACTCCGAGTTATGGCTGGGAGCCATGAGGGAGGAAATGCAATCCATGTCGAACAACCGAGTCTGGGAACCGGTTGATCCCATCAATGGTGTGAGGACCATAGGATGCAAATGGATCTTCAAGGTGAAGATGGACATAGACGGCAACCCTCTGACCTACAAAGCTCAACTGGTGGCGAAAGGTTATAGGCAGATCCAATGGATTGACTATGAGGAAACCTTCTCCTTAGTGGCTGTGGTCAAAATCGATCCAAATTCTTCTTGACATAACTGCGTATCATAATTACGAGATATGGCAAGTGGATGTCAAAACCGCTTTCCTAAATGGAAATTTGACTGAGTACGTTTGTATGTCTCGGCCCAAAGGTTTTGACGATCCGAAGAATAAAGGAAAGATTTATAAGTTGTTGAAATCCATTTATGGATTGAAACGAACTTCTCGGAGTTGGATCCTTCGTTTTGATGAAGCTGTAATTGGATTTGGCTTAATCAAGAACGAGGATGAATCTTGCGTTTATAAGAAGGCTAGTGGGAGCAATATTACCTTTCTGGTTCTCATTGAAAACGACATCCCAACCTTGCACGAGACTAAAGCTTTGTTGAGGAAGTGTTTTTCAATAAAGGAATTAGGCGATGCTTCTCATATCTTAAGGATTAAGATATGTAGAGATCGCACCAAGAGGGTCTTGGATTTAAGTCAGGGAACCTATGTGAACAAGGCATTGAGTAGGTTCTTAATGCTCGATTCAAAGAAAGGACTCTTACCCACTAGTCATGGCATTCATCTCAGCAAGACTCAGTGTCCTAAGACACCTGATGAGCTGAAAAGGATGATGAGAATCCTATGCGCTTGGGGGCAGGATCGATCATATATGCCATGACATGTATGAGACCAGACGTCTCGTAAGCCTTATGTTGTACCAGTAGACATCATTCTAACCCGGGGGAAAGATGATGCTGAACTAGTCGTCGAAGGATGAGTAGACGCTAGTTTTCCAAGACAAATCCAGATGACTTTAGAAGTCAATCAGGATATGTGTTTACGCTGAATGGCAGAGCTTTAGCTGGGAAAGCGTAAAGCAAGATACCATTGCCGAATCTACGACAGAGGCCAAGTACATGGATGCTGCAGAGGCAGCTAAGGAGGCTATGTGGATTTGTAAATTCATGGCAGGGCTGGGTGTAATTAAAAACCCATCCAGTCCGGTGAATCCATTTTGCGACAACACAAGGGCCATTGCGCAAGCTAAAAGCCTAGATCGCATAACAAATCCAAACATGTACTGCGGCGTATCCACCTCATCAGATAAATACTGAACTGAGGTGAAGTGAAGATAACCGATATTGCAACAGATGATAACATAGCCAACCCTTTGACTAAGGCAGTGTCACTACCTGAACATGTTAGACATGTAAAGTCGATGGGGACATATTGGAGTTTAGATTGGAACTAGGGCAAGTGAGAGATTGTTAGTCTTAGTGCCCGTAGTTCAATCCTAAATGTCCAAATGTATATATCATCGTTAGCAATAAAATTAAAGCGGCTTTATATTACTTATGTGTTGGAGTAATATATCGATGTGTGCTCTGATCTATGCCCACCATGCGAATAGAACCATAGATCGAGATAGATCACACTCGATGGGTCCCTAGTCAACAAAGCTTCACTAGAAGCGACTAGTATGAAAGATGGCTCTTTATGGCTTACGTTCTGTTAGTCATTGGAATGGGATTCCGGAGTCTGATCATAGATATCATGTGGGACATGATATTGGACGACCCGCCCTGAATATGTGCCATAGATTAAGTCATGAACATATTCAGTGTTGTAGCTTGTCATGTATCCTTAGACCAAGGAGTCTTTGTGATCGCTATGTAGTCAACAACTGAGTTTGACCTGAGCCTAACGTTGTCCGTAACAGGGCTTCCATAACGGCCAGGATTGGCTTGGGGACGGGCTACATGAGTGACACGAAAGACGGCTAAGGGATTTATCCCTCATACTAAGGTATGGGAAAGATATCGGTTCTCGGCCGCTTGATCGAGAGTGACTGAAAGAATAGCATGGCCATGCACATGATATTGGGTATCATATCTTCAGTCATCTCACATATCAAGGAACGGTGATTGAGAATAATAAGGATGACGGCTCTATGCCTTATCTCAATCAGGATATCGGAGATAAAAGGATAATGACAGGGACGACGGAAAGGTTAGAATTGACAGGGTCGATTCGTTATGTAGTGTCAGGCAATACTAAAGTCTCGTTAGTTGCCACTTAAATAGATCAAGTAAAATGGGATTTTACGTTGATCTATTGACATGCATAAACCTAAGGGTCACACCGGAGGATGAAACTCATTGACACATTTATGGAGAATGGCCAAAAGGGAGTTGTCTCGGGACATGACCAAAACTGGGTTTTGGGTCATGTGCCCGTAAGTGAATAGGACTTTACGGATCGAGACAAGGCTTGGAGTCTTGGGATTGATCGCGTCGGATAATGTTGGACATTTCCGGTATGGAAGGCATGGAGGCGATGAGCGAATCACGGGACCTCGTTGGAAATGGCCACGGGCCATGTTCCAAGAGGCCCATGAAAGGCCCATGCAACCAAGGCCCATGGAACTAATTAATCAAGTCTTGATTAATTAGTACTAAGTAAGCAAGACAAGGATTAAGGTGTTGGTGATTCACCACCTAACCCAATCTTGTCTTGCCATACTTTGTCCTATTTACACCTTACTTGACACCATACTTGTCCCATGCCTTTAGTTGGACAAGTATGGGTTTTGTTATGTTTAAGTCATCTTTTTTCAACATAACAAACACAAGACAAGAATAGGAAACACATTTTCTCTCCCTCTTCCATGGCCATTTCGGGTTTGGCTAGTTTCCTCCTCCATTTTTGTGTTCTTGAGTCCTCAAAGAGAAGAACTACGTGGCTTTGATTCCCATGTGGATACGTAGGCGTCTTGGAGACTCAAGCCAATCATTCGTTACCCGGTGTTCTTGTTTTGGTAAGAACTAGTGCTGAATTTTTCTCTTGTTAATCCATTCTTTGTTAGTTGTTTCATGGTTCTAATGGTCTCTTGGTTTTCATTGATTTTCCGCTGCGAGTTGGTTCATCTCCAACCCTACCTCGAGACCCAACAGTACCCCTGTCTCCACTATTGACCCGACCGACCATGTCCACCGCTGGTGAAATTGAACATGGCCTACTCCTTTCAACGTAGAGGATGCACTGGAGCATCGTTCTTGTCTCTCGGAATGATGACCATGGTTCCATCGCTGGGGAGCTTAACCTGGCCTCCATACACAGTCAAAAGCCTTTCCAATCGAGGATGCCCATCTAAGGCCCCCACCAAGACGGTCTCTCTAGAGGGACGACATGGGATCAAAGATACCTCTCTCCTAGTCAAAGCCAGGAACGTCCGACATAGGCCATCCCCACCAATACATGCTGCTCTTGACAAGTAAGGAATGTCGAGCACCTCCCTGCTACTTTATTGGACGACCATGATGTGGTTTTCTACCTCGATGGGTCGGAGGATCGGGATCACAATGCAAGATCTACTGGCTACCATGTCAGCACGTCCACGGTGCTGGAAGCCCACGTACCACTACTGGGTACCATTGCCTCGAACCCCGGAGACCACATGACCAAGTGAAGATGGTGCAACGTAAGAACTCATGCCTAACCTAGAGGAGCTTCTTGCATGCCAATGGATATAGCCCCCCCCCCCCCCCCCCTCGACTAGGGCATCAGCTTATCAAGGGATCTCCTAGGCGAGGACTGTAGAGCAGTCCCGCCCATGAAAATGTGTGTGAAATCGAGCATCGAGGCGTGTATAGGGAGGCACGCCTTGCCTTGCCAACGTTGGTGCAAGCCCAACGACTCCTTCCCCCCATTATATTTTGTTCTCCCTGGATGCCCGTTATCCCCTCAAACGGTCCAGATTATTCGACGCGGGAATTTTCGGGTCGAGTTAGATAATAAGTGATATGCTCTACGACTGAATAATCATCCATGTAGAGACTCTCCACCACTAGTTTTTCCGTAGATTAGTCGGGTATCTTGTTATAGGATTAACGTCTGGCACCTACATATCAAGACTCAAGTCTCACCTTTGTACTTTGTTCTTTATGTCGCGTTTTATTTCGGTCTTCTATTTTCTATGGTTTGCTCCTGTACTTTTAATTTAAGAAAATAATTAGATCAAGAAAATTAAAGAAAGAATTTATAGGAAATTGAAAATCATAAAAATTTAAAAGAATTATATTAAAGGATAGAAAAATTGAAGCTGGTTGTATTTTTGTATTTTTAAAGGTTATCGAAAAGGTAGGGTTTTAGAAGAGAGTATTTTCGTTATTTCAAATAAAATTAACAGATATTTGATAGAAAAATAGTTATTGGAATTTTTTGGAGAATTAAAACAACCATTTTAAACGTTTTTTTATAGTAAAACAACTCTCTCTCGCACCTGTCGAGATTCCTCTTTCTCGAGGAAACCTTAATCTCACCTATGGAGTTCCCTACCCCTATCGTCGACATGACAGCTGTAACCCTCGTCGGTCTTGTCCCATCGTAGTCAATCCTAGTGCAACATTTAACACATGTGCCTCCACCGCGCCCCACTTCGGAGGTCGTGTCTCCCATTAAACCTAAAAATGGAGGAAGAACTAGCAAACCGCTCTGGTCCCTCTCTCTCTTTCTTCTACGACGTTATTCCCTCATGCTCTGACAAAGGCGGTCGTAGCCTTCTCTCAGGATTCCTTCGAACCACTGAGTAAGTCGCGCTGGAGCCGCCCTTTAAAGGCTCAAACCCTAGCTTCTACTGCAAGTTACGCTAGGGTTTTGGCGCCATCGCTACCTTCATCCAATGCTCAAGGTTCGCCTTCTCCACCACCATCAAGGGTTGGATCTACGTCCCAGCCGCCGTTAGACTCTGCCCTACCCAACGCTCCGCAGCCAAAGGTGGCTCTTGTTACCACTCCATCGCCTCCATTGGTTCGGGATTCTCTTCAAGGAAAGGCACCCATGTATGAATCGAAGAAGGAGGAGTTAGGGTGAAAGGAACTAGAGGCCCTCTGCGAGGGGGTCTGGGTTCCCAATGCAGACCATGTTCTTGTGATTCCAGCGTTGCTCCCACCACCGCCGTTGGTCCTTCAAACAAAAAGAGGTCGGCTCCAACTCGAAGGTTCCAGTTTTACCAGGACCTCTGGACTCCCATCTGATCAGCCTCCAAGATGGTCTCTTGGCCTGCTCCTTAGAAGAGGAAGACAAAGTAACGGTAGAGGTCTCGTATGCACCGGTGAGTCCATCGATTCTGACCCGACAACAATTTTTCATGATGGGAAAACTGTGGACCTCCAAGCCACCCCGTAAAGAGGTTCTTCTCAGAATCATCACTAAGGCATGAGGGAGGTCGACCGAAGGTCTAGTCATCAAAGACATCGGCCCCAGGATATTCGGGTTTTGTTTTGAAAAAGAGACGGCTCGTGCATGGTTTCAAGGGAACGAGCCGTGATGTTTCGATGGAAGGCTACTTCTGTTAGGTGATCTAGACCTATTGGCTAGGGAGCCTCCTACTCTGGATCGGCTTCAACTCTGGGTACATGCCCGTGGACTCCCACCATTTGTACAAACCAAATCTGTATGAGAGATGATTGGTTTGACTCTGGGACTATGTCTTGATGTCCCATGCGACCAATGAGGCACATGTTGGGGATGAACAATGAAGATCAGATTCTAGCATCTTGTGGCGCGCCCACTTCGCAGACAGCTCCTGCTTTTCTTTTGAGAATTTCCCGACCCGGTTCGTGCTACTCTTACTTATACAAAATTTCTAGTGTTTTTTTATAATTGTGGTATGATTGGTCACATGGTGACTGAGTGCGACCGGGAGGTGGTGGGTACTCCACGATTCGACTCCTCTATCCTAGAGTTCCATAAGAACTGTCAAACCAGAGTGTATGCAATAGATTGGGATGATCAAGCGTCCCGCAAATCGATATCCTCGACTTTTGCACCCGAGGGTCCCTTGTCTCGAAGCAGGGGCCCGATAGTATCTTCAACTACTGCACCTAACGGTGCGTGCCCGCGGAGCGTCGCTTAGACCTGCTCGGTTGATCCAGGTTGGAAAACTTAGTGATCGGCCAGCCCTCGTTTAGCGGGAGTCGATGCCCTGGACCTGCCTGGGCACATATGTAGAACTAGACTTAGAACTAGAGCTAGGTCTGGTATTGCAGCAGGAGCTGGAGGTGTAAAAAGGGGGTCCACTAGGGAACCCTAGGAAGATCAGGACAAGGCGGGCAAGCAGACCCGCATGGAAGAATGAATGGAATCTAGTGCTCTAGGGACTGACCCTGGGAAGGGTCCCTGAGAAGACCTTTGCCTGCCTTAGAAATTGATGACAGCAAGTTCGGTCGCACTCTACAGAGTATACAACAGTTAGGCAATACCTTAAGCAGTAGTCATTGGCTTTGCCATATTTTAGCTTTTATTTCAGTTCACCTTTATGACATCTCAAAAAACCGCATGTGTCGGTTCACTTGTCCAGAGTTATGTGTATAAAGACCTCCGAGACTCGATACTGCGTAATGGCTTTTTAAATTTTTATTTAAATAATATGAGTACTTTTTAGTCAAAATAATAAACATAGATAGTTGTGTACTTGCGAATTTTATCCAATATGCAAAAGTTTGGTATGAGTAATTTATCTTGCAATTTTATTTTTCAATTTAAAAAAAAAACTAAATTACGAGATAAAGTACTCATATCAAACTATTGCATATTGATTATAGGATAAAATTCGTAAGCACACAACTATCGATGTTTATTAGATACAAACACAAATCTAAAAACGTTCAACAGAGTTGTTTTAATCCGCCTTCCGATTTTTTTTTGAGAGGAATGACAATGGTAAATTGTAATCATTAATGTCTATGATGAGGTCTGTGTTAGTGACGTTTCCAATGATTTTCAACTACCAATATTTGAAGGGAAGCTGATCACAAGGTCACCTAATCCGTAACCATAACATAACAATCACGTGATATAATGAGAACAGGAAATGAAGTAGTTGGGAGTTAACTCCATGGAGCATAACACGTACGAGACTAATTTTGAGTTGTATGTACGTGGTAGAGACGGATCTAAAAATTTATTTTAGGAATGCCACTAGTAATGCTAAAATGTAAAATAAACCATGAGTTGGTTTAAAAAAGGTAAGAGTTTGATCGATTTTTAAATGATATAAATTTCTCATACTAGTTTCGATTTGGGCCCGTAGGATATCAATTCGAAAGAAATTCAGATATCTACAATTTTCACGAAGGAATTTCACCTAGAAAATACAGTACATGAACTCATACACGTCGTGCAAGTCGAACGGTCAACCATACGTTGTTTGGTCCGCCATGGACAGAACACTTTGGGAAAAACATATATTCAGTCATGTGGCGTATATGAGAACGTAAATGATATCACATGAGACATGATTTCTATAAAAAATGAGTCAAAACTACTTCATTGTCAACGATTATAAATACTTATAAATGCATACTACTGAACCGTTATGTCTTACATCTATTTTTTTTCAAATACAACCTACAAATAACTATGAATAAGATTGTTGGAAAATACAATAGACATTTGGAGTGTAAAATGAGCATTTTTCAAGTAAAATGAGGTTATACACGGAGCATATCTTCAAATGGTCATAACTTTTTCATACGAACTCCGATTTAGGCCCGTAAAATATCAAATCGAAGATACCTGAAAGCTCTACAGTTATATATAACTTTCTCGGGGAAATGTATGTTGTGGCATACCCTAAGCACCCCTAAATCCGCCCATGGTGCGCGGGCCATAGATGACTTAAGTCCCCGAAGGGACTCGTCATAATATTTTGGGAAATTTTTACTTTAACACCCTGTAAAACATTTAATTCCATTTTGATACCCTGTCATAAATTTTTTTCATTTTCATACCCTGACCAAACTTTTAACTTCACTTTCATACGCAGCCGTCAGATTTTGTTAACTTTCCATCCAAAATACGTAAAATGTCCATAATACCCCTAACTATTACTCAAATTTTCAAACTCATGCCATTAGTTCAGAACTTGAGAATAAGTGAAATGACAATAATACCCTTCATTGTTAGGGTGTTAAAATGAAAATTTCACTATTTTTAAAATAAAATTAGTTTTTATTTATAAATTTAGTTTTTATTTAAAAAATATATAAAATCATATTTTGTACTTAATGTTTTTTTACAAAAAATCATATTTTATTCTTAAAATTATATATAGATAATATTTTATTTAAAAAAAATATATAAATCATATTATATATATATATATATATAGGATAACAATCAGGTACAAACTTGTATCTTTCGTCAGAACGTAGAACTATCAATCTGGGCCCTTGGATCGTAGAATTAATGGCCCAGATTTAATGCATATCTTTTAATATCTTTTTAATTAATGCATATCATGTAATTGATTTCGTAATCAATCACCACCACCCCTGAACTTCGGTGGCCATCCGATCTGGATAATCAATGACCTAGATTAGTTCTACGTTCTGACCCGAAATAGGGTTTGTACCTGATTGTTCCCCTATATATATATATATATATATGTTTTTTTATTCATTTATTTTTGATTTTTTTTGTTTAATTCATATGTTGTTAAATTCGTTTTTTTTTTCAATTTCCTACCCATGTTCAACCTTAGAACACAACCTGCAACTACGGCTGAAACCGACACCACCACCAATGAAGTCGGAGTACGCCAGGAGCGGCGAGTCGTGGCCGACCCAGATCTAGATCCTATTCGGTCGACGCCGGACCTATCCTCGTCTCAAAGAGGTCGAGAGGGTTCACCGGACCCATCCTTGGCTCAAAGCAGAGGCCGGGTCTTGGCTCTGGTGAGTGGGTGTCGCCGAATTTGCAGACGTCGAGCACAAAAGAAGCTCCGGTGTCGCCGGATTTGTAGACGTCGAGCACAAAGGAAGCTCCGACCATCACAGATCTGAGAGGAGGGGTGGCGGCGAGGGTTTCTAGGAGGGGTGGCGGCATCACATATCTGTTTATATTTCTTTTGTTCTCTGATTTTGAAGGGAAAAAGGGACGAAGAAGATTGAAAAAAAAGGACGAAGAAGAAGATTGAAAAAAAAGGGACGAAGAAGATTGGGAAAAAAAGGGACGAACAAGATTGAAAAAAAAAAGGATTTGGATTGTAACAAATAAATATAATATAACTTATTATAAGTATATTTTTTTTAAATGATTTTTATATTAATTTTTAAATAAAAACTGAATTTTTTAAATAGTTGTATTTTTAAAAATAAAAAATATTTTTTCATACATAAAAACTAAATTAACAAAAATAAAAATGATTTTGTAAAATTTGAAAATTTTGAAGGATATTTTTCAGTTTAACACCCTAGGGTGTCGGGTATTATTGTCATTTCACTTATTTTCAAGTTCTGAACCAATGGCATGAGTTTGAAAATTTGAGTAATAGGTAGGGGTATTACGGACATTTTACCTATTTTGGATGGAAAGTTAACAGAATCTGACGGCTGGGTATGAAAGTGAAATTAAAAGTTTGGTTAGGGTATAAAAGTGATAAAAATTTATGCCAGGGTATCAAAATGAAATTAAATGTTTGGCAGGGTGTTAAAGTGAAATTTTCCCTAATATTTTCCCTCAAAACCCTAGACCTGCTACAGGTTTCACCGCCACACCTTTTCTCACCTTCGTTGGAAACGATCACGACCACGATTGTGATCGTTGTTGGTGGACGACCCTCCTTCCCTTTTCCCTTCTCTCAACATGTTTTCCTCCTTATCTCCTTTGTTCTCCGTCCTCCACCTCGCTCCCTATCTTAGTCCGTTCCTCCCGACTCTGTTTGTGTTCCGGTGATCGGTCCTATTGGAGTTCTCACCTGTTCATCGGGTTAATGCCCGGGTTGTTCTGTTCTTACACCTACCCTCATATCTGGAAGGCCTATTTGTAACCTACTTCACCAAATACGACCTTTGTGGCCGGAATCTGGTCGTGGTGAGGCTTGGGTGTGTCGTCCTTCCGACCTGATCATCGTAGTCCGGACCTGGTTGGAGCTTGGGGAGGCATCTTGGTGGTGTAGTCATGTGTTGGTTTCGGAGTCCGTCTTTCCCCTCCTCTCAATTATCGTTGGGCTTCCTGCTTGTGAAGTTGGACCGCTTCCTTCTGCTCATTTCAGGCCATTTGCTCGGGTAGGTGTTCAAATCTTCTCTTGAGGTGTTGTTCTTGTGTTCTGGTTGTAGCCGGAGCTCAACTCCTCTTAGTGTGGTTTTGGACTGGACTTGGAGTTATGATATTTCCCCTTAGATATGTGTGATTTGGGGGCTCGTTTGGGTGCCGGCGCTTTGTTGTGTCTCTGTCGTGGTGTAGCCTGGTTAGAGGTGGTGGAGTTTATCTCTTGGAGGGCGTGTGGTATTCGGAGGTTTTTGATGGGTCGAAAATTATGCTTCTTGCTGGCCTTGGTGTCAGTATTGTCGGGTTCGGGTAGGATCATGTTCGGTATAATTACAGGTCTTCCACTTCGGGTCCTCCCTTGGTATTCTCCGACGAGGGGTTACCGGTCTCGGTTTCGGAACAGTCAACTTGAGTATCAGCATCGGATCCTTAGAAGTTATGACTTGTTGCTGTCTGAGCTCGTACTTGGTAGAAATAAATCAAATAATGGTCCTCCCTCTTTGGGCCTTTTCTTGGTGTTGATCGGAATGAGGTATCAGAGGGATGAGTACGAGCTCCATTGTTTGATATGTCGCTCGCGGTCTCGACGAAGGAGCTTTTCTTTGGTCTCTAAACGTGTTTAGTTCCAGCTATGGTCATGGGACACACGTCTTCATCCTACAAGGTGTGGATTGTCACACCCCAAATCCGGTTTTGGCCGGACTCGAGACGTGACTTGAGTTGAGAATAAAATAATAACATAAAACGCAACCTTTCAAAAATAGTAAGCCCCAAAGTTTAATTTCAATCAAATAACTCGATAAAATGGTTTCCGAAACCGTAATAAGAGTCAAGCTCCGAATAAGCAAATAAAATATGAGGTTCAATACAATGACTAAGAAGTCTCTAAACAAGCCCAGACTCTCCGGAAGCTCCCGAGCTTCGAGCCCAATACTCATGAATCACACCTGTATAAACAACAGATAAAACAAATAGGGGTGAGCTGACGCTCAGTAGGGAAAATCATAAACGAGTTAGCCTTATTTTAGTAATAAAAGGGTTTTAGCACGGTCGCACAATATGCAGTTAAAACCATTAACCAATAACATACTATGAAAAGACTAAAGAGGAAATAATACTCAATTCTTAAGAATAACGGTATTATGAGAAATCAAAAGGAAAGTACTACAAGTATTTGATAACCATTAAAATTAGAACAAGTGAATATCACGCTAACAACTTCAATCCCAATACTCCGGAACACTAGGTTCTTGTGTCATGTCGGATCCCATACTCCAATCCACAATAGTCCTTGTGTTATGTCGGATTGTCCCTCGATCCAAAGGACCATAGATCATCGGAAACCGAGGTAATGCTCCCGCAGGACGCACAAACTCGGGTGAATCTCAAGTAACCATTCTATCATCCTACACCGGACTCCTCAACGGTGTAGGTACCATACCGTATCAACAATAATCATTATCTCATCCTACACCGGACTCCTCAACGGTGTAGGTACCATACCGTGTCAACAATAATCATTATCCCGCAGGATCATCCTATCAATGCCCCGCAGGGTCCATAACCAATATCCCGCAGAATCACTAACCAATGCCCCGCAGGGTCCATAACTCATATCCTGCAGAATCACTAACCAATGACCCACAAGGTCCATAACCCATATCCCGCAGGATCAGTCAAACAAATCATAGCAATACACACGTTCATCAATACACACTACACGAGAGTCATTCCCATAATTACACTTACCATCACTTACCATTTGCTCTCCACCGGTCAATCGATCACCTGATCGTGCCTCCTTGGCACAACCAGTCATACTCGATCAACCATTCAATCATTTAAGCATTCAATCAATCAACCAACGATTCAAGCATTCAAGTTCAACATTCAAACATTCGAGCATGCATTCGATCTAGTTTCATTAGACTCTTGATTATCCTAATGACTACCAAGCAAACATGTGAAGCTAACACACAACTAATCCGAGGGCCCATCACGGCCTCTCTACCAGTAAATCAATTCCCAAGTATTGAAAGCGAGCTATGCTAGTGATTTCACATCCTAAGCATGCTTACTAGACACATCCGTTTATTAGTAATTGAAAGACATTTAATCTAGTTATTCGCTTCCTATAAGCAATTCTAGGACCTTTTTAATTTTATTAATCTAATAGGCATACTAGTATTCAAATACTCGAGGAGTTAGGACTTTCCCTACCTTGTGTCTTCCTCTAAATACTCTGCTAAAAAGTCGATTTGCCGCTACTCCATTCTTCACACGGGTTCCGGATTGGTCTTCGTCTTTTCGGGCGAAGTCCCGTTTCTCGGGCAGAGTCCAAGCCTGGGTTTGACAAATACAAAGTTCACTCAGTCCCGGTATTTGCCCAAAGTCCTTTGAAATAACCAGATTTTAAGTCAAATAGTTTAATTAATTAATTAATTAAGTCTGTGACCCGGATCCGACCCAGATCCGGCCCGAATCCAGGCCCAACTCGGATCCAGACCCGGTCCAAGCCCGACCCGGATCCAGATCCGGTCCGACCCAAACCCGGGTCCAGACCCGCTCCGACCCATATTCAGGACCGGCCCAGATCCAGTCCAGGCCCGGCTCAGGATCCGTGTCTCGAAATGGGCCAGGCCCAAGGTCGAAGCCCGAGCTGAAGGCCCAAGCTTCGCGGCTCGGTTCAGAAACGGAGAGGGCGGCTAGGGTTTTTGGTTCTGGCCGACGGCGGCGACGTCAGAGAGGTTGGAGGTGTGAAGGACCCAGCCCCTCCGTCCAGATCTTTGGCGTGCGAAGCTCGCCGGCTTGGGGTTGCCAGATCTGGAGCGTGAGAGCTCCGGCTTCCTCCTCCGGTCAGACTCAGCTCAAAACGAGCGTGAAATCTCTCGATACTTCGGCTAAAGGTGACAGGGAAGGTGAAACAACCCAGGACAAAGGTCTCACCGTCACTGGGTAGATCGAATCAGGCGCGGCGAGGTTTGGATGAGAAGGGCGACGACGGTTCTTCTCGATTCAACGAAGAAGAAGGACGAAGATAAGGGATTTATGGGTCTCTGGTGTTGTGTTTCTTTCCTACGGGTGGAGAAGAGGACGGATAAGAAGGAGTAGAAGGAAGAAGAAGAGGCAGCGGTGGTCGGAGAAGAAGGGCGGCGACGCTCCGTCGGATCTGGTTCGCGAGGTTGGGAGAGGGCGTGCGAGAGGAGAGAGGCGTGTTGCCTCGATTCATGTGCATGCAAAACACTGAAACGACGCGTTTGGGCCGCGCGCGCGAGGATTGGAACATGGATAGCTCGGCCCAAAGGATGATATGTCCTGTCCAATTCCAAACTCTCTTCTTGTTTTTTTCTTTTTTGATTTTTCCTTTCAAATTCCATTTGTTGCACATTCATACCTCAAGGTTTCGATTTCCAAAATGTTACCCTTTTGAATGAGTGGGGTTTTACATGGATCGTCGCAGAGCCGCTCTTGCTGCATCTGGTGGTTTGTTTGTTTTCTGGGCGTTTTGTCTCATATCCGATCATGGGACGCGTTTCTTCATCCAGCTGGGTGATGATCGTCGTGGATCTAGCGGTTCGTCAAGACTCTAATTCTGGTATCCCTATCTTCAATTTAAGATTTGTGTCCCCGCAGTGCCCCTTTAGCGTTTTCTGTTGGATATACATCTGCTTCCTACCACTTTCGTGGATAGGACTCGCCGGTTTAAGGTGTTGGCCGTCGGTGAGTGGTTTGGCCATTGTGCCTCTCATATGTTTATTTTTCGATTCATTTTTGGGGGTTTATGTGTTCGGGCGGGTATTACTCTCCGGAAATGTCTTTGTCGCTTGTGGTGTTGTTGTCGACGTGCTAATGTTCGTCTTCTAGTCTGTGTGACAGGTTGATGGTCCTGATGACATAGGGTGTTCTACTTTCTTAGGCTTTTTGTTGGTTTTATGTTAGTATCGCTTGTGCTAAATGATTGGAAAATACGGGTTTTAACCTACTTCATTTTTTCAGTGCTTCATGGCAGGAAATCAACGTTTTAAGACCTAGTTTACTACTTAGTGCTTCATGTTTGTTAAACTTGAGTATCCAGAAATTTTTCAGTCTTTTGATTTGCTCCTTGTTGGGTACATGAGGTTCCTATTATAGGAATGCTCTTTCATTGTACTTCTTCAATCCTTGGAGGATCAGTCTATGCTTGTTGGTTTCACTTTTAGGTTTGTTTAGACCCTTTCATTGTTGTTTTCCCTTGTTGGGATTGCCATGAGGCTGAGCTGTCGTGCCAACGCTCGAGTCTGTTTCATGTTCATTGGTTTCACTATCAGGCATGTAGCTAGACCATCTGATACTCCTCTTTTACCTCATGAGAGGTTTTAATTTAAATTTGCATTACTGATAAAAACATGTGTGTGGGCCATTAGGAGTTTTTTTTATCTTCATTTGTTGGGTTTAATATTATGACAGTCATGTAAAACTATAATTCATAATTATATAACTATATATAATAAGATTGATTTGATTTTTTGTCTATGGTATTCTTATTTTGTGGCTTTTGTTGTGCTGGTTTAATAATATTGTTTTGGTTATTTGCTGTTTTTTCGGACACGAAGGTTATGCCTCGTTAGGGGGTCTGTTATGCTTCTTTTTATGTATTTCCAAGTCAATTATGATAAGTTATTTCATTCCCTATTTTGGTTTAGGGATCTATTAACATCGTTGATTAAAAAAATTGAAACTATTTATATTTGTGGCTTGAATGATTTATATTTTTTAACGATTGAGGTTTTTTAGCGTGAAAACGTAATTGTTATATTAATGAAAATAGTCAAAGGGTACGATCACGTAGCCAGTGGAAATACTGGAAAATTGTGGTACCGTTTTGGCCTCGACCAGGTGAGGATTGAGAAAAATTATTGTTTTATAGCTACTTGTTCCGGCTAGTTCTTGAGGTAGCTTCCCTATCTTCATTCTGAAATGCACAGTAGACCCAAGATTCTTCTTCCAGCTCGACTCGGACGGACATGTTTTGTCTAGATAACATGTTGACCCCTTGTTTGAGCCGTTTCATGGCAGTAGGGAGCATTCCAGGACACCAAGGAGGTATCCTAAGAGAAGGAGGAGGCTAGGAATCAAGTTGACTTCGATCTCATAGGGACGGGGTATGACTCCTCAAGAACACCATGTACGTCCCTGGATGACCTAGTTGGTTCAATGAGGTTGTTGAGCATGCCTCACCTCGCGGCCATCTCGACCATCAATTCTCTCCTAAAATGGGGGTTGGGTATCGTGCTCCCCTCATGGGCCTTCCGTGATCCCCATTTGCTGCCCTCCGAATGTTTTCGTCAATCGTATAAGGGAAGAAAACAAAGATTCAAGGAAAAACCAACAACCTCCATTTTTCTTGAATTATGGTTGAATTCTCCACACAAGAAGAGAAGACATGATGATCTTTTTCTATGCAGCTCACTTAGACATCACTTTGTGCTTCTCTCTTCTAAATGTTGTGGTTACAACCTCTCATCAAGACCACCTCTCATTTTATTCCGTTTCTATTCAACAAAACCTATAAATAGTGGAATGGGCTTAAGTGATCCTAAAGGGCTTGACTCATGGGTCCAAAAATTAGTCCCATGTTGGAGCCATTTTCTACAATCTCCACCTTGACGAGAAAGTCCATAAAATCTCCACTTACTCGTCGTCCTCCATCAGGTCATAAAGATCCCACCCCAAGACCCACGCCCCCGTGAGGCATCAACATCAAAAAATCTTGATCAAGTTGAGACAATGCTCTAACTTGATCACGGGAACCACCTTTATCAACATATCAATTGTGTTTTCCTTGGTATCAACTTTTTCCAACATTACAAGTTTATCCTCAATGATATCTCTGATAAAATGAAACCTCGCATCTATGTGTTTGGTCCTAGAGTGAAATACCTGATTCGTTTCTAAATGGATGGAACCCTAGCTATCACAAATAATTTTGACATCCCTCTAAGCAACACACAAATCTCGAACCAATCCTCGAAGCCATATAGCCTATTTCACTACCTTTGTCACTTCCATATACTCTGCTTCAATAGTAGACAAAGAACCAATGACTCTAACATGGTCCTCCAAGATATAGGACCCCATGCCAATGTAAAACAATAACCTATAGTCGATCAACGATTGTCCATATGTCTACCATAATCAGAGTCAACATACCCCAATACAACTGAAACTGACGATCTCTCAAAAACAAAACCAATAACTAGTATACCCCGAAGATACCTCAAGATCCACTTCACTACCTACCAATGTTGTTTCCCCAGGCTCGCCATGAACCTACTAACAACACTAACTGGATAAGCAATAGCAGGACGCGTGCAAACCATGTCATACATAATACTACCAACTACACTCGCATAGAGAACCTTATTATAGTCAAACTGCGTAGCTAATGCTAACAAGACTCGGATAAAAGTGTGCTTTACCACTAGAGAGAAAACCTCATTATAGTCCACACCTTGTTGTGTATATCCTTTAGCCACCAATCTTGCCTTGTACCTTATACTCGCACAATTGTCCTTGGAATTCAGAATCCCGTCTTTCACTATAAAGATCCACTTGCACCCAATCGAACTCTTTACCTTAGGAAGTATAACAAGTTCCCAAGTCTTAGTTTTATAAAGAGATGAAATCTCCTCATCCATGGCGTCCTTCCACTCCTTTTTGGGATCATCACACAAAGCCTACTTTGAGGTGCGCGTTTGACCCTAGGTTCTCTACCATTTGCCAAAGACGATGTCTCAATCTGCTGAACTTGTTGTTGTGTAAGGTCCTTGTTCCTATCAACATGAACCTCATCATCTATAACTGCCTCATCAAGTACTATCTCCGAAGAACTACATGCTTGAGAACTAGAACTATGAACTCCAAGCTCCACCTGATGATAATCTTTTTTATCTTTTTCATAGCTATCACCTCTCCAAATAGGAGATCCATCCTTGTATCTTTCGCACTTTGCCTGCAACAAAGCCTCCTCGTGTAATGTAACATCTTGCCAAATAAATAACTTCCGATTTTCGGGCACCATAACTTATACCCTTTCACATTCTCAGGATAACCGAGAAAAATAGCCTTCTTGGCCCGTACTCAAATCTTATCCTCTTTACTTTTATAGTAAGCAGGGAAAACAAATGCTTTCAAATAACAATAATTAGAAATAATGCCAAACCATACCTCCATAGGAACCTTGGACTCAATGTTGGGTCTCAAGGTAGGGTTGGAGATGAACCAACTCGCAGCGGAAAATCAATGAAAACCAAGAGACGATTAAACAATGAAACAACTAACAAAGAATGGATTCACAAGAGAAAAATTCAGCACTATTTATTACCAAAACAAGAACACTGGTTAACGAATGATTGGCTTGAGTCTCCAAGACGCCTACGTATCCACATGGGAATCAAAGCCACGCAGTTCTTCTCTTTGAGGACTCAAGAACACAAAAATGGAGGTGGGAGCTTGCCAAACCCGAAATTGCAAGGGAAGGGGGAGAGAAGTTGTGTTTCCTATTCTTGTCTTGTGTTTGTTATGTTGAAAAAATATGACTTAAACATAACAAAACCCATACTTGTCCAACTAAAGGCATGGGACAAGCATGGTGTCAAGTAAGGTGTAAATAGGACAAAGTATGGCAAGACAAGATTGGGTTAGGTAGTGAATCACAAACACCTTAATCCTTGTCTTGCTTACTTAGTACTAATTAATCAAGACTTGATTAATTAGTTCCATGGGCCTTGGTTGCATGGGCCTTTCATGGGCCTCTTGAAATATGGCCCGTGCCCATTTCCAACGAGGTCCCGTGATTCGCTCATCTCCTCCAAGCCTTCCATACCGGAAATGTCCAACATTATCCAACGCGATCAATCCCAAGACTCCAAGCCTTGTCTCGATCCATAAAGTCCTATTCACTTACGGGCACATGACCCAAAACCCAGTTTTGTTCTCGTCCCGAGACAACTCCTTTTTGGCCATTCTCCAAATGTTAGGTGTGGGTATGTTTCAATCCTTTTTATTGTTGTCGGCCTGATTATCTTGATTTTTTACTATCATTTTGAAGATACATAGCCTGAAGCTTATCCTAAATACCATTTGCAGTTTCATCATCAGTAAAATTGTAAGTCACATTCCGAGAAAGACACAAACAGATCGTACTACCCAATTTCTGATCCGTCTTGTTCCACTTCTCAAGTTAATCACCCCTTGATTATTAGTCTCCCAACGCATCAAATTGATCCAAACTAACACGAATTTCTTTACAATCGATCTGTCAAGATTTAAAATTGTTCTGTCCATTGAAACGAAGATTATCGAATCCATGGACCTTCACATAATCCACATCCCGAGATGTGGACGCTCTATCAAACATATTCACAAAAACAACGATAACAACAATAAACGATAAGCTAGCCAACAAACAGGACGTTGAGTTAGTTGTCAATGCATAAATAAATGGTCAATCGAGTAGGAGGCCGCAATGACTTTCTGTGACGGTGACTCATCGATCTAAATCATCATATTCATCCCATCCTTGTTCCATGCGGCAACGTGTGGTGATCCAAGGAAACCTTTTGAACTAACTCAACGAGACATATCAATGTGAGTAAATTAATGGGTGTTTCAAGCATCCCATCCGCTCATGTCTCAACAACTCACTTGAATCATTCCGGGAAACTAAAAGATTGCTTACAATTTTCAGAATTTTTTTATTGTGAGTAAATGAATGTCGGATATGTAATACCGGGACTACAAGAAGTTGAAAGATCGTTGGTAAAAAAAATCAGGGAAGTGAAAAGGTGTAATGGGTGTTTCAAGCACTTGATTAGAAAGGGATGACTAATCAAGGATAGTTCATTGTTGTGAAATCTCTCTCCACGCTACAGTGAGCTACAATATTTGGTTTCCTTTTTCCTCATTGGTGTTGTGTTCATGATGACCGCCAGCCACCGGACCACCGTTTCTCCTACCTTTTTCTTCTTACTCGGGCTCTGATAGTTACAAGTCTTGGTTTCATCCCTGTATTATAGTGCGGTTTCACCTTTGTCGGAAGTTTTCTTTAGCTAGTACATTGCATTTCCATGGCCTCGTCTTCAGCTTTAGGACCGCCTCCGGGGTTTGAACCTTTGATTTCTGAGGTTAAGCAGCAGACCCCCAACAATCTAGGAGGCCAAAGACTTAGGTCAGAAGTGGTGGGGACTCAAACTCCAATTTATGGGTTGGGGGTATCGATTATTCATCCATAACTTACACCCAAGGACTTCCAACGTTTGGTTACAAAATTTGTTCCTTGACTGTGGAGACATAATCTCAACTAAGACTCCACCTCACCCGAATGCGAGAGGGAAATGGTTTGGTTTCATCACATTTAAATCCAAGGAGAGTTCTAACAAAGGGATTCAAATTTTCAATGGATATTCTCTGAAGGGTTTCAAGCTATTTGTTGTTGAAGCTTGGAAAAGGGGTACTGGACAACGAAATCACTCTACCAATATGATTTTGGGGAAGAAGTTAGTTGGAACACCATTGTCCTTTCCTAAAGGAAGAGTGGTGGAAGAACATAGACAGTGGTTAGATAGGGGCATTTGCTTTTATTGCACACACATCTATCAGTGGGAGTTGTAATGGAAGACATTAAAGTAACCAGAGGGTGTAATTTGCTGGTGATGGCACTGGGAAATAGAGTTGCTCTAAATTATTTTCCTTGGTTGGAAGATGAGATTGAGGCTTTCAAAGAAGAGAGTGATTGGTTTAAGCCTTGGATGACTGTAATCAAACAGAAGGCAGAGTTATGTAGACAAGGTAGGAAGATCACTTGGCTGGCTCTACATGGGATCTCCATTCTGGGGTGGTGTGAGGAGACATTCAAAGCTGTGGTTGAAGACTTAGGGACTTATGTCTGCACACATCCAACCTCTCTTCTCTCAAATTCTTTGGAAGCAGCCTTTATTCTCATTCATGCACAAGAATACCCTAGAGTGTATAAAGAGACAGTGTTGGCACTTGATGATCAACACTTTAATACTATGATTTGCTCGGTTGATATGGCTAGCATACCACTGATCCTTCCAGATAGAGTTGTTGAACTGGATTTGTCTACCTCTCTCAGTTCTGACAAGGAGGACACTGAAAGTTTTAATGCTGGGGAGGAAGGGGGAGGCAAAGATCTCACTCAGCTCATTAATGAAGAGAATGTGGAAATGGAGGTTGGTGAATCTCTTCCTCAAAACCAGTTACAAGTGTTTGTTCCTTCGCTTATCATTACTTCACATCAACGCAATACTAGCGAATTGGATTTTCCTCCTTTATTTGCTGAGAAGTTGTTATTTTCTGAAGCTTCTCCCTTTGTCTCTACTAAACTCCCTCTATCATTTAAAGAAATTCTTATTGTGCCTGATACCTTCCAAAGTGGAAACTCAGTTCCAGTTGACACTATTCTGGCAAGGGCCGGTGACACTTTGCAAACCTCTCTCTTAGCTGTTTCAAATGGGACTACCTCTATGTTGGAAAGGATTAAAGGATCATTGGGAGCTGATTCCATTAATGAGGAGGAGCTCAAAACCCCCACAGTGACAGTTTTGGGCCCCATGGTGCAGACACCAGTTCTCAAAAAAATTGGTTTTGGGGGGGGGGGGGGGGGGGGAATTAATTCAAATCCTGATTTGGGGACTAATTTTTCAAACAAGAGTCCACAAGTCAAAAAGAATATCATTAGAGGCAGCGCTATAGTGGCTTACAACACTAGGTCCAAGACCAAATTACTTATGCCCATTATCACACCATTTTCAGGAACCAAAGGAGAGATTAAGAAATCTCAGTCATTCAGGAAAGGAGGAGTAGGGACTTGGGAGTATTGTAAAGCCTTGGGGCTTAATGCTTATATTGCAGATGAGTTAGTAGTTGATCAATTTGACAATCTAGAAAATGAGGTTAATCAAGCAGTGGAGTTGGATACAAATTCGGATGATGATTTCTGTGATCTTGAAGAAGTAGATGACACGTTGGGCTCAGCCTGGTTTCATTTTTAAGTTTTCAAAAACCTCCGACCGTACGTCACTAGGTGGGTAGTTGGGTCATTAGGAGTTGTTATGTGTTGTTTGTTGTTGGTTGACCAGTGGTATGCCGTTTTGCTGTGATTAATGTATTGTGGACTGCGTGTTAGAGTGTTCTTGGTGCATGGCTTAAAGGTGAGTTGTTACCCGTGTGTGTGAATGGTTTGCCAAGTTTTCAAACGGAACATGACGAAATTTTCTGTAAAATTGGAGTGTATGTCCTATTATAATTTGACTGCAACAGATCATAGTAGTGGGGATGTCAGGTAGTTGCAACGTAGTTCGGGGACGCCTGAACCGGGTTGTACCAATATGATATCAACATGAACTATTTTGCTACAAGAATAAGTTTCGCAACCTGCATTTTGAGTAGGGTTGAGGTTGTGAGGTTTTGTTCTGCGATTTGAAATTGTAGTCCGGCTTGTTCGCGTGTAAAATAGTTACACTGCTGGTTGTGCTTGAGTGTTGATATGATTGCTTTGTGAAGCATGTTAGATCCTCGTGTGTTTTTGGGGTAGGTTTTGTGTGACGCACTAAGGTGCGGTGTTTGTACTACTACTACTACTACTAGCACTAAGAGAAAACCGAAGTGTTTAAAGGACAGTTTGAGTTTGTGCTACTCGTGTGTGAACGTTATTGTCTTGAGTGAGACACCTTTAAGAGCTTTTGAGGAACTGAACCTGTGTGTATTAACATGCAGTAAATGGATTGCATGGCACACGTCTACGTTCCACGAGGTACCCGAAGCCGACCAGCTGGAGGTCGAGCACAGCCACCTGCCATTGAGGCGACAGGGGCAGGTAGTGTCCAAGCAGCGGGCACGGACGGACCCGCAAGGAGTGGCGCTGGGCCATCGAGACTTCCATCCAAGACTTCGCCAGTCACAGTGCAGGCTGAGTCAGTAGAGGCAGAGGATGCCCGGACTGTGACCTCAGAGGAGTCCGAGAGGAGTGATGTCGGACCCTTGGGGCATCAGCCTAGAGTTCCGCCAGTGGCGAGGAGGACCACGGTGACTACCCTGGACGAGCTGACCCGCACCATGCAGGGTTTTGTGGCAGCTATTGCCCAGAGGGAAACAGCACATATACCTATCTCAGCGACACAGATGAGACCGATGCAGGCCGACAACTATGTGGCACATGCGTTGAGGGACTTCCTGAGGCTGGACACGCCTACCTTCATCGGGGAGCCCAACCCCGATAAGGCCGAGAGGTGGTTGCAGCAGGTCACCAGGAACCTGAATACTTTCGGTATCACTGATGGACATCTGAGAGTGTCCTTTGCAGCTCACCAGCTGAGAGACGACGCGTTCCATTGGTGGGAGCGTGTTGAGGAGCGAGTCGGAGATGACTTTGGCCGATTCCGAGAGGTGTTTCTGGAGCAGTTCTTTCCAGAGTCCGCGCGAGACGCTTGACACCGACAGTTCCTGGATTTGCGTCAGGGCACAAGGACCATATTTGAGTATGAGTCTCGATTCACTGCGTTGTCCCGGTTCGCCCCAGAGATGGTGGCAACCGAGGTGAACTGGTGCAGGCGTTTTGAGGATGGACTCAGCACCCCGATCCAGGACCGACTTGTCGCCTTTAGGACTCGGGTGTACACCGATCTGGTGGATCAAGCATTGGCCGTGGAGCGGCGCCTCAGTGAGATCGCAAGAGCCAGAGAGAGTCGCCCGAGACCTAGCGGTTTTCTTAGACCGTCGGAGATGCGGGACCAAAGGCGACAGCGGACTGTTGGATCTTTCCGACCCCAACAGCAGTTTAGCGGGTCGAGGTCGATGGGATCTGTAGCATCCGTGGGACTGGCAGCGTCCGAGGCGGGGTCAGAGTGTTACCGTTGCCATCGACGGGGACATCTGAGTAGAGATTGCCCATGGGACGCGAGCACTGCAGCTCGTCCCGCTAGCAACAAGACCGGATCGGTGGGGAGGTTGGGTAGCGGAGATCAACGGTGTTTCAGCTGTGGACAGTTTCGGCATATGGCTCTGCAGTACCCCTCGTCAGGCAGAGGGATGTCAGCGCAGCGGCCGCAGCAGTCGCACCCTGTACAAGCACCTCAGTTCCGGCAGCGCTAAACGCAGCCGTCGAGACCTCCACGACCAGCTGCGAGTGCACCAGCGTCGAGGCAGCTGCAGAGGCCAGCTCAGCAGTTGGCCCTCCCTCCACCACCACCGAGGCAGGGACCACAGACTTCTCAGGGCAGATCTTATGCCATCACCGATCGTCGATCTGAAGGACATCATCCCGGTCGGGAGACCATTCAGGGTACGTGCCTGCTTTATCATTTATGGGCATCGTTTCTGTTTGATACTGGTGCATCGCACCCCTTCATTTCTGCTTCCCTTGTTGAGTTGCTAGGACTAAGAGTAGAGCCCTTGGATAGACCCTTATGCCTTGACACCCTTGTTACTGGAGACGTAGTTCTGAGTAGTGTGTGTCGTTCTTGTGAGATCAGAGTGGTTGACCACCCTTTTGTTGGTGATTTGCTTGTGTTGAACATGACAACGTTCGACGTTATTTTGGGAATGGACTGGCTGTCGAGGTACGAGGCGACCATTGACTGTTATCGACGACAAGTGACAGTGCGCTCAGGAGACACGGTCGTCACGTGTATGTTGGGCAGCAAGAGCGGAGTTCTACTCTCAGTGTTGTCTGTGGGAGAGGAGGTCCCGACTGAGCATAGTCGAGAGTTGCCGAGGATAGTGCGCGAGTTCCCGGATGTGTTTCCGGAGGAGTTATCGGGATTGCCGCTTGTGC
The DNA here is from genome assembly GCA_963921825.1 of Erodium maritimum. Classification (NCBI taxonomy): domain Eukaryota; kingdom Viridiplantae; phylum Streptophyta; class Magnoliopsida; order Geraniales; family Geraniaceae; genus Erodium; species Erodium maritimum. Next base: position 54,782,478 of record OY997591.1, read on the forward strand.
GCAAGGTTGAGTTCAGGATTGATCTAGTACCTGGTAGAACGCCGATCTCGATGGCACCGTACAGGTTTGCACCCGCAGAGTTGACTGAGATGAAGCGCCAGCTCGAGGACCTTCGAGTGAAGGGGTTCATCCGACCGAGCACCTCACTGTGGGGAGCGCCCGCACTCTTCGTAAAGAAGAAGGGTGGAGCGCTGGGGATGTGCATCGATTATCGGAAGTTGAACTGGGTTACGGTGGAGCGCTGAGGATGTGCATCGATTATCGGAAGATGACTGGCATCTTCCGACCCTACCTGGATCAGTTTGTGGTGGTGTTTATGGACGACATTCTGATCTACTCGCCGGATGAGGAGACGCACAAGGAGCACCTGAGGATTGTCTTAACTCTACTCCGCACTCATCGATTATATGGTAACTTGGAGAAGTGCGAGTTCTGGTCACTGAGGTGAAGTTCCTCGGACATGTTGTTTCCCGGGAAGGTATTTTGGTCAATCCGGAGAAGATCGAAGCAGTGTCGACATGGGCGAGGCCCACGAGCGTGTTCGAGATTCGCAGCTTTCTAGGGTTGGCAGGTTACTACCGGAGGTTCGTTCAGGACTTATCGTGCTTGGCAGCGCCGATGACTTCCCTGACACGTAAGGGAGTCGCTTTCGTGTGGACTGACAAGTACGAGCGCGCTTTCACTGAGTTGAAGACTCGATTGAAGACCACCCCGATTTTGATAGTGCCGGAGCGTGGTATGGGGTACGATGTCTATTGTGACGCGTCCGGTGAAAGACTGGTTGCATGCTGATGCAGGCGGGAAAGGTAGTTGCTTATGGCTCACGCCAGTTGAAGATTCACGAGCGTAACTACCCTACCCATGATTTGGAGTTGGCAGCAGTTGTGTTTGCTCTAAAGAGCTAGAGGCATTATCTTTATGGCGAGAAGTTTCAGGTGTTCTCTGACCACAAGAGTCTCAAGTACATCTTCTCCCAGAAGGATCTGAACATGCGCCAGCGACAGTGGATGGAGCTACTGGACGAGTATGACTTTGAGTTGCACTATCACCCAGGCAAGGCGAACGTGGTCGCCGATGCTCTAAGTAGGAGATCATTTCTCTGTCTAGCCACCATAGCAGTCCGAGAGTGGGACATGATGGGAGAGTTAGCCATGTTTGGGCTCGATTTAGAGGAGATCACTGGTAGCGTGGCTACATGTTCATTAGTGGCTCAGCCCACGTTGATTGAACGAGTGCAAGAGGCACAGTCAGATAATATCGAGACAGCTGAGATCAGAGAGAGAGAGTGATCAGTGGTGTTGATGTAGAGGGCTGGGAGTTTAGTGTGGACCGGGGATTGCGGTATCGCGGAGTACTGTTCGTACCGCTGAGTTGCAGAGAGGTTGTGCTGAGAAAGTCGCATCATTCCCGTCTCACGGTACATCCGGGTGGTACTAAGATGTACCAAGATATCAGGCGACAGTTTTGGTGGAGCGGTATGAAGAGAGCAGTGGCAGAGTTTGTGTCGAGGTGCCTCTCTTATCAGCAAGTGAAGGCTGAGCATCAGCGCCCTGCAGGACTGTTACAGCCGTTGCCAGTAGCGGAGTGGAAGTGGGAGCATGTTACTATGGATTTTGTATGCGGATTACCGAGATCTCCGAGAGGACACGATGACGTATGGGTAGTAGTTGATTGGTTGACGAAGTCGGCGCATTTCTTGGCCATGAGGATGACGGATACGGTAGATGTACTGAGTCAACCATGGCGAAGGCAAGCTGGCCCTGCAGTTTATTGGTTCCTTCGAGATCCTGTACAGAGTTGGAGCAGTGGCATACCGACTCGCGTTACCACCGCAGCTTGGGAACATCCACAACGGTTTCCACGTTTCCCAACTACGGAAGTACAACACGGATCCCTCTCACGTTATCGAATGGACAGACATCGAGGTGGCTGATGATGTATCGTATGAGGAGCATCCAGTCAGGATTGTGGATACGGGGGAGAAAGTCTTGCGTGACAAGACAATTCCGCTAGTGCGAGTGCAGTGGAAGCACCAGGGAGCTGAGTCGACCTGGGAGCGCGAGGATGAGATCCGGGCAAAGTATCCCCACCTGTTCGACCCTTAAGGTACGTCCGTTTTAATTTCGGGGACAAAATTCCTTTAGGGGGGTAGACTGTAAACACCGGGGATTTTACTAATTTTAATTTATCGTTGGAACGTCGAGGGTTGGAGAAAGAGTTAAATTTTGGATCGATTTCAAAAAAAGAAAAGAAAAAAAAGGAGGAGTAGGCCTGGGTCAGCCCAGACCCAGCCACTTGGGCCGAGCCAGACCAGGCCCAACACACCCACACCCAAAGCCCACGCCAAACCCTACGCGCTCGCTAACACCCTCAACGCCGCTTCGTATCCTCAGTGTCACGCACGCGAACCGAGAAACTCACGCCTCTCTCTCGCTCATTCTTCCCCGATCCTCTCGCTTCCCTCTTCCTTAGTCACCCTTCGCCGGAGTTCCAGCTCCTCCACCGTCTGCTTCTTCTTCTTCCAACCACGACAACCCCTCACCTCCTCACCACATCAGAAACCAAAAACCCCCCTCCTCCTCTCTTCTTCTTCCTCTTCGTTTCGAACCGAACCAACGCCTTCGTACCTTCGATTATCACCGTGCCTTTGACGACCCGATTAAGTGACGGTGAGCCCTTTCCTGACCTCGTTCCACCTCTCCCGTCACCCCTCACCTGAGATCTGTGAGCGTTGAGCTCGTTTTGATCGTGCTTGAGGCGGAGAAGCTCGTCGGAGCTCTCAAAACCTAGATATGACGCTCCGTCGCCGGCGAGCCTTTCACGGGTCAGATCTGGAGCGGAGAGGCGCGTGACTCAATCCGACGACCTCCCCTCGTCGTCCTGAGCATCCTGACGCCTGCCCCGCCGTCGAGAACCACATCGAACTCCCCTGGCGTCGCCGCCGTCGCCGGAGTTGAACCGGATGAGAGACCAAACCCTACCTCGTCTCTGACGGGCCTTGGGCCAGGACAAGTTTGGGCACTTGGGTCTGGACTTGATCTGGGCCTCGGCCTGGACGTGGACTGGGCTCGGGTCCGGATCCTAAACTGGATCTGGACTCGGGTCTAGATCCGGGTCTGGGTCGGGCTCGGGTCAGGTCCGGGTCTGAGATCAGATCCGAGTCGGATTCGGGTCCGGGTTTCGGACTCAGGTCGGATCCGGGCCAGACCTGTTTAATTAAAATAAAAATTAAATCAAACATAAATCAGATAAATTAAAGGACTTATCGGACTTTTAAAGGACTTACCTGATAACAAAATTAGAGGACTGTTACGGACTGGACCGGGACTGATGATCGTCCCTTTTTGTGTTAAAAACCAGGCTTTTACCCCGACCACGGAGAAGACCGTAGTAGGCACGGACGTCAGCAGCTAGGCGACCCAGATAGAGACTTAGAAGTAGGGAATACCTCAGAACCTTATTTAATTACGGACGCAATAGAATGCATATAGGGAAACATAATAACCGGATAAATAACTAGTATGCATATAGGATGGAATTGACTAGAGTAGCCTTATAAAATGCGAACGACCTACGAGCCATGTCGTGTCCTAGGTGTTGGTTTGTTGTGCTGGTAGAATAAGACCATGTCGTGCTTGTAGGATTGGTTGCTGACTATGTTGGATTGCGTACTCTGTATTGTTTAAACGGTTAATAAATAACGAACATGAAAACCAGTAGAGTTGAACTTGGTGATGCATATTAGTGATTGAGTGACTATAATCCTGTTTATATGATCTATTGAATTGGGGATGTTGGGGAACGAATATCGGTTATGCCGGTGGGGTGACCACGTTAAGTGTGGTGTCGGTAAGTGATGGTAAATGCGTGTTGGTTGTATAAGTTGTTGAGAATGTGATTATGACTGTGAGTGTAATTGAGATTGTTCTGGTGATACTTGTTTGAGTTGTGCCCGAGAGGTGTGTCGTACCTTCCGATGCACGGCCGGTAAAGTGTGAGAGATGTACTTTCGTAAGGTGTGTCGTACCTTCCGGCGCGCGATTGGTAAAGTGTAAGGCTTGTGTGTACTGTGGTTACATGAGAAAGGTGGTTTCCCTACCTTCCGATCGTGAGTCGGTAAAACGCTGTGTCTCGCGAAGAGGTGGTTTCCCTACCTTCCGACTAGCACTCGGTAAAACGGTGTGTTGTGTGCCACGAGGGTCTAGGCCGCGAAGAGGCGATTTCCCTACCTTCCGTCGATCGGTAAAACGCTGTGCTCCGCGATGAGGTCGACCGCCTATCCCGACTTTGTGTTGGGGAAGTTGCGTGCGGTTACGCCGGGCCGAGCGGGTTGCCCCCGAGACCGTGCACTGGTTACGAATTGTGTGTTTGAGAATGCCTTGCATTTTGAATGTGTGTGACTGTGCATGTGAGTGCTGCTGTGTTTGTGGTTGTGGTAATCTTGCATTGGTTGTCCCTTCGGGGTGTGCCTGGGTATAATGGTTGGTGTTGAGTTTAAGTTGGTATGGTTGGACTGGTGAGTGTCAGAGTAATGGGGGTGTTGTCTTTTAAAAGGGCTTAAGTGTCGCATCATTGTATCAAACTTTTTAATCAACTTTAATTTACGAAATAGTTGTCTTGTAAATCTGTTTGAGATGGTTTTCTTGGGTTTTTCCCTACTGAGCGTCAAGCTCACCCCCTTACTGTGTTTTCTACAGGTGATAGCTGTGAGTTGGATTAGGGGACATCGTGGAGCATGGGCTTACGAGGGTCCGGGACTTCTCTTTATTTTTTATGTCATTAGAGACGTATAGTTATTTGACTATTGTATTTGACTGAGCTTGCGACTCAGGATTTGAACCCCGTTGATTTATATTTCACTCACTTTCAGACTTTAATCGGTTTTGAATTACTTTTATTTAAGTTTCTTTAAGTCACGTCTCAGGTCTGGTAAATACCGGATTTGGGGCGTGACACATGTGTTGTCCTTACCCACCCAAAAATTATCTTCTCCATGAGAATCATCTCATGGAACTTGAGGGGTGTCTAAACTAGGCAAAAGAGAAGAGCACTGACAAACTTTTGTGCCAAGCAACGTCCGTCTATGGTTCTAATTCAAGAATCGAAGTTAACTGAATTGCCAATTTATTTTCTTATTAGTTGTGGTTTCAGTCTGAGTTGGGAGTCTATTTTTTCACCAGCTATTGGAACCTCTGGGGGTATCATCACTCTGTGGAATAAAGAGGTTTGGCATATTATGGATTCTTCCTATGAGGAGAGGGTTGTGTATTGGTTTGGTAAGAATTTGAGCACTGATCTAAGTATTACCATTGCAAATATATATGCTCCTTATTTTGTACCAGATAAAGCTACTTTGTGGTTGGAAATTGAACAAAAGATAACTAGTATTACTTCAGAGTTAATTGTGGCTAGAGACTTTAATGATGTCCTAAATCCTGCTGAGAAAAGTGGCTCTTCATACAATCCTACTAGCACGAGGGATTTCAGAATACTTCTGGATAATGTGGGGCTTATTGATCTGCAATTGGTGGGGTGAAATTTCACTTGGTTTGGGACTAGGTCCAGAGCTTCCAGATTATATAGGTTCCTGGTTACTCCACATCTTTTCACAACTTTTACCAACCTTTCTCAATCTTGTCACAATAAGGGTATTTTAGATCATAAGCCTATTTTACTGGCAAATCCGGTGGTAGATTGGGGGCCTAGGCCTTTCAAATTCATCAATGCCTGGATTTCTCATCATAAATTCCTAAGTGATACTGAAGTTTTCTGGAATTCAATTCAGTCCAATGGCTCTCCTTCTTATGTACTATGGTTCAACCTCAAGGCTTTGAAGGGTTATCTGAGGGGCTGGAACCTTGCTGTATTTGGGTGGTTGGATTTGGATATTGAGATGATTTCTAAGGAGATCAGTGCTTTGGATATTCAGATTGAAACTAGAGACCTTTCTATTGCTGAGTGTTCTCAGAGGGATCTTTTGTGTGCAAGACTTATTCAGAAGTTGAAGCTGCAGTCTAAACTTTGCTGTCGCAAAGTAAGGCATAAGTGGAGCAAAGAGGGTGACAAATGTTCGAAATACTTTCATTTGGTGGCTAATTTCAATCTGGCCAAGAAAAAATTATCTCAAATCTTGGAGGATGGGATTATCTATTCCACTCCTTCAGAGATTAAAGAGGTGGCCAAGATACATTCTGCAAAGAGGTTTAACTTTGAGGAATAAAATTGTATAGATATCTCTTCTTTACCCTACAAGGCTCTTACTTCTGTACAAGCTAAGGGGCTGGAGTCCTGTTTCACTGAACAAAAAGTGCTCAGGGAAATCAAAGCTTGCAATGGTGATAAAACCCCTGGTCCAGATGGTTTTACCATGAGATTTTTCCAAGTGGGATGGGGGATTGTCAAACAGGATGTTTTGAACTTGGTTAATTATTTTCATGAGGGTGGATCCTTGGGAAAAGGTATCAATTCTTCATTTATTACCCTCATACCTAAATGTTCTGCTCCAATTGGGTTTGAAGACTATGGACCAATCAGTCTCATCAACAGCTCCTACAAGATTATTTCCAAGTTGTTGGCAAATAGGTTAAAGGCAGTGATGAACATTCTGGTTAGTGATGTGCAGACTGGATTCATTGGCGGGAGACAGATCTTGGATGGGGTGCTCATAGCAACAGAACTCATTCACTCCATCAAAAAATCAGGGCAATAGATTATTATTTTTAAAGTTGATTTTGAGAAGGCCTATGACCATATACACTGGAAAGCTTTGTTGACTGTACTTAAGGCCATGGAGTTTGGCTCTATATGGAAAGGTTGGGTAGCTGAATGCATTAAGGCCTGGTCTTCTATTTTAATCAATGGTTCCCCTTTTGGAGATTTTCAACTTTTAAGAGGGTTGAGACAAGGTTGCTCCCCCCCCCCCCCCTTCTCTTTGCTTTGGTGGCAGAAATACTTCATCAGTTTATGGTAAAAGGCTCCAATTCTGGTTTATTCAGTAGGGTCAGGTGCAATGGTATTGGCCCTGAGATTTCTCATCTGCAATTTGCAGATGATACTTTGATTTTCATTCAAGCTGGGAGACAACAATTGATCAATCTGAAACACACTCTTAATGTGTTACAAAAGGGCTATTGAGTTCCAAAAGTCTAAGGTTCTGCTACTTAATCCTTCTAATATTAATTTATCTGAAGGAGCACAAATTTTGGGTTGTACATCTGCAATCCTGCCCATTGAGTATTTGGGATTCCAACTGGGTGCAAATCCTAGGAGGAAAAAACTTGGGAGCCTGTGGTGAATAAGTTTAAAAAGAAACTTGGGTTATGGCAAGCAAAAACAAAATCTTTTGGAGGTAGAATTACTCTCATTAACTCAACTCTAGGGGCTTGCCTTTGTTTTATATGTCACTTTATAAGGCTCCTAAAGGTGTTTTATTGGAGATGGAGAGATGGTAAAGGATATTTTTGTGGAGTGGAAGCATTTCAAGGAAGGTTCTGCATAAACTCAGCTGGGATTCAGTGTGCAGGCCTAAGAGTGTGGGAGGTTTGGGAATTAAAAGACTGCAAGTTATGAACTTGGCCCTTTTAGCCAAATGGTGGTGGAGGTTTGCATTAGAGAAGGACTCCTTATGGAAGCAGTTATTGTGTGCAAAGTATGGTTGGGATCCTTCTTCTTGGGATTTATCTAAATTCCTTTTACATGATGGACAGTGTTTCCTTAGGCACATTGAGTCCTTACTCTCTATCCCTCAGTTTGCAAATGCATTTGGAGCTTCTGGTTTAGTTTGGGAAGTCAATTCAAGCAGGTCAGTGTTATTTTGGGAGGATGCTTGGATCTCTGAAGCTCTTTTTCAAAGGATGTACCACCTTTGTAATGAAAAGAAAGCCTTGATCTCTAGCTGCTAGTCAAATGGAGTGTGGGTGCTATATTTCATAAGGGACTTAAGGGGTTGGGAATGGGATCAATTCCACCTTTTGTGCCAATTAATCAATATAAAAGTGTCTCTTAATGAGAAAGATGATGTGGTCGCTTTGGTGGCTGATAAGATAGGGTTTTCAGTCAACAAAATGTATCAAATTCTTGATAGGAAACATGACTTGACTCTAAATTGGCCTAACTTGCTCTGGGCTCCCATTTTGCCTCCCAAGGTGGTTGCCTTCTCTTGGCTTGTGTGCATGCAGGTTGTCCCAACAAAATGTTGTCTAGGGGCCAGGGGTATTTTAAAAAAAAAAAAATATGGTGTGCTTTCTGTCAAGATCATCTTGAAGAATTAGACCACTTATTTCTGGGGTGTAGTTATGCTTGGGAGATTTGGAATTCAATTTTAAAGTGGTGGGGTATTGTTTCTGTAATGCCAGATAACATCAAGGACTGGTTTTGTGCTTGGAAAAGTTTGGGTCCTCATAGGACTAAAACACACTGGAGCTTGTTGCGTGCTATTGTTTTATGGAGAATTTGGCTTAGCAGGAACAAATTAATATTTAAAAGGACTTTGGATCATCCTGACACTATTGTACAGATGATTCAACATGATGGGTATCAGTTGTTGTGGGCTAAGTTTCAGGAGGGACAGTCCTTTTCCTTCATGAATTGGATTAAATCTCCTCAAACCTGCTTCAGCAAGCAAAGGTCAGTTTTGGTTGACTGAGTCCTTTGGGTTAGAGTGCAGTGAGGGACAGATTTTCTATCGTCTCTTGGTCATGAGCCTTTGTCACTCCTGTTTTATGGTTCTTGGGTTTTGGGGGTGGGTTTGGGTTGGGAGGGTTGGGTGAGAGTGGTGAATTTCCTTGGTGAGGTTGTTGTTCTATTGGGAGTTTTCTTCTTACAGTTTGGAGTGTGGGTAGTTAATTCATTACTAAGGTTATTAGACATTTTCTTGTGGTGAGTGGGTAGAATTTTTTAGATTGAGTGTTGTATGGTTTGGTAATGTTCTTGACAACCACTGTTGGTACTAGTATTTTTGCTTTGAGGAAGTGAACATTCTGGTTTGGTTGGTAAGCTGGTATACTTTGGTGGCTTGCAGACTCCTCTGTTGGATTGCTGGGTACCTTTTGTGACTGTAGACTCCACTGTTGGGGTGATTTTTATCAGTGTGCTGGTGGCAGGGCTTTATTTTCCGTATGGGTGGGTTTTGATCTCTTTTTGTGGAGAAATTGATCTTTTGTGGTAGTTTTAGGGTCTTGGTTTCAAAGTGGGGTAACTTAGGGTGGTTTTTTGTTGATTCATGTATGGTTTCTTGCGGTGCAAGTCTTAGTTAAAGGGGCTTATATTAAGTTGCCTTGGTTTGTATTTGGAGGATTTTGTCGTGGGCAACTAATCAGATGTGGTAGTTTTAGGGTCTTGGTTTCATTGAGGGGAAACTTAGGGTGACTTTTTGTTGATGTATGTGGTAGCTTGCGGTGCAAGTCACAGTTTAAGGGGCTTATTACAAGTTGCCTGGGTTTGTATTTGGAGGGTTTATCCATTTCCTTTATTTTTCATTTCGAAAAATCAGGTTTTAATCTAAAAACAAAACTTGCTGATAAAAAAAAAGCACTTGATTAGATTATAATCAAGTGGATAGTAGGATGACCAATTATACGATAAGGTAATAAAGTTGTACGCAATGCGTGAGATCCTTCGTAACTCCGATAGACAACATTGATGGAAAATGGTTCGACATCAACAAAAAATGTCTCGAGGAGCATGACGAGCAATCATCGAAGAGGACATTGGTGTATAATATTGTGGATACGAAACGTCTGAAATCATGTCATCCAGGGAGGGAGAATCTTCAGATGAGGATCCACACAACGAGGCATAATGGACCTTGCAGTCGCGTAGTGCAGGTCCACATTCCAATGTTGGTCACCACAACCCATTGTTGGATCACTACAAGTTGCTGAATACACCTCGTCTAGATCTTTTTAGAACACCTCATCAAGGTTGTCCTGTTCTTATCTGAGTGCCCCTTCAAGTTCAGGGTTTGGTGAATGGTCATCAAATACCGGGTGGTCTCCTCAACAAGAATCGGGTTCGAATTCGAGTTCCGTCAGAAATTAAGCCTCTAAATTAGTTGAGACACCATTGCCTCAACATCTGAAAATATGAAAGGGAATGGTAAAATGGTAGATATTGACTGGCCCAATTTTATATAGATGAAAAATAGCAAAGTGGAGTTGGAGAGACTCAGGTTGAATACCGCTACACTTAAAGTGTTGGTAGTAAAAGGATATGAGGAGAGCTGAACAAGATAGGCTTTTTGTGCCCATCAATGAGTTAGACCAAATTGACCTTTATAGACTACTACCGATTGAATTGGAACTACACATGACCAAACTGGAACTACACATGACAAACAAATAGAAGCACCCTACACCGATTGAGCATGTAGGGTAATTTTATTTGTTTGTCAAATCCCGAGTTTCTTTGTATATGTGATTGTGTTGTTTCTTTTTTTATATTTCTTCGTTTTCATGTTTGTGTGGGGAAGACCAACCTATTCCAACTAAGTTGGTCCTTTTTTATTTTGATCAGCGAAAGCAAATATATAAATAAACCCCTTTTGAGGAAAAAAGAGTTACAACCAAACAAGTAACCTAGCTACAAGATACTAACAAAACAAAGGACAAAGAGAGTCCAAGGGTACTAGTAGCCATTAAGCTAGTGAAATTGGGATGCAATAGGCAAGAGATGGTTAAAAAAGAGAGGGTGAATGTTTGAAGTTAGCTGGAGGAGGTGACCAGCCAGAGTATCTGGTGCAATTGTGGATTGTGAATGGCAGTGTCATGTCAGTGTGTTTTGTGATTGCTGCAGATGCAATATGGGGCTTGACAGTGCTGATGAAGGAGTTGTAAGCCTGAGATTGGCTGATGGAGAGGTCGGCCAGAGATGAACAATTCCTTGATTGCTGCAGATGGGAATTGAGGATGTCAAAGTGGTTAGAGGCAGAAGCAAAGCCAGAGGCACTTCAGAGAGCTAAGAAGTTGCTGCAGAAGCATAATGTAGGCTTCAGAGTGAACTAGAGGTAGGAGTGTATCATGTTTCATGTCCCCAGGATGTAGCAGAGGCAAGAACCTGACTTGTACAAATAGGACTAAGAAATGGGATAAGATAGGATCCAAAGGCAGGTACCTTGCAGTGCAAGTAACCAAAACAGAACCAAAGCCAAAACAAGTAGCTCAAGATTTGAGCACTCTCACCACTCATAGAGAAGGGATAAAGAGGAGAAGAAGATGGAAAGAAAAGCCCACACACAGAGAGGAGAACAAACCCAATGACACTCAAAACCTACCTCACCAGTGTAGTAACCTCACAACCCAACCCAACCCCCAACCCTCCCAGAACCAAAGCCCCAAAATCAGAATAAAGCAGTAACATATATGTTGAGAAGCTCAAAACCAGTTGAAGAAGAGCAAAGAGGTATCCAAGGGTGGTGAATTCAATGTAGTAATCTTGGAGTGGTCATCCAGACATTTATAGAGAAGTGTTTATCAGGACTGAAAGTTGCCCATTCCTAGCTGTATGTCATATTGATGATTCTTGTGAATGTAGTAGATGGAGGATCTTTAATGGCATTAAAGACGAGATTGTTCCTTGATAGCCAGAGTTGCCATATTGTGGCTTGTAATCAGAGCCTTTTATATCTTGGGGGAAGTAATTGTGTCCAAGAGCTGAAGAGAATTTTAAGAGAGGGAGGAGAGACCCACAGAATTCCCCACCATGATAGAATTAGGTTCCATGTGTTCCAGGCTTTTGGACAATGTAGGAAGATATGTGAGCCATCTTCAAAGTCCCAGTTGCAGTAGGGGCAGAGCAGTTGATTGAGAGAAAAATTCATACCTCTTCCTTCAAGAAAGCATTTGGTAGGTGCAGCATCTAGGCAAGCCAGCCATGAAAAGGCTGAAATTTTTGGAGGTATGCCAGGTTTCCAAATATTACTTGTCCAAGCCTCAACAGAGTTGCCTTGTTGTGCAATTAATGTATACAGTTTATGTACAGAGACCCCCTTTGAATCTTCCTTCCAAATCAGTAAATCATCCTTGTCCTGAAACTGAATTGAGGCAATCACTATGCAGAAAAGATCCCATTCTTGCTCCTCCCAACCTCTAGGCCACCTTCTTAGATTGAAATTCCAAACCTCACCATCCCACAGTTCAGCAATGGTTTTATTTTTGGATTGTGATAGGGAGAAAATTCTAGGAAATAGAAACTTGAAAGATATGTCTCCCCACCAAGAGTCTTCCCAAAAGAAGATCCTATTACCTCTACCCAGTTGCCAAGAGAAGCCTCTATTTCCAAAGAAGGAGTACAGTCTTTGATCTTGCAGAAGAGTGATTATATGTGAGATAGATGTTGATTTGCCAAGATCAGAGGATTTTGTAAGATCCCATTCATTGAAAGACCAGCCAAGTTTAGCACATATGACTTGTTTCCAGAGAGAATTTTCCTCAAGGGCAAATCTCCAGCCCCATTTTGCTAGTAATGCCTCATTCATCAATTTTAGTTTTTTGATCCCCAGACCTCCTTCAGCTTTGGGTTTACACACCTGATTCCACCCTACTTTACAGGAAACCTTAGTTGGGGCTGATGTGTGCCATAAAAACCTTCTTTGCCACCTTTCCATAGCTTTGATGACTGCTTTGGGAGCCATAAGTAGTGAGAAGTAATAGAGTGGGAGTGCACTAAGAGTTGACTTGATCAATGTAATTCTCCCCCCAAAAGAGAGCAACTTGGCCTGCCACAGTCCAAGATGTTTTTTGAATTTCTGTATGATTGGTTCCCAAGTTATGAGCCTTTTTGGATTTGATCCCAGAGAGAAACCCAGATATTTGAATGGTAGTGCTTCTGCTTGACAGTGGAGGATGTGGGGATATGTAAGTGCTTCTTCATCAGACAGATTGAGGGTGATAATAGATGATTTAGAGAAATTGACTTTTAGGCCTGAACACATCTTGAACATCTTGAGAGCATTCTTCAAATTGAGGGCTCCAGTTTCAGTAGCTTTGATGAAAAATATTGTATCATCAGCAAACTGGGGATGGGATATTACTGGTCCATTTAAACCCAGTTGGATACCTTGGAATAGATCATTCTGCAGTCCAGCCTTCATGAACTGATTAAGAGCTTCAGCTACTAGAGCAAAGATCAAAGGGGATAAGGCACAACCTTGCCTTAGACCCCTGAATATTTGAAAATCTGAGGATGGTGATCCATTGATTAGCACAGAGATATGGGCTTTAAAACATGATATCATCCATAATCTCCAAAGAGGACAAAATCCCATTTTTGCCAAGAGTTTCATAACAAACATCCAGTTGACATTGTCAAATGCCTTTTCAAAATCTTCCTTGAAGAGTAGGGCCTTTGTCTTGTCTTTTTTAATTTGAAGGACCACTTCATTTGCTACCAGTACCCCATCTAGGATCTGCCTACCAGCAATAAAGCCAGTTTGTTCCAACCCTACTATAGAACTGACAACCTTTTTCAACCTCAGAGATAGTAGTTTGGATAGTATCTTGTAAGGGCCTCCCATAAGGCTTATATGCCTATAGTCATCAAAGGTTAAGGGGCAGTCACATTTGGGGATCAGGGTGATGAATGAGGAATTAATTCCTTTTCCCAAATGGCTTGACCTATGAAAATAAGAGAAGAAGCTGAGAATATCTGGTTTAAGTATTGGCCAACAAATTTGAAAGAATTTCAAGGTATATCCATCTGGCCCTGTGGCTTTGTCACCAGCACAAGACATGAGGGCTTTTAATATTTCATCTTCAGAGAAAGGCTGTTCTAGATCCAGGGCTTGTTGTGGGGTGAGAGATCTGAAATTTAATTGATCAATGTTGATGATATTTGGAATAGGTTCAGAAAACCTGCTGCTGAAATGGTTGGAAGCTGCATCTTTGATTGTTTGGGGCTCAAGTAAAATTTCTTCATTGTACTGGATGTGAGACAATTTGTTTCTAGCCCCTTGATAGTTTGCAATTCTATGAAAATAATTAGACCCTTTGTCTCCCCCATGGTGCCACTTTTTCCTTGCCTTTTGGCTCCATAATTTGGCCAAGAGTTTGGTTTTTTGTATTAATTCAGCACTGGAATGGCCTCTGTCATTGCTTTCAGTAGAGGTGAGGGGTCTTTGCTCTAATAATGAGTCAAGATTATCAATTTTGAGTCTTAGAGCAGCAATCTGTGTATCTAGATACCCATACACTTCTGCATTCCAAACTCTCAGTTTATCCTTTAGAAGTTTGAGCTTCTACCATAGCACAAGATGAGGTTGACCATATATAGAGAATGATAGCCAGCAGTCATGCACAAACTTATAGAAAGTTGAGTCTTCCAACCATATATTAAGAAACTTGAAAGGCCTTGGGCCCCAATCCATCTAATCATCAAATAAGACAAGGGCTCTATGATCTGAGATGCATCTTGGTATGCATAATTGGGTGAGGTTGTTGAAGGAAGCTAGGAAATCTGAGGTAACAAAGAACCTATCAATTCTGGAGGCCACAGAGCCAGGACCAAACCAGGTGAACCTTCCACCATTTAATGGGAGATCAATTACACCAAGAGAGTCCACCAAGGATTGCAGAGCTGCCATATCAGATGCAGAAGCAATAGCACTTGATCTTTCAGAGGGATCAAGAACAGCATTAAAGTCTCCTGCCAAGACGAAATAAGGTGGAGGTTGTAACTCAGCTAGCTTAGAGGAAAGATCAATCCAAAGGGATCTTCTTCCTCTTGATGAACAGGGAGCATAGATATTGATGAAGTAACAAAGATTTCCCACATCAACTGATTCCCCAATCCATATCATTGCCCAAGGAATTTTAGTTACTGAATGCTTCTTGTAGGAGGTTGTTTTCCAAATCATGATTAAGCCCCCAGATGCCCCTTCAGCAGCAATGAAATCTGATTCCCATCCTAATCTCAAACCACAGGATCTTAGGAAAAAAGTAGGGATGTATTCAAGCTTTGTCTCTTGAAGTAGGATCATTTGTGGAAGTTGCTTGTGAAGCACGTCACCCAAAGTCTTCCTCTTTTGAGAGGAAGAGAGGCCTCTCATGTTCCAAGAGAGGACCTTCAACTGAGAGATCTTTAGAGAGTTGGGGAGACCATGAGCAAATTGCCCACTGGTTTTTCAGAATCTGAGTCCCTCTCAAGATCTACAAATTACTCCTCACTGCCTAGCTCTAGATCAACTCCAACATTTCTTTCATCATCTAGGGAAGCAATTTTTGCAGCAAAACATGTTCTTCACTACAGTCTGCAGTTAGTCCAATAGCCTTACCAAATGTCCAGGCTTTGTTTGCTTCATTCAATTGAGCTTTAGGTATAAAACTCTTTCCATCTTTGGTTTTGGAACGGGTTGGATATTTGTTTGCAGAGGAGGAGTGTTTCTTAGTTTTTGAGGAATGTTTGCCCTTTTTCCAGTTACCAAGGGAGGGAAAGTTCGAAATTGTATCTAGAAGGCCCATATTTTCAGCCACATCTAGGGTTTGGGGATCAAGATTTTTTGAATGAGTTCCAGCCAAGTAATTGTCACTGAGTAGACCTTCCAGGCCACCAATCTGAGGTGAGGTTGACAGTTTGGGTGTTTTTGCTGAGTTGAGTTCTGAAACCATGAGTGTTTCTTTTCCCAAAGACCTTCTCTCACCTGACTTTGAAGGGGAAGCCATTAAATGCAGTTGTTCCCTAGTACTTGAGTCATGTACAGTTGCCAGATTGGGATGAGTAGTAACTAAGGAAGGAATTATCAGTTCCTAAGTAACTAAATCAGGTAAGTTAGACTTTGATTGTAACTTTGAATGTGATAAGGACTGTTGGTGCGGCTGAATGATGAGATTGCCATCAGAATGATCAGCCAAATCATTTGTTTCCAGAGAATCAGGAACTATCAGATGCTGGAGAGTCGAAGGTTGTTGGGAGGAAGCAACAGTGTGAGTGGGAACAGACTGGAGGATGCCATCAATGGGAACATTCTCCTTAAGGTTGGCCTCCATTAATGCTTGATTGGTTGTGGCAAGAGGTGGTTGAGTATCTGTGGTGGCAATAATTCCTTCCTCTTCTAACTTGTCTCCCAAATTTGATGAGAAGGAGGCAGAATTTTCTTCAAAAGGAGAATGGAGTTCTTCAGAATCCTTGGAGTTCAAGTCTTGGGAAGAGGAGTATTGAGAAGTCTGTATGAGTGGAAGCTCCTCTTCATTGATGGATGTGATACTGATTGGGAATGCTTGAGAACCCAAGTAAGTCTGTATGAGTGGAAGCTCCTCTTCATTGATGGATGTGATACTGATTGGGAATGCTTGAGAACCCAAGTATAATTTTTCCTCCTTATGGAATGATGAGAAAGAATTAGATTGAATCAAGACATAAGCTGTATCTAATTTCAAACCAGCAAGGGATTGAGGATGTGTACAGATATAGGTTCCAAAGTTAGAGACAGCTGCAGAGAAGGATTCCTCACATCATCCATGATAAGGCACACCTTGAATAGCCACCCATAAAAACCTACCTCCTTGGAAAAGTAGAGATTTAAAACCAGGGATAATGGATACCCAATTATCAAGCTAGTTTCCATCACCAGATATCAGATCCTTACTCAGCTCAGGATTGGAGCAGTGAAGGAGAAGAACTCTGTTTCCTAATTCTTTAAGTTGTAGATCACAGACACCTTCCATAGTAATATCTCTCAAAATTTCATGAGCAGTGTAATTGTTATGTGCTAATGCAAGGTGGCAGTGTTCCAGATACTGTTTTTGAGCAACTACAATGGAACCTTGAAGGGTTGGAGGGAAGGTAGGATCCAAGGCAAGATTTGGAGTTGGCTTCTTAGAGATGGGAGAAATTATTGAGCTCCCATTAGCTGTAGTGATATATAGTTTGAACCCATTGATTGTATATCCATTGAACATGGAGATGGCTTGCTGGAGTTGTTCATTCCTCTGAAAATAACAGAAACCATAAACTTTGCCTAACCTGCTTTTGCTTGCAGGGATATAGACTCTAACAACTCCTCCAATGTCTGCAAATAGATTAGCTAACCAGTAGTTTGTTGCTCTAATGGGGAGGTTATGGATGTATGCCACAAAGAGAGTATCTTCTCCAGTTTTTCTTTTAAGATTAGCTTTTGGTGGATGTCTCCTAGGCAAGAAATCTTCAAAGCCTGGAGGAGGGTAGCCGTTTGAGGATGAAATTTGATGTTGCAAATGGTTTGCAGTGACAACCACTGATTTGAGCTTTCTCATTCTTCTTGTGTGACCTGAGGCAGAGGCTTTGAAGAAGACTTGTTCAGGATTGTGGTTAAAGTCTTGCCCATAATCATGCCTGATTTGTCTTCTGAGTTGTGAAGAGGTTTGAGAGTGGCCATAAGAATCATTTTGGTCAGAAGGGGCTTGATTAGGAGGCGAAGCAACTTGAGACATAATGTTGATGGAGCTAAGAGGGCTTGATGGTTCGATGAATTAGGCCTTCATCCAGAACAGTACATCAAAATGTTGGAGGGAGCTGCTGTATGTGTGGAGAGGTTCTTCATGTCAAAAGCAGTTGAGAGAGAATTTTATGTTGAAACTCTAATTAGTTTATGGTTATTGATTGTTTGAAATTGAAAATAAAAATAAATTAGGCATTTAGATTTGTTTTAGATTAGAATTACAGCAAAACTTTCTAACGGCTTAGGAGGACTTCACTAAGACCCTAACCGTTGCGACCCTAGCCACATAAGAGTTCGGTGTCTGTGACACATCACCCTCTCCCGTGGAGAAGGTTCTCTAAGATATTAAAGAATTCGCCAAGGCAGTCGGCCAATGTAAGGGACAATTCCATGCCAGAATTATGAAGAAAGTGAGGGTCCGATAGGTCAGGGATTTTGGGGGTTCATCTAGCAAGGCCTCGTTCGAATCCTCTCGGAAGGCGGATGACCTCCCTTGTCAAGTTGTTGAGCAATACCGTCAAATCGCAAAACAACAAGAGTTAATAGCCGTACTAACCGAGGAGAGCAAGCGAGAAAAGAAAACCCAAGAAGATATGGCCAAACAATCGAGTACCTCACGCATTTATCAGCAACAAGAGCCCTGACTTTTGTAATCATCGTGGTCACGATGACTAGTTATTTTATGTGACTTTAACTATATTTTCTTTCGTTGTTTGGATACAATACTATTCATTGTTTAATTGTTCAGATAATATGTGGTTTTCTACTATAATTTTTATTTTCGTTGTTCCGATGAATATAGAATGGTTTGCATGAATATATGATTTGGATTTGTAGGTTAATTTGCATGTAATGCATGTTTGGGTGCATATTTATATATATTTTTAAAAATTGTTGATTAACTTAACCGACCAAATATCATACATTGGTCGGTACAAATATTTCATCACCGAACAATTTATTTAGTCGGTAATGAATAGAAAGATATTCATTACCGAGTAAGTGGAACGGTTGGTAATGAAATTCCATTACAGACCAAAAATGTTTCTCGGTAATGAAACTTCATTACCGACCAAATCATAAAGTCGTTGATGAAATTCCATCACCAATCGAATATGTTGATCGACAAGGAAATTCATCACCAACAATTTTTTGGCGCCTAAAAAATTTAGTCGGCAATGAAAAAACGACTCATTACCAAGGAAAGATACCCGACGAACCTGAACATTGTGATGATCATTATCGACCAAATTTTATTCATTACCGGCCAACTTGGTCGGTCGGTAATGAAAGGTTCTGAAGTAGTGTACTTGTATCTGCTTTCTACTCTCGTCATTTACTCCACACGATACATAGCCAATATCGTGGATAAAATGTCATCATGTGTTATAACATGTGTCAGATCAGGAATGGATCATGAGGTCTCATTTGTATGTGTTAATTAGTACCTCTTTTCCGCATTTATATCGTTCTTTTCCTTAGAAAAGTAATGATTTCCCATTTTTATTTTCCTTTCCTTTCTCGATCTTCTGGTTCTCGTTTGTATCTCCAATGTAGGTTATACGTGGTAAGAGCGCGAGAGCGTCAATGGATTGGAGGGAGTCATCAAAGACCGAGCCAAGGTAAGCTATGCACAAATAACGCAACTGAATAAAGCCTAAGCTAGCAAAACCGTGAAGCCCGATGTTAACTACCAATGTCCACAACGCGGAAGAGGGCTTGTGGCAGCTCAGGAAATGAGGAGCATTAGGGTTTTTCTAGGGTTTTTGGAAGCATGTCATAACATGACGTGGATAATGAAGGACCACGGCGTGGACCACCTCACACGTTGTGGACATAAAAAAATCCACCGTGTGAGCCCACACCAAGGAAAGGACATTTCCACCGAGATCTCATACGTCATGGAGGGGCACAATGATGAGCTTACAAACAGAGATGGTCCATCCTATTAGGCCATGTCGTGGAGGCAAAATTTCAATACAGTCATGTCAAGCCACCTCATGGAAGAGCATAGTGGAGCTGCAGATCCGAAGTCTATAAAAGCAAAACGTGAGCTCATGAGAGAGGGATCTCAACCCCAAAACCATAATTATAGATAGAGAACCTTCGGAAGTATAAATCCTAATAAAGGATGGGAGTTTCTACCACTTGGAGGGCAATTATAGGTCATGGGCCTTCGGAAATATAAATCCTAATAAAGGATGAGAGTTTTCTTCCTATTATTGATTCTTGTAACTTTGAGCTTGCATTGTTGAGATTTGAGATCCCGTAGCCATGAGAGCTTGAACTCATGGATACGGGTGATTGGATTTGATATTAATAATATGAAATTGATGTTTATCATTTGGTGATTGTGATAGATTGATATTGTTTGAAGACTTTCACCTTTCAGTTCTTCCGAATTTCGTCCATTTCAAAACCATGATTTGTGTAGTATGAAATTGGGAGGTTAATTTTTGTTGTTTGCTAATTAATATCTCGATGACATAGTTACTTGTATTTATTGAGTATTTTTGGATCCAATTTCGACAATTTATTTGGTTGAGAAATAGACATAGCTAGGAGATTTAACAAATTGAATACATACTTGATTAATTGAATGTAAATTTGATTAACTAATTGTGTGTTTAATTTGGTTAAGTACATAGGAAGGGGAATCCTAACGGGTATAGAGTATCTGACTTTCAGAGGAATGTGTGTAGTAATTTTCAAAAATTGCTAGTTAAGGAACCCTAGAGCTAGTCATGACCCCACCCATGTGATAGACACAACTTGTCAATTGAAATTGTGATTGTTGTTCGTGGTATCCTAGAGTAGTCATTGTAGGAAGGCGAGGTGTAGTCTGGATTATGCCACAAACCAAGATGTATAGCTGAAACACATCATAATTGTAGCTTAGGGACTGAATGTAGTTGTCCCGTGCCGAGGGGATAACTCAGTTCCTTTACCACTGGGTAGGCGATTATCGGAGATCTATATCAACACCGATATTTATGAAGATTAAATGGTACCTAATTGGGTAGTCTTATGGTTGTACCCCTTATGTATAAGTGTAGGAGTGCATTGCAATAGATCCTAGATCCCACATATCCTTGCTTAGGACTAGATTCTATACTTTATTAGATTCTATACTTTCTCTTTCACAATAATCTTAGGTAGTATATATCATGCATTAGGTAGAGAGCTATTAGGGTCTTAGGGGTTACGAAATTTCTTCTAAGTGTCGGGAGTTTTTAGTCCACTAATAGCTTGTCTCTCTTATGTTACGAATACCTTAGATGGTTTATGCATGTTTCTTTTGAGATTCTCCTCCTTTGATTAAGTCGAGTCGTGAGACCATCGTGAGAGTTAGTTACAAACACCACACACCAACTGCAAGATAACTCAATCTTCATTTATTATGATATGCCACAGGTCCATAGCATTCTTATATGTTACAAATTTATATGCTCATCTTAGGTTGTACCTTACTCCTCTCTTATCGCCCTGTAGTGGCATCTCTAAAGATAGTGGATTCCTACCACCAACTCCTACTTTGCGAGCAACTTATATGAGCAAGAGGGTGTCAATAAAGTTATATTAGGGTAGTGACAACTTTAGTATAGATTGTTCTTAGATAAGGAAAACCAACGCTTTCTTATGGGATCGATCGGTACTTGTACCGTTAAAAAATGCTTGCTTGTTGATCATCGTGGTACGTGGAAGAACATTAAGTTTAAATTGACCCTAATTTTTTTTTATCTCGATGTGCTCAGATTATTGGCACACCTTACTTATGGTAGTGACTTGTATTCGGGCTGTCTTATTTATGACTCTATAGCCACATGTTCAACAAGATGGCGTTTGTAGGGGATTAAACATCTAGTTAGTCTTGGTAACTGGTAGTCATCTGGTTTTTCAACAAGATGGCCCTGTTACGTTTCTAATTGATTAGCTATCCATCTCGTATAGATCATTGGGTTTGACTCCCAGTGACGAGTCTCTCTATTCACTAGACATATTCATAATTAAGACCTTATTGAGCATCAAAATGACTATACGTTTTAGGAGAAATGTATGCATACATGAGATGGAACCTTCATAAAATATACATAAGCTGAGTATTTTAATGTAAGCATATACTTACATTAAAATACTCAGCTTATGGGATGGAACCTTAAACATCACTCTTCCACGTTATATAATTCAACTATTGTCACTACTGTAGAACACATCTTAAGAGGCACTACATTTAAATGTAGCATCTCTTCAGTAAAAACTTGCGAGACAGTACAATATGTAACACCTCTTAAATTAAAACTTAATAAGCACTACTAAATTTAGCGTCTCGCAAGATTCAAAAACAATGAGCGTCAAATAAGCCTTTTTTTTATCGGCAAAGCAAATTTAAATTAAGCCTCTTTCGAGGTGAAAGAGAAGTTACAAGGAAGGAAACTAAAAGAAACACCCAACCCCGAGAAACAAAAACCAACAAAGAACCCCAAGCCAAGATGAGAATGGCTAATGCCCTAATGAAGACTTGCGCAGCAAGCAAGCCACAAAACACAAACCCAAACTTATGAGCCAAGCTACCCACTTAGGAAGGCAACAAAATAAAGCAACAAACACCAACTGAAACTAAACCTAAACCACACCAGCTTCAGCAATGAAGTCTTGAGCAGCAAGCAACCCACAATACACAAACCCAGTAACTTGCGAGGCAAGCTACCCACTTAGAAGGTAACAAATCAAAGCTTCAGACCCCAAATGATGATGTAACCAAACCACACAAACTTCAGCTCAAGAAATGGAGCTGAATGAGCCTTAGAGTGTGATGGTTCCAAGACTGCAAGAAGGCCGAGAGAAGAGCAAGCAGAAACCCTCGGGACTGATCCAAGTTTAAAGCATACTTGAAACTATAAGATCAGCAAGCCAAGGAGAGAACCTGCAAAACAGGAATAAGCAGACACAAAAAAAGAAAAAAGCTCTCCTCACCAAGAGAACCCCCACACAAGCCTAGCAGAACCCCCACACAGAACAAAATAAGATCAAACCCCTAGAGGTAGTAGTACCTCAGACAAAAGAAGAAGAGGAACAGAAGAAAGCTCACCAAAAAAGGACCACTCAACCAGGATTCCCACCCAACCACCACCCCAAACCCCCAAAAATAAAATAGCAAAAAGGAACTCAGCACCAAATGAAATATACCAAGTGAACAGCATATGCAGATAGAGTTAAATCTGAGAAACTCTCCAAGATATGCAGGCTTTAGGAGCTGAGGACCACATAATTGTTGAGAAGAACCCTCCTGAGATCTTGAATTTTGACCATTCCCAGCTATATGATTGGTGTATAATTTTTTGAAAAATTTCCTCTGCTTCAGAGTTGATGTCATTGAAAACCTTGTTGTTTCTGGCAAGCCACAATTGCCAACAAACTATATGCAAAATCCTAAGCCAACTCTTCCTGTGAATAAGGATGACCAATGATGGCCAAATGATGAAGAGATCTTTGACAGATTTAGGGATCACAGAATGTAAGCCCCACCAAACCAAGACTTTACTCCAAACCTTCCAAGCAATATGACAGTGTAATAATAAATGAGGACCATCTTCCAAGTCCTTATTGCATGTAGGACAGGTTAGCTGTTGAAGATTGAGTGAGAGCCCCCTTGAATCAAGAAAACATTTTGAGGGTATAGCATCCAAGCAAGCAAGCCAGTTAAAGGCTAAAATCTTAGGGGGTATATCTGGTATCCAAATTGATTTTGTCCAGCTTGCAGTAATCACATTTGCTGAGGAAGGATTGTCAATAAGAGAGTAGAGTTTCTTAACTGAAAACCCTTTTGCATCCCAAGTCCAGATAAGTAAGTCAGGTTGACTACTTAGTGTGATACTTTGAAGAATCTGAAGAAGTGCTAGCCAATCACTTTCAGCTCTACCTCTAGGAGTTCTTCTAAGGCTTAGATCCCAAACTCCATCTGAATTGGCTTCTGACACCAGCATATTTTTATTTTGAGAGAGTAAGAAGAGTCTTGGGAAAACATGTTTGAGTGCCAAATCTCCCCACCATATATCTTTCCAGAAAAAAATCCTATCACCACAGCCCAATTTCCAAGCAAGCCCTTTTATGCCAAAGAGAACAGAAAATAGTGGATCAGCATTTAGAGCTAGCACATGGTTCATAAAGCTTTGATTTCCTATTTCAGCAAAATTTGATAAATCCCACTCAGAGCTATGCCATCCAAATTTACTACATATCACAGCTTTCCACAAGGAGTCTCTTTCCAAAGCAAATCTCCACCACCACTTTGCTAGTAGAGCAATGTTCATGTTGGCCAATCTTTTGATTCCCAAGCCCCCCAAGCTCTTGGGTTTACAAACTTGATCCCATCTAACCTTGCTGAAGTAGTTGGCCTCTGATTTTCCATGCCATAGGAACCTCCTCTGCCAAGATTCCATGATTTTTATAACTCCTTTTGGGGCCTTTATGATGGAGAAGTAGTATAAAGGCAGGGCACTGAGTGTGGAGTTAATGAGTGTTATCCTTCCCCCTAGTGATAATTTTTTAGCTTGCCAGATACTGAGAGCTGCTTTGAATTTGTTGATTATTGGTTCCCAAGTGGTCATTCTTCTAGGATTAGCACCTAGAGGGAATCCCAAATAGTTGAAAGGCAGTGTACCAACTGAGCAGCCCAAGGCCAATAACCATTCTTCTTGTTCTTCATCTTCCAAATTAAAAGGTATCAACATTGATTTATCAAAATTAACTGCAAGTCCAGTGGCCAGATGAAATAAAGATAATGCAAATTTGAGGGCCAAAGCACTGTTTTGCTGAGCTTGAAGGAAGAATACGGTATCATCAGCAAACTGAAGATGGGATATTGTTGGACCAGTAGAGCCTACTTGGATTCCTTTGAGGAGATTTGCCTCTAATCCATTTTTCATGATCTGGTTGAGTGCTTCAGCTACAATTACAAATAGGAGAGGAGAGATGGCACACCCTTGTCTTAGCCCTCTAGACATTTGGAAGTCAGGACTTGGTGATCCATTGATCAACACTGAGACATTTTCTCTTAAACATGATATTATCCACATTCTCCATCTAGAGCCAAACCCCATTCTTGTTAGAATTTGCATTATGAAGTTCCAGCTTACTTTGTCAAAGGCTTTTTCAAAATCTGCCTTGAAGATCACTGCTTTGTGATGATTTGTTTTGAGTTGTTGAACTACTTCTGAGGCTATAAGGATCCCATCTGAGATTTGTCTCCCAGCAATGAAGCCAGATTGCTCATCCCCAACAAGGCCATCCATTACTTGTCTTAATCTGGAGGAGATTAGCTTGGAAATGATTTTGTAAGGACCTCTCATTAGGCTAATGGGCCTGAAGTCATCAAAGGTCAGTGGAGCAGCATTTTTTGGAATTAGAGTGAGGAAAGAGGAATTTAAACCTTTCCCTAATTGACCTGTTCTGAAAAATTCCTGAACAAATAGCATAAAGTCTGATTTGATGATTGGCCAACATATTTGAAAAAATTGAGAGTATAACCATCTGGTCCAGTTGCTTTTTCAGGGCTGCAGGCCATGATTGCTTTCAAGGTTTCTTCTTCTAGGAAAGGACTTTCTAACCAGTTGGCTTGATCAGATGATAAGGTTGAGAAAGGCAGCTCTGAGAGAGATAGATCAGTAGAAGGAGTTGCTTTGAATCTGTTGGCAAAATGCTTTGCAACAGCTATTTTAATCTCTGAGGGAGAGGAAAGAAGTTGACCATTATCCCAAATGACTGTGATTTTGTTTGTAGTAACCCTGTAATTGGCTAGCCTATGGAAATATTTAGAACCTCTATCTCCATCATCAAACCATTTTCTTCTAGCCTTTTGGCTCCATAATTTTGACAGTGCTTTGTATTTTTGGATTAGAGTGGCTTTGAAGGCTCCTCTGACTGAGTATTCTGATGGAGATAAACTTTTGCTCTCACTAATAATATCCAAATCATCCACAACCTTTGTAAGTGTTGCAATATGATTTTCTAAGTAGCCAAAGACTTGAGAGTTCCACACCTTGAGATCAGCTTTGAGTAATTTTAGTTTCATCCATAGGACATAATAAGGTTGTCCTGAGATTGAATATGACTCCCAAAAGGCTTTTACAGCTGGGATGAATCTAATGTCTTCTGTCCACACATTCAGAAACTTGAAGGGTCTTGGTCCCCAATTAACTTGGTCATCATACAATATGAGAGCTCTGTGATCAGATATGGTTCTTGGAAGGCAGGCTTGTGTCAGTGAGTTGAATGACTCTAGGAATTCTGGGGACACCAGAAATCTATCAATTTTGGATCCTTTTGAGTGCCCTCCAAACCAAGTATATTTTCCTCCTTTTAAAGGTAGATTGATTAGCCCCATGTTGTGTATGAAATCCTATAAGAAAATCATATCAGATCCTCCTCTTTGGCTAGCCCTTTCCTCAATTGCTGTGATGGCATTAAAGTCTCCTCCCAATAAAACTAGATAAGATGGATCCAGATTAGCTAAGTAGTCCTGCAATTTTAGCCATAATGATCTCCTTCCTGTAGTTGTGCTTGGTGCATAAATGTTGATGAAGCAACAAGGCCTATTTGAATTTGTTTCAGAACCAAACCAAAGCAATGCTCCAGGCTCTTTGATTGTGTAATTGATGATAAACTCATTTGTTTTCCATATGGATATGATCCCACCTGCATTTTCTTCAGCATCAATAAAGTCCATATCCCACCCTCTTGATAAGCCACATAGCCTGAGAAAGTTACTGGGAATAACATTCAATTTTGTTTCTTGCAACATAATGTAAGATGGAGCTTGTTTGGAAACCAATAGATTAAAGCATCTCTTCTTTTGCTGAGAAGAGATCCCTCTCACATTCCATGAGAGGAATTTCATGAGAGATTAATGTTGAGAGGGTTTGGAGTTCTGAGGCTCCACTAGTAACTCAGTATCAGTGTCTTTGTCTAGATCTAAGAACTCTTCTTCTGAATCTTCTTCTGATAGCACTGAATGGTTCCTGAATTCATCTAAGCCTTCCAATTGCTGAATAATAACATGATCAGGTACCTGAGCCTTCAGCCCAATTGCTTTCCCAAAATCCCATGCTTTCTTGGCTAGTGCATGATTGTTGCTGGCAGTGGATATTGCTAAATCCACAGGTGTGATCTGTAATGGAGCTGGACTGGGAATGGGGTCTACCTCAGTTTCTTTCAATTTGGACCTTGTTGTATATGAATGTGGAGTTTTGGAAGCAGTGGCCTTGACATTTTTCTTCTTCTTTCTAGCTTTGAGATTGATTTTTGGGGCAGGTAATTCAGCACTGAAGCCTAGAAGGTCTATAACCTCATTAATTTGAGTCTGGAGGAGAGCTTTATCATATAAATCATCTTCTTGTTGAAGTGTTGGAGGAGAGAATGGGATGTTTTTCCTGTTGATCTGATCCAACCCTAGTGAACTGCAAATGGAAGTGTGAGAGGGACCAAAATTCATTCTACTGTCAGAATCTATTAATGGAGAGATCCTTGGGAGATCAGTTGATAGTAAGGGATTAGAAAGGGCTTTTTCATCCAATAAATGCTCCTCAGAAGCTGTCCTATCTTGGCTTGTAATATTCAGAATTGTGTGAATAGAGCCTTGGGTAATAGGGTTATCCAGAGGTCTTGGAAACACTGTTGCTTGATTAGCAGAATTGTTGACAGGCCTTGTGTTGCCAACAGCTAATGAATCCTGCAAAATTGGCGCCAAAGATAACTGATGTTCAGCAATTTGAAATTGAGTAGAGGAACTCACTTGAACAGGCACTGTAGTAATCAGATTGGGATCAAAGCTCTTCTCATTAGAGGCAGATGGTAATGAGGAATCTAATGAATTAGGAACCACTAGAAAACCCAAGATAGAATCAGGTTGTGAAGGTGAAATTATGTCTGAGGCAATTAAACCCAACTGATTGGAGATGACAGGAGTATCAATGTTCCCCATTAAATCACTTCCCAGCTCCAAGGTAGGTGAAGGAGTTAATGAAGTAGAGGATGGTACAGGATGATTTGTATGAAGTTGTTGGGTAGGAACATCTTCAATAACATGAGTCCCCAAATCCTCAGATATTGAGGTAATGATGTTGCCTTCAGATCTCTGATCAGTGTCTGCTGACTCAGAAGCTGAATAATCTGAGGTAGGGAGAGGGAATGAAGGGAGAGCTGATAAAGAAATGGAATGTATCCAAACCAAAATCTTTCCTTCCAATAGAAACTGATACATGTTCTGAAATCTCCTCCAGTTTGAAACTATGCACTAATACATATGCAATATCAATATGAGATCCTCTAGAGGTATGAGGATGAGTATAGACAATGACACCTTGATCAGCTACTGAAGCTTGAAATGTTTCATCACACTAGCCTTGGAAAGGTATTCCATGAATGGCTATCCATCTAAAGGAACCTCCTTTGTGGCAAAGATTGTGAATATCAGGAAGAAGGGTGAGCCAATCTTTGAACCATAATCCTCCATCTTCCTTCAACTGATTTTCAAATGAGTCTTCTGAGCAGTGTATAAGAACTACCCTATTACCCAGGGATTTCAAATCTATATTTGCAGCTTCCTGATGAACATCTAACTCTCTTCTGATGTCTTCAACATTGAGATTTATATGTGCCACAGCCAGATGGGATCTGGATAAGAAACCCTCATTTTTTTACTACCAAGGAGCCTTTATGGACAAAATCTTCATAGGAGAGAGTCTGCAAATGGGAATGAAAATGCTTCTTTGCAGATATAACCGGTTTTTTGTCCCAAGCTTTTGTTACAAAGAGTTTATAACCCTCCACCACTCTTCCATTGTAATTT
The DNA here is from genome assembly GCA_963921825.1 of Erodium maritimum. Taxonomy (NCBI): domain Eukaryota; kingdom Viridiplantae; phylum Streptophyta; class Magnoliopsida; order Geraniales; family Geraniaceae; genus Erodium; species Erodium maritimum. The sequence goes on from OY997591.1 coordinate 54,810,731, forward strand.
AGAATTGCCTTTTGTATGTCCTCTTCAGAGTTGAAATAGATAATTCCGTACCAGTTGCCATTAGCATTTGGTTTTTCAGATACCAGAGCTTTTTTGAATCCATTGGCTTTTCCACATAGATTTTGTAGCCAATTAACATTGGCTAAAGGAGGCAGGTTGCAGATGAATATAGTGTAGGGTTTGGTGTGTAGGCCGGGGTTATGCTGAAGTATAGGTCTTTTTCTCTGATCTATTCCAAGCTTGCCAGCTTCAAAACCAGGAGGGGGAAAGCCAAGGGAGGAAGAACCATTAGTTGTAGCTTCATGGTGTCCTTGTAATGTCAAGACCACCTTAGAACATAGCTTCCCTCTTTGTCCCTGACGACCATCTTCAGAGACTATGCCCCTTTCAATCTCAGGTGTTTGATCAGTGTCAGAACCCACCGGTTGAAAATGCTTGTCATAAAATTGTTTTTGCCCATCTATCCAGTTTGTTCGACCTCCTGGAGAGTATTGTTGCGTTCTGTCTGAAGACGAAACAGAGAGATGTCTCTTCTTTCTTCCTTGCTTTTTGGTAGTTTTCTTGTACTGCCTAGTTGGGAATTGCTCGTATTCTCCACAGAGCTCCTGTAATGTAAGGGTAGCAGACATTGCTGAGGTTCCTACCAATATTGAAGTAGATAAACTAATCTTCTTGACTGATTCAACCAATAGATTGGAATGAGGAGGTATGTTAAGAAACCCAGGACTGAAGCATCTTCAATAATATCAGTTTGAGCGCAAGATATTGAGAAAACCCAAGAGAATAAGAAGAAGAAGGTGTAGAAGAGAAGGGCACTGAGCCTGGTGGTCCGGTGGCCTAGGCCATCATGGACACTAAACCAGCCCAGGAACCAGGGAGGATCTTCAGAGTAGAGCAGTAAAGAAGTTGGGATGAAGGATGAAGATGAACTTTGAAGATTACTGTAGAGGTTTGAAGATAACTGTAGAGATACTGTAATAAGCCTTAAGACTAGAAACTTGTGAGACGCTACATTTTGTAACACTTCCTAAGTAAAAGCGTAAGAGGTGCTACTTATTATAGCGTCTCACAAGTTATTACTATATTGGCACTACATTTAATAGTGCCTCTTCAGTATATACTTGGGAGACACTATAATAAGTAGTGTCAGTGTAGCGCCTCGTAAGTCACTTGCTGGATTTCATGGACTTAAATACGGTTGTTGGATTTAACTTAGAAGACGGTACATTTAAAATGCAGCGCCTCCTTAGTCATCATATGTTGAAAACCATTTTCAATCCCTCGGGAGATCATTTAAGATGTTAAAATTTGAAAAGTCGGGTGAGACGGAAGGTGAAGCTCAATTAAGATGTAAAAGGAGGTATAGTACAAGGTTAGTAAATATATTTATCCTTTATTTGTATCTATCCAAACATACTTAATATTATTGAGTAGATATTGTAACTTTAACTGATCCCTTAACTTATCTAGAGGTTTAAATTTAGGTGGGCGATTAATAGTTGATGTACCAGGATTACCAGGTGGGCATCCTCCTCTTTTACCCATTATACTATAGTATGGACAATCAGGTCTTATTTGGTCACCATCCCTTTTAAAACCCGCTTTAAGAAAGTCATCATATCTAACTAGTATTTCTCCTCGTTTAGTATCTATTACCGCTCTAGCAATAGACAAGAAAGGTCTTCCTAAAATGAGAGGAATCTCTCGATTTTTCTCGAGGTCTAGGACAACAAAGTCTGTAGGATATATGAATCCTCCAACTTTAACCAACACACCATTTACAATACCCCACAAACGTTTAATAGATCGATCCCTTAATTGTAGTACTATAGAGGATTGGGTTGGTTCTAGTCTAACTTTTGAAACATAGATAAAGAGATCAGGTTTATACTAGCCCATAAATTATCTTTAATAGAACTCTTACCAATGACCTAAGGTAAAATGAAACTACATGCATCTTTTATCTTGCGGGGTAATCTATAGTCTAAAATGGCAGAGTATCCCTCAGCTAGGTAGATCACTTCTTGTACCGAGAGCTTCATTTGGTTCATTTCTAACTCACTCAACGTTTGCATAAGGCTAGGTAAATCAATAATAACTTCAAGGAAAGGATTATTAACCTCAAGGATTATTATTCATCAAGAGCGGTCATTTTAATGATATCTGACTTGTGTAATCACAAGCGACAAGTCCTTATGACCATCACTCATATGTCTCACATGTGAGTATTCATGTCCAAGCACAACATTTATACCTATCTATTAAGATAAGTGTTAGGTTAGCTCAAAACATGAACCACCAACATGTAGATCACATAGTGATGTCATGGTCGTAGGACTAAGAACTACGTGGGTATTTGAGATGTACTAATGTCTTAGTTCTATGAAGTACTCTCAAGGTGGGTTGTCCAAATGTCAAACTTTTTGGCATTCGTGACGTTGACTCATATCCTTATATGCATGCTCAGTAAAATGTAATTCTCTTGTCAAAAGTCACTCTAGATCTAACTATCGGATTAGTCTAAGAACGAATGAATGGATTAACTCTTTTGTCTTATGAGGGTTATCCTATTAACAAAATATTCTCTAATACCTCATAAAATTAGATTATTTATAGTTTTACTAACATTACAGCTTAATGTTAATAAAATGTTTGCCAACTAATTCATCAACTCACAAAAAACGTTCAGAACACATAGTAACAAAAAGATTATTTTCCAACAAAATGGGATAGGATGAGTGACTTGGTATTGATTTGCGTGATAAAGTTGATAGGTAAATGGTCCAAAATTGCAGATCGATTGTCTACCAAAAAATATTGTAAGAGATTCAGAGTTGAAAAAGAAGTTTGTCGTGGACTTGGTGGCATGGCATGCGTGGTATTGAATTGACACTACCTCAAACATGTGTTCAACCCCCTTTGTACTTTGTTTTTTCTGTCTCACCATTCTTGTGCATCTTCTGCCTTGGCCCATACATACATCCATCATATCAACACAATATTTAAAAATTATAATAAAAAATCCAGAAACGATTAAAATTGTTGTTAGTTACCATTACAATTTTACACGTTGATATAATAAGAAGAGGCAGTTAAAAAATAAAATAAAATGAAAAAATAAAATGAAATGAAGCTCCAGTTTGAGCTTAAAAAATTAGATGAAAGGGAAGCAACGGCATTATCTCTAGTACATACATGTACGTGAGAACGTTGTCATGTCATCACAATTATATGCATACCCTTTTTGTGAGGTAGATAATGTGCACTTCACATAAAAGTATAAAGAAGCATGTTGAACCCAAATTGATGGTATATGCGTTGTGTACTAATACTAGTACAAAAGTAACTTTCCATCCACCCAATCCAGCTCCAACACCAAAAGTCAGATGCATTCCTTTTTGTCATTCTCCTTTTGTCCCATTAACCCATGGATTGGGCTTTTCTCAAGGACCAAGGCCTGCCTTCTTCTTTTTTTTGAAAAGAAAGATTCATTAATTAATTAACAAACTTTACAAACCGAACACAAACTAAACCGAACAAGCGGAAGAACAAGCGTCGCATCTACTGGTCATTTTCGGGAACCCGAGGAACGACCAGCGAGATGAATAGCTCTCGACACAGGCGACACAACGCCTAGATAAACAACTACTACCAGGTCAGTCCTCTTTATCGGCTCTCTGGAGAGATACCGATAAAAAATTTCGACCGGACACGCTACCACCTGCCGAACATCCAAGATTCCGACAGGGAGGAGAAACAACAACCGGATAAAAACAAACAAAGTAAACAGCATAATAAACAATAACGACAAGCAAGAGCTACTCGCGACAACCCTCAGGGCTGCCTTTGATCCTTGAATAGTTCATGCTTCTCATATTTTGTAGAAAATGGACACACAAGAAGATCAAGCCCCATGCCATCTATTAGCCCGACAGTACAAGGATGCTTACTACATGTATCTCTTTATTTGGCTAATGGCTATGTAAAGTTCAAGTTGATAGACACACATTAAAGAATGGTATGAGTATATTCAAAATCTCTATCCACAGGCCCTTTTCTTTCTCCACAATTTGGCTCACCTTACTATATACAACATCCTAAAAAAATATATTAACTAAATGATAGAACTATACTTTTCTTTTATCAAAAAATACACCAACCATCAACCTTCAAAGAAGCATTGGCAATCCATAATTCTGGAAACATCTAATTCTTCCATCCCACCCCGCAGTTACAATGACCATGCCCCATGCGTTAGGCGAACTGAATGGGCTCTGGCAACATGTCTTCAATAGCTTGTATTGAGGTTTACACACTGAAGAAGATACCACCAATGAGCTCGGAGGAGGAAGCTTTTCCTCCGGCCATGTTCTGCCCACAGACTCTGAGAACTGCTCAGGTGAAGATAGTGACAATTTCTGTCTCAAACTCTCACCTATGCTGGACAGTGACCCTTGTTCTTCTCTACCTCTTGGGAAATTTACACACGTATTGGGTGATGCTAATGCTCCGGACATGTTCAAAATAACCGACCTTTCACATGTCATCCCACACCAAGGTATGGCAATGGTGGCATTATTTGAGAAGAAACGCTCACAAGACCTGTTGCTTTTTGATTTTGGAGCATGTTCCTCCTGACCAAGATAGTTCCACACATGGACATGTGAATCCTCACTTGCTGACACGATATGCATCCCACCTGAGGTGAAGGATGCGGACATCTGACTTCCCGCGCCATGGGAACCTGACGAGAAGAATAAAACCTTATAAATAAATCATGACGAAGGAAGTATTGATATATAACATTCAGAATAAACCAGACAAAGGTACATATCACACTGATTAACTAAAGCCTCACACGATTCTTTCAAGTACCAACATAAACAAATGAACATGTTCCTTTGGAGACTGTTCAAGAGTAGTACCCAAATATCCATTTTGTTCATTACTGATAACCGAAATGTTTATTTATTCAGAATTCGTTCCTTCCATAGCCATTATGTTAATGTTTGGTCCCTTCCATAAAAGAGCCGTTAATTTTTGCTGACATGGAATTTTCTTCTCTTTCAATAGAAATTTTAATTATTTGATGCCATGACATGTATCATAAAATTACGTACTTGACTTTCATGAATTACAATTGCTCTTCATTAAAATATAATGTGGGTACCAAGCCTACATAAAATATCTAAATTAATTCCAAATGACCATTAGTAGCACCGAGGGGGAAATGTCCAAACCTGAAGAAAACTATGTAATTTAAGCATCAAATTTGAACAAAAAAAAAGTTCCAAGTTTATGGATATTAAGTCTGAAAAAATGGAAGCATTGGATCATTCCTGAATAATCTCCCCCTTTATCTACCATTCTTGAGCATTTCTTTCCTTGCCTAAACACCAGACAAGAAGGATGATTGCTGAGCTTGATATATGCCACCCTCAATTCAGTTTGTCATGGAAATACAATGCTATTCACTCTGTTACTCAAGGATCAGTACTTGCTTTTCCATCACATGCTCTCTATACCATATGCTAGTGGTTGTAACTAACTTACAGATGGTATATTTCTGGTAGTCTATACTTTATTTACATTAAAAAAATTGGCAATGAGACGTGTTTTGGAATACTGAATATCAATTCCAGTGTCCTTCGCCATTCTGTGCTGCAGGCCTTGTAATATCAGATGGGCAACACAGTAAAACAGGGCAAAGTTTACGCTTACCTCTGAATTTGCAGATCATATCCACCCCATCAAGGATTCGGACTTTTGAATCCGCAGAAGTGACCATTAATTTACTTGGATCACTTGGAGAAAACTGGGAATAAAATTTAATTAAAAACTCTAAATTCTAAAATTAAAAAACATGGATGTGGATAAAAAAGAACAAGAGAAGATGAAATAAGTGACTACCTGAAAGCCAATTATTCTTTTTGAAGGTGACTTCTTCTTACTTTGGATGCATATCTGGGAACATAAGTTCAGATGATTATCTGCTCCATGCAAAACAGACCAGTTAGTGTTCACCAATTTAATCATCCTGCAGCATATTATATAGCAAATCAACCTTCGTATATGCATATTTTGTCAGAAAACGACAGGATTTCACCACTTTTGATATCTCTACTCTACTAGTTTGTCCGATCCCAACTGTGTAGCATTCCTCTCTAGGAAATCATACACCTCATCTTTAGGCCTGGTATGTCTATATACTAGAGGGTACTTCAAATCAGAGACATTTCAACAAGGTAACACATACACCACACCCTCTAAGTATGTCTCTTTGAAAACATCCACCGTCAACCTTCATATATGCATCATTTGTCACAAGTAACAACAAATGACGAAACATCTCCAGAGGTTTTTATGCAATAGTTAGAATTAACACCACACAGAAAGCATGTACCATAGCTTCGGGCAAAGTATGTAAAGAGACCACGACTTGTCAAGGGTAAAAGATATTACACAATTTGAAAACAAAGTTAATAGCAATAAATCTGCATGGTTTCCCATTGGTTCACCATTAAGATTCAGTGACATCTTCTGATAAAAAAAAAAGATTCAGTGACATCTTTCATTTCACAAATAAATCCCTCCACACAGATTCAACATGATGGCTAAGGCCCTATTCATGAGCTGGTCAACAGAAAGGACTCCGACCTTTTGCCTAAACAAGTTATTGGCATTGGAAAAGATGTGAGTAAAGTCATGAACTAGACAGAAAATGGGGCCCACATTTCACCCATCAGAACTGCGAACAAAATGCTTACATTCTACTGAAAGTGAAAGCACCACAAGAAAAATAAAATCCTAGATACATCTCCCAAATTTAATAGTGCTTTACATATTAACCAGTTGAGCTTAAAACATGATAGACAATTTTACTAGACATACAAGTTCTACTATTTTCATAATTTCCTAGCACCTAGCCATCAAAACTTTCATGCATGGAAAGAATTTCAAGTCAATCCCGCAAAGGCCTGAAATTAGGGCATGGAATTAGAAGATAAACACAATTACATAGTTTTAAAAATGCCTTCAATTTTTTTTTATATAAATCAAATTGCATATAGATACTACACTTAAAAAAGCCCAAAACACGTCAATTAAATCAGCTAAATTTATCACATTATGCTAAGGGTCCGAAGCTTAAGCCTCATGTGCGTGAGGCGGATCCGATTTTTGTGGGGTGCAGCCTCAGAACTTATTTTTGACCACCTCACCTCGAGGCATAAGCCTCAAGGGATTTTAAAAACTATGCGCAATTAAGTACCTGAACCTCGTGTAATATAAAACTCAGTTAAAAGAAATTAAGCATAAAAGACAGGAATTGTTTTGTGCACAAACATCTGAGGGATAAACATATATACCTGATGCATCATAAAAGCGGCAATTGCCATTCATTGAACCAATAACCGCACCCTGCATAAATAATAGATGTTGTCCTGAAAATCCCGAAATGATTCATACAGTAGACGACTGGAACATACAAAAGGACGCAACCTACACTTATTGGGGCAAGTGGTATTGTGGTAATGGGTTGCTTCCCTTCAAGCTAAGTCTCAGGTTAAAGTTTTGGTGCATTGTGTGTGTGCATGTTGCCAGTAAGAAAACCAATAAAAGGGTTGATTGTCAAAAAGTGCACTGAAGTTTTGTCCACGAACGAAAGCATACATAAAATTTTGTCCACGCTTTGTGGGTGCACTGAAGTTTTGTCCACCGACTTTTTTAGAAAAACATAACAGGGATGTTCAGAATGAATGGTCTGGGCAGTTCTTCGCAGACTCGATAGATTTGTGGGCAATACATAGTGCATTCTAAAGTTGTGTGGGCAATTCATAATGCATTCTATAGTGGTGTGGCAATACATTTTTCTAAAAAAGTCGGTGGACAAAACTTCAGGTACCCACAAAGCGTGGACAAAACTTCAGTGCACTTTTTGACAATTAACCCCAAATAAAATGATGTTACGAACCATTCCGTCAGAGTTATAACACACAGCAGTGACTATTTCTCTTATATCGGTCCAGTCAACAACTTTACAGCCAGATACTGCCCAAATGCGTACTTTCCCATCGATTGAGCCACTGATAAAGTAATTATCATCCAGGGGATGAAAGTCAACAGATGTAACTGCATCCAAAGATCCCAACGTACAAGTTAGGTAAAAATACTATTTAAACCCCTATCTGGAAAACCAACACTAACTAATATCTCAATAAAGTAGGACACTATAACAGAATGGTAAGCATACCATAATCATTGTGAGAAAATACTTTCAAGCATTGGTCGAATTCCACTTGCCATAAGCGAACAGTCTTATCAACAGAGGATGATAGGAGATACTGCAAATAAAAAGGTCAACTGGCATCTAAAATCTAGTTCATGTAACACAGTACCAGTAAAAGTGAATCATTTAGGGGAAATTATTCACCTTACTTTTAGACCAAGAGAGGTCCAAAACATCGCCAGAGTGCCCATGAAACTCATGGAGTGGTTTTTCCAATATCCTAAAAACTTTATTAGGGAAAATGACACATGCAGAGTCTGATTTCCGCAAATTCTTAAATTTACTCCTTTTATCTTTATTTGTATGAAGGGGGACTATTTCAGAAAGATTATTTATTCTGAAGTATGCATATGAAGGATCAAGATCAAGCATGTCAAATTCAGGAGTTCTTTCCATCTCCATCACCTGCCACACACAAACGGTTCCATCTTCACCTGCGGTTGCAAGGTACTGGCCATCAGGACTAAATTTCATTGTCAAAATTGAACCTTCATGGGCCACTATATCTTGTCCCATATAGAGAGCTGAGAATTCCTTGGTATGTTTTCTGTGGGATCGAACCTTAACCACTTGATTCTTAGAGACTGCAACTGGATAGGACTTGCCGGATATCTTATTTCCAGCTTTGACAGGGCCATGAACCCTGCTAGCTGCCCTGCTTAGCTTTCTCAACCACCCCCTCTTGACCTGCTTTCTTGCCACCCACCGACTACATTCTTCGTCCACTTTTCTTCTGGTTAATAATCTCTGGACCATAGAGGATAACCCAAGATTTCTCTCAAACTCGTCAACAGTTATTAACCTGTTGGAGCCCACTTCGCGCAGCATTTTTACCATGCCATCCTGCCCAAATTCATCAACAATGAATTCTGTCCCATCATCCAAATTCTTAAACCTGTAAACAAGATTCTCCTCCAATGGCCCATCTAAAAATTCATGAGCATCACTTGACCAACAAGAGAGGGAAGACTGGCTTGAGGAAAGCCTTTCATCAAAACTAGATGATCTTAAAACCGCCGCAGTATCCTCCACAACTCTACCAGTCTCCATATGGAAATCAGTATGGGTCTCGCTGTGAGAAACAACTTCACTGGTTTCCTCCATCCTTTCCCTCGCACCCAAACCCATCCATCTTAGGAACTTATTGCGTCGTTCATGAATACTTCCTGGGTTCTTTATCCAAACCTCGTCTGCAAAACTAACCGGCAAGGAATCAACAATCCTGTCACAGAAATCAGAGTTCTCCACGGATTCAGAACCTAAATCAGACACAGAAGTGATTTCCTCATAGGCGTCGAGAAATTGATCCTCCTCTTCACTCAAGCTCCCCATCATGATCAGAACAACAATATCCTGAATTCCATAGGACACAGAAGAAACAGTAACATATATCAAAAGCCAAAAAAAATAAAACACAGATCCCAATCCAAACCTAGCAAACAAAATAGGATAGTAAACTAATTAAACATACCCAAATCTCAAACCATATCCACATACACGCAGATCAGTGCAAATTGAATAAACAAATAATTTAGAGAAACGCATGAATTAAACAAAGATTGAATTTGAAGAAACAAAAAATCCTCACTGATGAGCAGCGCGGAAACTAAAATCGGAGAAAGCAAAAGCAAAGAGAAACTAAAAACGGAGAAAAAGACCTGGGGTTTGGATGGTTAAACCCAAGGAAGCATGAGTTGAGAAGCGGCATCACTGTCCCATGAAGATTCCAATTTCGGTTTGAATTGTGATTATGATTCCGATTTCGTCGATTTCTGCTTCACGCCTGTGTTGTTCTTCTCGTCACTCCTTGTGGGAGAGCCAACAGCAGAAGGCAGAGGCAGGAAATTATTTAACAAATAAAAGGATAGAAATGTAAGAAATAAAATAATGTCGATAGAGCTGAAAACGGGTTGGCCCGAGGATGGGCTTCTGTTTTCTTGGCGCGTAACCAAACCACGTTTAGCGTGTTTTACTGTTTTGCCCCTTACTTTTCCTCATTTTAAACATTTTATTTTCATCTTCCGGCTTGGATTTTACGTCTTGGGGAAATTTCATTTTACCACCCTGTCAAATATTTAATTTCAGTTTGATATCCTGACATAAATTTTTATTAGTTTTATATCCTAACCAAGCTTTTAATTTCACTTTCATACCCAGTCGGGTAAAATGTCCAAAATACCCCTAACTATTACTCAAATTTCAAACCCATGCCATTGGTTCAGAATTTGAAAATAAGTGAAATGACAATAATACCCTTCATTGTTAGGGTGTTAAAATGAAAATGTCACTCTTTTTAAAATAAAATCAGTTTTTTTATAAAAAATATTTTTAATTTTTAAAATTCAGATTTTAATTTAAAAAATATATAAAAATCAGTTTTTTTTTTAATTCATTTTTTATTTAAAGAAAATTACTTTTATTTTAAAAAAATTATATTTTAATTTAAAATCAGTTTAAAAATCAGTTTTTTTTTAATTTAATTATTTTCCTTTTTCTTTTTTATTTTTTATTTTTTATTTTTTCTACCCAAAACCACTATCTCTCCTCATATTTTATAATTAAAATCTTCTAGAACCTAAAATCATCATCGCCAATTATTCAAGCTCCTTCCTCTCAGATCTCACCTTCCTCCTTCCCTGGACTGAAACCGACCAAGCTCCTTCCTCCTCTCAGATCTCACCTTCTTCCTTGCTCCTCTCAAATCTCGGAGGAGCTCGGTCGCTGCGAATCGGACCTCACCTTCGACAAACCCGTTTCACAACCCAACTCCACGAGCTTCGAATCCGACCTCCACCGCCGTGAGCTTCAGATCCGAGCTCGACCTCGCCGAAAACTGAACCACCACGCAGCAGTCTCGGACGGAGCCGGAGCTGGGACCTAGAACCTGCAACTGGTCGCCGGAGAAGAAATTTCGTTCCAATTTCAGATCTGAGGAGAAAGGGGCTACGGAGACTCCATTGATTTTTGTATTTGACGAGGCATATAAGTTTTTAATCGCACAATACTTATTGTACAAGTTCACAACTCTGGAAATTTTTGTATTTGACGAGGCATATATGTTGCTGAAATTTTGATTTTGGTGGGATTGTACTAAACTTTTCATTGCAGAGATGGTGAGGAGAGAGAGATAGGATATGAGGAGAGAGAGAGGATGAACGGGTAGAAATATGAAAAAGTGAAGAAAAAAAAAGAGAATATAATAGAATATGATTTTTTTTATTAAAAACACTGTTTTTTTAAAGTAAATTAATTTTTAAATAAAAAATGTTTTTTAAAAAAAACTGAATTTTATAAAATATTAATTAAATTAAAAAATAATTTTTATGTATTTTCAAAAATAAAATCTGATTTTTATGTATTTTTAAAATTAAAAAAAGAATTTTCGAAAATAAAAATAATTTTTAAAAAAAAAACTGAATTTTTGAAAAATAAAAATAATTTTCATAAAAAAAACTAAATTTATATGAAAAAACAGATTTTATTTTAAAAATAGTGAAATTTTCATTTAACACCTTAACAGTGAAGGGTATTATTGTCATTTCACTTATTTTCAAATTCTAAACCAATGGTATGAGTTTGAAAATTTGAGTAATAGTTAGGGGTATTATGGACATTTTACCCGGCTGGGTATGAAAGTGAAATTAAAAGTTTGGTTAGGGTATGAAAGTGAAAAAAATTTATGCCAGGGTATTAAATTGAAATTAAATGTTTGCCGGTGTGGTAAAATGAAATTCCCTTACATTTTTGATTCATAACAAAATCCTCAATTTCTGTGAAGACAATATTCTGTAAGGCAACATACAATAGCCCGACCATTTATGACCGTGATTTCAACCATTTGAAACTATAATTTGAGGTCTTATTTGTCCAGTCTTCCCACCTTCAACGAATTAAATCTCACCCAGTCTCTGTGTGGGTATTTGTTCGTACTTCATGTAAACTAAATCTGTGTGTTGTAAGCAAGGTTCTAAAAGTCGCTAGGCGCTAGTCGGGCGGCTAGGTCCTTTGGGGATTAATAGGGGACTAGACGGGGATTAACCGGGGATTAATCGGATTTGTATTTGTTTTATTTTAGTAGATATATTATTATATATAGAAATAAAATATGAATTCCATTACATTAAAAATGTTAACTAATATCTAAAATACCTAAAAAATAACACCAAACAATTCAGACGCACAAACTCTAATATCACCAACATCATAACCATCTAATTATTTTAATTGAGTCAGTATACTACGTAAAATTGTAGGAATCGTCTAGGCGGCTAGGCGTAGGCGGGCGCCCAGTCGGGATTTTTAGAACAATGGTTGTAAGATCTTGGTTATCACTAGTTTGTGGTGCTGTGGAGGCATGCTCGTGTCTGTTTAATGAGGGTTTAGCCCCTTGACCTTGTTTCGGTTTGAAAACCTGGTCTCTTAATAGTACATTTGTTGATCCAAAAAAAATCTCACTCATTCTAAATGGTGACATTTTTAGATTTTGTGGCTAGTTTGGAACTTTGTAGTTCCTTTCTTGAGACCCGTCATTTTTTTCAGTGTATTATTTATTTTCCGATACAAGAAAATTGACATCACGATTTATTTTCGACCATCTACCACCACTCAGTTAGTCTTAGTGCCCATAGTTCAATCCTAAATGTCCAAATGTATATATCATCGTTAGCAATAAAATCAAAACGGCTTTATATTACTTATGTGTTGGAGTAATATATCGATGTGTGCTCTGATCTATGCCCACCATGCGAATAGAACCATAGATTTAGATAGATCATACTCGATGGGTCCCTAGTCAACAAAGCTTCATTAGAAGCGACTAGTATGAAAGATGGCTCTTTATGGCTTACGTTCTGTTAGTCATTGGAATGGGATTCCGGAGTCTGATCATAGATATCATGTGGGACATGATATTGGACGACCCGCCCTGAATATGTGCCATAGATTAAGTCATGAACATATTCAGTTTCGTAGCTTGTCATGTATCCTTAGACCAAGGAGTCTTTGTGATCGCTATGTAGTCAACAACTGAGTTTGACCTGAGCCTAACGTTGTCCGTAACAGGGCTTCCATAACGGCCAGGATTGGCTTGGGGACGGGCTACATGAGTGACACGAAAGACGGCTAAGGGATTTATCCCTCATACTGAGGTATGAGAAAGATATCGGTTCTCGGCCGCTTGATCGAGAGTGACTGAAAGAATAGCATGGCCATGCACATGATACTGGGTATCATATCTTTAGTCATCTCGCATATCAAGGAACATTGATTGAGAATGATAAGGATGACGGCTCTATGCCTTATCTCAATCAGGATATCGGAGATAAAAGGATAATGACAGGGATGACGGAAAGGTTAGAATCGACAGGGTCGATTCGTTATGCAGTGTCAGGCAATACTAAAGTCTCGTTAGTTGCCACTTAAATAGGATCAAGTAAAATGGGATTTTACGTTGATCTATTGACATGCATAAACCTAAGGGTCACACCGGAGGATGAAACTCATTGACACATTTATGGAGAATGGCCAAAAGGGAGTTGTCTCGGGACATGACCAAAACTGGGTTTTGGGTCATGTGCCCGTAAGTGAATAGGACTTTACGGATCGAGACAAGGCTTGGAGTCTTGGGATTGATCGCGTCGGATAATGTTGGACATTTCTGGTATGGAAGGCTTGGAGGCGATGAACGAATCACGGGACCTCGTTGGAAATGGCCACGGGCCATGTTCCAAGAGGCCCATGAAAGGCCCATGCAACCAATACCCATGGAACTAATTAATCAAGTCTTGATTAATTAGTACTAAGCAAGCAAGACAAAGATTAAGGTGTTGGTGATTCACCACCTAACCCAATCTTGTCTTGCCATACTTTGTCCTATTTACACCTTACTTGACACCATACTTGTCTCATGCCTTTAGTTGGACAAGTATGAGTTTTGTTATGTTTAAGTCATCTTTTTTCAACATAACAAACACAAGACAAGAATAGGAAACACAACTTCTCTCTCCCTTCCCTTGCAATTTCGGGTTTGGCAAGCTCCCACCTCCATTTTTGTGTTCTTGAGTCCTCAAAAAGAAGAAGTACGTGGCTTTGATTCCCATGTGGATACGTAGGCGTCTTGGAGACTCAAGCCAATCATTCGTTACCCGGTGTTCTTGTTTTGGTAAGAACTAGTGCTGAATTTTTCTCTTGTGAATCCATTCTTTGTTAGTTGTTTCATGGTTTTAATCGTCTCTTGGTTTTCCTTGATTTTTCGCTGCGAGTTGGTTCATCTCCAACCCTACCTCGAGACCCAATAGTGGTATCAGAGCCGTGCTACCTTCGGGATTCACAAGACGGTGTTCAAAGTTTCGGTTTTGCTTGAAAGTTTCGTTTTTGGCATGTTGTTTTGCTAAATTGTTTGATAACATGTTTTAAATACTTGTTTATGGATTTAATGCATGTAAAATGAATTTTTGAAAATTATTTCAAATCTGGAAATTTTGAAAAAAATTTGATTTTTCGGGTCTCGGGAGCGGGACTCTCTGGGAGCCGAAACCGGGACCGAACGGGGCTCCGTTGGATGGAGCTAGGCCAAGCATGACCATTGGATGGTTGATATGCCAAGGCTAAACCGTTTTGTTAGTTATGACGAGTTTGGAACCGTCATGACGAACTCGAAGATCAAATGTTCAAAAGTTTCATTTTTGAACGGTTTCGATAAACCGAGCATCAAAAAATTTCGAAACTTGGCTATTAATTAAAACCGGAAAATCACATGATGTTTGATAACATGCTTGTTTGATAACACGATGTGTGATGTGATGTTGGCATGGTGTACATAATAGCCCCGAGCTCAATTTAATTATTTATCGCTTTTCACGGCCTGCGAGCCGTTAGTGTTAGCATGTAATTATTCTTTCAAGGTGTGGTCGTCGAACCACTTGTTTGTAATATTTATTTATTCCCGACCTGCGAGTCGTGTATTAAATTGTAATATTTTACTCAAGATGAAGAAAGGGCGAAAAGGTCATTTGGTGGCTTTTCGGGTGTTGGCATCGGCTTGGAGTCGGTGGAGCTCAAGAAGCTAGTGGGAGTTAGTTTAGGGGGCTATTATGTGCATATTTATTGCTTTATGCTTGCTTTAGTTTATGCATGATTAATTCTTTGTGTTTTAGAATTGCATGCTTAACTTTATTTACCGAGCATATCACCTCACATGCAAAGATAAAATTGGAATTTTAATCCTTGTGTGTGAGCCCTTAGAATCGTCATTACATTTGATGTAGTTGACGGGTTCGAAGGAAGAATTACATTGGATGTAATTTGAGGCATCATTGCATTTGGAATGTAGTTGATGTGCTCATCGCATCTAGGATGTGTCAAAGTTTTAAACACAACCGAACAAGTAAAAACGGGTCATGTCCGATACCTCCCAATTATCAACACCTTACTACCTCCCCGTCCTATGGGTGTCGTGCGCATTAGCGGAGCATCCATGGGAAAGCGGGGTAGTAGGTTTGGACGACATATGTGGGTGTCGTGCGCATTAGCGGAGCACCTACATAGTGACGGGCCATAGTTGAAAATTGGTGGACCCGACTACGATTCTCAGCCTGAGGTTGAGCTAGGGTAACAGATAGGGTAAGCCGTGTACATAAGTGCATACCCTAGCCAAGAGTCACATTGGATGTGATTGGATGGAGTCCTACCTACATAGCTCGATTAAGTGGTGAGCATTAGTTCAGCTTAATCGAGTGAATCAAGGATCTTGGTTTCAGATTCTAAAGGTTTAGAATTGATTGTTGGTGTTTAAGCTTGATCTTCATAAAATTTATTCAGTTTACTGATTGAATTTTATCTGTTGTAGATCAAATGGCAAATTCAGCGAACATTAATAGTTTGTCATTAAAAACCATTCTTGACAGGGTCAAGCTAAATGGGACAAACTATTTGGACTGGTACATAATTTTGAGGATAGTCCTCAAGTATGAACGCAAAGAATATGTCCTTGACAAGGCTGTCTCTAAGACCATATCAGAGTTACATGAAGTGTCATTAACTGCGGAGAAGAATATCTCAGGGATCTGGGATCCAAGGATATTCTGATGGTCAACAAGGGAATTGGAAGTGGCAAGGGCTGGGCCCATGCGCACTTGGCAGGAAAGATGAGACACCTGAGAATGTCTGCTTCTACTGCCAACAGCCTGGTCATTGGAACCGGGATTACAGGAAGTTCACGGCTGATCTGAAGAAGGGCAGTGGGACTGCGCCTTCATCAAATAGCCTGGATGATCTGAAGAAGGGCAGTAGGACTGCGCCTTCATCAGGAAACCTGGATGATCTAAGGAAGGGCGGTGGGACCGTGCCTTCATTCGGTATTAACTCTATAGAGCTACATCTCTCTACTTCCAAAGATTCATGGGTATTAGATACCATGACTGAATCTCACACATGCACTAATATATGGTGGCTGAAAGTAGGAGAGATTTGGAAAGCACGAAATGGACCTCAGAGTTGTGGCAACTGCTGTAGGATCCATGAGTCTTGCTTTGCCAAGAGGCCTTGTCTTAGTATTGTATAATGTATATTGCATACCTACTTTTAGTAGGAATATTATATCTGTATCCGTGTTTGACAAGGAAGGATATAATGTTAATATTGGAAATGGAGTTTTCAATGTTCTATGCAATGATATGTTTTATACCAGTACTGACATGGTTGGAGGATTGTACATATTAGATATGGGTAACAATGCCTCAAGTTCTATATATTCCGTTAATACCAAGAGGTCTAAATCCAACGATTTAAACCTAACTCTGTTATGGTACTGTCATTTGGGTCGCATAAACAAGAAGCGCCTATCAGCACTTCAGAAGTGCGGGCTTTCAGGTTCATTCGAATTCCATTCGATCGATAGGTGCAAGGCTTGTTTGATGGGCAAAATGACTAAAGTTCCCTTTATCGATCGCGATGAAAGGGCGGGTGAATTATTGGGGCTGATACACTCGAATGTGTGTAGACCAATAAGTTCACTTGCCAGGAGGGGTTTTAGCTACTTTATCACATTTATTGATGATTACAGTAAATATTGTTATGTCTATTCGGTGAGACATAAGTCTGAAGCTTTTGATAATTCAAAGAGTTTAAGACTATAGTAGAAAACCAGCTCGACAAAGGTATTAAGGCAATTCGATTGGATCGAGGTGGAAAATACTTGACCACAGAGTTATTAGATCATCTAAAAGAGAATGGGATCCTTTTGGAATGGACTCCTCCTAGGTCACTGTAGTTGAAAGGTGTAGCCAAACGGAGAAATCGGACATTGTTAGACAATGGTCTGTTCCATGATTAGTTGGACTGATCTCCCAATATCTTTTAGGGGTTTTGCTCTAGAGACGACCGCATTCATAGTGAATCGGGCTTCGACGAATGGTGTAGAAGGGACACCATTTTAAAAATGGTACGGGATGATGCCCGCTTTGTCCTTCCTAAAGATTTGTGGTTGCGAGGCTTATGTGAAACATTAGGTTTCAACTAAGATCGAACCAAGATCTGAGATATGCACCTTCGTGTGGTATCCCAAAGCAACAAGGGGATACTATTTCTACAATCCCAGTGAGAACATGGTGTTCGTCGCTTGGGGTGGGGTCTTTATGGAAAAGAAGTTTTGTTTCCAAAGACGTCATTGGGAGGACTGTGCATCTCGAAGAAATTCAGGATGGTACAGATCTGTCTAAACCAATTGACAACCCAGTAGAAAGGAGCCAGAGATTGTCGTAGAGTGAAAACCAATTCCTGTTACAATTCCGGAAGGTCCAAGGCGATATGAAAGGGTCAATCTTCCACCTCCAAGATATGGTATCCGGAGGTGACAATGAAGTCATGGTGGATCAGGATGCTCCAGCCACCTTTCAAGAAGTCGTGGATGGGCCCGACTCCGAGTTATGGCTGGGAGCCATGAGGGAGGAAATGCAATCCATGTCGGACAACCGAGTCTGGGAACCGGTTGATCCCATCAATGGTGTGAGGACCATCGGATGCAAATGGATCTTCAAGGTGAAGATGGACATGGACAACAACCCTTTGACCTACAAAGCTCAACTAGTGGCGAAAGGTTATAGGCAGATCCAATGGATTGACTATGAGGAAACCTTCTCCCTAGTGGCTATGGTCAAAATCGATCCAAATTCTTCTTGACATAACTGCGTATCATAATTACGAGATATGGCAAGTGGATGTCAAAACCGCTTTCCTAAATAGAAATTTGACTGAGTACGTTTGTATGTCTCGGCCCAAAGGTTTTGACGATCCGAAGAATACGGGAAAGATTTATAAGTCGTTGAAATCCATTTATGGATTGAAACGAACTTCTCGGAGTTGGATCCTTCGTTTTGATGAAGTTGTAATTGGATTTGGCTTAATCAAGAACGAGGATGAATCTTGCGTTTATAAGAAGGCTAGTGGGAGCAAGATTACCTTTCTGGTTCTCATTGAAAACGACATCACAACCTTGCACGAGACTAAAGCTTGGTTGAGGAAGTGTTTTTCAATAAAGGACTTAGGCGATGCTTCTTATATCTTTAGGATTAAGATATGTAGAGATCGCACCAAGAGGGTCTTGGATTTAAGTCAGGGAACCTATGTGAACAAGGCATTGAGTAGGTTCTTAATGCTCGATTCAAAGAAAGGACTCTTACCCACTAGTCATGGCATTCATCTCAGCAAGACTCAGTGTCCTAAGACACCTGATGAGCTGAAAAGGATGATGAGAATCCTATGCGCCTGGGGGCAGGATCGATCATATATGCCATGACATGTATGAGACCGGCTGTCTCGTAAGCCTTATGTTGTACCAGTAGACATCAGTCTAACCCGGGAAAGATGATGTTGAACTAGTCGTCGAAGGATGAGTAGACGTTAGTTTTCCAAGACAAATCCAGATGACTTTAGAAGTCAGTCAGGATATGTGTTTATGTTGCATGGCAGAGCTTTAGCTGGGAGAGCGTAAAGCAAGATACCATTGCCGAATCTACAACAGAGGTCAAGTACATGGATACTGCAGAGGCAGCTAAGGAGGCTATGTGGATTTGGAAATTCACGGCAGGGTTGGATGTAATTAAAAACCCATCCAGCCCGGTGAATCCATTTTGCGACAACACAAGGGCCATTGCGCAAGCTAAAAGCCCAGATCGCATAACAAATCCAAACATGTACTACTGCGTATCCATCTAATCAGAGAAATACTGAATTGAGGTGAAGTGAAGATAACCTATATTGCAATAGATGATAACATAGCCAACCCTTTGACTAAGGCGGTGTCGCTGCCTGAACATGTTAGACATGTAAAGTCGATGGGGACATATTGGAGTTTAGATTGGAACTAGGGCAAGTGGGAGATTGTTAGTCTTAGTGCCCATAGTTCAATCCTAAATGTCCAAATGTATATATCATCGTTAGCAATAAAATCAAAACGGCTTTATATTACTTATGTGTTGGAGTAATATATCGATGTGTGCTCTGATCTATGCCCACCATGCGAATAGAACCATAGATTTAGATAGATCATACTCGATGGGTCACTAGTCAACAAAGCTTCATTAGAAGCGACTAGTATGAAAGATGGCTCTTTATGGCTTACGTTCTGTTAGTCATTGGAATGGGATTCTGGAGTCTGATCATAGATATCATGTGGGACATGATATTGGACGACCCGCCCTGAATATGTGCCATAGATTAAGTCATGAACATATTCAGTGTCGTAGCTTGTCATGTATCCTTAGACCAAGGAGTCTTTGTGATCGCTATGTAGTCAACAACTGAGTTTGACCTGAGCCTAACGTTGTCCGTAACAGGGCTTCCATAACGGCCAGGATTGGCTTGGGGACAGGCTACATGAGTGACACGAAAGACGGCTAAGGGATTTATCCCTCATACTGAGGTATGAGAAAGATATCGGTTCTTGGCCGCTTGATCGAGAGTGACTGAAAGAATAGCATGGCCATGCACATGATACTGGGTATCATATCTTTAGTCATCTCGCATATCAAGGAACATTGATTGAGAATAATAAGGATGACGACTCTATGCCTTATCTCAATCAGGATATCGGAGATAAAAGGATAATGACAGGGATGACGGAAAGGTTAGAATCGATAGGGTCGATTCGTTATGCAGTGCCAGGCAATACTAAAGTCTCGTTAGTTGCCACTTAAATAGGATCAAGTAAAATGGGATTTTACGTTGATCTATTGACATGCATAAACCTAAGGGTCACACCGGAGGATGAAACTCATTGACACATTTATGGAGAATGGCCAAAAGGGAGTTGTCTCGGGACATGACCAAAACTGGGTTTTGGGTCATGTGCCCGTAAGTGAATAGGACTTTACGGATCGAGACAAGGCTTGGAGTCTTGGGATTGATCGCGTCGGATAATGTTGGACATTTCCGGTATGGAAGGCTTGGAGGCGATGAACGAATCACGGGACCTCGTTGGAAATGGCCACGGGCCATGTTCCAAGAGGCCCATGAAAGGCCCATGCAACCAAGGCCCATGGAACTAATTAATCAAGTCTTGATTAATTAGTACTAAGCAAGCAAGACAAGGATTAAGGTGTTGGTGATTCACCACCTAACCCAATCTTGTCTTGCCATACTTTGTCCTATTTACACCTTACTTGACACCATACTTGTCCCATGCCTTTAGTTGGACAAGTATGAGTTTTGTTATGTTTAAGTCATCTTTTTTCAACATAACAAACACAAGACAAGAATAGGAAACACAACTTCTCTCTCCCTTCCCTTGCAATTTCAGGTTTGGCAAGCTCCCACCTCCATTTTTGTGTTCTTGAGTCCTCAAAAAGAAGAACTACGTGGCTTTGATTCCCATGTGGATACGTAGGCGTCTTGGAGACTCAAGCCAATCATTCGTTACCCGGTGTTCTTGTTTTGGTAAGAACTAGTGCTGGATTTTTCTCTTGTGAATCCATTGTTTGTTAGTTGTTTCATGGTTTTAATCGTCTCTTGGTTTTCCTTGATTTTCCGCTGCGAGTTGGTTCATCTCCAACCCTACCTCGAGACCCAACACACTCCACCACCATCACCTTCTCCTCCTCCATCTACTCAAATGTCTCTGCTCCGGATCCCTTCTCGGAACGACTGGGGGAGAGATCAAAGTCGGTATGTACCCCACCACCGCTTGCGGTGGCTTCACCGTGATCTCACGCCTCCTCCCGCGCTCTACAGACCACCAATTTTATCAGGAGAACGAGAATGGCTCTGACAATAAGAGAAGGCCGACTTCGTTCACTATAGATCTCTGTGCGAGATCCTCTCAACCCTCAATATGAATCATGGAGACTGGGATCAAGAGTTGGATTTACCAGCGTAGCTGACACTGGAAGATGGTGGTGTCCCCTCGAAATGGCGGAAATAGCAAGTGGAAAATCGACGGCGGCACTATATTGTCGTGGATCACGAACATGAGCCTTTGTTGGCCCCAACCCCTTTAATATATATATATATATATATATAGGGAGGCTTTCAGGTGCGAACCACTCTTAAAATGCGAACTTGCGAACTCAACAACAACATGACACGTGTCGCGCTTAGAAATGCCCTTTTTGTCCCACCAAGTTTATTAATTCGATTTTTCCCGCTTCGTTTCAACTCCGATTTCATTTTTTCTTGCGCCAATATTCTTATTTTTTCAAGAGCTTTCTAACAAGTAGTGGATTGCATATATTTTGATGTGTTTTTGAATACGTGTGTGGATGTGTGAATATGAGTGCGAAAAGTGTGATGTGCTTTTGCAAATTTAGTGTATATGGTTTGCGGATTTAGTGTATATGGTTTGCGGATTTAGTGTATATGTTTTGCGGATTTAGTGTATATGGTTTACGAATTTAGTGTGTTTTGCAAATTTAGTGTATATGGTTTGCGGATTTAGTTTATATGATTTGCGAATTTAGTGTATATGGTTTGCAGATTTAGTGTATATGGTTTGCGAATTAAGTGTAATTTTCACACTTTTGTATGCAATAACCTTGGTCTTGGCCACCTGAATGTATCCAACATTATAGATTGAGCAATAATAGGCAAAAATGGGATATGGAGTCTAAATCAATAATCCAGAGAAGAAGTTAGTTACTTGGTTGCCAACTTGAGTACAACATAAGTGTTAGATGATATAATGTAGTGTAATACCTTGTCATATAATGACACAGAGGATGTATATTTATATATATTAGCAGTTATACAATGCTTCAACATAACTACATCATAACTACAATTATAACTTACAATAACTATAATATAACTGCTAATAATAAGGATCAATTCAAGTTAGGTTATTGCATACAAAAGTGTGAAAATTACACTAAATCCGCAAACCATATACACTAAATTCGCAAACCATATAAACTAAATCCGCAAACCATATACACTAAATCCGCAAAACATATATACTAAATCCGCAAACCATATACACTAAATCCGCAAACCATATACACTAAATTTGCAAAAACACATCACACTTTTCGCACTCATATTCACACATCCACACACGTATTCAAAAACACATCAAAATATATGCAATCCACTACTTGTTAGAAAGCTCTTGAAAAAATAAGAATAGTGGCGCAAGAAAAAAATGAAATCAGAGTTGAAACGAAACGGGAAAAATCGAATTAATAAACTTGATTATAACAAAAAGGGGGACATTTTCTGAGCGCGACACATGGCGCAATCTGGTTGAGTTCGCATGTTCACACCGTAATTCATGGTTCGCACCTGATTGTTCTCCTATATATATATATATATATATATATATATATATATATATATATATATATATATATATATATATATATATATAGGGAGACAATCACGTGCGAACCTCTCTTACGGTACGAACCTGCGAACCTCAAATCTGGTTTGCGGAAATAGCGAACATGGTTTGCGGAAATAAGCATCCCGGTTTGCGAAAAAAAAAAGTTTGAAAAAACAGCATTTTTATGTTGAGAAAATATATGGTTTGCGAAAATAGTGTATCTGGTTTGCGGAAATAGCGAATATGGTTTGCGGAAATAAGTATCCCAGTTTGCGGAAAAGAAGTTTGAAAAAAAGCATTTTATCTTGAGAAAAATATGGTTTGCGAAAACACCGCAAACCGAGAACACTATTTCCGCAAACCAGATACACTACACAAGCAGGTCCGCAGGTTCGCACCGTAACCCCTGGTTCGCACATGATTGCACCCGTATATATATATATATTGTTGATCTTTTATTTAAGTAACAAGAAAGAAAGGAAAGCTGTAGTTTTACTAGAAAAGAGGAAAACCTAGTTTGACAAGAAAATGAAAATAAGACTCATTTATGGTTTCTCTTTTTTCATGCTTTTCTTATTCTAAAAGGAGTGGGTTTTTGAAAAACCAAAACCTTGTAAATATAAGTTCATAGGGCCAAAATTGAAAGAAAAAAGAGAATTGTTCCAAAGCTCTAGCTAGCTTAATTTGTGGAAATTATTTTATTCAATTGGATACCGATTTAGGGTGGACTCCGTTGAGAAAGCCTTGACAAATATTCATTATAGTGAAGGTCCAGGAATGTCAGTATTGAAGTGAATAGAAGGTTGGCTACAAGAGGTAACAAATCTATGTTATGTTATATGATTAGTTATTCGGTATCTAAGTGATCTAGGTTAAAGATTATGCATCAATTTTTTTGTTTTTCGCTGCGTTTTCAAAACCCATAATCCTACACTTCCATTTGGTGGGACACCCGCTAGATAAGTGACCAAATACAATGGTCAGCCCAGTAGGCCATCCATTGGATGGTTGGACTTGATTGTAGATCTTTAAATTCCCTTCGATTTTATTTCTTGCGGACAAAAATTAAAGATCGTATGAGGAAGTTATGACCTTTTAAACATCAGTTAGACTCTAAAACTCCTTAAAACAAAATTTTCCTTATTTTATCTTCTTTTTTTTTGCTTCGAAAGCTACAAAAAATGAGAGAAAATATATGCAACGTGATAGGGAAGCGTATTATTCCTTATTTAAATGGGGCTAAAATATTTATAAATGTAAGGAAAAACCTCTAAAATATATTTTAAAATATGTTCGCGTCGGCAATCCCAAATGATGAGAACAAGGAGAAGAAAATGTTGTGAGTCTCTTGGAAGCATGATCGGAAGAAGTTGGATTAAAGGATGAGGTTTACATTGAGGTCCCCATCCTCAACCACACTCTCGACCAGTAAGATTATGCTCTGACGGGCGAGTTGTTGTTGACAAAGCCGTATAATATGGCGGCCCTAGAGAGGTTATGGAAACTGTGTGGCAAGTCTATTGCCTCGTCATCAAGCACATAGGTGACGACGTTCTCGGCTTCTTCTTCCCCTCGACTAAGAAGAAGCCTTAAATATAAGAGGTGGAACCCTATATATTCTATTAGACACTCCTTATCTTATCCAATCTCGAGGACCACATGCAACCCTGGACCATAAATTTCCATCACACCTCTATATGGACAAGGGTTACCAATCTCCCATTTTGTGGCATGTCGATGAAGGTGGATTTGGAGAATGTGTTTGGGGTGACTGCAGCAAGTTCAACCATTTTGGGGGTACCTACATGTGGACTAGGCTCCGTCTAGACATCACCCACCCACTGCGGCACATGATGAATCTCAAATTTGGAGGGCTAAACAAGGAGGTGGTGATGGAACTGACGTAGAAAAGGATCCCAGATTATTATTTTCCAGTATGAATGCATGGGCCACCAAGTTCGGGAGTGCCGAAAGACTTTAATAGGCGTTGGACTGATGGAGTGCAGACTCAAGAAATATCTAGGTTCAACCTAAACGCCAGGAAGATAGATTTGGATAGTTAGGGACGACGCTGTGGATCGGGAGGAGGTTGCCAATTATGGGATAATGACGAACCAATTCAGGTATCTTAGACCCATATTTCACCTTCGATTTTAAGTACTACACCATATCAGTTTCACGGGACGCACCTGGCCACCGGTAGAGGACAAAACTTGACAACCCATATTACTCATCACAAATATCTTGGGTTCTGAGGCAGCATAAGATATGATAACTCATATTATTTCCAAGTACATCAGAATTGATAAGGAACTCATTTGACTAGGGAAAAAAAGTAGTGTAGCACAGATGGTTGGACCAAGTACCCGTCCACCCAAGTAGAGCCTCATATGCCAGGAGTAAAGAAGTTAAGAGTAAGAAAAGTTGGAAATGGGCCATGAATATGTTATAGTGAATAAGAGATGGAAGACTAAGTTGCAAGACCAGATTTAGAAAATCAAGGAGCATGAGTTTAGAAAGAGGCCTTATGTATAAACATTGGCCATGTTGGAATCAAACCCACCCAACCAGGATCCAGAGCTATTCCATATCACCATCCATCATGTAAACATTATCAAGTAGCCTTGTCGGCATCCATAAGTGTATATGATAGGAGGGTGGGACACGGGGAGTACATACCCTCTCGAAAGCATTTAGGTTTCATCTAGCTAACTCCTCGGGTTACTAATTATTGGGTTTTTTCCTAGGACAAGCCACGATCTGTAAAAAGTCATTTATGAGCTAATAATAGTTGGAAACCATTTTATTATTATTAATTTATTGTGTTAGTGAAACCATGAATATAATATTCTTTCTAACGTATCGGGGAGAAGCTCCCTGATAGTAGAACTCTTAGAAACAAATGAGTGAGTCTATTCATTCGTCCTTAGCCTAAATCGATAGTTTGAGCTAGTGTGATCGTTGATTGGACGAGCATGTTTTACTGATCATGTATATGGAGATATGAGTCAACGTCACAAATGTCGAAGAGTTTGACATTGGATAACCTACCTTGAGAATACTCCATAGAACACGGGACATGAGTATTTCTCAAGTACGAAAGTAGATCTTAGGCCTACGACCATGACATCACCATAATATCTATATGTGTTGATTCGTGTCTTGACTTAACTAAACACTACTCCTAACAAGATGGAATTAGGTTTATTCTCATATATGAGTACGCACACATAAGGTATATGGGTGGTAATCATAGAGACTTCTCACTTTTATTCATAAAATTATATGTCACCAGGGCCCCTCTTGTTGAGTGGATGATTGTAAAAGAAGCAAGGTCATGAGTGTGATTTTTCATCTACAATCCGAACTCAAGATCAAGAGATCAATGGATTGAATAGAAAAGGTATAATGCTTCTTTACCTTTTGTTCAGTTATGACATCACCAAAACGACAAAGGATGAGATCATGTATGGTAACAGGAATTGACAAAGACAAGTCAAGAGTTTGTATGACTTGGGTAGTTATGGGACTTGCTAGGAGTTACCAATAACTATTGGAGGAAATATTGATTTCCATCTCACTGCCAACATAATATGAATCATAAAGGGTCACACACAATAAAGTAAAGACCACAACGAAATGAACCTTAGAGGTTCGATTAAATAAATCGACAAAATTATATTTCATATAACAAAGCTTATTTATTAAATTAATTTATCGTAGGATAAAACCATTATTTATATTAAATTATTGTCTTGTATAATAATTAAATTAAACAAATAAAATGGCAAGTTATATATAATTTAAGGGCCTGGCCGAACACCCCTATTGGGCAATAAAGGTATTCGACCAGCCCATTAAATATATATTATTGGTGATTAATTTATTAGATTATAATAGGAAATCCTAATTGTTCTAGAAAGTTTAGACATAAAAAGAATTCTAGTTTGACTATAACAAAAAGAAACAAGACATCTCCTTTTGCTAGATTTCTTAATTCTACTTGGAGTTGGTTTAAGGTAAATTAAGTCCTATAAATATAACACTAAGGGGAGCCAAAATTATCAAGCTTCATAGATAAAAAATTTGGTCACCCCTATAGAGAGCAAGAGTGAAATTCGTTTGAAGGCTACTAGCAAGTCAAGTTGTGGATTCATCTTACTCGTGTGGACACCGTTAAAGGGAAAAAAAATTAGGTGCCTCGGCTAATCTTTTCAAAGGTCCCTGTCTCGAATCAGCAAGCTCAAAAGTATCATATATCGAGGTAATCTCTTTACATATATGCATAGATTAGTTTTCTTGATACATGTGAATCTATGATTAATAGGATAACCCGATGAAGTAAATTTTTGTTTTTCGTCGTGTTTACGTAACATGTAATCCTACACTAACCTCTAGGGGTGTCTATGGGCCGGGTCCCCGCCCCGTGGCTAAATTTTTGAACCGACCCGGAATGACCGGGTTCAAAAAATTTAACTCGCTCCTGGCCCTAAGCCCAAAAAGAGACCTTTGAACCCGTCCGTCCGGATTGTGGGCCGGTTCATCGGGTTGGACCAACCCATCCGAATTTTTTAACAACTGATCAAATTAACCGTAAGTAGTAGCACTTATACTTTCAAATATTTTTTTTATTATCCAAAAACCCTTAAAAAGTCATCAAATAGTGCTTAGAAGCTCTCAGTTTGGCCACTTCTTCATTATGAAAAAACTTTCTAACCTATTAAAATTTTATCAAAGGTTCAAGGATTACAAACGTCAAATATGGAGTTCAAGTTGACTGAAAACAGATTATGATAACAAAAGATGAGTTCAACTCAACACAAAACTATGACATGTTCTATTACAAAATTGGTAATCATCTTCAAAATCTCAAACCATCAATCTTAATCTTTATAGGCCAAAGTAATTAAAATTGTAAGAATGTAGCCTTATGCCTTGGAATTGTACCATATCCGGGTGGTCAGGGTTATGTAGGAAAGCATGTGACGGATCCGCAACCCGGACCGCTCACTCCGGGTTTGGTATTTCTAAACCTGGGCCCGTCCCCATAACCCATGGATATAAACCCACTGGCGCCGGGTGAGCCGGGTTGACAGGATGGACTGGGCTACGGGCCAATTTTGGACACCCCTACCTCAATGGGGGTATTGTTTATTACCAAACTATAATCTCAACATCCCATAATACCAGGGGGCCTAAGTCCGACTTAATCTCTTAGCACGCCACCAACTATTTAATGGAGGTTTGAATGAAAAGCCATGCTTGGCCCCTTTACCTTCTAAGTGGACCTATAGGTTCTAGCAAACAGTTTTAGTGGTAACTACCCCTAGTATGAGATTATTGGAAATAATTGACTTTGAGTCATATTATGTTATATGTTTTTAGCATTTTTTCAAGCTTAATGAACTCAATTTTATAGATAAGTCAATGACCCGGCTCTCTATAAGACATGTAAAAAGAACCAGGTCTCTGCTTGAATGGCGGT
Source organism: Erodium maritimum (assembly GCA_963921825.1). Lineage (NCBI taxonomy): Eukaryota > Viridiplantae > Streptophyta > Magnoliopsida > Geraniales > Geraniaceae > Erodium > Erodium maritimum. The sequence continues at coordinate 54,839,312 of OY997591.1, forward strand.
GCTTGCAGATTTCTCTACTCATTTGTCTTGCTAATTTATTAATGTTATAAATTTTCTCTTGTTACTAGTAGAAATTAAATTTTAAGACTTGAACATGTATGCATCATATAAGTGGGAGATTTAACTCTCTTTTCTACTTAATTCCGGTTTGGACTAAATATAATATCTCTAAAACTAATTTTATTTGAATTAAAATAATTGAATTATAACAAAAAATACATTTATTTAGAATAAAACTCCATTTATATACCTAATTGAAATCATAATACAAAATATGCTGGCATCGAACTGTAGATCAAGGACCCCTTACAAACTCTATGAAGGTCAAATTGTAGGAATTTTTTAAAACCTTGAGATGAACAAACTTGAAGTTAAGACTAGAATATGCTAAAAAAAGAAACAAAATGAAATAACATTTAAAGAAATCATCCTGGCATCCCTAACAATCACTACTTTTCCCAACAACTTTTCACCTTAAGTCCTACGATAAAGAGAAAAAGGTCAACCCTGAGAACTCATCTGGGTTTCCATTTTGAGGTGGGTGATCCTTCAATGGTGAGAGATAACAAGGGAATCCTTGATCTACAGAGCCCATCTGCGATTCAGAATGTGACTTGGGTTTGGCCTAGTAAAGACGAAGTCTTGAGAACTTAGCATGAAGAGTAAGTGAGCACTTCTTATAACACACCCACTCCTCCTATGCGGATTCATGGCATCTGGCGAGGCTACCTAGTAGTGCTCACCTAGTAAATAGGGACATCGCTTTAGAGTAGAACCCGTCGATCTCCCCGATCGCCAAAAACACTATCCGACCACGAAAACCATAAAGCATGCCTCTATATTCTGGGAAGAGTATCGAGTGAAACATTTATTCATGCTCCTCCCCACCTCTAAAGGAGTTTATAAATAGGGATGTCGCCCTTAGAGCAGAGAAGAACCCGTCGATCTCCCCGAGTATTTCCCAATTTCCATAAAAGTTATCATCATCACGAAAACGGCAACCCATGGCCCCAGATTGTAAGAAGAATAGAGTGTAACCTTAATTCCTATCAAGAGCTCGATCTTTTCTCTCTCTAGTTGTTTTTGCTCTGCCTTCTCTCTAAAACTTCTTCTCAAACCCTAGCTGACTCTCGCCGCCGGTGTCATCTCTGACCTTTGGTCACCGATGATGCTGGCGGCAACCCTTTTCGTTCTTAACCCTTCGTCCTTCTCCTCTACCCTCTTCCCTTCCCTTCTTTCCTCTCTGTTTCCTCCTTTTCTCTCTACCTTCTTCGTTGTTTGGGGGTTTTGTTTTCACTGGATATGAGTTTCAGATCTGTCCTCCACTGATCTTCGAGGAGTTTCCCTTTGTGGATCGCCGATGGGAACTGCTTGAGGTGCCTCGGTCCTCGCCGGAGCGCGCAGATCTGGTCTTCTAGGCTCAGATTTGCACTCCTCTTGCCTCTGGTGGTGTTGACCTCAATTGGTTCCCTCGGTGTCATTCGGAGTTGTTTGGGTTCTGGTCCTTCTTTCTCCGGTGAAGACTGTTTCGTGGTGCTGCCTCTTCTCCCCGCCCTTCCAAGCTGTGGTTCGGTTCTCAAGTGGGACGTTTTTCTCCTATGTGGGGATTTTCGCGGTTCCGGGCGCTGTCTTTCGTTTTCTCCCTGACCAACACTGGAGGTACGACAACTCGACCTTTTCCGTGGATGGTCGCAGATCTGCTTCCATCCCCATCTCCTTCCCCTTCTTTCTCTTGACTTTTGAGTCAGGTATGGTCTCTTTGCTTACTACCCTCGTCTTGCTACTCATCCCTCTGATTTTCCAATTAGTCTTCGTTTCCTCGTCCTTGAGGACGAGGCCTCACGGTTGGGGTTGGCCACCGTGGGGTGTTTAAAGCCTTTGGTTTGTTTGAAGAATTTTTTGGTAGATTTGGAGGTTTTGGGTGGTAGTTCGACTGGGTTAAGGTTTGCTGAGTCCCGGCCTCCCTTAATCGGGATGCTACCTGGTGTTGGCCGGTAGCGAGGCTGTGGGTGGAGTTTGGAGCTGGTTGGGGTGCTAAGGCTTTTGGTGCTATGGGTTTGGTTCTTCTGGTTTGGGAACCTGGTGGCGTCGTTTTCGTTTGGTCGGAGTGGCCGGCTCTGGTCCCTTAGCCGTCTTTGTTGCGTTGGGTTGGTCTGTCTCGTCTTTTCTCTCTGGTTTGTTTGGATCGGTGGTGATCCCTGTTCCGGTCGGTTGTGGCTGTGGTGCTTCATGCTGAGAAGGTGAGATCGGGTGGCTGGGCGTGTTTGGGCGGCGGAATGGTGCTGGGACGGTGGCTGCTTTTGGAAGTCTTCGGTGGGCGCAGGGCTCGAGGTGGGGAGCTGCGATTGTAGGGTTTCTTTTTTCTTTCTTTGTTTTTTTTTTCTGTTGCTGTTGTGTTTAGTTTGGGCCTTATAGCAGCCCGGTTTGCCCCGTGTTGGGCCTGTTTGGTTTTGGTTGGGCTTGACCCGTTTGTGTTGTAATGGTTGCTGAATGTTGTATTTGGTTTTCAGACCACTTGTTAGGTTTGTTACCCCTTGTTGGGTATCTGTTTTGAGGCTGAGCCATGTTGGCCAGACCCAATGTTTGTAATGGTACTTGGAGGGCTTGCCCTTGACCAACTGCTACACTTTGTAGCTATTTGGTTTTTATAAAAAAAAATTGCTGATAAAAAAAAAAACCTTAATTCCTATCCTTTTTTATCTCTAAATCCTTCATTGCTAGCCCATATCTAGTAATAAAGAGCGACCTCATATGCGACCAGAAAAGACTCGTTAGGGATGAAAACCAGATGGGTATGGGACGTGTTTCGTGATAACTACCCCGCTCCCCAAATCCACACCCCATCCCTGGTTTTGAATCGGCTCGCTCAAGTTGCTCATAGATTTAAACCGATCTAAAAAGGACCTTTCTAAAACAAAATTAGAATTATAATGTAAACCGAAAATTTAACTATAATAAGTATTAGTCGGCATTTAATACGGACCTAACTTTTTCTATTAATATATTAAGCTTTTTTTATCCCAAAATTAGAACTATAAATAAAATCTAATTAAGGTAAATGAGTATGTTCTATAACTTGTATTTAGGTGACGTGAGACCTTGGACTTCTGTTTTACATATTATATAACACTAGTATAGAAAGACAAATACAACATAAAAGGTTGCATGTAGCCTAGTGATAGCGTAACTCTCTTTACCATGAGGTCTCAGTTTTGAACCTTACTAATCTATTTATTTTTATGAAAAAACATCCCACTAATTTTTTTTTAAAAAGAATAAACTTTCCACTTTTTTGAGAAATGAAAATAAATATTAAAGAACTCGCTTTAGTAAGGATTTGAAACTAGGTCTAAAGTGTTAAGGTACCATTTTACCACTAGACCATCGGTGACTGTTAGCTAATTCTAGACCATCGGTGATTGTTATCTACAACCCCAACCCCTCCCCAACTTTAGTCAAAACCCTGTTGACTGGCTTTTGTCTGCCCTGAACTCATCTCGATTGGATCAGAAACATCGGGACTCTAATCGGGATCATTTGTTTTCATCCCTAACACTTGCATGACAAGAAACCCTAATAGAGTAGATTTTGATTGGTAAAAACATACATTTTCCTAAGCAAAGAACTAAATTAATGTGCTTTGGATAGTGTTTGATTCACTAGTAATAAAATGGGAAAATTTTAATATAATATCCTGATAAACATTTATTTGCAAGATAATATTTTGACATAATTTTTTGTAATATAATACTCTGCTAAATATTTAACCACAATTTACTACCTAACCGTTAACTTTATGTTATTTTCCATCCAAAGAATACAAAAATTCCAAAATATCTCGCACTAGCAATCAAATTTTCAAAACTATACCATTGTTTTCTAAAACCATGAAGGGTCAAAATTACCCTTCATTCATCTTCAAAATATTCTCCAACTTATAAATGTTGTCCTCGCCGGTGATGCTTGGTCAACCAAGCTCCTTTATGTGCTAGGTTGTCCGAAATGGAGGAAGAGGATAAGTGTTATACCGTTACGAAAACAGATAAAGAAAAAATGGAGGAAGAGGGTAGGTAACCCGAAATGGAAGAAGAGGATAGGCCTTATATTGAGGAGGGTAGATTTTTTTTTTTTTGTAAAAAAATAGGTCATCTGCTTCGTATATGACCATTTTCCTCAAAAAAACAGATGAAAAGTGAACAATTAGATACTAAACTGTTGTTAAATGTTTGGTAGGACATTATATTCTAAAAAATATATCAAAATACAATTTTACAAATAAACATTTGACATGATATTATATTTAAATAATTCCTAATAAAATTGGTAGGAATTTATAACCATTCACTCATCAAATCATTAAAACGATACAAATATTAATATAATGGGATCTTGCACGCAATATCATAGTGCCAATTTTCAACTCTGAAAAAGTAGTCGAAATTTCTTAACAAATATATTTTACAGAAATATTTCAAATCGATATCGTGTGAATGGTAAGTAGACTATGCCATCCTACTCTCCAACTAATAAAGAAAAGCTTAATCCTAGTTACATACTTCTATTCAATGTTAGACAAAATTAGAAGTAATTCGTTTTATTATATTACAACGAAATAGTAAATATTTTCATGCACGAAAGATGCATGTAACTACGTAAGTCTTTCAGTTAAGAAAATAAGGGTAGCTCGGTAATCTTGCATGGTACTTATATCCCATTACTTTAAAAAATATAAAAAAGTCAGAGAGACAAAAAATATCATCTGATCTAGTAGGTAAGCTAATTAGGGGTTCGAAGTGGAAAGAAACTGTCCACGAGTTTAGTGTTTGAATAATGAATGATCAATATTGACGGCTGTGACAATTGGGGTTTGATTGTCATGGTTAATCAACGGACTGGATTTTGCCAAGTTGGATGGCGGCTTAGATTTGGTCGGTCAATGGTCTACTAAAAGAAAACTCTATCAGGCGCACTTTCCAGCGCCCGCTTCGGTTCGCTAAACTCTATCCGCGAACAACCATCACACAATACAATATGCATTTTTTATGTTTTTCAAGAATCATAATTTTGATGATCGGGGCTAGCAAATTGGTCATATTCGATGATGTGAAACCGACCTGATCAACTCTCGTTTATGGTGAGAATAATTTTGGACTTAAAAAGATAAAATTAGATTTTGAAGTAATGGTTGGGGTGTGAGAGCTAGTATGGAGGTAGCGTCATGGTTATGGCTATGGTCATTATTATAGCCTATGTGGTTATAGTTGGCCCTATGTCTGACGATTTGAACAATTTCGGAGAATTCTCGATGGCGACCGATTGACCGGTGTTGAAGCCTGCTATCCGACGTGGGATCTAGATTGGAGGTTATAGAATTCTTGTCACGCCCAACGTCTTAAAAACCATAAACCAATGAAACCTGTTTTGGATAAACACTTTAAAATCTCCATTTAATTAATCAAAATAATATTTACAACTTAAAAACACGTCCCAACACGTGGACAAAAGTACAAGGTATCCGTCACTAGACTCAAAAGACTGAACCCGGACTCCGCTCCTAGCTCCACAACCTTCGAGAGCTCCCCTAGTCCGTCCTGTGATCAGTACCTGTAGGAAAAGCAGCTAGGGGTGAGCGTTCGCTCACCACCACAAATAACAGACTAACTACGGCATAATTAGCAGACAATGCCGGTAACACCAACAACAAACTCAACTCCGGGGATCACTGTCCCCAACTCAAGTACTCTGACTGACAAACACCCACGGTGACCTTCCTCGAACGACTCAACACTCAAACCTGTAAGTAGACCGACACAACGATTACGACCTCTTAAAAGGACTCAAAAGAAAGCTACGCAACACCAAACAAGATCACAAAGGATCACAAACCAAACAAGATCACAAAAGATCGCATACCAAACAAGATCACAAAGGATCGCATACCAGTTGCTCAGTAACCTCTCTGTTTCTCGCCCTTTCCGATCCCAGTCGGTCCAGGCGGTCGACCTGTCTTACAACTTCTCTATCCTTCGCTCTTTCCAACACAAAGTCGGTCCAGACAGTCGACCTGTCTTACAACTTCTCTGTCCCTCGCTCTTTCCAACACAAAGTCGGTCCAGGCAGTCGACCTGTCTTACAACTTCTCTGTCCCTCGCTCTTTCCAACACAAAGTCGGTCCAGGCAGTCGACCTGTCTTACAACTTCTCTGTCCTTCGCTCTTTCCGATCCCAGTCGGTCCAGGCAGTCGATCTGTCTCAGTAACCTCTCTCACTCAGGTAACCACAATCACAATCACAAGCAAGTTCAACAAACAGCAAGCACATGTTCAGCACTCCACAGGCACTCATGGCCACCCAAGACACCAACCACAAAACACGGACTCAACAGCCCCACGGGCACTCACGACCTCCCAAGACACGCCAACGATAAAGACACGGGTTCAACAACCCCATAGGCACTCACGGCCTCCCAAGACACACCAATAGTAACTCACGGGCTCAACAACCCCACGACACTCACGGCCACTCACACCACCAACAGTAAAGACACGGGTTCACAACCCCACGGGCACACATGGCCACCCAAAACACCAAAGGTAAAGACACGGGTTCGACGACCCCACGGGCACTCGTGGCCACCCAAAAATCAACAATAATACACGCTCGCAACTTACCGAGACTCTAACTCGTAAGCCAGCCAAAGAATGCTTGCAACCTCCCCCGAGACTCTAACTCGGTCAGGCCAGCCAAAGACACCAACCTTAGTACACGGGCTCTCATGGCCACCCAAACACAAATAATAACACGGGCTCTCATGGCCACCCAAGACTCAACAATAATAGCACGGGCTCTCAAGGCCACCCAAACACAAATAATAACACGGGCTCTCATGGCCACCCAAGAAACCAAATAAACAATCAACCTCCGGCTTAACCAAAGCCTCCAACAGTCCTAATATCAACAGTTTCTCAATCAACCTCCGGGCATGGTCATATGCCTCCAGTACTCCTAATATCGATAAGTTCACAAACAACCTCCGGGCATGGTCATATGCCTCCAGTAATTCTAATAACGCTAAGTTCTCTGCTCCTACGACACTATTAAGTGTCACATGCTTTTCCAATAATTGCTACGATCCCGTATCATGCATTTCTAATATTCAATAACCTACTCAACCCACGACACCCCGGTGTCACATGCAATTCTACTGTTAACTTTCCCTAGTCAGGGCCGAGATCCGGCTACTTTTCCGTACCTCGTGCGTGTTCTCCCAAAAGCCAACCAACGAGCTCCGGTGATGATCTTAGTCACTCACCCCGCTTTCCCTTGCCTCGGTCTGTGGCACGATCTAAAAGAACACAATTTAAAGGCACTTAACAACTCGCAGGAACAACGGAAAATCATTAAACTCGATGCCCAAACTTAACCCCGACAATGTCGATCACTCCCAAAACTTCCCAATTACTCGACATTGTCGATAAGGGACCCGTAAAGGCCCGATTCGCCCGACATGGCGAATCTGCCCGGGTTTTGTAAATGCCCTTCCGGGGCTCCAAAAATTCCCGTTTTCGTTTCTACGGTCTTAGAATAATTCAAGGGTCCCAAAGTACTCGACCGAATCGAATTCCGACTCCCGAGTCAAATAATTACCATTTAAAGTTTCTAAACCCGATAAATTACAACTTCTCCAATTTAATTCCAATTTTCAATTCGGTTAAGGATAAATGGTCCGGGGAACGTTTTAAACCACCCGAGCACAAAAACCGAGCACCCGAGCACGTGGGCCCCACACGGCCACAATGCCAAAATTCCATTTTTGCCCCAAAACGTTCCTAACGAACCCCATACCTCAACCATTCAATCTTTAAACCAATTCTAACCAAAACCCAACCATAATCAAACCGTTTAAACTCAAACCCAAAATTTCAAATGTACCAAAACGAAAATCGGTTAGGTGCTCACCGTAGAGAATGACGGTGTAAGCTTGAATCTTCTATCGTTGAGACGATCCGCCGGTTGGATCGTCGGGAAATCACAAAAACGTCACACTTTCTCTTCTCTTTTTCCCCTTTCTCCTTCTCTTTCTTCTCTCCACTTTCTCTCTCTACTTCTTCTCTTTTTGAACTAAATGGCTGAGACTAACACTTCTTTCCCCTTTTGTTTTGTTTTTAAAAAAAACAATTGTAATACTTAAATATAAAACTAATACTAAAAGTAGTCTTCCTTGTCTTGTCCCACACCTAACACCACCACTTGCTTGACAAGTGGCAAGGTGGGTCCCACACCTTTTTGGAGAATATCTAGAAGATATTTTCCAATCAGATTCGCGAAAATCGGACGTTTCGGGCCCCGGACGGACACTTTTTCCAAGAAATTACGAAACTTCGCGGGCTACAAGGAAACGGCTCAACTAAGACCGCTGCGACGACGGCTAAGCTTTTTGGATCCAAAACGGTCCTCGAATGGACCAAAACGTCGCTCGGTTGACTTTTCCAGCGAAAAGTCAACATTTCCCAAATTGATCAGAAAGTTGCCCTGAGTTCCCCAGAACTCACTTTGGTCAATAACGGGGTCAACTTAAGTCTGGTATGACCCTCGGGGTCCCATTTCGGTTCAATTCAGTGTCTGCTCAAAAATTTTAAATTTTCCTGTTTTTCACAGATTTGACTAGCGTTTACCGGGAGTGGTTATTACAATTCTATTCCCCACCGTCTTTGTTTTAATTTCGTGTTTTACGTGAGTGTGGGTCTCGGCTCGGAGGGTTGTGGCGGTGACGTGTCGCCGCCCTGTAACCCCATTCCGGTTGAGCGTGCTCCCGTGTGGTTGTGTTGGTGAGGAGGTTTACTGAGGGGTTTCTTTGGCTAGAGTTCCTCGGGGCCTGTCCTAAGATCGTCCAGTGTGGTTTTTAGGGGGTTTGTTTGACGGGAATTGCTGATAGGCTGGACAGACGGAGAGGGTGTGGATAAGATTAGAAATCGAGTACATTGATGGGTGCGCAGCGTCTTCTGGCAGTGAGGTGCTCCGACCGACGGAACTGGACCAGTTCGGCCGATCCAAGGTCGGTAGATTGTGGGGCGGGTAGCTGGATTACTGGTTGGACGGAGCATGACTCGTAATGAGATTCCTAGCCTAGAACTGTAGGAGTCCCGGTGGCTTCGGTGGAGTATTTGAAGGGGGTCATAAGATGACGAAAACCCGAAGTGATTTTTCTCAGTGATACGCTGGCTAAAGAGGGTCGGGTGGAGACCCTAAAACTACAATTAGGTTTGCCGGAGGGATGTGAGGTATCGACGATAGGTCACCAAGGGGGGATGGTGTTGTTATGGACGAATGAGGTGCAAGTTGTCAATAGAGACTCGGGTCACAAATTTATTGATGTGAGTATCAGAAGTGTATGCGGACTAGGGTTCTGTTTTAATGGAATTTATGGGGTTGCGGATCGCGAGCTTAGGAGGATGACTTGGGATCTCCTTAGGTCCTTGGGGGCAGCACTTCTGATGAACGAGAAATGCCTACTGATGGAGGATTTTAATGGTATTCTTGATCATAAGGAAAAGAGAGGAGGATTAGCATACCCAGCACACCTGATATCATCATTTAGGGATGTGTTGCAGGAGTTACACCTAGTCGATGTCCCACTCCAAGGATATGATTACACTTGGCATAGTGGAAGTGAGCCAGCTAGTAGAATGGAGGTGCAATTAGACATGGCCATTATTGTTGGGTCTCGAGGTAGGGTTGGAGATGAACCAACTCGCAGCGGAAAATCAATGAAAACCAAGAGACGATTAAACCATGAAACAACTAACAAAGAATGGATTCACAAGAGAAAAATTCAGCACTATTTCTTACCAAAACAAGAACACTGGTTAACGAATGATTGGCTTGAGTCTCCAAGACGTCTACGTATCCACATGGGAATCAAAGCCACGTAGTTCTTCTCTTTGAGGACTCAAGAACACAAAAATTGAGGTGGAAACTAGCCAAACCCGAAATGGGCATGGAAGAGGGAGAGAAAATGTGTTTCCTATTCTTGTCTTGTGTTTGTTATGTTGAAAAAAGATGACTTAAACATAACAAAACCCATGCTTGTCCAACTAAAGGCATGGGACAAGTATGGTGTCAAGTAATGTGTAAATAGGACAAAGTATGGCAAGACAAGATTGGGTTAGGTGGTGAATCACCAACACCTTAATCCTTGTCTTGCTTACTTAGTACTAATTAATCAAGACTTGATTAATTAGTTCCATGGGCCTTTCATGGGCCTCTTGGAACATGGCCCGTGGCCATTTCCAACGAGGTCCCGTGATTCGCTCATCGCCTCCAAGCCTTCCATACCGGAAATGTCCAACATTATCCGACGCGATCAATCCTAAGACTCCAAGCCTTGTCTTGATCCGTAAAGTCCTATTCACTTAAGGGCACATGACCCAAAACTCAGTTTTGGTTATGTCCCGAGACAACTCCCTTTTGGCCATTCTCCATAAATGTGTTAATGAGTTTCATCCTCCGGTGTGACCCTTAGGTTTATGCATGTCAATAGATCAACGTAAAATCACATTTTACTTGATCCTATTTAAGTGGTAACTAACGAGACTTTAATATTGCCTGACACTGCATAACGAATCGACCCTATCGATTCTAACCTTTCCGTCATCCCTGTCATTATCCTTTTATCTCCGATATCCTGATTGAGATAAGGCATAAAGCCGTCATCCTTATTATCACTATTCCTTGATATGTGAGATGACTGAAGATATGATACCCAGTATCATGTGCATGACCATGCTATTCTTTTAGTCACTCTCGATCAAGCGGTCGAGAACCGATATCTTTCCCATACCTCAGTGTGAGGGATAAATCCCTTAGCCGCCTTTCGTGTCACTCATGTAGCCCGTCCCCAAGCCAATCCTGGCCGTTATGGAAGCCCTATTACGGACAACGTTAGGCTCAGGTCAAACTCAGTTGTTGACTACATAGCGATCACAAAGACTCCTTGGTCTAAGGATACATGACAAGATACGACACTGAATATGTTCATGACTTAATCTATGGCACATATTCAGGGCGGGTCGTCCAATATCATGTCCCACATGATATCTATGATCAGACTCCGGAATCCCATTCCAATGACCAACAGAATGTAAGCCATAAAGAGCCATCTTTCATACTAGTCGCTTCTATTAAAGCTTTGTTGACTAGGGACTCATCGAGTGTGATCTATCTCGATCTATGGTTCTATTCGCATGGTGGGCATAGATTAGAGCACACATCGATATATTACCCCAACACATAAGTAATACAAAGCCGCTTTAATTTTATTGCTAACGATGATATATACATTTGGACATTTAGGATTGAACTACGGGCACTAAGACTAACAATCTCCCACTTGCCCTAGTTCCAATCTAAATTCCAATATGTCCCCATCGACTTTACATCTCTAACATGTTTAGGCAGCGACACTGCCTTAGTCAAAGGGTTGGCTATGTTATCATCTGTTGCAATATAGGTTATCTTCACTTCACCTCAGATCAGTATTTCTCTGATTAGGTGGATACGCCGTAGTACATGTTTGGATTTGTTATGCGATCTGGGCTTTTAGCTTGCGCAATGGCCCTTGTGTTGTCGCAAAATGGATTCAACGGGTTGGATGGGTTTTTAATTACACCCAACCCTGCCGTGAATTTCCAAATCCACATAGCCTCCTTAGCTGCCTCTGCAGCATCCATGTACTTGGCCTCTGTTGTAGATTCGGCAATGGTATCTTGCTTTACGCTCTCCCAGCTAAAGCTCTGCCATTCAGCATAAACACATATCCTGATTGACTTCTAAAGTCATCTGGATTTGTCTTGGAAAACTAGCATCTACTCATCCTTCGACGACTAGTTCATCATCATCTTTCCCCGGGTTAGACTGATATCTACTGGTACAACATAAGGCTTACGAGACAACTGGTCTCATACTTGTCATGGCATACATGATCAATCCTGCCCCCAGGCGCATAGGATTCTCATCATCCTTTTCAGCTCATCAGGTGTCTTAGGACACCGAGTCTTGCTGAGATGAATGTCATGACTAGTGGGTAAGAGTCCTTTCTTTGAATCGATCATTAAGAACCTACTCAATGCCTTGTTCACATAGGTTCCCTGACTTAAATCCAAGACCCTCTTGGTGCGATCGCTACATATCTTAATCCCGAAGATATAAGAAGCATCGCCTAAGTCCTGTATTGAAAAACACTTCCTCAACCAAACTTTAGTCTCGTGCAAGGTTGGGATGTCGTTTTCAATGAGAACCAGAAAGGTAATCTTGCTCCCACTAGCCTTCTTATAAACGCAAAATTCATCCTCGTTCTTGATTAAGCCAAATCCAATTACAGCTTCATCAAAACGAAGGATCCAACTCCGAGAAGTTTGTTTCAATCCTTAAACGGAGTTCAAAAACTTATAAATCTTTCCCTTATTCTTCGGATCATCAAAACCTTTGGGCCGAGACATACAAACGTACTCAGTCAAATTTCCATTTAGGAAAGCGGTTTTGACATCCACTTGACATATCTCGTAATTATGATACGCAGTTATGTCAAGAAGAATTTGGATCGATTTTGACCATAGCCACTAGGGAGAAGGTTTCCTTATAGTCAATCCATTGGATCTGCCTATAACCTTTCGCCACCAGTTGAGCTTTGTAGGTCAGAGGGTTGCTGCCCATGTCCATCTTCACCTTGAAGATCCATTTGCATCCGATGGTCCTCACACCATTGATGGGATCAACCGGTTCCTAGAATCGGTTGTCCGACATGGATTGCATTTCCTCCCTCATGGCTCCCAGCCATAACTCGGAGTCGGGCCCATCCACGACTTCTTGAAAGGTGGCTGGATCATCTTGATCCACCATGACTTCATTGTCACCTCCGGATACCATATCTTGGCGGTGGAAGATTGATCCTTTCAAATCGCCTTGGACCTTCCGGAATTGTAACAGGAATTGGTTCTTACTCTACGACAATCTCTGGCTCCTTTCTACTGGGTTTCCAATTGGTTTAGACAGATCTGTACCATCCGGAATTTCTTCGAGATGCACAATCCTCCCAATGACGTCTTTGGAAACAAAACTCCTTTTCCATAAAGACCCCACCCCATGCGACGAACACCATGTTCTCACTGGGATTGTAGAAGTAGTATCCCCTTGTTGCTTTGGGATACCACACAAAGGTGCATATCTCAGATCTTGGTTCGAGCTTAGTCGAAACCAAATGTTTCACATAAGCCTCGCAACCACAAATCTTTAGGAAGGACAAAGCGGGCATCATCCCGTACCATTTTTAAAATGGTGTCCCTTCCACACCCTTCGTCGAAGCCCGATTCACTATGAATGCGATCGTCTCTAGAGCATAATCCCAGAAAGAGATTGGGAGATCAGTCCAACTAATAATGGAACGGACCATTGTCTAACAATGTCTGATTTCTCCATTTGGCTACACCTTTCATCTACAGTGTCCCAGGAGGAGTCCATTCCAAAAGGATCTCATTCTCTTTTAGATGATCTAATAACTCTGTGGTCAAGTATTTTCCACCTCGATCCAATCGAAGTGCCTTAATACCTTTGTCGAGCTAGTTTTCTACTTTAGTCTTAAACTCTTTGAATTTATCAAAAGCTTCAAACTTATGTCTCAGCGAATAGACATAACCATATTTACTATAATCATCAGTAAATGTGATAAAGTAGCTAAAACCCCTCCTAGCAAGTGAACTTATTGGTCTACACACATTCGAGTGTATCAGCCCCAATAATTCACCCGCCCTTTCATCGCGATCGATAAAAGGGAACTTTAGTCATTTTGCCCATCAAACAAACCTTGCACCTATCGGTCGAATGGAATTCGAATGAACCTGAAAGCCCGCACTTCTGAAGTGCTGATAGGCGCTTCTTGTTTATGCGGCCCAAATGACAGTACCATAACAGAGTTAGATTTAAATCGTTTGATTTAGACCTCTTGGTATTAACATAATATATAGAACTTGAGGCATTGTTACCCATATCTAATATGTACAATCCTCCAACCAAGTCAGTACTGGTATAAAACATATCATTGCATAGAACATTGAAAACTCCATTTCCAAAATTAACATTATATCCTTCCTTGTCAAACACGGATACAGATATAATATTCCTACTAAAAGTAGGTACACAATATACATTATACAATACTAAGACAAGGCCACTTGGCAAAGCAAGACTCATGGATCCTACAGCAGTTGCCACAACTCTGAGATCCATTTCGTGCTTTCCAAACCTCTCCTACTTTCAGCCACCATATATTAGTGCATGTGTGAGATTCAGTCCTGGTATCTAATACTCATGAATCTTTGGAAGTAGAGAGATATATCTCTATAGAGTTAATACCGGATGAAGGCACGGTCCCACCGCCCTTCCTTAGATCATCCAGGTTTCCTGATGAAGGCCCAGTCCTACTGCCCTTCGTCAGATCATCCAGGCTAATTGATGAAGGCGCATTCCCACTGCCCTTCTTCAGATCAGCCGTGAACTTCTTGTAATACCGGTTCCAATGACCAGGCTGTTGGCAGTAGAATTAGACATTCTCAGGTGTCTCATCTTTCCTGCCAAGTGCGCATAGGCCCCACCCTTGCCACTTCCAATTCCCTTGTTGACCATCATAATATCCTTGGATCCCAAATCCCTGATATATTCTTCTCCGCAGTTAATGACACTTCATGTAACTTTGATATGGTCTTAGAGACAGCCTTGTCAAGGACATATTCTTTGCGTTCAGACTTGAGGACTATCCTCAAAATTCTGTACCAGTCCAAATAGTTTGTCCCATTTAGTTTGACCCTGTCAAGAATGGTTTTTAATGACAAACTATTAATGTTCGCTGAATTTGCCATTTGATCTACAACAGATAAAATTCAATCAGTAAACTGAATAAATTTTATGAAGATCAAGCTTAAACACCAACAATCGATTCTAAACCTTTAGAATCTGAAACAAAGATCCTTGATTCACTCGATTAAGCTGAACTAGTGCTCACCACTTAATCGAGCTATGTAGGTAGGACTCCATCCAATCACATTCAATGTGACTCTTGGCTATGGTATGTACTTATGTACACGACTTACCCTATCTGTTACCCTAGCTCAACCTCAGGCTGAGAATCGTAGTCGGGTCCACCAATTTTCAAGTATGGCCCGTCACTATGTAGGTGCTCCGCTAATGCGCACGACACCCACATATGTCGTCCAAACCTACTACCCCGCTTCCCCATGGATGCTCCGCTAATGCGCACGACACCCATAGGACGGGGAGGTAGTGAGGTGTTGATGATTGGGAGGTATCGGACATGACCTGCTTTTACTTGTCCAGTTATGTTCAAAACTTTGGCACATCCTAGATGCGATGAGCACATCAACTACATTCCAAATACAATGATGCCTCAAATTACATCCAATGTAATTCTTCCTTTGAACCCGTCAAGTACATCCAATGCAATGACGGTTCTAAGGGTTCAGACACAAGGATTAAAATTCCAATTTTATCTTTGCATGTGAGGTGATATGCTCGGTAAATAAAGTTAAGCATGCAATTCTAAAACACATAGAATTAGTCATGCATAAACTAAACCAAGCATAAAGCGATAAATGTGCACATAATAGCCCCCTAAACTAACTCCCACTAGCTTCTTGAGCTCCACCGACTCCAAGCCGATGCCAACACCCGAAAAGCCACCAAATGACCTTTTTGCCCTTTCTTCGTCTTGATCAAAAAATTACAATTTAATACACGACTCGCAGGTCAGGAATAAATAAATATTACAAAAAAGTGGTTCGACGACCACACCTTGAAAGAATAATTACACGTTAACTCTAACGGCTCGCAGGCCGTGAAAAGCGATATATAATTAAATCGAGCTCGGGGCTATTATGTACACCATGCCAACACCACATCACACATCGTGTTATCAAACAAGCATGTTATCAAACATCATGTGATTTTCCGGTTTTATTTAATAGCCAAGTTTCGAAATTTTTTGATGCTCGGTTTATCGAAACCGTTCAAAAATGAAACTTTTGAACATTTGATCTTCGAGTTCGTCATGACGGTTCCAAACTCGTCATAACTAACAAAACGGTTTAGCCTTGGAATATCAACCATCCAATGGTCATGCTTGGCCTAGCTCCGTCCAACGGAGCCCCGTTTTATCCCGGTTTCGGCTCCCCGAGAGTCCCGCTCCCGGCCCCGAAAAATCAAACTTTTTTCAAAATTTCCAGATTTGAAATAATTTTCAAAAAATCATTTTACATTCATTAAATCCATAAACAAGAATTTAAAACATGTTATCAAACAATTTAGCAAAACAACATGCCAAAAACGAAACTTTCAAGCAAAACCGAAACTTTGAACACCGTCTTGTGAATCCCGAAGGTAGCACGGCTCTGATACCACTGTTGAGTCTCGAGGTAGGGTTGGAGATGAACCAACTCGCAGCGGAAAATCAATGAAAACCAAGAGACGATTAAACCATGAAACAACTAACAAAGAATGGATTCACAAGAGAAAAATTCAGCACTATTTCTTACCAAAACAAGAACACCGGTTAACGAATGATTGGCTTGAGTCTCCAAGACGCCTACGTATCCACATGGGAATCAAAGTCACGTAGTTCTTCTCTTTGAGGACTCAAGAACACAAAAATGGAGGTGGAAACTAGCCAAACCCGAAATGGGCATGGAAGAGGGAGAGAAAATGTGTTTCCTATTCTTGTCTTGTGTTTGTTATGTTGAAAAAAGATGACTTAAACATAACAAAACCCATGCTTGTCCAACTAAAGGCATAAGACAAGTATGGTGTCAAGTAAGGTGGAAATAGGACAAAGTATGGCAAGACAAGATTGGGTTAGGTGGTGAATCACCAACACCTTAATCCTTGTCTTGCTTACTTAGTACTAATTAATCAAGACTTGATTAATTAGTTCCACGGGCCTTGGTTGCATGGGCCTTTCATGGGCTTCTTGGAACATGGCCCGTGGCCATTTCCAACGAGGTCCCGTGATTCGCTCATCGCCTCCAAGCCTTCCATACCGGAAATGTCCAACATTATCCGACGCGATCAATCCTAAGACTCCAAGCCTTGTCTCGATCCGTAAAGTCCTATTCACTTAAGGGCACATGACCCAAAACCCAGTTTTGGTCATGTCCCAAGACAACTCCCTTTTGGCCATTCTTCATAAATGTGTCAATGATTTTCATCCTCCGGTGTGACCCTTAGGTTTATGCATGTCAATAGATCAACGTAAAATCACATTTTACTTGATCCTATTTAAGTGGTAACTAACGAGACTTTAGTATTGCCTGACACTGCATAACGAATCGACCCTGTCGATTCTAACCTTTCCATCATCCCTGTCATTATCCTTTTATCTCCGATATCCTGATTGAGATAAGGCATAGAGCCGTCATCCTTATTATTCTCAATCACTGTTCCTTGATATGTGAGATGACTGAAGATATGATACCCAGTATCATGTGCATGGCCATGCTATTCTTTTAGTCACTCTCGATCAAGCGGCCGAGAACCGATATCTTTCCCATACCTCAGTATGAGGGATAAATCCCTTAGCCGCCTTTCGCGTCACTCATGTAGCCCGTCCCCAAGCCAATCGTGGCCGTTATGGAAGCCCTGTTACGGACAACGTTAGGCTCAGGTCAAACTCAGTTGTTGACTACATAGCGATCACAAAGACTCCTTGGTCTAAGGATACATGACAAGATATGACACTGAATATGTTCATGACTTAATCTATGGCACATATTCAGGGCGGGTCGTCCAATATCATGTCCCACATGATATCTATGATCAGACTCCGGAATCTCATTCCAATGACCAACATAACGTAAGCCATAAAGAGCCATCTTTCATACTAGTCGCTTCTAGTAAAGCTTTGTTAACTAGGGACCCATCAAGTGTGATCTATCTCGATCTATTGTTCTATTCACATGGTGGGCATAGATCAGAGCACACATCGATATATTACCCCAACACATAAGTAATACAAAGCCGCTTTAATTTTATTTCTAACGATGATATATACATTTGGACATTTAGGATTGAACTACGGGCACTAAGACTAACAATTATATCTCCGGTCCTTGAGCGGCAATGGCCGCAAGGGCACTTGGTCTATGTGGGCATCTCCACCTCGGACCATCTACCTATTTTATTCGACTCGGAATGCAGAGTGGGATCGGGTCAGCTCCCGGCACTTTCTTTTTGAAAATATATGAGCAGAGGACCCAGAACGTGGGCATGTCATTCTGACGTCGTGGGGGGATCCAGACGATCAACCCATTCTCACAAAAACCAAAGAAACGTGAGAGACATTAGAGAAATGGGGTAAGGAAGTGTATAATGCTTTGCTCCGAAAGATAGGTCGGTATGAAAGAGATTTAATCTGGCTGAATGGAAGAAATGATCATACCAGCATTCGGAAGCGGAGAACGCTCCAGAAGCTGTATGAGGCGGCGCCAGATCAAAAGGGAGAGTTCTGGAGGCAGAGGGCAAAACATCATTGGCTGACCGAGGGAGATCAAAATACGAAATTCTTCATGGCCTTTGTCTCCCAACGTCAGAATATAAACAAGGTAACGAAACTTAAATATGAGAATTTCATGGTGCTAACATGGGATACGAGATTAGGAGATCATATCCTTTTATAAAATTTTGTCACAAAGAACGGGCCGGAGGAGTGCGTCTTGGCTTCCCGGGTTCCCCCAAAAAGTCACGGAGGCACAAAATGTGTCTTTGTTGGCACCTGTTACATCAGAAGAGGTCAGAGATGCCACCTTCTCGATGGGTCCAAACAAATCTCCAGGGCCAGATGGACTGAATACTTTTTTATACCAGAAGTACTGGACCACTGTGGGGGCCGATGTGATGTCCTGTGTCCGCAGGATATTTAAAGGGGGGAAGGTATCCCCCTCGATTAACGAGACTACGCTGGTTCTTATTCCGAAGGTGGAGGCCGTTACGAGTCTCAAAGATCTTCGGCCTATTGCATTGTGTAATGTTTTGTTCAGAATTGTCTCGAAAGTTGCAGCGAATCGACTGAAACATATTTTGGATGGCCTCATATCTCCCAATCAGGGGGCTTTCGTTCCAAGGCGATCAATCCAAGACAACATCATCCTCTCCTTCGAAAATATGCATTTCATGACAAATAAGAAGAAAGGTCGAGAGGGATGGGTAGCTTTGAAACTATACATGAGTAAAGCATATGACAGAGTAGGGTGGGGGTTCTTCTATGTAAGAACCGTCCCCAGTCGAACAGGTGGTTTTTGGCAGAAGTTGACTTTCGCCGGAAAAGTCAACCGATGAGTCCGAGAGTCATTCGGGACCTTTTCGGGACCCAAAAGACTTAGCCGTTATTACGGTTAGCTTAGTTGGGTCGTTTCTTTTCAAATGACTAATTTTACGAAAAAGACAACTTTCGGTCAAATTAGGCCTAATTAGAGGATAAACCGTTTAATTTAATTGTGCTGGAAATTGGCAAGGGGCAAGGTGGCCCCCACATGGACACTTGTCCATGGTGGCTTGGAGGAGAAGAAATGGGTCTATAATGACCCATTTGCCCTCATGTGTGCCAAAATAGAAGAAAAAGAACTAGAGGGCACTTTAAACATTTCTCCCTTAGGTTTAAGACCCCTTTTTGAATACATTTCAGCCCATTCTTCCTTGGTGGCCAAAAATCACAAGAGGAAGAGGAGAGTGGAGCTCAAAAGCTTGGAGAAGAAGCAAGTGGGAAAAAGGGGAACTTTTTGGTGATTTCCTTCTCAAAATCATCTCCAAATTAGTTTATTTTCATCCCCTCTCTATTTACAAGGTAAGTAAACTATAACAATCCACTTTCAATCAGTTTGGGATTGTGGGTTTCCATAGAAATTGCTTGAACTTGTTGGGTTTTGAGTTTTTTTTATCAGCAAGACATAAATATATTAAAACCTCTTTAGAGGTTAAAGAGGAGTACATGTTGATACATCTAAAGACTAGACTCAAAAATCAAACCAAAAGGGATTGAAATGCAAACAAATTAATGAGAAACAAAGGGGGAAGGATATGAAAACCCTACAATACAAGACTAGTGATTGAAAACAAAGCAAGTGTAGGGATGTTTGAGAATTGCTGTCATTGCAGCAAACACTGAGTTGAACTGAGTGCCTTCGAGATTATGCAGATCTCCAATCTGAAAATCAACCATAAGCATGGAGATCATAAAGGCTGAAATGCTTCATGGACTTTGAACAATTGTGTAGAGAGTATTGATCTTACAGTGCCGAGTGTAAACAAACATGAGTGATCCCAAGCTAGAAGTGATTGAGGGACAGCAAGGGAAACACTAGAAGAAAAGAAGATCAATGTGTTGACAGACCTCAAAAGAGAATGTCCCAAGAAAGTAGAGGCAATAAGCAGGGCCAAATTAACCTGCAGAACAACCAAAAGAAGCAAAGGGGGCAAACCACTACACCAAGACAAACCAACCACTCAAACTTAAAAAAGATCTACCCTCACACAAAGGGACCTAAAGAGAAAACTAACCACTCACACAAAGTCAGATACCCAGCAGGAGAAGAAAGGACCTCACCACTCATAACACTCACCACCACCACCCCAAAAACCATCCTAGAACCCCAACCCTAAACTTCACTAGGCTCCAACTTACAAAGCAACAGGACCAGGACTGTGTAGTTTCCAATCTAGGCAAGCTTTAGGGGAGAATTTCCAGTTGTTGAATTGTTGGGTTTTGAGTTGGTTATGGTTAGATGATTGTTTAGTGAAGAGAAACAGAAGTTTTAGCTAGAAATCTTGTGGGTTTTTATTGTTTTGATCAAACCCATCACGGATATTGAAATTTGGGGGTTTTGGTGACTGATTTTGGAGTTGATGAGGTTAGAAATGGAGTTTTTGAAGTAGATTTTCGTGGAAACGAAGTTGGGGGAAGAAGGAGTTGGTGCTGCCCAAATTTGGAACGGAAAGGGCCTCTTTCCGGCCCTCTGAGCGGCACGGAGAGGGTCCCTGACCGGCCCTCTGAGCGGCACGGTCCGGGCTTGGTGCCGGCCCTCTGAGGGGCACGGTCCGGGTCCCAGACCGGCCCTATGAGTGGCACGGACCGGGCCTCTGGCCGGCCCTTTGAGGGGCACTGTTCGGGTCCCAGACCGGCCCTCTGAGAGGCACGGTCCAGGCCTCTGGCCGGGCCTCTGAGTGGCACGGGTCGGGCCGGGTGCTGGGTCTGTGGGCCGCTCGAATTGGGCCTTGTCCGGGCCCAAATGACCCTTTGGCCCAAGTTTTAATTGTTAGGGGTAATTTAGGTATTTCTCATTTAAACCGACCTTGAATGTTTATTAATTCTAGTATTAATTTATGATCCTAGACGCCGTTCCTGAGCACGGAGGAGGAGACTATTAGATGACTTTCGTGACTAAGCGTTTGGATAGCATTTGAGGTAGGGAAGAGTAGTAATTACCGCTTTTAATTAAAGAATGTGAATAATATGCATATAAGACGTTAATAACCGGTAAAGTCTTAGCTTGCATATAGGATGTGATTAACTAGAATAACCGCTTTGAATTATGGGAATTGTCGTGTTGTAGAATCACATGTGGCCATGTCGGGCCTTAGGATTATGTGTTGGTTGTGTTTTATTGTGGTTAATATTCCTTAAATGTCGATGTATAGTATATTTGTTGTTTACTTAAGAATTATGGTATGCTATTACAATGTGATGAATGTGATATGAATGTTTGTCTCGTGGTATGATTGGTTGAATGAATGGAATGAATATGATATGAATAGTTGTGTCGTGATATGATCGGGTGAGTGATAGACCGATGTGGTGTGATTGGTAAGTTATGGCGGTAAGCTCGACGGTAAGATAAGTTCGGTATAATATGTTTGATATGGTATTGTGTGGTGTGACTTGTACCCCGCACTACGGGAAGATACCCGACCGAGGTGTGTGCCGGTCCGGTATGTTTATTATGACAGTTACCCCGATGCTGCGTTTCCGAGAAGACATCTAGACCGATGGTACATTCCGGTATGATGTGTTGTTTGTTTTACCCCGATATGCGTTTCCGGGAAGACATCTAGACCGATGGTATATTCCGGTATGATGTGTTGTTTGCTTTACCCCGATGTGCGTTTACGGGAAGACATCTAGACCGATGGGTATTCCGGTACGATGTGTTGTTTCACCCCGATGCTGTGTGTCCGGGAAGACATCTAGACCGATGGTTATTCCGGTACGATGTATTGTTTCACCCCGATGTTGTGTGTTCGGGAAGACATCTAGACCGAGGGTGTATTCTAGTATGATGTATTGCTTCACCCCGATGATGTGTGTCCGGGAAGATATCTAGACCGATGCCGTGTTCCGGTACGATATGTTGAGATACGTGTGGTGAACGGAGTAACATGGTTCACTTATTTTATGCTTGGGTTTTGTCATGTTTGAGTGACGTTCGTAGTGGTGGCAGTAGTATAATGTTCGGTGTTTGTATGTTTCTTTAGTTTGGTTTTATTGTCGAATAAGTTGTGTTCCTATTGATTTCTGTTGTGTTGTCATTTATTAACAAATGTTATTAATTTAGTAATTATGGCGTCGGAGCGGAAGTCCATTCCTTTTACTACTTTTTCCTACTGAGCGAAAGCTCACCCCCTCTGTTTTACTGTTTTTACAGGTTTCGATCGTGAGTCGGTTTAGAGGACGTCTCAGAGCTCGGGAGCTCATTGAGAGTCCGGGTATTCCGTATTTAGTGGAGACATACTTTCTCTTTATGTACTAAACAACGTCTTTCTTTATTTGGATTTCGAGCGTTGACTCATGTTTATCGGAGTTATTTATTTTGGAACTAAATTAGGAGATTTATGTTGTTTAAATTTACTTTCACTGTAAAATTTATTGTTATTATTATTTTCTTTAGTTCACGTCTCGAGTCTGGCCAAAACCGGATGAGTCCACTCTGGAGGAGTTGGTTCGCACTGTTCAGAGTCTAGCGGTGATCATCGCCCAGAGGGAGGCTACGGCCATGACACCATAGGCTGTGCCTGCTGCCACTGCAGCCACCCCAGTGTGACCTAGCCAGGTTGTCAGCTATACAGCTCAGGCGCTGCGAGACTTTCGCCGGCTGGGCACACTTGTCTTTTCTGGGGAGCCAGACCCCGAGGCAGTCGAGAGATGGCTGAAGCGGATTACCAGCAACTTGGACACGTCAGGGGTCCTAGACGGTCACATGAGAGTATCCTTCACGGTATTCCAGCTGGAAGGCGATGCATACCATTGGTGGCATCGCGAGGAGGTTCGAGTTGGGGATGATTTTCAGATGTTCAGGGAGCTGTTCCTGGAGCAGTATTTCCCGCAGTCAGCCTGGGAGGACAGGCATCAGCTGTTCCTGGAACTGCGTCAAGGAGGGATGATAGTCTCTGAGTACTAGGCGAGATTCACCTCCTTGTCCCGTTTTGCACCAGAGATGGTGTCGACCGAGTCTCGCCACTGTAGACGGTTTGAGGGAGGGCTTCACCCCGCGATTGTAGATCGGGTCACATCATTAAGGACCCAGGTGTACTTTGAGCTGGTTGATCAGGCACTGGCCGTGGAGCGACACTTTCGAGAGACAGCCAGGGTCCGGGAGAGCAGGCCGAGACCGAGTGACTTCCTGAGGTCGTTTGAGGGCTGCGATCTGAGGAGGCAGAGGACCTCAGGATCGTTCCGGCCACAAGCCCAGTCTGGTGGACTGCGACAGGTCGGATAAGTGGCGTCCGTTGGACCTGCCCTGTTACAGTAGTGGTGCCCCCTATGCAGGCAGCTGGTTCATCTGGCCAGAGATTGTCTGAGGAGTAGTGGACCTGCAGATCGCCCAGCGTATCGTCCGACGAGGTTTGAGGAGAGGCCGCGTGCCGATGAGAGGATATGCTACCAGTGCAGCCGAGTAGGACACATCTCTACTGTGTGTCCCGACCGGGTTGGAGGAGTGTCGGCGCCGCGACCACAGCAGGCGTAGCCGAGACAGTCACCTTCATTCCGCCCGCGTCAGGCCCAGGCGCCGAGGGTCCCACGACAAGCAGCGAGCGCGCCAGCACCAAGACATCAGCAGAGGGCTGAGCAGCAGATGACTCCTCCACCACCCCCAAGAGGCGGACCTCAGGCACCGCAGGGCAGGGTGTACGCGGTCACTGACTCTCGAGCTGAGGGACGTCACTCCGGTCATGAGACCACTCAGGGTACGTGCTTGCTTTACAATTCCTGGGCGTCCTTCTTATTTGATACTGGGCATCACATTCTTTCATCTCTTCTACTTTCACTGATATGTTGGGGTTAAGGGTAGCTCTGAGTCGACCTTTATGTCTTGACACCCCGGTTACCGAGGATGTGGTCCCGAGTAGCGTATGTCATGCATGTGAGATTAGAGTGGCTGATTGCCCTTTTATTGATGATTTTCTTGTGTTGAACATGACGACATTTGACGTGATCTTGGGGATGGACTGGCTAGCGAGGTACCGGGCATTGATCGATTGCTATCGGCGGCAGGTGACAGTGCTATCGAGCGACATGATCGTCACTTGTGTCTTGGGCAGTAGGAGCGGAGTTCTCTATCAGCATTGACCGTGGGAGATAAGGTGACGACCGTTCAGAGCAGAGAGCTGCCACGGGTAGTGTGCGAGTTCCCGAAGGCATTTCCGAAGGAGTTGTCAGGATTATCACTGGCGCGCGAGGTCGAGTTTAGGATCGACTTGATACCGGGGACGGCGCCGATATCCATGGCCCCGTACCGATTTGCACCAACCGAGTTGGTCGAGCTGAAGTGACAACTCGAGGAGCTTCGGGAGAAGGGATTTATCCGTCCGAGTGCTTCACCGTGGGGAGCACACGCCCTCTTCGTGAAGAAGAAGGGTGGAGCGTTGAGGATGTGCATCGATTACCGGAAGTTGAACCGGGTTACGGTGAAGAACCGCTACCTGATGCCGAGGATCGATGATTTGTTCGATCAGCTGAGAGGAGCGAAGTGCTTCTCGAAGATTGATCTACGATCCGGGTATTATCAGTTGAGGGTTCGGGAGGAGGATGTGGCGAAGACCGCATTTCGGACTCGGTATGGACACTACGAGTTCCTGGTGATGTCGTTCGGATTGACGAACGCGACTGCAACGTTCATGGATCTGATGAACGGTATCTTCCGACCGTACCTGGACCAGTTATTTGTGGTATTTGTAGACGACATACTGATCTATTCGCTGAGTGAGGAGGCGCATGTTGAGCATCTGAGGATTGTTTTGACCTTGTTGCGCACGCACCAGTTGTACGACAACTTGGAGAAGTGCGAGTTCTGGCTCGCCGAGGTGAAGTTCCTCGGGCATGTTGTGTCCCGAGAGGGTATACTGGTCGATCCAGCGAAGATCGACGCAGTCTCGAAGTGGGCCCAGCCCACGAGTGTCTTCGAGATCTGCAGCTTCCTAGGCTTGGCAAAATACTAACGACAGTTCAACCAGGATTTCTCACGCCTGGCCGTGCCGATGACTGCCCTGACTCGCAAGGGAGTCGAGTTCGTGTGGACTGAGGGTTGTGAGCATTCCTTCTCCGAGCTGAAGGCTCGTATGACTACCGCTCCCGTGTTGATAGTGCCAGAGCGCGGGATCGGATATGATGTGTATTGTGACGCGTCCGGTGAGGGACTGGGGTGTGTGTGGATGTAGTCCGGGAAGGTGGTTGCTTATGGCTCCAGACAGTTGAATACACATGAGCGCAACTACCCTACCCGTGACCTAGAGTTGACAGCAGTCGTCTTTGCGCTGAAGAGGTGACGACACTACTTGTATGGAGAGCCTCAATTACATCTTCTCCCAGCGTGACTTGAACATGCGCCAGAGACGGTGGATGGAGTTACTTGAGGAGTACGACTTCGAGCTCCTCTACCATCCGGGCAAGGCGAACGTGGTTGCCGATGCCCTGAGTAGGAAGTCGATCCACTGCCTTGCCGGTATATCAGTCCGAGAGTGGGACATGATGGAGGAGTTGAGCACGTTTATTATTGAGCTAGATGAGATCACCGATGGTGTGGCCATGTGTTCGCTGGTGGCTTAGCCCACACTAGTCGCTCGTGTGCTGGAGGCGCAGGCCGAGGATGCTGAGGCGGTAGAGATCCGGGATAGGATTACCAGCGGTGTTGACGCTGAGGGCTGGGAGCAGGGTACTGATCTGGGTCTATGTTACCGAGGAGGACTGTTTGTGCCGCGCAGTTGTAGAGACGATGTATTGAGAGAGTCTCATCATTCCCGTCTTGCTGTGCATCCGGGTGGCACCAAGATGTATCGGGACGTCAGGCGACAATTTTGGTGGAGCGGGATGCGGAGAGAGATTGTAGATTTTGTCTCGAGATACCTCACTTGTCAGCAAGTGAAGGCCGAGCATCAGCGTCCCGCTGGTCTATTACATCCATTTCCGATCGCACAATGAAAGTGGCGGCCTACCTAGATCGCCGAGAGGGCACGATGCTGTTTGGGTGGTGGTCGACCGACTGACCAAGTTGGCGCATGTAATAACCACTTCTGGTCAACGTCAGTCAAACCTGCGAAAAACAGGAAAATTTAAAAATTTTAAGACAGACACTTAACTTAACTTAAATTGACCCCGAGGGTCATGCCGGACTTAAGTTGACCCCGTTATCGACTAAAATGAGTTACGGGGGACTCAGGGCAACTTCCTGGTCATTTTGGGAAAGATTGATTTTTCGCTGGAAAAGTCACCCGAGCGACGTTTTGGTCCATTCGAGGACCGTTTTGGACCCGAAAAGCTTAGCCGTTGTCGTAGCGGTCTTAGTTGGGCCGTTTCCTTGAAGCCCGTCCAGTTTAAATTTTTTTTTGGGAAAAGTGCCCGTTCGGGGCCCGAAACGTCCGTTTTTCGCGAATCTGATTGGAAAATATCAACTAGATATTTTCCAAAAGGTTGGGACCCACCTTGACACTTGTCAATTATATGGTGGTGTAATTTTTGGAGGGAAAAGGTGTGGTTGGGAAGTGTTGGCCGAACATGGGTAAAAGGGGGGGAGTTTTTGGAGTTAGTTGTTAGTTTTAATTAAATTAGAAATTAGAAGAGAGGTTTTAGAGAGAGAAGGAGAAGGAGAAGAAGAGAGAATAAGGGAGGTTGAGCTAGGGTTTGTGATCGAGCCCTTGGATCGAGTCAAAGCAAAGAGCAATCCCGTTCCCCTCGTTCTCCTCTACGGTAATACCCGAACCGATTCTCGTTTTGATTATTTTCAAGAGCTAGGGTTTGGTTATAAACTAAGGCTTAGGGTTGTGTAGAGTGTGGGGAGGTGTTGGAGACGTTTTAGAGGTGTTTGGGGGTTTAATTTCACGTTTTCCGGTGACCGGAGGCTTGGGAGGAGCTCCGGCCACCGTGGGTGGTGGCCGGCCGGCCATGTGGTGGCTGGCCGGAGGTGGCAGCAGCCACCACTTGGTGGCCGAGCCCCTCCCTCAAACCCTAGGGCACGGCCAAGCCTCTTGGGTGGGGCCCACGTGCTCGGTTGCTCGGGTTTTAATGTTCGGGTGGTTTAAAACGTCCCCCGGACCACTTTATCCTTAATCGAATCGAAATTTGGAATTAAATTGGAGAAGTTGTAATTAACGGGTTTTGGAAACTTTAAACGTTAATTAATTGACTTAGAAGTCGGAATTCAATTCCGTCAAGTGCGTTGGGTTCCTTGAATTATTCTAAGACCGTAGAATCGAAAACGGGGGCTTTTGGAGCCCCGGAAGGCAATTAACCAAAACCGGGCAGATTCGCCATGACGGGCGAATCTGGCCCTTACGGGTCCTTTATCGGCATTATCGAATAATTGGGAAGTTTGGGAGTGACCGACATTGTCGGGGTTACGTTTGGGCGTTAAGTTTATTAATTTTCGGTTTATTCGTACTAGTTTAAAAGTACTTTGAGTTTGTGTTCTTTTAGATCGTGCTACGGACCAAGGCAAGGGAAAGCTCGGCGAGTGACTAGGTCCACTTCGGGTTTTGTTGGAGCGCTTTTGGATCTATATACGAGGTAGGGAAAAGTAGCCGGATCTCGGCCCTGATTAGGGAAAGTTAATAGTAGAATTGCATGTGACACCGGGGTGTCGTGGGTTGAGTAGATTTATTTAATTATTAGAAAAGCATGATACGGGATTGTAGCGTTCAAGAGAAAAGCATGTGACACTTAGTAGTGTCGTAGGAACAGAGAACTTAGCGATAATTGAATTACTGGAGGCATATGACCATGCCCGGAGGTTGTTTGTGAAACTAGTGATTTTAGGACCGTTGGAGGCATCGAGTATGCCGGAGGTTGTCGTGCGTTTTATTTAATTGTTGAGTTGGGTGGCCTTGAGAGCCTGTATTTAATTGTTGAGTTTGGGTGGCCTTGAGAGCCCGTATTTAATTGTTGAGTTTGGGTGGCCTTGAGAGCCCGTATTTAATTGTTGAGTCGGGGTGGCCATGAGAGCCGTGTATTTAATTTGGTGTCTTGAGTGGCAGTGAGTGCTCGTGGGGTTGTTGAACCCGAGTCTTGACTGTTGAGGTGTCTTGAGGGGCCTTGAGTGCCTGTGTGATTGAACTTGCCTGTGATTGTGATTGTGGTTACCTGGGGTGGTGAGTTCTAAAGGTCGACAGCCTGATCCGACTTAGTGTCGATGAATTGCGAGTTCTAAAGGTCGACAGCCTGATCCGACTTAGTGTCGATGAATTGCGAGTTCTAAAGGTCGACAGCCTGATCCGACTTAGTGTCGATGAATTGCGAGTTTTAAAGGTCGACAGCCTGATCCGACTTAGTGTCGATGAATTGCGAGTTCTAAAGGTCGACAGCCTGATCCGACTTAGTGTCGATGAATTGCGAGTTTTAAAGGTCGACAGCCTGATCCGACTTAGTGTCGAGGAATTGCGAGTTTGAAAGGTCGACAGCCTGATCCGACTTCGTGTCGAGGAATTGCGATAGGTCGAACCCTGACCTGATTGAGATTGGTTACTGAGCAGCTGGTGTGCGATCCTTTGTGATCTTGTTTGGTGTTGTGTCGTTTCGTTCGAGTCCTTGAGGAGGTCGTCGATAGTTGTATTGGGTCTACACTGTTTTTATCGGGTGTCGAGTCTGTTGAGGAAGGTGACGGGTTGTGGGTCAGTTGAGTACTTGAGTTGGGGACTGTAGTCCAGGTGTTGGGTTTGGTTTTAGTGTTACTGACTTTTTCTGCTAATTATGCCATAGTCAGTCTGTTATCCGTGGAGGTGAGCGAACGCTCACCCCTAGCTGCTTTTCCTACAGGTACTGATCACCGGACGGACTAGGTTAGCTCTTGAAGTTCATGGAGCTTGGAGCGGAGTCTGGTCTTTACTTTTGTTGAGTCTAGTGACGGATGTTGTACCTTGTCCACTTGTTGGGACGTTTTTGTATTGTAAATGCTATTATTTTGAGAAGTAAATGGAAATGTCAAAGATTTTATTGAAAACAGGTTTCAAGTGTTCATGTTTTTAAAAGTTCGCGTCCCGAGTTCGGTTCGCTGAAATCGGGGCGTGACAGCTTGGTATCAGAGCTCGAGGTTTCAAACCTCGGACTGTCCGTCACTTAGGGGGGAGAGTCGAGTCAGTGTAGACCCGTCATGTCTTGAGTCTTCTTTGTGTTTGTGCGTATGTTACAGTATTTTGTTGCTGGCATACCGATTGTGTGTGATTGCGTGAACTGTTTTTTAACTGTCGCGGGTCGACTCAGGAGCGCTCCTGTAGTCGAACGTGACGGTGTTGATGTCAAGTCGGTACAACGTGGTTCGGGGACGCCTGAACCGGGTTGTAACTACGTGATGTCAAGGAACGAAGTTTTAAAATGAAAGGGTGAAGGTTTTAAAATTATTGGCCCTGTTGGCATGTCTTGAACTGGATTGGCCCTATGGGCATATGTTTGATTTTTGATTGGCCCGGTGAACGGGGGTCGTCGTGTTGTGCGGGTTGGTTTGCCGCCGCTTGTTTGGCGCACGTCGGTGCGGTCTCGTTTACTAATGCTAGTATATAAAGTACGTTTAGCTTGAGCGGTGTAGCGCTTTAGTGATAAGCACGTTAGTGTAAGCTTAAGCGGGTGGACGTTAGTGCTTTTGTACTGTCGTTTTTATTTAAGTTCGCAAACTGAACATTTACGTGTATCCGTGCAGAGGATTTTGTTTATGGCTCGCGGTAAGCGGGGACGACCATCAGGAACACGGGGCCAGGCACCCACGCGAGGCCGGCGGGGACGGTCAGCAGGGGCACCAGGGAGGGTGCCGACCGTCGAGCCCGCCGACTATGCGGAGGCACAGGGTACTCCTGTCGGAGAAGACATGAGGAGTGATGCGGGGCCGTCTGCAGGCACCCCCAGTGTTCCGCCAGTCGCGGACCCTCCAGTGATGACTGCCCTGGATGAGCTTACCAGGACCGTTCAGAGTTTGGTGGCGATCATCGCCAGCCGAGAGTCGGCTTCGCCAGCACCAGAGGCAGCCGCAGTCCCGGTGAGGGCCGCGCAGACAGAGGATCTTACCTCCCGAGCGCTACTAGATTTCCTGAAGCTCGGGATACCTGTTTTTGTCGGGGAGCCGAATCCCGACCTGGCCGAGCGATGGATAGAGCAGGTCACGCGAGACTTGGACACATCGGGTGTCGAGGATGGCCGTCGGAGAGTGTCCTTCGCGGCCCATCAGCTGAGAGACAGCGCCTACCACTGGTGGGGGCGGGTGAAGGACACGGTTGGATACGACTACAGCGTATTCCAGGAGGTATTCATGGCACAGTACTTCCCCGAGTCGGCTCGGCTGGAGCGACATCGGCAGTTCTTAGACCTGGAGCAAGGGGGGATGACGGTAGGAGAGTACGAGGCCAGGTTCACAGCCTTGGCCAGATTCGCGCCTGAGATGGTGACAAGCGAGACGAACCGTTGCCTGCGGTTCCAGGACGGACTGAGGCTGGGCATCCGGAACCAGGTTCTCGCCTTGAGGATACGGAAGTATACCGACCTCGTGGACACCGCAGCTACAGTAGAGCAGGGCGCCAGGGATGCAGTCAGGAGCCGTGAGGTCCGACCTCGGCCGATCAGTTGGGCAGGGCCGTCAGACTCACGAGACTCGCGGAGGCAGAGGACCGCGGGATCCTTCCGACCACCGCCTCATCAGAGTGGATCGAGACAGCAGGGGTCAGTGGCATTAGTGGGGCCAATCGCCTCAGAGAGGAGGCCGTCATGCTATCACTGTGGGCAGCCAGACCACTTACAGCGAGACTGTCCGACGAGGGGAGGAACCGCGGCAGTACCAGCTACTAGCCGGACAGGCCAGGGCTCGGGGTCAAGGGCTGACGAGATCAGCTGTTACCGATGCGGCCGGGCCGGTCACACTATGACATGGTGCCGAGAGCAGTTAGGGGAGACATCAGTGCAGCGACCGCAGCAGTCGCGGACAGTACAGTCGCCCAGAGGTCGCCCTGGACAGGGTCAGCAGCCGAGATCATCACGGCCGTCTACGAGCGCACCAATTCCGAGACAGCAGCAGAGTCACGGGTATCCAGCAGCCAGTGCGCAGGGTCAGAGGCAGCAGGCCTCGCAAGGGAGAGTATATGCAGTCACCGACTCCAGAGCCCCAGGACCTAGCACGTACCGTGAGACCATCCAGGGTACGTGTTTGTTGTATCATTTATGGGCTTTGTTCTTGTTTGATACCGGGGCATCGCACTCTTTTATTTCGTCGGGTTGTGCTGAGAGGTTGGGGTTGAGCTTAGAGCCGTTGAGTCCACCCCTATGCCTGGACACCCCAGTTGGGGGTGGTGCATCGTTGACTAGAGTATGTCGTGCCTGCGAGATTAGAGTCGCAGACTGTCCTTGCCCTGGTGATCTTCTCGTGTTGGGGATGACTACCTTTGATGTGATTTTGGGTATGGATTGGCTGTCGAGGTACCGAGCCAACATCGATTGCTACAGACGACGAGTGACAGTGACAGTGGGCGGTACGAAGGTGACGTGCGTGCTGGGGAGTAAGAGTGGGGTCCTCCTGTCGGCGTTGTCCGCAGAGGAGGAAGTACCGGCTGTGCAGAGCCGAGAGTTACCGAGAGTGGTATGCGAGTTCCCCGAGGTCTTTCCTGAGGAGTTGAGCGGGCTGCCACCGATTCGTGAGGTGGAGTTCGGGATTGACCTAGTGCCGGGAACGGCGGCGATATCAATGGCGCCTTACAGGTTTGCGCCGGCAGAGTTGACTGAGCTGAAGCGTCAATTGGAGGAGCTTCAGCAGAAGGGGTTTATCCGTCCGAGTGCATCGCCGTGGGGAGCACCAGCACTCTTCGTGAAGAAGAAGAGTGGAGAGCTACGGATGTGTATAGATTACCGGAAGCTGAACCGGGTTACGGTGAAGAACCGGTACCCGATGCCGAGGATCGATGACTTGTTTGACCAGTTGAGAGGGGCGACTCACTTCTCGAAGATCGATTTGCGATCCGGTTATTATCAGTTGCGAGTCCGTGAGGGGGACGTCGCAAAGACTGCATTCCGGACACGCTATGGGCATTATGAGTTCATGGTGATGCCATTCGGACTGACGAACGCGCCAGCAGCGTTCATGGACCTGATGAACAGCATCTTCCGGCCGTACCTGGATCAGTTTGTGGTGGTGTTCGTGGACGACATCCTAATATATTCGCAGAACGAGGCGGCGCATGAGGCACATCTGAGGGCTGTTCTGACCCTACTGCGCGAGCACCAGCTATATGCCAACCGGGGGAAGTGCGAGTTCTGGCTCTCTGAGGTGAGATTCCTCGGCCACATCGTATCCCGTGACGGTATCCTGGTCGATCCGTCGAAGATCGACGCGGTCTCGAAGTGGGCACGGCCCACGAGTGTTTTCGAGATCCGCAGCTTTCTGGGATTGGCAGGCTACTATAGGCGATTTGTCCAGGATTTTGCACGACTAGCCGCACCGATGACTCTGTTAACGCGCAAGGGTGTTGGGTTCGTGTGGACAGATGACTGTGAGCATGCGTTCGCGGAGTTGAAGACTCGACTGACTACAACTCCAGTGTTAGTGGTGCCCGAACGAGGGTTTGGCTATGATGTTTACTGCGATGCATCCGGAGAGGGACTGGGTTGCGTGCTGATGCAGTCGGGCAGAGTTGTGGCTTATGGCTCCAGGCAGTTGAAGATACACGAGCGCAACTATCCTACCCACGACTTGGAGCTAGCAGCAGTCGTGTTTGCGCTAAAGAGCTGGCGATATTATCTGTACGGCGAGGGGTTTCAGGTGTTCTCGGATCACAAGAGCCTCAAGTACATATTTTCCCAGCGAGACCTGAACATGCGTCAGCGACGGTGGATGGAACTACTCGAGGAGTACGACTTCGAGCTACACTACCACCCAGGCAAGGCGAACGTTGTCGCCGACGCCTTGAGTAGGAAGTCGGCTCCGAGCCTCGCCAGCATATCTGTCCGAGAGTGGGACATGATGGGGGAGCTGAGCACATTCGGGCTTGAGCTAGAGGAGGTTACTGGAGGTGTTGCCATGTGCTCCCTGGTGGCTCAGCCCTCACTGCTTGCCCAAGTGTTGGAGGCGCAGAGGGAGGACGTCGAAGCATCAGAGATCCGCGAGAGAGTCGTCAGGGGTGACGAGGCGGTGGGCTGGCAGGACAGTACTGATTGGGGACTACGGTACCGCGGGGGGCTGTTCGTACCAGTTAACTGTAGAGATGCCGTGTTACGAGAGGCACACCATTCGCGTCTCGCAGTGCATCCGGGGGGCACCAAGATGTACCGTGACCTCAGGAGGCACTACTGGTGGCGCGGCATGAGGAGAGCAGTCGCAGAGTTTGTGTCGAGATGCCTTGTCTGTCAGCAGGTGAAGGCAGAGCATCAGCGTCCCGCGGGATTGTTACAGCCACTACCGATTGCTCAGTGGAAGTGGGAGCACATTACGATGGATTTCGTGTGTGGACTACCGAGATCGCCCAAGGGAAACGACGCCGTTTGGGTGGTAGTCGACCGGTTGACCAAGTCGGCCCACTTTCTGGCTATGAGGATGACAGACCCGGTCGACAAGTTGAGCAGTCTGTATATCCAGGAGATAGTGCGCCTCCACGGGGTCCCGGTGTCGATAGTGTCTGACAGGGATCCCCGCTTCACGTCCAGGTTCTGGCCGAGTCTGCAGAAGGCACTGGGGACAGAGATCCTACTCAGCACAGCACATCATCCTCAGACAGACGGTCAGTCTGAGCGTACCATTCAGATCTTGGAGGACATGCTGCGAGCATGTGTGCTGGATTTCAGGGGATCTTGGGAGACCCACCTGCCATTGGCCGAGTTCGCCTACAACAACAGCTTCCAGGCCAGTATCGGGATGGCACCGTTCGAAGCGTTGTATGGTAGGCCGTGTCGGTCACTAGTATGCTGGGCAGAGGTGGGGGACAAGAGTCTGCTGGGGCCAGATCTTGTCAGAGAGACGACGGAGAAGGTCACATTGATCCGCGATCGGTTGAGGACCGCGCAGAGCCGGCAGAAGAGTTATGCAGACAGGCGACGTCGACCTCTTGAGTTTGCAGTCGGGGATCACGTGTTCCTGAAGGTGAGCCCGAGGAAGGGGCTGGTGCGGTTCAGGCGCAGCGGGGGAAAGTTGGCTCCGAGGTACATAGGCCCGTTCCAGATCTTAGACAGAGTGGGAGCCGTGGCTTATCGTCTGGCGTTGCCACCGCAGCTTCGGAGAGTACATAACGTCTTCCACGTATCCCAGTTGCGGCAGTACAACGCAGACCCATCCCACGTCATCGAGTGGACTGATATCGAGGTGGCTGATGATGTCTCCTATGAGGAGCAGCCGTTTCGGATCATCGACACACGGAAGCAGATTCTGCGGGGAGGCAAGATTATCCGCTTGGTCCGAGTGCAGTGGAAACATCACGGAGCTGAGTCGACGTGGGAACGCGAGGACGAGGTTCGCGCGAAGTATCCCGGCCTGTTCGACTCCCGAGGTACGTCTATTTTAAATTTCGTGGACGAAATTCCTTTAAGGGGGGTAGACTGTAATAACCACTTCTGGTCAACGTCAGTCAAACCTGCGAAAAACAGGAAAATTTAAAAATTTTAAGACAGACACTTAACTTAACTTAAATTGACCCCGAGGGTCATGCCGGACTTAAGTTGACCCCGTTATCGACTAAAATGAGTTACGGGGGACTCAGGGCAACTTCTTGGTCATTTTGGGAAAGATTGATTTTTCGCTGGAAAAGTCACCCGAGCGACGTTTTGGTCCATTCGAGGACCGTTTTGGACCCGAAAAGCTTAGCCGTTGTCGTAGCGGTCTTAGTTGGGCCGTTTCCTTGAAGCCCGTCCAGTTTAAATTTTTTTTTGGGAAAAGTGCCCGTTCGGGGCCCGAAACGTCCGTTTTTCGCGAATCTGATTGGAAAATATCAACTAGATATTTTCCAAAAGGTTGGGACCCACCTTGACACTTGTCAATTATATGGTGGTGTAATTTTTGGAGGGAAAAGGTGTGGTTGGGAAGTGTTGGCCGAACATGGGTAAAAGGGGGGGAGTTTTTGGAGTTAGTTGTTAGTTTTAATTAAATTAGAAATTAGAAGAGAGGTTTTAGAGAGAGAAGGAGAAGGAGAAGAAGAGAGAAGAAGGGAGGTTGAGCTAGGGTTTGTGATCGAGCCCTTGGATCGAGTCAAAGCAAAGAGCAATCCCGTTCCCCTCGTTCTCCTCTACGGTAATACCCGAACCGATTCTCGTTTTGATTATTTTCAAGAGCTAGGGTTTGGTTATAAACTAAGGCTTAGGGTTGTGTAGAGTGTGGGGAGGTGTTGGAGACGTTTTAGAGGTGTTTGGGGGTTTAATTTCACGTTTTCCGGTGACCGGAGGCTTGGGAGGAGCTCCGGCCACCGTGGGTGGTGGCCGGCCGGCCATGTGGTGGCTGGCCGGAGGTGGCAGCAGCCACCACTTGGTGGCCGAGCCCCTCCCTCAAACCCTAGGGCACGGCCAAGCCTCTTGGGTGGGGCCCACGTGCTCGGTTGCTCGGGTTTTAATGTTCGGGTGGTTTAAAACGTCCCCCGGACCACTTTATCCTTAATCGAATCGAAATTTGGAATTAAATTGGAGAAGTTGTAATTAACGGGTTTTGGAAACTTTAAACGTTAATTAATTGACTTAGAAGTCGGAATTCAATT
The DNA here is from genome assembly GCA_963921825.1 of Erodium maritimum. Classification (NCBI taxonomy): domain Eukaryota; kingdom Viridiplantae; phylum Streptophyta; class Magnoliopsida; order Geraniales; family Geraniaceae; genus Erodium; species Erodium maritimum. The sequence continues at coordinate 54,875,542 of OY997591.1, forward strand.
CCGTCAAGTGCGTTGGGTTCCTTGAATTATTCTAAGACCGTAGAATCGAAAACGGGGGCTTTTGGAGCCCCGGAAGGCAATTAACCAAAACCGGGCAGATTCGCCATGACGGGCGAATCTGGCCCTTACGGGTCCTTTATCGGCATTATCGAATAATTGGGAAGTTTGGGAGTGACCGACATTGTCGGGGTTACGTTTGGGCGTTAAGTTTATTAATTTTCGGTTTATTCGTACTAGTTTAAAAGTACTTTGAGTTTGTGTTCTTTTAGATCGTGCTACGGACCAAGGCAAGGGAAAGCTCGGCGAGTGACTAGGTCCACTTCGGGTTTTGTTGGAGCGCTTTTGGATCTATATACGAGGTAGGGAAAAGTAGCCGGATCTCGGCCCTGATTAGGGAAAGTTAATAGTAGAATTGCATGTGACACCGGGGTGTCGTGGGTTGAGTAGATTTATTTAATTATTAGAAAAGCATGATACGGGATTGTAGCGTTCAAGAGAAAAGCATGTGACACTTAGTAGTGTCGTAGGAACAGAGAACTTAGCGATAATTGAATTACTGGAGGCATATGACCATGCCCGGAGGTTGTTTGTGAAACTAGTGATTTTAGGACCGTTGGAGGCATCGAGTATGCCGGAGGTTGTCGTGCGTTTTATTTAATTGTTGAGTTGGGTGGCCTTGAGAGCCTGTATTTAATTGTTGAGTTTGGGTGGCCTTGAGAGCCCGTATTTAATTGTTGAGTTTGGGTGGCCTTGAGAGCCCGTATTTAATTGTTGAGTCGGGGTGGCCATGAGAGCCGTGTATTTAATTTGGTGTCTTGAGTGGCAGTGAGTGCTCGTGGGGTTGTTGAACCCGAGTCTTGACTGTTGAGGTGTCTTGAGGGGCCTTGAGTGCCTGTGTGATTGAACTTGCCTGTGATTGTGATTGTGGTTACCTGGGGTGGTGAGTTCTAAAGGTCGACAGCCTGATCCGACTTAGTGTCGATGAATTGCGAGTTCTAAAGGTCGACAGCCTGATCCGACTTAGTGTCGATGAATTGCGAGTTCTAAAGGTCGACAGCCTGATCCGACTTAGTGTCGATGAATTGCGAGTTTTAAAGGTCGACAGCCTGATCCGACTTAGTGTCGATGAATTGCGAGTTCTAAAGGTCGACAGCCTGATCCGACTTAGTGTCGATGAATTGCGAGTTTTAAAGGTCGACAGCCTGATCCGACTTAGTGTCGAGGAATTGCGAGTTTGAAAGGTCGACAGCCTGATCCGACTTCGTGTCGAGGAATTGCGATAGGTCGAACCCTGACCTGATTGAGATTGGTTACTGAGCAGCTGGTGTGCGATCCTTTGTGATCTTGTTTGGTGTTGTGTCGTTTCGTTCGAGTCCTTGAGGAGGTCGTCGATAGTTGTATTGGGTCTACACTGTTTTTATCGGGTGTCGAGTCTGTTGAGGAAGGTGACGGGTTGTGGGTCAGTTGAGTACTTGAGTTGGGGACTGTAGTCCCGGTGTTGGGTTTGGTTTTAGTGTTACTGACTTTTTCTGCTAATTATGCCATAGTCAGTCTGTTATCCGTGGAGGTGAGCGAGCGCTCACCCCTAGCTGCTTTTCCTACAGGTACTGATCACCGGACGGACTAGGTTAGCTCTTGAAGTTCATGGAGCTTGGAGCGGAGTCTGATCTTTACTTTTGTTGACTCTAGTGACGGATGTTGTACCTTGTCCACTTGTTGGGACGTTTTTGTATTGTAAATGCTATTATTTTGAGAAGTAAATGGAAATGTCAAAGCTTTTATTGAAAACAGGTTTCAAGTGTTCATGTTTTTAAAAGTTCGCGTCCCGAGTTCGGTTCGCTGAAATCGGGGCGTGACAGCGCACTTCTTAGCTATGAGAATGACGGATACGGTTGACACTCTGATTCATCTGTACGTTCGAGATATTATCCGACTTCACGGGGTTCTAGTGTCGGTTGTGTACACTATCAAGTCGGGGGTGGAATTGGAGTCAGAGTCGCCTTAATCGGATTCTTGGTACTGGATGGGGGATCATTTGGGATAGTACACTGTCAAATCGGCCTACGGCTTGGTCACTCATGCACCACCGCCTTCAGATATCCATTCAGACATTTGTACTTCGATTTAGGACATGCATGTTCTCCTAAAAGTGCGGAATTTCTTATGGAGAACTTGTGCAGGGTGTCTCCAGGAGCGACCCGATCGAGGACGCGAAGGGTGGAATTGGAGTCCAACTGCCCAGTATGTCAAGGAGATGAGGAATCATAATTTCACCTTTTGGTCAAATGCCCGTTGGCGGAAGAATGCGGCGGCTAAATGGACTGATCCTCCCAACTATAGAGAGTGATATAATAGAGTGGGTGCGATCTATCTTAACCATCAACCCTGCTACCGTTGGTGGTGAGGTGGGCCGCCTTCTATGGGAAATCTGGAAAGCTAGGATTAAGAAGGTGGGTGAGAATGTTATCTCTAGTGCAATGCCCATAAAACATATGGCAGCTCTTCTAAATGCGCCTCCTCCTCCCCGGCCTCCACCGCCGCGTCCTCCTAGACACCTATCTCAATTATGGATTTGGCTAATCGAGTGAGTCTTTTTCTTTCTTTCTGATTTCGTCTTTGCAGGGTCAATAACTAGTGAGCAGAGAATTAGGGGTTTTTTCAGGGAGGGAACCTTGATTCACGTATATCCTCCCAATACAACTGATGCAGTTCCCGTACAGTCGCTTTGCCCCAGAGATGCAGCGTTTAGGCACTACCGTGAGCAGGACTTCCAGTTTCGTTTTCCAACACCCTCCTTTCCTTCATGCTTATGCGGCGCTTCAGTACCGTTTATGACGATTATAGTGTTAAAAAAATGCAAACAGCCGTCTTATGTCTGTTCTTTTTTAATGGTTAGCGAATGTTTTTTTTGACGCACCATCCTGCAATTGAATTCTGATTTTAATAAAATTGCACATTTAAATAATAATAATAATAATAAGCATTGATTGGGGTCAGCCTACTACACCGGTCATGTCCTAAAATTGATTTATTTGATTGAGAATATTTAAGATATAAAGATCATGAACCTCGAATGTGGAACTCTGAGTACTTTTCTTCAAAGTTTTCGGACGCTAAAGCTAGGTTTTTTTGTTTCTTTTCGAGAAACGTACAAAGGCGCCGCCAGCGTATCTTCGTTCGATGGGAAAGGCTTGGTTCGGTACAGTCTGTTCCTTCTTGTTTCTGTGAGGATTATGAATTCCTCTGGATGTGTTGATTTGTAATATAGAGCAGTTGACAAGCAATTTTGAGGAAAGATAGGAATAGGATTGTATTGAAAACAGTGTAAACTACATAAAGGCACCAGAATGGCCTTTTTGGTGATAAACCCTACTCCTATGAAAATGAAATGACAACTAGGAAATCAGACAACATTAAAGAGCTGTGGCCGCTTCTATTTGTATCCTGCAATTCCTTAGAAGACGTTGGAATGGCAGAGACTTCAGTTGCGTGATGCAAAACACCAATAGGATCGCAGAGCAACATCACATGACCTACAGTCCTTAGCACGTGAGATGCTCCTCTCATCATTTACCCAAAACGTTGCGTTGCACTTAACTACGTTATTCAAAGCTGAAAATAGATGATTGGGGAAGAATTCATTGTGACGGTTTCTCGTATCATCTCCGGGGTGGGTCGATCGTTTGTTGGGCGCCATAGCTCAGGAACGGTCATAAGCCGGAGATCTGGGAACTGAGGAGTTGGAGGGGAGGATTTGGGGAATAGTTTTGGAGGAAGAGGAGGAAGAATTGTTCATCCCAGAGAGTGAATTGGTTGAGGGAAGGATAAGTATAAGTTTGGAGTGGAAGGGAAGTGGTTATCAAGGAAGAGATTCAATAAAACGATTTTCAGGGAGGTTTTGAAGAAAATTTAGGATGAACCTGATCTGAAAATCGAATCTCTTGCACCCTCTGTGTTTGGATATTTCTTCCCATCTGAACGCAAAAGGCAAAGGATTCTGGACATGGAGCCTTGGTGGTTTAATAAATACTTGATCATGCTTAAGGTGTTCAATACTGAAGAGAAACTGCATAAAATTATTTTTTCGGAGACGAGGTTGTGGGTTCAGATTCCGAACCTGCCTTTCAGAGCCAGAACTGAAAAGGTAGGGAAAAGGGTGGGAAATATGATCAGTATGTTCCTGGAAGCTGACTGTGATGCGGAGGGCAGAGCTCTAGATGAGTTTTTGAGGATCCGAGTAGTTTGGGGTATTAATAAGCCTCTAAGGTGGGGAGTGAAGATGTGGCTTGGTGAATCAAAAGAAGCAACCTGGATCAGTTTGCAGTACGAAAGTCTGCAAGACTTCTGCTACTGCTGTGGTAGATTGAGTCATATAGTCAAAGAATGTGAGGTTGTGGAGGTTGGTAAAGATCCGGAATTTTTGCCCTATGGGACGTTTATGAGAACTAGTGCCTTGGTTCGAAGGACCAGTCATCTCAAAGATAGTATCCCGAACCAAGGGCAGCAGTCAAAAGGAGCGGAGGAAGTCTCTTCCCAGATAAACCTGTCACCGGATCGTTCTTTAGGTGACTGGAGAATTAAAAGAAAAAGTTTTTGGAATGTGGGAGGTGAAGGTTCAAGAGGTTTGAGGGTGACAGGGCTGGTCCCGGTTGGAGATGAGGAGAGCGATAATGGGTTGTCTCAACCAGTAAATCTTAATGCTGAGTTAATGCTCGATCAAGAGGTAGAGGGGTCTGAAGAGAATAGAAGGACTGATCTTAACAAAGCTCCTTTGGAAGCTTTTGTCTCTGAAGCTAAAGGGGTGCAGGAAGGTAATGAGAGGCTGAGCTCTTTTTCGGCATCCATGAATGAGGGACTGGTTAGAGCACCAAGAAGGTTCAAAAGATTGGTGAGACCCAGGCCGAGTCATCCCCGAAGCAGCTCGGTCCTGGGAGATGATAGTGCTTCGACGTTGAGGAAGAGAAGCTTAGAAGCCGATGAGCAAACTCGGGATTTTAGGATGCCGCTTGTCCCTGATTCCCAAGAAGTGGAGCCGAAGGATTTGGCGAGGGTTTTGAAGCAATCCCACCATTTTCAATGATTCTCATGGCGTGGAACTGCCGGGGGCTTGGGACCCTTAGGCGTCACAGTTCCTTATTGAGCTTGTAGCTCAGAAGAAACCCGAGGTACTGTTTTTGTCTGAAACTATGTGTAAGAAGTTTTTAATTGATAATTTGAAGGTTAGTTTGGGTATGGAGTGAGCCTTTTGTGTTGATGGTTCCGGTAATAAAGGTGGTTTGGCGATATTTTGGAGAAATAAGGAGGATGGGAATTTGAAAACTTTTTCACCAAATCATATTGATATAGAGGTTCTGAATTCTGTGGGCCAAATCGTACGAATTACTGGTATTTATGGAGAAACAAGAAGGGACAGGAGAAGTGTAACTTGGAATTTGATTCAGACTATGAGTACTCGTTCAGCTCTCCCTTGGACTCTTTTGGGTGACTTTAACAATACGCTTACTACAGGAGATATGAAAGGGGGTGTGCTTTATCCGAGATTTCTTCTGTAGGGGTTCAGAGAAGCGTTGGAGGAAGGGGGTCTTTGGGACTTTGACATTGAAGGTTACAGGTTCACTTGGGAATCTAGAAGGTCTGGTCCGAATAGAGTTGAGATTCAGTTGGACAGGGCGGCCATAAATCGAAGTTGGGAACAGATGTTTCCGGATTCTCGCCTTGTTCACGGGGGTCTGTCTACTCCAGATCATGCTTCCATTATTGTTTATGGGAGTAGTATTCCGGTAGTGCGAGGTAACCAAAGTTTTAGGTTTTGAAGAGGCATGGTGTAGGCGCCTGAACAATGATGAGGTTATTCGAGAGGCGTGGGGAGATGAATCTGAGCCGGATATTTGTGCTAGATTCAAAAGGGCAGCTGGTTATTTGGAGAATTGGGCTTCAAGGAGTCCGGATTCGGTGAGCAAGCAAATAAGGGATTGTATGAGAGAAATGAATCACCTTAAAGGGAGATGGGATAGGACCAGTAGTGAACGTGTTGTCTCTCTGTGACACAAGCTGACGGGGCTTTATTTACAAAGAGATGATCAGTGGAGACAACAAGCGAAGCAACACTAGCATAAGGAAGGAGATAGAAATACAAGTTACTTTCAGGCCAAGGTTCGTGCTAAACGAAGAAGGAATAGAGTTTCCAATTTGTTGGATGAGTAGGGGATCCGGAGGGACTGGAATTCAGGTTTGGAAGGTGTCATTTTGTCGTACTTCTCTAAGCTCTTTTCCTTGGATTTCCATGGAGTCGATGAAGTGAGTAATTTGATTCCAAGATCGATTACGGAGGAGCAGAGTGCCTATCTTTTGATGTCGATCGGGAGAGAGGAGGTTCGAAGAGCGTTGTTTAGCATGTTGCCTCTTAAATCCACGGGACCCAGATGGTTTCAACCCAGGGTTTTTTCAGCGTTATTGGCCAACTGTGGGAGACAGCTTAGTTCGGCTGGTGCAGGGTGTTTTCGAATCAGGAGAGTTTCCTCAAAACTTAAATGATACGAACATTGTGATGATGCCCAAGTCAAAGAGGTCGCACAGGATAGAGGAGTTCAGATCTATTGCCCTTTGTAATGTAGCCTATAAAGTGATTACTAAGGTTATGGTGCTTAGGATGAAGGAATGTATGTAGAAGGTGATTTCTGACTCGTATAATGCTTTTGTTCAAGGACGTCTGATTACTGATAACATCATTATTTCGGGTGAATTTTTGCATGCTCAGAGAAATACTAGACAAGGTAGGCAGAGTCGTATGACGATGAAAGTCGATATGAGAAAGGCCTATGACCGCATTAACTGGACGTTCTTGGAGCGAGTCTTATATAGGATGGGGTTCGAGGACAGGTTGGTGGCACTGGTGATGTTGTGTGTCTGTACCCCTAGACTCTGGGTGACGGATGATGGAAGAAGGGTGGGGCCGATTGTGCCAGAGAGGGGTTTTCGCCAAGGAGACCCGTTGTCTCCTTACTTGTTTATTACTTGTGCTGAAGGCTTATTGAGACTGATTGGTAACTTTGAGTCTCGGGATTTGATTCATGGTCACAAGGTTGTGCGGGATGCGCCGTCAATTTCCCATTTGTTTTTTTGCATATGATAGCTTTCTGTTTAGGAGAGCGTTAGTCGCGGAGGCCTCAAGATGGAAATAACTGCTTTCTATGTACGAGAAAGCGTCAGGGCAATAGGTAAATGTGCAGAAGTCTTTTGTGTCATTTAGTCCTAATACTTTTTAGGTGTTAAGGGATGAGATTGTGGCGGTTCTGGGTATGATCAGGGTCGATGATGTAGGAAATTATCTAGGTCTTCCGGCAGTCATAGGGAGAAGCAGATACAGGGCCTTTAATTTTATTAAGGATCGTATCCAGAAAAGATTGAGTGGTTGGGATGAGCAGTTATTGAGCAAGGCTAGTAAAGAGTAATTGTTAAAGTCTGTGATTTAGGCAATGCCTACTTATTCCATGAGTGTTTACTTATTACCCAACAGTTTAATTGGTGATATTGGGTTGATTATGAACAGATTTTGGTGGTGTCACAATAACCATACAAGCACGGGAATTAGGTGGAGAAAATGGAGAGCCCTGTGTGGGCATAAAGGGGTGGTGGTTTGAGTTTTAAAAATACAAGGGATTTTAACCTAGCTTTGTTGGGGAAACAGGGTTGGCGGCTTATGCAGTTCCCTGAGAGTTTAGTGGCTCGGGTTCTAAAGGCCAAGTATTACCCTTTGTCTGAGTTTATTCAGGCAAGGATTCCTGCAAGAGCTAGTCCGATTTGGAGAAGCATTATGGAGGGCCATGATTTAGTGAAAGGTTGTTTACGGAAGAGAATAGGGTCGGGGGATAATACTTGGGTGGCAAGGGATCCGTGGTTGATGACCTCTTCGGGTTTGGTGGGGAATACGCCGAGCCAGGTTGAGGGATGGCATGTTAGCCGTTTAATGAGGCCGGGTAGAAGGGAATGGAATGCCGAGCTTATTCAGAATTTATTTGATCAGACTGAGGCGGAAGAAATTTTAAGGATTCCGCTTAGTTTTAGTGTTGATAATGATGTCTGGTTTTGGGGGAATTCAAAAGATGGTCGGTACTCTATTAGACAGGTACAAGGAGATTCAGGCAATTGGAGGGTATTGGGTAGAAGAAGGTGGAAGCGATCCTTTTTGGCGCCATATTTGGAAGTTAAAAGTCCCTCTAAAGACCCATCATTTTATCTAGAGGTGTGCTTCTAATTTCCAACAGGTTGCTATGGTGTTAAGGGAGAAGCGAGTGGAGATTGCTCTGGGCTGCTTAGCTTGTGGTGAGGAGGAATCGGGGTTCCATGCTTTATTCCGATGTCCGAGGGAGATGGAGGTGTGGAGCCGGATTTCGTGGATTGTGATTGGAGCAGGGAGCTCGGTGATAGAGGTGTTGAGAAACAGTTGGCTCGGTATGGATGGTGATTCTGCGGCGTTCATGGCTATTCTTTGTTGGGAGGTTTGTAGAGATCGTAATGAGCTGGTTTGGAAAGGGAAGACGGTCCAAGGAGCATCTATTGTGGGCGCTGCATCAAACCTTCTTTTCGGTTGGCGCGAGGTGTAGCGGACTGTTAATCCTGGACAGCGTGGGGTACTGTCAAGCCGTGGTGGCTGGTCTCGGCCACCGGTGGGAAGTAGGAAATTTAATATAGATGGAGCTACGGGGGATATATTGGAAGGGGTGGTTGTATCATTTGCAGGAATGCGGAAGGAGGGGTGGATGGTTGTAAGTGTGTATTTTTTAGGGGTATCCAGGACCCGAAAGTGGTTGAGGATTTGGTGGCCCGAGAGACTTTACACTGGGTTTGAGAGAAGGGGTGGGAATCCGGGGTGGTGGAATCTGATTGTTTGAATGTTGTGCTAGCTATATCCAGAGAGGAATCGATATTGGCTCCCATTGAAGGGATTATAAATTATTGTAAGCGTCTCTTGCAGGAATTACCGGGTTTCTGGATGGTGTTCACTCGTCGAGAGGCCAACAAGGTGGCACATGAGCTGGCTAGAAATGCGCAGTTATGGGTAAATCATGACTTTGATTGTAATGAATTGCCAGACTGATTTTCGATCTTGTGCAAGATGATATTGCGCAATAATATTCCAGTTTTCTCTTCAAAAAAAATGAACCTCGAATGTGGATCGGGTTAAGATGAAGGAATATAAAACAGAATTCATATTGGATTTAAGGGGTCACCAATAACTAGTGATTAGTTATTATTTATTTTTGTAACCAAATTCGAGGCTTTGGTTACAAATATATATGGACCTAACTTATTTTTTTATGTATCTGTTTTTAGAATAAGAAATAGTGTCATTAGTAGGAAGTCAGAGTCATTAAAATGACCATTAATTTTGGAGAAATTGATCCAATAACCCGACAACAAACCGGCCAAAAAAGAAACGGTTATAGCAATCAGAACTAAAGTAGGAAATATAACTAAAAAAGGAATAGAAACCAAAACTAGAACAAAAATAAAAAATCTGAAGTGTGCCAATTGCCAAGAACAGCTGAAAGTAGGGCCTAAACGTTGCTTGGTCCCTACTCTCTAAGGAATCTTTTTGTCAAATGAGATACCGAACTTGAACTTGATAGTGTAGCTGGGAGTGACGGCTCGTCTCAAGGACTCCTCATAGTGTATGTCTCTTGAGCCCAGGATTCCTATCATCCCTCGTGGCGGGGAGCTTCCCAACCCTCGCTTGATCCTCTCGCGGCTCCCCTGTTATATCCCTCTTCTGGCCCGTCGACCCGTTTTTGCAAACCCACATGAGATAAATAGATGAGTAACCGATTTTGGGAATAATCAACAGATAGTACAAGTCGGATTCGCCGGGACATATCTCCTGTTGAGGTTCGTAGTTACCTGCAGAGTATCTGTAAGACATCTCTAGAGGAAACCTTGTACCGAGGAGGGGCGGTATATCCCAAATCGATGCCCAGAGAACCACCGATGCATGCTGATTCGCAGCTTGTCGTGCCTGTAGAAGCTGGTGATAACCATATTTGGAAGAGTAACGGACCTGCTTATCCGCGGTCCAATAAAGTTCATCTTGGTTCCGATCCGCCGAGAGAGGGATCTGAAGTATATTAATCATATCCTCCTGGCCGAATAACTTCCCTATCAAAGGTGCGTCCCATTGTCTACTACCTGGTATCATTAGACCCGCTATCGTATGCCTTTGTAACTGTTGTGATATTATCTGAACCTGGGCAACCTGTCCAAGCAACCAAGGAGAGCTCAGGATTGGAGTTGTCCGACCATTTCCGATAGTAATACGAAGACCGTTGAGAAGGAGGGTCTGACTTGAGAGGATACTCGCCCAAATGAAACTTGGGGTACCTCCTATAATGGCCGAAAGGAAGTCCGTTTTTGGGAAATACCGAGCTTTGAGAATCTTATATACCAGTGCTTCCGGGTTATGGATGAGATTCCATGCTTGTTTACCGAGTAGGGCAGTGTTAGAATCTTGGAAGTGCCGAAAACCCAAACCTCCACAGTCCTTAGGCCAACACAATTTTTCCCAATCTTGCCAAATAATCGGCTTATGTGATTTCCCGCCCCACCAGAATTTCGCTAGAGCTATATGAATTCTATTAATTATCTAGCCGAGGGACCCTAAAAACAAACATAATATACACATGTAATGAGGTCAGAACATATTGAATCATGACACCTCTACCGCCGGGGATAATAATTTTCCATCCTAGGACCGGATTCTGGATACAACCCGATCCCCTAGATATGCCATTGCCGGGAATCGATTCCTCCCGATCATGTTGGGAACCCCTAAATACATTGAAGAAGTCAAGATTTCGGCTATAACCAACGTTTGGCAGTAGTTATCGCGTTCAGCTTGTGTAGTATTATAGCTGAATAAAATTGTGGACTTATCCAGGTTTAGAGTCTGGCCCGAAATCTTGCCAAAAGTTGTCAGGACAGATGTTGAGGTTGTTCTCGGTGAAGATAACATTAAATATTAATTTATTTATTCTTATAAATGTAAAAATATTAAATAAAAAATTGATTTTTCAAAAATAAAATTGATTTTATAAAATAAAACTAATTTTTATAAAATAAAAACAGATTTTCAAAAAAAAAATGATTTAAAAAAATAAAAACTAAATTTAAAAAAATAAAATCTGATTTTTAAAAATAAAAACTATTTTTTAAATAAAAATGAAAATCAATGACATATTTTTGAAAATTTGACTAATAGAGAAAAGTATTATAAAATTTTTAAACGTATTGGATGGTAAATAGATGGAAAATTAACGACGGATATAAAAATAAAAAAAGTTATATTCTAAGATAATGAGATATCACAAAAAAATATTTAAGATAATGAGAAAAAAATAATGAATAGTGAAGAAATTTACTCTTAAAATAAGGTTGATTAAAAAGAAGGTCGAGGTGAAGGTCCTTTCATATTGTAAGCAAGATAGGCTATATGTGATAGTTGAAGCCACTTTTCAAAAACTAGTAGTTGTGGTCACGATACACTTGCTTTTTACACTCCACTGATCACCATTAGCCAACGTATGCCAATCAAATTTACGTGATAACCCTAGCAAAAGTTGAAGCTCTTCCCAAAAGCTCTCAAGACTTTAAATGATGACCTAATTTCTCCATATAGATCGTTAGTTACCTTTAATCTATACCATATTATAAAATTTGTTTGGTTATGACAAGACAGGAACGTGACACGCTTACATAAACTAATCAAAAATCATCAAGAGATAAAACCACTGACAATTGAATGATCTTGATAGGTACCACCCGGATGAATATTCCGTTTGGAAACACACTATACGTTATGAAATAATTAATTTGCCACAGATTAGCATTTGACGAGAGAGAGCACACTAAGCATATCGGGACAATTTTTTTCTTTTGAAATAAAATGTCACACTTTTTGCTGAGCAAACGGTGTAATATTATTGATCAACTACGATTATATAAATGTACATTAAGGAACAAGCTCCTCGATCACTGAGAGGGGATCATAATTGATGAACGATGGTTCTCTGATCTTTTTAGTTCCATAACCGCCACAAACGGTGTTTTGATGCCTCACGGGAAATAATAGAAGACGAGTGGGGAGACTAGAAGACCGGAGATTCAGAGGGACCTCGACGGTAAAAATGATCGGGGGAGGCAGCGCATCACACAAGGACCCCTCCCAGGTCCAGTCCCCGATGCCTGGTTCACTACTCATTCCTACTAGTGGGGCTGCTTCCCTGATTTGAATTGATCATCTCGAGGGTCCCCAATTGCCGGTCTTTTGAGGGTACCGAGGGTTGGGTCGGAATAGCATCGAGGGTTGGCGTAACCCTAGAATCCCCACCGCCAACGTCGATACACGACACAGCCTTGGACGCCTCAGTCCCAACACCGATGGTCGGCGTAACCCTAGGTTTCATTTCCCCAACCATCGGAACCAGAGCAAGGTCAAGGCCGATTGGGGAGAGCGGAAGCCCAGACTCGGGGCCGACATGATAAGGTTTCACTCCCGATGGACCAGGTGGAACCAGAACAGGATCCAGTCGTGGTGCCGAAGAAACCCTCGGTAGGGTCGGGGTAAAAACCCTAGGCAAGGTCGGGGTGACACCGAGGATTGGTGGAACCCAAGGTAGGTTCGGGTAACACCGAAGGTCGATGAAACCCTAGAATCCTTGTCGACAGCGAATAAGGCCAGAGCAAGGTCGTGGCTGATAGGGGAGGACGGGAGGCTAGGTGGAGGAGCCGTCTCGCTAGGGTTCGGGGGAGGTAACGCCAAAGGGCCATTACTTGGGGAAGAAGGTACCCCAGGACGACGCAGAGACCTCTCCCGCTTCGGTTTAGCATTCAATACCATAGAAGTCGATCCGAGAGACAAGCCTCTTGTCGGGATCGCGGAGAGTGGAAGGGGCGGTCCAGCCAAGGTAGGCTTGGGTTTGCGCCGCCGACGAACCTTTTCGCCATCGGCCAAAGCAGAGGGGCGAGAGGAAGGAAGAGGGAGGAGAGGTCCACTGGTAGGAGCAGCGGTTTCCAGGACATGCACCATGGCGGAAGCAGATGAAGCGGCAGCGGAGGAGGAGGTAGAAAGCACCATAGCGGCGGGCTAGGGCTAGGGTTAGGAGATGGTCTCAAAGTTGAGAGAGAATTTTACAAAAAAAAATAAATATAATGTCACGCTTTTTTTAGTAATTTTTCTTACATAAATTAAATATGAAATATAGAAAAATATTATTTAGATTTTTTTTAGCGTAAAAAGCAAGGACTATTATTAATAAGAGTAATGATACAAGAAAGTGCATCAAATAAGGGCTACCTGACCACAGTAGAAGAGGAGAGGAGATGAACGGATCTCCCTAACAAGCCAGTGAAAGGCTTTATTCGCATTCCTTCTAATGAAAACGAGAAAAAAAACCCTCTACATGAGAGAGTATGGCTCGAATATCTTTCGTAAGTGCACCCAGCGGGGAGAGGATGGAAGCCCTGATTTGATCACATTGCCCACTACCTGTGCATCTAACCAGACAATAACCCTAGTCCACCCTGGACAACTCGAACCATATAGTAATTGTCCGGGCCTCTACCATGGGTGTCTCCCAAACCTCTTGTAGAATCCCGTTCCTTGCTGCCAAAACCGTTCATGAGTAAGATCAAGCAATGAGGCCTCATGCCGGTTGATCAGTATTCGCGAAGACTACCCCGTTTATGTTAATGACTGTCCACCCTAGTGGTGGTAAGATGAATTTATCATGGTGGATAGTGCTACGAGGCGGATGGAAATCATTTTATTTTTTATTTTTTGGAAGAATGAAAAACTTATGTTATTATTTTTTTTACAAAAGCTAGTTCGACACTGGTGGACTTTCTCCCATCTGGATTACCAATCTGATCCGATGTCCTCTCTCGAATAAATGTGGGAGCTTTGTGTATGTAGATTATGTTGATAATCGTCCGACTTGACGAGAGGCAGAATGATACCTAATGAAGTCGGCTCCCCCCTAAGGTCATCATTTGGATAGGTGAGGGTTCTTCCCGTTGCTCGCCTGTTGTACCTTTACCATTACCAAAAACCTCGACCCCCTTGGTGGATCTTCTAGATTCGTTTATAGGGGCACGAAGTCCTTAGCTACAATGCAAGATATGATGTTGTCGTCATGCTCTAAGATCATCTCCACCTTCCACCGGTACGTCGTCAGAAGCAATTCTTTAATCTCGATCTCACTCTATCGGTGAACTACTGCAATTACCAAATATGTCGGAGATCTAAATATCCCCATCTCAGTATCCTAGATATGTATTGTTTTCGCGAAAGACAAGAGGGGAAACCAAAACACAAAAACACCACTGCTAATGGCGACCATAACGTTCCTTGGTACCGACAGCGGAATAAATGTCTATCCACCTCATCAAAACCGGCCCTACCTCTACCCTAAAGTCGAATGTTAACAATAACCCTATGCCTCTATTGTGACCCCAAGGAACCACTTCTCCATGACCACAAGGAGTCACGTCAATATTTCAATAAAAAGGAATCTTATCGTTGTAACAAGGAAACGCCGCACCACCATGATAATAAAACACAACACCCCCTTAATTGCAGCGTCCACGATTTGCACGTTGACCTGACCTGAAGACCAGATCTCTTTGTTGCTCCCCAAACTGTCGCCACTCTTATGGTAATAGCTAGCCCTGATCGCAAGTAAAATGTCATTAAGTACACATACTTGAATGAACAAGTCGTTTTACTATTCTATACTAACACATGAACTAAAAGTCTTTTAGATTGTTAGTATTCCTAAATATATCGTAATATTAAATATTGGACATATATATTCTTATTCAAAAAAGCTTGTTCTCTTTAAACCCTAGTAGGAAAAGCTTATATGCTGCGACACCCAAAAGCCATGGCTATGACTATGTTTTTACCATGGTTATGCTTCTCTCCCTACATATCCTCGCCCTTGTACCTTCCGTATGGATCCTGTGAATGTTTTTTCTGCAAGGATTTCGTTCGAGCCACCACGGCGTTTTCTTTCTTCCACCACCGACGCAGCGTCTACCGGCCTGTTTCGGTCCCTCCTCTGCAACTCCGGGGGTTTCCGCTTCTGAGGCCGTTGTACCTGATGCTTCCGCCACCATTTGTGAAGCCGCCGCCGTCCCTAGGTTCGTCGCCGCCTCTGATGCCGTCGTCGTCTCTAAAGTCGTCCTTGAAGCCGCAACCGCAGCCGGCGCACCCTTCTCCCAGGCCTCCACCGCCACAACCGCCTCGACCCCTTTCACGGTTATGGATCTGGCTAATTGAGCGGGCCCTTTTTACTTTATTTGAGCTTGTCTATGCAGGTTCAATGCCTAGTGAACAGAGAATTGAGAATTTTTTCAGGGAGGGAACCCCGGTTCATGTATTGCCTCCCACTATTACCGTTGAGTTCCATGGCCAATTTTCGGAGCAGGAATTCTGGTTACACCTTCTCAACCTCCGTCTTCCTTCCTTGCCTATACATCATCCCAACTCAGTGTTAGCTGGCCCATCCAATACCGTAAGGGACGGTTATAGTATGAATAGAACTGCGACACTATTGTATCTTTTGTCGTTTCTTCGTGGTCAGGAATTTATTTCTGAAGCACTCAAATGTATTTGAATTTAAATTAATGAATTGCACCTTTCGCTAAAAAAATCTTACTAAGCTTGGGTTGGAAAATATATAAAAGAATATTTGGTCATACCACAAAAGTTGGGTAGTCCCAAAGCCATAGAGTATGACTATAGATTCATCGATTACAATTAACTAGAAACAAAAATGGAGTTCGTGGTGCCTTAAATTAATTAAACGTTCCACAGGAACAGAAATGAAGCACTATAGAATGGTCTCTCCTCATATCAAATGTACCACTCGTCAAAGAAGGGACTATAAACAAGCATTTCTTATAGTAATGCCATTATGTGGGCGTCTGCACAGATAAAGTAAAATCTAATTTTATTAGGCCGTGTTATCTCTTCCTTAATTTTATTTTCTAGTGCCATTATCACACAGCATTATCTCCCTTTTATGGTGTCAATTTGGTACCCTAATACCTACCCCAATATTTAATTACATGAGTCCAAACATTGCCATATTTATATGACTCACAGCACCAACCTGAAACCACAAACCTTAACTTGGTGAAGTTGATATCACTATCATCATGGCTAAGGAAGGTGCAGCAGCTACAAGAGATATGGAATGGAGGATTAACCTAGGCGACGGGACGTCGAAGGAGCTGTCCGAGGAGTCCGGCGGCGTGCTGCGGAGGTTCTGGTCGGGGTTGAAAGGTTTGGTTGTTGGGTTTGTTTTGAAGATATGGAGGTTTTTGGAGAAAGCTTGGAACATAGCTGTTGCGGAGCCAAAGAAGGCGATTCATGGGACTAAGGTTGGTTTGGCTCTTTCTCTTGTGTCGGTCTTCTACTACATGAAGCCTTTGTACGATGGGTTTGGAGGCAATGCCATGTGGGCTGTCATGACCGTTGTGGTAGTTTTTGAATACACTGTCGGTAAGTAGTCAAAACATCAAACTTGACCTACCTACGTACCTAGTATGTTATGTTATTACATGCATGCACACGTGACACGTACACTTAATAACAAAACTGGTCGGTTCCTTGAAGGTGCTACGCTGTGCAAATGTATTAATAGAGCAATAGGAACATTTCTGGCTGGATTGCTCGGGGTTGGTGTTAATTGGGTCGCCGATCACTCAGGAGCCGAGCTTGAGCCAGTCATTCTTGGAATCTCACTTTTTATTCTCGGTATGCATTTTTCGTCGAACTAAACATTTAAACTCAACGTATTCTGTATGTACGTTTTTAGGCCCTTTAGGGCCATCTGAACGTTTTTGGGTTTTGTCGTTGATTTGGTGGTATGCGGTTTCCTTCCTGTGATCCATGTTATTATTTTAATGCATTATTTTCTTTCTGATCATATATGTATATATGTGGCAGCCTCGGCAACAACGTTTTCGCGGTTCATTCCATCGGTGAAAACTCGGTTTGATTACGGAGCTTTGATCTTCGTGCTCACCTTCAGCTTAGTTGCAGTTTCGGGCTACCGGGTCGATAAGTTGTTGGAGCTGGCACGCGACAGATTATCCACCATAGCTATAGGAACCTCTTTGTGCATCATCATAAGCATGCTCTTTTATCCCACTTGGGCGGGAGATGAACTTCATAATATTATCATTAAGAATCTCGACAAACTTGCCGATTCCTTGGATGGTACGTAACCGAACATTTATCTTTTAAACTACATATATAAAATTGTTTTCCTAATACTTTGTTGTATATATTTCATTGAATTCAGGATGTGTATGTGAGTATTTCAAAGATGAAAATGCTAGTACCGCTGGTGAAGGTGTTAGCAAAAAATTACTAGGCTACAAGTGTGTACTTAATTCCAAGGCAACAGAAGAGACAATGGTACGTACGTGTGTTTAATTTGCTTATGATGTTGAATTTAAATCCATATTGAAAAAAATATATAAATAAAAAGTTATTTAGGTTTTTTATTTAAAAGATACATATTTTAGCTGTGAAAGTTTGACTCAGTAGCCGTTTTAAACAAAATTTATATGGTATTAGAGTCTGGTTTAACCCACGGTCTATTTGTTTCCTCCATTATGTGGTCTTCGAAAGACTAGAGTCACACCCAATTAACAAAGTTGGCCTTTAAGGTTGTATTTTAGGCGTGGAAGCCTGATCTGATATAAATATTCTGTTTTAAACAAAATTTACCGATGATCTAATTTATGATTGTGATTGTATAGTAAATCTGAACTAAATACACCACCTTTTGTACGTGAATTACTCTTGTGCAGGCCAATTTTGCAAGATGGGAACCAGCACACGGCAAATTCAACTTCGGACATCCCTGGAAAAAATATCTAATCATCGGAGCCTCGTTGCGCAGTTGCGCATATTGCATAGAAACCCTCAACGGTTGTGTGAACTCCGACATTAAGGCGCCGGAGTACCTGAAGAAGCATATCGAGAGTGCATGCAAGACACTGAGCTCCCAGTCCTCAACCATCTTGAAAGAACTGGCAGCAACGATGAAGACCATGAAGAGATCGTCCAAGATAGAAATAGCGACCGGAGACATGAACGTTGCAGTGCAGGAACTCAAAACTGTGTTGAGATCTCTGTCGTGCCACGCCATCGCCCCTCCTTCAGCCCCTCTCATGGGGATTGTCCCGCTGGCCACCGTGGCTTCCTTGTTGATTGAGACAGCGGCGAGGGTTGAGACATGTGTCGATGCGGTCGAGGAGCTAGCCCAGGTAGCTTGTTTTAAGGACAAAAAGAAATCCTCCAAAGGCAGAGTCCAGCCAACGAACACCACCCAAGACGATGCAGCCATGAAGGCCCAACCAAAGGTCTGAGTTCATCGTGTTAGAATATAACTATAATTGGGTCTTCAACTATCAGCTTGATCTTTTAATTGAATTGATTCTCTAATATGGTATCAGAGTTTGACATCTCACGAACCCGGATTCAAACCTCATTCTCTACAAAAAAAAATTAATTTCCCTCTGTTTATCGTATCATGACATGATATATGATAGGTCCATTAATATTTTTGGGTTCTGCATGGGCATGCATGTTGTTGAATCCATGGCCTCTCATACGTACGTAAACTTATAAATTTGGCTTAAAGTTTTCTTTGTTACCGTACAATTAATCCTCCACACTTTTTGATGGATGGAGTAAAAAAAAGTTGATATTGTGATTGAATGTAATGGTAGAGACATCAACATTCCACTTTTTCTTTTTTGTGCGTTCCACCACTTCCTGTAAACAACTATCATTAATTAATGTATCTATATCAATAAAAATAAATGTAATGTAATTATAAAATGAAAGTGTGTACTCCACCATTAATGGCCAACCTTAGTTGCTTTGTAATGTTGCATTACACAAGGCAATACACCCACCTACCTTCTCTCTTTTGTGCGTTCCACCACTTCCATGCACGCCCGCGAACCACGATAATTAGTTTACCTTCTTAATTTATATATTGATATGCATTGAATACTTTTGTGCATGCGTTTGGAAACCAAATCATAAAACTCAAATGCATAAGATTTTTTTTAAGGTAGACTTAGTATTACATATAAAGTGATCCGAAAGCTACTCGCATAAGAAACCGAAGACTACAAACCAAATAAAAAAACATAGCAAGGAATATAGCGAACTGAAATGGAAGTCCCTATAATAGGCCAAATGCCAATAAAAAATAATCTTCCATTTGACAATATTGTCGGGAGATTGATGATCACTCCAAGAATATTCAACGAAAGAACGAGTAGGAGACTTGGTTGGTCGTCCTTGATGAGTTGGTTTGACGTAGGGCTGTCTCAAATCCTGGTTAACAACCTCTAGCGAAATGGAAGATTATTTTTTATTGGCATTTGGCCTAATATAGGGACTTCCATTTACGGTAAATCTAAACTAAATACACCCCTTTTTGTATGTCAATTATTCTTGTCCACGCCAATTTTGCAAAGATGGGAACCAACACACAACAAATTCAACTTCGGACATCCCTGGAAATAATATTTGATCATCGGAGCCTCGTTGCGCAGCTGCGCATATTGCATAGAAACCCTCAACGGTTGTGTGAACTTCGACATTAAGGCGCCGGAGTACCTGAAGAAGCATGTTGAGAGTGCATGCAAGACACTGAGCTCCCATTCCTTAACCATCTTAAAAGAACTGGCGGCGACGATGAAGACCATGAAGAGATCGTCCAAGATAGAAATAGCGACCGGATAGATGTGATGGATCTATGTGTGCAGAGTGTGTTGAAAACTGGCTGACGTGATCATAGACAAATTGATACCGAGTGGTGTCGGCACCACCCTGAATGGGGTAGCCGGGAACTATCACCACCACCCCCCCCCCCCCCCCCCCCCCCCCCCGAAAAAAAAGGTCCATATTCGGATAAGCAATGGTGCTTCTCGCCCCTCACCTGTTGCGCCAAATCCATATCTTACTCCAATGTACCACCTGATTGGCCTTTATGACTCAGTGCTAAAGGCTCTAGTTCTGTCCCTTCCTTTGTGGATAGTGAGTTTCTTCTTGTTCTGTCCCTTCCCTTGTGGATAGTGAGTTTCTTCTTGTCTCTGATGGATTCTCCCTCCAAATTTTCTTCTACTGGCCCTTTCCCAACCCAGGATTGTCTGGTGGAGAAGAAACTGGAATATGTGACTTTGTTTTTGCTTGACTTCCAAACATATCCTCTACCAGATCTTGGTTCACTTAGGTGATATTTCGAACCCTATCTTGGGGTACCAGAAGTTGGGTGGGTGCCTCAGTTGAGGGTAGGGGGTCACTCACTAGGAGGGATGTGGATATCTTGAGCTCCGAAGTGGTCGTTGGCGCGGTCTTGATGGGTCGGGTTGAGGACTTTACCCCTTGGTAGGGTCGGATAATGGTTGGTCGGGGAGAAGGAGGGCCCACCACGCTCCTAACTGAACAAGCGTGGGCGGGCTCCCGGGATGAGGTTGACGACCTGGGTGGTCTTCCACCATATGCTTAGGGTATTTCCTAACTCTCTTATCTCCCGCCCTTTACATGTGAAGGCTCTACTAGCTTAATACATAGTCTATGGCGATGTGTTCTATCTACCCACAGTCATAGCAATGGCCAAGTAAACGCTCATAACTAAAATGAATTGTTACCTTATAGAGTTGTTCCCTAAGTATGAGCAGGAGTTGGAGCTAAAGGGGTTGAGATAGGTTGATGCGAATGAAAATCCGAAGAGGACCATCCCAAGCTCGATCAGTGGAGTCTGTATCTACTCCCACTTCCTTGTATCTCTTTCTAACCGCTAGGTTGTGGACACGAACCCATAATGACATGTGGGTAAAAGGGATCTATGGTTCCCCTTCCCAAACACGCTCCAAATCCTCCTCCACTCTGAAAAGAACAATTTCACTCGGTTTCTCATGGATCTCGCCTCCATACTTGGGATCTGCCATAGGGGATGACCCTTCCCAAAGACGAAGGGGGAGTCAAGGCCCTTTATAGCATCCTTTGGTATGACGAGCTCCTCCAGAGACATACCCCAAAACAACTCTTCCATCATTGCCATCAATGGTTCTAGAGTGACCATCACACTCCGAGCGACCCTAAGATGGGTTCTAGGGTGGCTGAGGGTGTCACGCCCCAAATCCGGTTTTGACCGGACTCGAGACGTGAACTAGGAATAATAGTAAATTAATAATAAGGTAAATTTTAATTGAAAAACAACTCTAAATCTTTGAGTTCCAAATAACCATTCTGATAAGTATGAATCAAAGCTCAAACCGAAACGGAAAAGAGAAACATAGTTTGTTACAAAAGTGCACGTAACCAGTACGTCTCTACTACAAAACAACCCGGATCCTCAAGCTCCCAAGCCCTGAATCAACAGCAAGGTCTACTCAGCAAGGTCACTGTAGTTGAAAGGTGTAGCCAAACGGAGAAATCGGACATTGTTAGACAATGGTCTGTTCCATGATTAGTTGGACTGATCTCCCAATCTCTTTTAGGGGTTTTGCTCTAGAGACGACCGCATTCATAGTGAATCGGGCTTCGACGAATGGTGTGGAAGGGACACCATTTTAAAAATGGTACGGGATGATGCCCGCTTTGTCCTTCCTAAAGATTTGTGGTTGCGAGGCTTATGTGAAACATTTGGTTTCGACTAAGCTCGAAACAAGATCTGAGATATGCACCTTCGTGTGGTATCCCAAAGCAACAAGGGGATACTATTTCTACAATCCCAGTGAGAACATGGTGTTCGTCGCTTGGGGTGGGGTCTTTATGGAAAAGAAGTTTTGTTTCCAAAGACGTCATTGGGAGGACTGTGCATCTCGAAGAAATTCAGGATGGTACAGATCTGTGTAAACCAATTGGCAACCCAGTAGAAAGGAGCCAGAGATTGTCGTAGAGTAAGAACCAATTCCTGTTACAATTCCGGAAGGTCCAAGGCGATTTGAAAGGATCAATCTTCCACCTCCAAGATATGGTATCCGGAGGTGACAATGAAGTCATGGTGGATCACGATGATCCAGCCACCTTTCAGGAAGTCGTGGATGGGCCCAATTCCGAGTTATGGCTGGGAGCCATGAGGGAGGAAATGCAATCCATGTCGGACAACCGAGTCTGGGAACCGGTTGATCCCATCAATGGTGTGAGGACCATAGGATGCAAATGGATCTTCAAGGTGAAGATGGACATGGACGGCAACCCTCTGACCTACAAAGCTCAACTGGTGGCGAAAGGTTATAGGCAGATCCAATGGATTGACTATGAGGAAACCTTCTCCTTAGTGGCTATGGTCAAAATCGATCCAAATTCTTCTTGATATAACTGCGTATCATAATTACGAGATATGTCAAGTGGATGTCAAAACCGCTTTCCTAAATGGAAATTTGACTGAGTACGTTTGTATGTCTCGACCCAAAGGTTTTGACGTTCCGAAGAATAAAGGAAAGATTTATAAATTGTTGAAATCCATTTATAAAGGAAAGATTTTATAAAGTGTTTTTCAATAAAGGACTTAGGCGATGCTTCTCATATCTTAAGGATTAAGATATGTAGAGATCACACCAAGAGGGTCTTGGATTTAAGTCAGGGAACCTATGTGAACAAGGCATTGAGTAGGTTCTTAATGCTCGATTCAAAGAAAGGACTCTTACCCACTAGTCATGGCATTCATCTCAGCAAGACTCAGTGTCCTAAGACACCTGATGAGCTGAAAAGGATGATGAGAATCCTATGCGCCTGGGGGCAGGATCGATCATATATGCCATGACATGTATGAGACCAGACGTCTCGTAAGCCTTATGTTGTACCAGTAGACATCATTCTAACCCGGGGGAAAGATGATGTTGAACTAGTCGTCGAAGGATGAGTAGACGCTAGTTTTCCAAGACAAATCCAGATGACTTTAGAAGTCAATCAGGATATGTGTTTACGCTGAATGGCAGAGCTTTAACTGGGAAATCGTAAAGCAAGATACCATTGCCGAATCTACGACAGAGGCCAAGTACATGGATGCTGCAGAGGCAGCTAAGGAGGCTATGTGGATTTGGAAATTCATGGCAGGGCTGGGTGTAATTAAAAACCCATCCAGCCCGGTGAATCCATCTTGCGACAACACAAGGGCCATTGCGCAAGCTAAAAGCCTAGATCGTATAACAAATCCAAACATGTACTGCGGCGTATCCACCTCATCAGATAAATACTGAACTAAGGTGAAGTGAAGATAACCGATATTGCAACAGATGATAACATAGCCAACCCTTTGACTAAGGCAGTGTCACTGCCTGAACATGTTAGACATGTAAAGTCGATGGAGACATATTGGAGTTTAGATTGGAACTAGGGCAAGTGGGAGATTGTTAGTCTTAGTGCCCGTAGTTCAATCCTAAATGTCCAAATGTACATATCATCGTTAGCAATAAAATTAAAGCGACTTTATATTACTTATGTGTTGGAGTAATATATCGACGTGTGCTCTGATCTATGCCCACCATGCGAATAGAACCATAGATCGAGATAGATCACACTCGATGGGTCCCTAGTCAACAAAGCTTCACTAGAAGCGACTAGTATGAAAGATGGCTCTTTATGGCTTACGTTCTGTTAGTCATTGGAATGGGATTCCGGAGTCTGATCATAGATATCATGTGGGACATGATATTGGACGACCCGCCCTGAATATGTGCCATAGATTAAGTCATGAACATATTCAGTGTTGTAGCTTGTCATGTATCCTTAGACCAAGGAGTCTTTGTGATCGCTATGTAGTCAACAACTGAGTTTGACCTGAGCCTAACGTTGTCCGTAACAGGGCTTCCATAACGGCCAGGATTGGCTTGGGGACGGGCTACATGAGTGACACGAAAGACGGCTAAGGGATTTATCCCTCATACTAAGGTATGGGAAAGATATCGGTTCTCGGCCACTTGATCGAGAGTGACTGGAAGAATAGCATGGCCATGCACATGATACTGGGTATCATATCTTCAGTCATCTCACATATCAAGGAACGGTGATTGAGAATAATAAGGATGACGACTCTATGCCTTATCTCAATCAGGATATCGGAGATAAAAGGATAATGACAGGGACGACGGAAAGGTTAAAATCGACAGGGTCGATTCGTTATGTAGTGTCAGGCAATACTAAAGTCTCGTTAGTTGCCACTTAAATAGGATCAAGTAAAATGGGATTTTACGTTGATCTATTGACATGCATAAACCTAAGGGTCACACCGGAGGATGAAACTCATTGACACATTTATGGAGAATGGCCAAAAGGGAGTTGTCTCGGGACATGACCAAAACTGGGTTTTGGGTCATGTGCCCGTAATTGAATAGGACTTCACAGATCGAGACAAGGCTTGGAGTCTTGGGATTGATCGCGTCGGATAATGTTGGACATTTCCGGTATGGAAGGCATGGAGGCGATGAGCGAATCACGGGACCTCGTTGGAAATGGCCACGGGCCATGTTCCAAGAGGCCCATGAAAGGCCCATGCAACCAAGGCCCATGGAACTAATTAATCAAGTCTTGATTAATTAGTACTAAGTAAGCAAGACAAGGATTAAGGTGTTGGTGATTCACCACCTAACCCAATCTTGTCTTGCCATACTTTGTCCTATTTACACCTTACTTGACACCATACTTGTCCCATGCCTTTAGTTGGACAAGTATGGGTTTTTTTATGTTTAAGTCATCTTTTTTCAACATAACAAACACTAGACAAGAATAGGAAACACATTTTCTCTCCCTCTTCCATGGCCATTTCGGGTTTGGCTAGTTTCCTCCTCCATTTTTGTGTTCTTGAGTCCTCAAAGAGAAGAACTACGTGGCTTTGATTCCCATGTGGATACGTAGGCGTCTTGGAGACTCAAGCCAATCATTCGTTACCCGGTGTTCTTGTTTTGGTAAGAACTAGTGCTGAAATTTTCTCTTGTGAATCCATTCTTTGTTAGTTGTTTCATGGTTTTAATCGTCTCTTGGTTTTCATTGATTTTCCGCTGCGAGTTGGTTCATCTCCAACCTTACCTCGAGACCCAACAGTGGTATCAGAGCCGTGCTACCTTCGGGATTCACAAGACGGTGTTCAAAGTTTCGGTTTTGCTTGAAAGTTTCGTTTTTGGCATGTTGTTTTGCTAAATTGTTTGATAACATGTTTTAAATTATTGTTTATGGATTTAATGCATGTAAAATGAATTTTTGAAAATTATTTCAAATCTGGAAATTTTGAAAAGAATTTGATTTTTGGGTCTCGGGAGCGGGACTCTCGGGGAGCCAAAACCGGGACCGAACGGGGCTCCGTTGGACGGAGCTAGGCCAAGCATGACCATTGGATGGTTGATATGCCAAGGCTAAACCGTTTTGTTAGTTATGACGAGTTTGGAACCTTCATGATGAACTCGAAGATCAAATGTTCAAAAGTTTCATTTTTGAACGGTTTCGATAAACCGAGCATCAAAAAATTTCGAAACTTGGCTATTAATTAAAACCGGAAAATCACATGATGTTTGATAACATTATTTTTGATAACACGATGTGTGATGTGATGTTGGCATGGTGTACATAATAGCCCCCAGCTCAATTTAATTATTTATCGCTTTTCACGGCCTGCGAGCCGTTAGAGTTAACGTGTAATTATTCTTTCAAGGTGTGGTCGTCGAACCACTTGTTTGTAATATTTATTTATTCCCGACCTACGAGTCGTGTATTAAATTGTAATATTTTACTCAAGACGAAGAAAGGGCGAAAAGGTCATTTGGTGGCTTTTCGGGTGTTGGCATCGGCTTGGAGTCGGTGGAGCTCAAGAAGCTAGTGGGAGTTAGTTTAGGGGGCTATTATGTGCACATTTATCGCTTTATGCTTGGTTTAGTTTATGCATGATTAATTCTATGTGTTTTAGAATTGCATGCTTAACTTTATTTACCGAGCATATCACCTCACATGCAAAGATAAAATTGGACTTTTAATCCTTGTGTGTGAACCCTTAGAACCGTCATTGCATTGGATGTAGTTGACGGGTTCAAAGTAAGAATTACATTGGATGTAATTTGAGGCATCATTGCATTTGGAATGTAGTTGATGTGCTCATCGCATCTAGGATGTGCCAAAGTTTTGAAC
The DNA here is from genome assembly GCA_963921825.1 of Erodium maritimum. Taxonomy (NCBI): domain Eukaryota; kingdom Viridiplantae; phylum Streptophyta; class Magnoliopsida; order Geraniales; family Geraniaceae; genus Erodium; species Erodium maritimum. Next base: position 54,901,751 of record OY997591.1, read on the forward strand.
ACAACTGGACAAGTAAAAGCGGGTCATGTCCGATACCTCCCAATCATCAACACCTTACTACCTCCCCGTCCTATGGTTGTCGTGCGCATTAGCGGAGCATCCATGGGGAAGCGGGGTAGTAGGTTTGGATGACATATGTGGGTGTCGTGCGCATTAGCGGAGCACCTACATAGTGACGAGCCATAGTTGAAAATTGGTGGACCCGACTACGATTCTCGGCCTGAGGTTGAGCTAGGGTAACAGATAGGGTAAGTCGTGTACATAAGTACATACCCTAGCCAAGAGTCACATTGGATGTGATTGGATGGAGTCCTACCTACATAGCTCGATAAAGTGGTGAGCATTAGTTCAGCTTAATCTAGTGAATCAAGGATCTTGGTTTCAGATTCTAAAGGTTTAGAATTGATTGTTGGTGTTTAAGCTTGATCTTCATAAAATTTATTCAGTTTACTGATTGAATTTTATCTGTTGTAGATCAAATGGAAAATTCAGCGAACATTAATAGTTTGTCATTAAAAACCATTCTTGACAGGGTCAAGCTAAATGGGACAAACTATTTGGACTGGTACAGAATTTTGAGGATAGTCCTCAAGTCTGAACGCAAAGAATATGTCCTTGACAAGGCTGTCTCTAAGACCATATCAGAGTTACATGAAGTGTCATCAGCTGCTGAGAAGAATATCTCAGGGATCTGGGATCCAAGGATATTCTGATGGTCAACAAGGGAATTGGAAGTGGCAAGGGCTGGGCCCATGCGCACTTGGCAAGAAAGATGAGACACCTGAGAATGTCTAATTCTACTGCCAACAGCCTGGTCATTGGAACCGGTATTACAAGAAGTTCACGGCTGATCTGAAGAAGGGCAGTGGGAATGCGCCTTCATCAATTAGCCTGGATGATCTGAAGAAGGGCAGTAGGACTGGGCCTTCATCAGGAAACCTGGATGATCTAAGGAAGGGCGGTGGGACCGTGCCTTCATTCGGTATTAACTCTATAGAGCTACATCTCTCTACTTCCAAAGATTCATGGGTATTAGATACCATGACTGAATCTCACACATGCACTAATATATGGTGGCTGAAAGTAGGAGAGGTTTGGAAAGCACGAAGTGGATCTCAGAGTTGTGGCAACTACTGTAGGATCCATGAGTCTTGCTTTGCCAAGAGGCCTTGTCTTAGTATTGTATAATGTATATTGCATACCTAATTTTAGTAGGAATATTATATCTGTATCCGTGTTTGACAAGGAAGGATATAATGTTAATATTGGAAATGGAGTTTTCAATGTTCTATGCAATGATATGTTTTATACCAGTACTGACATGGTTGGAGGATTATACATATTAGATATGGGTAACAATGCCTCAAGTTCTATATATTCCGTTAATACCAAGAGGTCTAAATCCAACGATTTAAACCTAACTCTGTTATGGTACTGTCATTTGGGTCGCATAAACAAGAAGCGCCTATCAGCACTTCAGAAGTGCAGGCTTTCAGGTTCATTCGAATTCCATTCGATCGATAGGTGCAAGTTTTGTTTGATGGGCAAAATGACTAAAGTGCCCTTTATCGATCGCGATGAAAGGGCGGGTGAATTATTGGGGCTGATACACTCGAATGGGTGTAGACCAATAAGTTCACTTGCCAGGAGGGGTTTTAGCTACTTTATCACATTTACTGATGATTACAGTAAATATGGTTATGTCTATTCGGTGAGACATAAGTCTGAAGCTTTTGATAAATTCAAAGAGTTTAAGACTATAGTAGAAAACCAGCTCGACAAAGGTATTAAGGCACTTCGATTGGATCGAGGTGGAAAATACTTGACCACAGAGTTATTAGATCATCTAAAAGAGAATGAGATCCTTTTGGAATGGACTCCTCCTAGGTCACTGTAGTTGAAAGGTGTAGCCAAACGGAGAAATCGGACATTGTTAGATAATGGTCTGTTCCATGATTAGTTGGACTGATCTCCTAATCTCTTTTAGGGGTTTTGCTCTAGAGACGACCGCATTCATAGTGAATCGGGCTTCGACGAATGGTGTGGAAGGGACACCATTTTAAAAATGGTACGGGATGATGCCCGCTTTGTCCTTCCTAAAGATTTGTGGTTGCGAGGCTTATGTGAAACATTTGGTTTCGACTAAGCTCGAAACAAGATCTGAGATATGCACCTTCGTGTGGTATCCCAAAGCAACAAGGGGATACTATTTCTACAATCCCAGTGAGAACATGGTGTTCGTCGCTTGGGGTGGGGTCTTTATGGAAAAGAAGTTTTGTTTCCAAAGACGTCATTGGGAGGACTGTGCATCTCGAAGAAATTCAGGATGGTACAGATCTGTGTAAACCAATTGGCAACCCAGTAGAAAGGAGCCAGAGATTGTCGTAGAGTAAGAACCAATTCCTGTTACAATTCCGGAAGGTCCAAGGCGATTTGAAAGGATCAATCTTCCACCTCCAAGATATGGTATCCGGAGGTGACAATGAAGTCATGGTGGATCACGATGATCCAGCCACCTTTCAGGAAGTCGTGGATGGGCCCAATTCCGAGTTATGGCTGGGAGCCATGAGGGAGGAAATGCAATCCATGTCGGACAACCGAGTCTGGGAACCGGTTGATCCCATCAATGGTGTGAGGACCATAGGATGCAAATGGATCTTCAAGGTGAAGATGGACATGGACGGCAACCCTCTGACCTACAAAGCTCAACTGGTGGCGAAAGGTTATAGGCAGATCCAATGGATTGACTATGAGGAAACCTTCTCCTTAGTGGCTATGGTCAAAATCGATCCAAATTCTTCTTGACATAACTGCGTATCATAATTACGAGATATGGCAAGTGGATGTCAAAACCGCTTTCCTAAATGGAAATTTGACTGAGTACGTTTGTATGTCTCGGCCCAAAGGTTTTGACGATCCGAAGAATAAAGGAAAGATTTATAAATTGTTGAAATCCATTTATGGATTGAAACGAACTTCTCGGAGTTGGATCCTTCGTTTTGATGAAGCTGTAATTGGATTTGGCTTAATCAAGAATGAGGATGAATCTTGCGTTTATAAGAAGGCTAGTGGGAGCAATATTACCTTTCTGGTTCTCATTGAAAAAGACATCCCAACCTTGCACGAGACTAAAGCTTGGTTGAGGAAGTGTTTTTCAATAAAGGACTTAGGCGATGCTTCTCATATCTTAAGGATTTAGATATGTAGAGATCGCACCAAGAGGGTCTTGGATTTAAGTCAGGGAACCTATGTGAACAAGGCATTGAGTAGGTTCTTAATGCTCGATTCAAAGAAAGGACTCTTACCCACTAGTCATGGCATTCATCTCAGCAAGACTCAGTGTCCTAAGACACCTGATGAGCTGAAAAGGATGATGAGAATCCTATGCGCCTGGGGGCAGGATCGATCATATATGCCATGACATGTATGAGACCAGACGTCTCGTAAGCCTTATGTTGTACCAGTAGACATCATTCTAACCCGGGGGAAAGATGATGTTGAACTAGTCGTCGAAGGATGAGTAGACGCTAGTTTTCCAAGACAAATCCAGATGACTTTAGAAGTCAATCAGGATATGTGTTTACGCTGAATGGCAGAGCTTTAGCTGGGAAAGCGTAAAGCAAGATACCATTGCCGAATCTACGACAGAGGCCAAGTACATGGATGCTGCAGAGGCAGCTAAGGAGGCTATGTGGATTTGGAAATTCATGGCAGGGCTGGGTGTAATTAAAAACCCATCCAGCCCGGTGAATCCATCTTGCGACAACACAAGGGCCATTGCGCAAGCTAAAAGCCTAGATCGTATAACAAATCCAAACATGTACTGCGGCGTATCCACCTCATCAGATAAATACTGAACTAAGGTGAAGTGAAGATAACCGATATTGCAACAGATGATAACATAGCCAACCCTTTGACTAAGGCAGTGTCACTGCCTGAACATGTTAGACATGTAAAGTCGATGGGGACATATTGGAGTTTAGATTGGAACTAGGGCAAGTGGGAGATTGTTAGTCTTAGTGCCCGTAGTTCAATCCTAAATGTCCAAATGTACATATCATCGTTAGCAATAAAATTAAAGCGACTTTATATTACTTATGTGTTGGAGTAATATATCGACGTGTGCTCTGATCTATGCCCACCATGCGAATAGAACCATAGATCGAGATAGATCACACTCGATGGGTCCCTAGTCAACAAAGCTTCACTAGAAGCGACTAGTATGAAAGATGGCTCTTTATGGCTTACGTTCTGTTAGTCATTGGAATGGGATTCCGGAGTCTGATCATAGATATCATGTGGGACATGATATTGGACGACCCGCCCTGAATATGTGCCATAGATTAAGTCATGAACATATTCAGTGTTGTAGCTTGTCATGTATCCTTAGACCAAGGAGTCTTTGTGATCGCTATGTAGTTAACAACTGAGTTTGACCTGAGCCTAACGTTGTCCGTAACAGGGCTTCCATAACGGCCAGGATTGGCTTGGGGACGGGCTACATGAGTGACACGAAAGACGGCTAAGGGATTTATCCCTCATACTAAGGTATGGGAAAGATATCGGTTCTCGGCCACTTGATCGAGAGTGACTGGAAGAATAGCATGGCCATGCACATGATACTGGGTATCATATCTTCAGTCATCTCACATATCAAGGAACGGTGATTGAGAATAATAAGGATGACGGCTCTATGCCTTATCTCAATCAGGATATCGGAGATAAAAGGATAATGACAGGGACGACGGAAAGGTTAAAATCGACAGGGTCGATTCGTTATGTAGTGTCAGGCAATACTAAAGTCTCGTTAGTTGCCACTTAAATAGGATCAAGTAAAATGGGATTTTACGTTGATCTATTGACATGCATAAACCTAAGGGTCACACCGGAGGATGAAACTCATTGACACATTTATGGAGAATGGCCAAAAGGGAGTTGTCTCGGGACATGACCAAAACTGGGTTTTGGGTCATGTGCCCGTAAGTGAATAGGACTTCACAGATCGAGACAAGGCTTGGAGTCTTGGGATTGATCGCGTCGGATAATGTTGGACATTTCCGGTATGGAAGGCATGGAGGCGATGAGCGAATCACGGGACCTCGTTGGAAATGGCCACGGGCCATGTTCCAAGAGGCCCATGAAAGGCCCATGGAACTAATTAATCAAGTCTTGATTAATTAGTACTAAGTAAGCAAGACAAGGATTAAGGTGTTGGTGATTCACCACCTAACCCAATCTTGTCTTGCCATACTTTGTCCTATTTACACCTTACTTGACACCATACTTGTCCCATGCCTTTAGTTGGACAAGTATGGGTTTTGTTATGTTTAAGTCATCTTTTTTCAACATAACAAACACTAGACAAGAATAGGAAACACATTTTCTCTCCCTCTTCCATGGCCATTTCGGGTTTGGCTAGTTTCCTCCTCCATTTTTGTGTTCTTGAGTCCTCAAAGAGAAGAACTACGTGTCTTTGATTCCCATGTGGATACGTAGGCGTCTTGGAGACTCAAGCCAATCATTCGTTACCCGGTGTTCTTGTTTTGGTAAGAACTAGTGCTGAAATTTTCTCTTGTGAATCCATTCTTTGTTAGTTGTTTCATGGTTTTAATCGTCTCTTGGTTTTCATTGATTTTCCGCTGCGAGTTGGTTCATCTCCAACCTTACCTCGAGACCCAACATCCTCTTGGGACACACAACAAGAGAATAACACGCATCACAAGTCATAGTTCAACCATAGCTTAGCAAACCCAACAATCTTACCACAACACGTCACATAGAACTCATACCATCAGTCATGCTTATCGGTATGACTTGCCAACCACGTTCCATCGGTCTATCACTCACCCGATCATACCACAAGGCACAATCACATCACATTCAAGCATTCACTCAATCAATCATAACACGGATCAACCATTCACATTATAATCATCACAATTCATCCAGTTTAGTATGGCTCTTATATTAACCTAAAGACGGAGCATGCATCAATACTAAGGACGAACAATCATCAATAGATGCATTCAACAAACAATCCTAAGGCTCGACATGACCATTCTACCAGCACGACAATTTCCCAAGGTATTGAAAGCGGTTAAACTAGTGAATCACATCCTACATGCATACTAGACTCTTCTGGTTATTAATATAATTGAAAGCGACTATTCTAGTGAATCACATCCTATATGCAAACTAGGACCTTTCCGGTTATTATTATCCTATAGGCATACTATTATCATTCTTTAAATTAGGAGTGGAGTTTACTACTCTTCCCTACCTTGAAATCTCCAACACTCAAATACTCCTAGCTGCTGACGTCCTGGCTAGCTTCCTCACCGTCCTCTCACGTGGTTCCCAATGCCTCCTCCTTCGTCGAGCTCGGGTCCAAGGTCTTGGATCACAATTAAAATTATAATTAAAGACTAACCACGAGACACACAACTAAGTTAAAAACCCCAACCGTTTGGTTCAAAAAACACCTTTCGAAATACACGAAAAACACCCAAAAAGGATTCAAAAGGACCAAAGCTGGTCTGCCATGGATAGGGTCACGGATAGGGTCACGCATCCGTGAGGCCACCTGTCACGGATGACGTCACGGAACCGTGACGCGTGGCGTCACGGCCTCCGTCACGGAGCCGTGACGTCTCTTGTCACGGTACCCGTCGCGGATCTGTAAAACCCATTTTGTTTAAAAGAGTATTAAAGTGCGAACTGGTACTTGGAAGGTTGTTTTTGGATCAAGTTTGGTTGGAAAAAAAAGGGTTAAGAGTGGTTTTGGGCTGGACAGGGCTGTCAGACACGAGTTGGGCCTGAGCCAAGCAATCCCACGTCAAAATTGCGCAGGCCCGGATGGCCCGAGCCCAACGCGCGAAGAAACCCTAGCCTTAAAAGGCGCTCAACGCCCCTTCAGCTCCAGATCCTTGCACGCATCCCGAGACGAGAGCCCGTTCTCTCTCGCCGTCGAAAAAGAACCCCTACGCCGCCGCACTTCCTCTCCTTCCCCGACCACCACCTCGTCTTCTCCGAGCTCGCCTCCACCTTCCTCTTCTTCTCCTCCGTCTTCTTCTCCCAGTCGTGTCAGAAACCCCCCCAGAAACCCATAAGCCCCTCACTCGTCTTCTCCCTCCTCGATTCAAGACCGCCGCCGATGAGAACGAACCCCACCGTGCCTGAATCAGGCAGAGCTTCAACGGTAAGTCGTTTCTCACCGGTTCCAACCTTTTTCCCCTTCTTCTCGCATCGATTCGAAGAGCTTCAGGCTCATTTGGGGTCAGAGAACGTCGGGAGCGTCGCCGGAACTGTCCGAGCTACAGATCTGCGATTCACATCGCCGACGAGCCTTTTGGCTGTCAGATCTGGCCGGGAGGGTTCGGGCCTCGCCCCAATCATCGTCCCCGTCGAGTCCTGAGCCTCTGGCAACCCAACCGACGCCAAAAACCCGCCGTCGAAACCCTAATGCCACCACCGCCGAAGTCGCCGGAACCCTAGCCCCGGCCATCGTCGTCCCCAGCTCAGACCGGACGAAGTCGTGTCCTTGGGCTCGGGCCCGGAGCTCAGTTAGGCCTCGTCCTGGACTGGATTTGGGCCTTGGACTCGAATCTGGTCTGGGCCACGGCCCGGACTAACTCTAGACTTCGGGTCTGGACTCAGGCCTGACTCCGGGATTGGGTCGGGTACGGGCCGGTTGGGCAGACTCTTTTAATTAAATTAAAACTGATTTAACGACACTTTGGACTAAATCAGACTTTTATTGGAATAATGAGTGTAATTAAAGGAAAGGACGAACTTTTAGTTTAAAGAACTGGGTAATCTGGACCTGATCTGATTTTGGATCGTTTATGTGTAAACCCATACTCGGAGCTAGACTTCGCCCGAGCAGACGAAGACCACTCCGGTACCCGTGTGAAGAACGGAGGAGCGACTGATCGTCTTTTCAGGAGAGTGTATTAGAGGAAGACCTCGAGGTAGGGAAAATCTTAACTTCTTATTTAAACGCTTAGTATGCATGATTAGGATAATAAAATCGGAAAGGTCCTAGAATTGCCTATAGGATGCGAATAACTAGAATAATCGTATTTCAGTTACTAATAAATGGATGAGTCTAGTATGCATGCTTAGGATGACGACGACTAGTGAAGCTTGCTTTCAATACTTGGGAATTGATTTACTGGTAGAGAGGCTGTGAAGAGCTCTTGGATTAGTTGTGTGCTAGGTTCACATGCTTGGTTGTTAGTATTAGGATAAACTAAGAGTCTAATGAAACTAGTTAGCTAGAAGGATCGAATGTTTAATTGATTGTTCACATGATTGCTTGATGGGTTGAATGTTTACTTACTTGGTTGAGTGGTTACGTGTTGAATTACTTATTGTGTGAACGGATGATCGAGTATGACTGGTTGTGCCACGGGGTACAATTAGGTGATCGATGTACCGATGGTTCGTGACAGGTAAGTATACGGTAAGTGTGGAATGTTATTGGGTGTCTTTGCTGTGATGAAAGTGTGATTTGGGAAGTGTTCATTGTTGGACAAATCTAGTGTTTGTTTATTTACTCTTATTCTTGAAATGCTTGTTTGTTTGTTTGGTTCGGTACTACACCGAGGGGGGGGGGGGGGTAATCCGGGTTCCGTTGTGGTGGTTGGAGTTGGACAGATACAGCGGGATATTGAGTGATGTGAGGAGCCTATGGCTCGGCAGATCCTACGAGATATTGAGTGATGTGAGGAGCCTATGGCTCGGCAAATCCTACGGGATATTGAGTGATGTGAGGAGCCTATGGCTCGGCAGATCCTACGGGATATTGTGTGATGTGAGGAGCCTATGGCTCGACAGATCCTACGGGGTATTGATAGATTTAGGAGCCTATGGCTCGGCATATCCTATGGGATATTGATGGGATTACTTCACGAGAGATGGTTCTGAGGTTTCACCCAAGGACGTGCGTCCTACGAAAGCACTACCTTGGTTCCCTATGACTAGGGTCCTTGGAGACATTTTCGAGAATACCGAAGATGAGCATCCCTATGGGATGGTGTCCGGTACTCCGATGTATATGTCTCCTCCGGACCGAGGAAAAATCTGATGTGATATGAATACTCTAGTGGATCGGAATACGGGAACCGAGGTGACACTAGAATCTATTCATGGATCGAAGGCTTGAGAAAGTAGGTGGTTGGCGTAATATCAATTACTTCCATTTAATCGTTATGATACCTTATGTTAATTCTGTTATGGAACCTTTCAAGTTGATGTTCTTTTCAAGAGTACGAGTCTATCTTATTCCATCTTGTTTATATATTATTTCATCGTACTTATCTTATTCTATCTTGTTACGCATTATTTCATTGTGGTCGTATTTGCTGTTATTTGAGTCATCCGTTTACACAGTACAATGTTGATCCAAGGGTTGAATTGTTAAGGTTTTTCCTACTGAGCGTAAACTCACCCCTTTGTTTCTCTTACTGTTTGAAAGGAGTACCCGATGTCTAGAGAGGCGAGGCTTGGGAGCTTCAGTTATCTTGGGTTTTAGCTTAGACTTATGTTGGTCGTCGTATTAAACATTTATTTATTACTTTACTTGTTGAGCTGTGACTCACTGGAGATTCTAGACTTTTTATTGATGATTTGAGGAGATTTACTTGTCTATTTAAAGGTTTATAATTGTTATTTATTGTTTTTCTTTACAAATTCTATTCACGTCTCAAGTCCGGTCAAAACTTGATTTGGGGCGTGACAATTTGGTATCAGAGCTTGGTTTCATTTGTAACAGGTTGAAATTTTGAACTTGTTTTCAAAACCTCGGACCAACGTCAGTTAGGTGGGTAGAGTTAGGAGGTCTTAGTCGTATACTCAGTGATGCAGGTTAAAGACACTAATGCATAGAGTGAGAACGACTCGAGTCCTACTGATTTGTTTAAATTTAAATCTTTTGTTTGCAATGGTTACATCGCTTGAGTGGTATCCTTACCCTATGGACTGTAATGTACAGTGATCGGGGAAACCGAATGGTTGAGATCGGTATTGGGTTAACAAGCAAGGATAGAACCGTATTGTTTATTGTTGAGTAAATTATATGCCGAGTGTGTTACCACCGTGTTGGTCGTTCCATGTTGTTAAGGTTGAAGGATTAATTGATTGAAATATTGATGATGTGGGAGATTGGAGTTATTGGAGTGTGACTTGTCGGAATGAGAAGTGATCGAATAGTGAACTTAAGGATGGATTGGAATGTTAAGATTTTGGGAATTGTTTGAGTGTTGAATCGGTTTTGATGTTGAGAATTGTTTAAAGAATCAAAGTTGAAAAGAATGGAACTTGGGTATTCTTGCACCATTTTGATTGTGTGTATACTTTGCAAAGCTTGAGAAATCTATGTACTGATTGTGTGTGGTGTCTTGTAGAGCATGAGAACTCTTTGTATCGAATAACTTGTGAAAATTGATTGGTAAAATGTCCCGTTTAAACGGAGGGTTAGTGGAAAATATGAATATGTCATGCCGAAATTTCTGTAAAACTGGATGGGTTGTTCTATCACGGGTTGACTCAGGGGTGCCACTGTAGTCAAACGTGATGGTGGGATGTCAAGTGGTTACAACGAGGTTTGGGGACGCCTGAATCGAGTTGTAACGATGCGAGATAGACTTGATTATTTTGAGTAAAAGATAAGGAAATTGGGGAAAGAGAAAGCATATGATAAAAAGAATTAAGGACTTAATTCCACATTGTTTGCTTCGCACTTTGAGACCCTAGTGATGGGTGCGGTTGTGTGTGAACTTTGCCTCCTATGGGAGTTGGTTGCATTACTTGTTTGCTATGTGAGACGCACAATGTGCGGACTTCTGTGCCTATATAAGTAATATATACGACTTATCTACTTACCCTCGATCCAATTAGGATCCGTTGAGACGAACGAGAACGCCCCTTTTCGCTTAAATCGTTTCGATTGTGTTAAACTGAGTTGAATTGTGCGTGCTATTGCAGCGATCTTTCGTGATGTCTCACGTTTACGTCCCGAGAGGTACCAGGAGTCGCCCAGCTTTGGGACAGAGCCAGTCACCAGCTGTTGGACTGGCAGGGCCAGCTAGCGCCCAGGGTGCTGCTCCCACAAAGCACCAGAGCTTTGAGGATGGATCATCAGGGTCACCAGTGAGAGATATCCAGTCACAGCGCCGACTCAGGCTACCCCTATTGATGAGGTAGTACGCGCAGTACTGGCAGCACTCAGTGCTCAGCAGTAGGCCACAGCACCGGCGGCAGAGCCCGTGCCCACTACTAAGACAGTCTCGGTCGAGAGGCCAGGTCAGATGGATAGCTACACAGCCTAGGCGCTTCGTGATTTCCGTCGTTTGGGTACACCGACTTTTTCTGGGAGTGCTGACTCCGAGGCAGCTGTTTTATGGTTGGAGCGGATCACTCGCAACCTGGATACGTCCGGTATTTTTGATGGGCGTCTGAGAGTTTCCTTCTCCACCTTCCAACTTGAGGGTGAGGATTTTTACTGGTGGCAATCTATGCAGACCAGAGTTGGTGAGGATTTTGAGCTTTTCAGTCGACTGTTCCTGGAGCAGTACTTTCCTTGGTCAGTTCGGGATGATCGACGCCAACATTTCATGGATCTGCGGCAGAGGGGGATGACAGTAGCTGAGTATGCGGCGAGGTTCCTACCCTTGTCCCGCTTCGCACCCGAGATGGTGCAGACTGAGGACAGCCGTTGCAGGCGGTTCGAGCGTGGGCTCCTTCCTCCTATTGCATATCGGATTATTGCTTTGAGGACAGAGGTGTACTCTACTCTACTTGACCAGGCCTTAGCAGTGGAGAGGCACTTTCGCGAGACTGCTAGAGAGCGAGACGTCAGGCCGAGACCGAGTGGTTTCCTCAGGCCAGCAGAGAGGCGTGATGCTAGACGATAGAGGACTTCTGGGTACTTCCAGCCACAGTTTCAGCAGAGTGGTATGCGCAGAGGAGCAGCAGTGGTGTCAGTTGGACCTACTCCATTGACACAGTTCTGTCCTACATGCAGACAGTAGGGACATTTGGCTCGAGACTGCCCGAGGGGTAGAGGACCAGCAGAACGACAGATGGATCGTCCACAGGAGTTTGGTGAGAGGCAGCGTGTTGATGATCGGACTTGTTACCAGTGCGGCCGTCAGGGGCACATTGCTTTCACTTGTCCCGATCGGGTTGGAGCTGCACATCCACCGAGGCCCCAGTAGGCACAGCCTCGTCAGGCACCTCTCGGCCGACCACGACAGGCACTGCAATAGAGAGCTCCTCGTCAGGCGGCGGGAGCGGCAACCCCGAGACACCAGGCTAGGCCTCGGCAGCAGGTGGCATTACCACCACCACCGAGAGGAGGACCACCGGCACGACATGGCCGAGTGTATGTAGTGGTAGATGCTAGAGCTGAGGGACAGTACGCCGGCCACGAGACTACGCAGGGTACGTGTTTACTTTTTCATTCGTGGGCGTCTTTTCTGTTCGATACTGGTGCATCCCATTCGTTTATTTCTGCTTCTTTTGCTCGTTCTTTGGGTTTGAAGGGGTGGAGTCCCTTAGTAGCCCTTTCTTTCTTGAGACCCCAGTTACGAGGGAGGTAGTGTTGGACACTTTCTGTTGAGATTGTGAGGTTCGAGTGGCAGATTGCCCCTTCGTTGGTGACTTACTCGTTCTGGAGATGACTGCTTTCGACGTGATCTTAGGGATGGATTGGCTTGCGAGGTACCGAGCGACGATCGATTGCTTTCGACGTCAGGTGACGGTGAGGTCAGGTGGCAGGGTTATTACTTGTGTTTTGTAGGGGTGAGCACGGGCGGTCACCGTGACCGAAGAGTCATTTTGGTCACCGAACCGTTTCCAACGGTGTGGTGGTCAGGTTAACCGTAACCGTGACAGAGAACCGGTCAGAAATTTGTTAACCGGCCTTTTTAACCGACGGTTAAGGGGTTTAAAAATCGGTCCTAACCGATAGACTTGGGCCCTTATTGGGCTTCTTGTTTTGGGCCCAATAAAGCCCAAAACAGAAGCGATTTAATTCAACTATGTTTTAAAAACCTGTAATTTTATCAAACCTAGAACTAATACCTCATAATAAACATTCAAAAGTCATTACAACTGAGTTTGAAATGATAATAATAACAAAAAACAAAAACATCTTCAACTCCTTCCAACATCTTCAGCTTTGAACTCATTCTTCAACTCCTTCCAACATCTTCAGCTTTCCAAATTCCAACATGTAAATTTGAACTCATCTTCAACTCCTTCCAACATGTAATTTGGTACCTGCCAGTACAAGAAATCAAAGTATTAGTAATTTGATTTAACTTATAACAACAAATTAATTAACGTAGTACTAATAATCAACTTACTAAATTGTACTAATCATATAAATGTGAGGGCACCAATTGCACTTGCTTTCTTTTCAATGTCTACACAAATTGAACAAAAAACAAATTAAACAAAGTTGAATTTAATAAAACAGTTCTAAAAAAATATTAAACAAAAAACCAGATTCAAATGAAATAGAATACCATCTTCTTCGATTTGAAGTTGCTCCATTTCTTTCACCAACACATCCATAGAAGGAAGCACTAGAGGACTATTGAGCCAATCTTGTGTGCATATAAGGGCTTGCACCGTCCTTGTGCTCAAGGTACTCCTAAAAGGGTCAAGTACCCTTCCCGCATTGCTAAAAGCACTTTCACTAGACACCGAGGTCATGGGAATGGCCAATATGTCCCTAGCCATTCTAGACAAAACTGGGAATCTATGGGCATTTGATTTCCACCATGACAGGATATTGAAATCCTCACTATCTTCTTCTCTATCCTCACTAAGATAACGTTCCGATTCAGATTTAGAAGATCCAGTTTGTGAGGTACAGAGTTTTTTAAATTTTGCAAAATTTCGGTGTTTAGATGGCTTGACACCAACACTTGCGGAACTGTCCGGTTGTGTTGGTGGCTCATCACTTCCACCATATTTGGCTTTATAACTGTCAAACATGTCATTAAGAGAACTGTTGACCAATGGGGTTATAATAGCATTGTTTTCAGCAGAATACATCTCCTCTAAGACATAATATACAAACTCAGACTTCTTACGGGGATCAAAAACAGGGGACAGCAAAGTAAACATGTTCAACATTGCCAAATTCCCAAAATATTTGTCAAATTTTGTACGCATCTTAAGGGAAATGTTTCTCATGTTCTCATTAGTACTAGTCAACCCTTCTTTAATTGTTTGATCAATATCTGCTATTTCATCGAGTATAAAATTAGATGTAGCATATGAGGAGCCCGATAATCTAACAGTTGCATCGTAAAAGAGTTCTAAAAAAGACATGATAGATTGGACTTCATCCCAATCAGATTGAGCTAACCTACCATGTGATTTAGAATCCATTTCCGCATTTAAAGTCGGGTCTAGAATACCATATATGTAAAAGGCTTTCTCTAACCTACATGCCGAATCAAGCATCAAGTAGGTTGAATTCCATCTAGTTGCAACATCATAGGAAAGTATCGTAGTTGTTTCATAACCAGCCATTTCACAAGCTGTTTTGAACCTAGACAGCCTCATAGGGGAACTTCTAATAAACTTAACAGCAAACCTAATCTTTTCAACAGATTCCCCCATTTCTGAAAGCCCCTCCTTAACAATCAATTCAAAATGTGTGCTACACATCTCATATGCATGAATTTACCATCTAATACATTATGACACAACATATTTTGCCTATGTTGTGTACGCAAGTATTTTATGGCATCTTTATTTGGACTAGCATTATCCATAGTTATGCACATTATATTATTCAAACCCCAAGAATTCAAACAAGTGTCAACAGATCGCCCAATGTCATCACCTTTGTGAGAATATATTGGGCAAAAATTAATGATTTTCTTATGCAATACCCAATCATCATCAATATAATGAGCAGTGAGGGCCATATAGTTAATCTGTTGACAACTAGTCCAAGTATCTGTGGTGAGAGACATCCTAAAATCAGATAATTTATGGACATCCCTCATCACAGTCCATCTAGTGTGTATTTGGAACATTGGACAAATGGCTTCTACAAAGCCCTTAAACCCCTCACCCTCAACAAATTTAAATGGTAATTCATCAATGATTATCATTTTTGTTAAGGCAAGGCGGCCAACTTCTTGATCGAAGTGCCAGGTTGTAAGTTGACCTTGTTTACCTAACTTGTTCATGTTCAATTTCCCTTGTTTAAGACCTAACTTAGATGGGTTCTTAGTGCAACTCTGAATGTGATTTCTAAGGGTGCTAGTGCCATGCTTACTAGACTCGGCAGGATAGTTCTTAGGGCAATACTTGCAAAAAGCCCTAGCCTTACCATTTACTATAACCTCAGTAAAATCTTGCCAAACATCGGATGTACGCTTAGAAGGTTTAGTTTTACCTGAGGATGCAGCTGCTGCTGCATCCTGACCACCTTGCACAGCTGCTGAAGTTGCTCCCCCACCTCCAATATGAATCCCTTGCGATCCACCCGATCCCTCACTAGTTTCAGTGACTGATCCTTGAAAAATATCCTGCCAATAAACAAATAATTGAGTTAACTATACTTAAACAATGAATGATGATATGATTAAATTATCTAAATCACTTTAAATCAGTTTCAGATTACATAACTAATATTATCTTAAACATTAATACAATTATCTAAATTAGATTAATATCAACAACAACAAATATCAAAAAACCAGATATACAAAATCACTGAATCAGATATAAAAAAGTTTGAAAACCAGATACAATTTTTAAAAAAAATCAGATTATAAAAAAGTTTTAAACCAGAAATAAAAAAGTTTTAAATCAGATATAACAAAATGTTTAAAAATCAGATACAATTTTTTTTAAACCAGATATAAAAAAGTTTAAAAATCGGATACAAATTATTTTTAAATCAGATGTAAAAAAGTTTTAAATCAGATATAAAAAAATTTTCAATCAAATATAAATTTTTTTAATCAGATATAAAAAATTTTTAAATTCATATATTAAAGATCAGATATAAACACACTTAATATAAAAAATTTAATCTGATTGCATACACAAATAATATCTAAAGTAGAATTTCAAAAATTAGGGTTTCTACTTTCTACACATGTTCTATCTAAATTAGGGGTTCAAAAATTAGGGTTTCTACTTTATACACAGGTTCTATCTAAATTAGGTTTTCAGAAAAAGTTAATATCTAAAATTGGGTTTCAATTTGAAAATTAGGGTTTAATAATCCTAATTAACATCTAGGGTTTCAAAAATCAGTACAATGTTCTAGGGTTTCAAAATTAATACCAAATTGAACCTAATTTGTACCAAATTGAACCTAATCAGTACCAGAGAATCCAAACCCTAATTTAGAGCAAAATTAAAAAAAAAAAGGTTCGGGTCTACCTTTCCATTGTTTCTGGCCATGAGGTCCTTGCTGAACGTGGAGGAGGAAGCCTTGAAGGTCGTCATTGAATAGGAGGAGCCGAGGAGGAAGTCGATGTGAACTGTGAATAGTGAAGCCCCTCTTCCGACCCCCTCCTCTCCTTTTAAGAAGCCCTCTTTCGACCCTCTCATCTCCCAGATTAAATGCATGACAACGGATACAAAAGCCAAAATCAGATCATAAGGTGGAGATCTGTAGAAGACGAATGGTTTGCTTTGAGTTTAGAGAGAATTGAAGAGGGAGAGAGAGAGACTGAGAGAGAGGACGGCTAGGGTTCGGTAGGGGGGATGAATGACGCTGGCACGCGTGTGGAGAGATAAGGATAAGGTCAGGATTGGACTGGGCTGAAGTAATGGTTTGGGCCTTGTCACTGTGGGCTTGCTTAGAAGATTGGGCTTTAAGGGAGGCCCATCGGTCAACCGGTTTTAACCATTTGACCGCCGGTTTTGTGAACCAGAATCGGCCCTTAACCGTTTTTCAACGGTTTAGCACATTTCACAATCGGTTCCGACCGTTTTACCGCCGGTTCCGGTGATTCTGGCGCCGTTTCCGGTCGGTGGCGTGCGGTGGCGGTTAAAACGGGTTTATTTGCTCACCCCTAGTGTTTTGGGTAGCAAGAGCGGAGTCCTTCTATCCGCCTTGACTGCGGGAGTGGAGTCCGAGGTGGTGCGGTGTGGCAGAGATCTACCGAGAGTAGTATGTGAGTTTCCGGATGTGTTTCCGGAGGAACTTTCAGGTTTACCGCCGACACGCGAGTTGGAGTTCCGGATCGACTTGATCCCCGGCATCGCGCCGATCTCGATGACACCTTATCGGTTCGCACCAGCTGAGTTGGTCGAGTTAAAGCGACAACTCGAAGAGTTACAGGAGAAGGGCTTCATCCGCCATAGTGTTTCACCATGGGGAGCACCCGCCCTCTTCATGAAGAAGAAGGGTGGTGCCTTAAGGATGTGCATCGATTATCGGAAGTTGAACCGGGTAACGGTGAAGAACCGCTACCCGATGCCGAGGAACGATGACCTGTTCGATCAACTGAGAGGAGCAACCTGCTTCTCCAAGATTGATTTAAGATCAGGCTACTATCATTTGAGGGTCCGAAAGGAGGATGTGGAGAAGACCACGTTCCGGACGCGCTACGAACACTTTGAGTTTCTAGTGATGCCGTTCGGGTTGACGAACGCGCCAGCAGCCTTCATGGATTTGATGAATGGCATATTCAGACTTACCTGGATCAGTTTGTCGTACTCTTCGTTGATGACATCTTGATCTACTCGCCTAGCGAAGAGGCACACGAGGAACGCTTGAGGATAGTGTTGACCTTGTTACGCACTCACCAGCTGTATGGGAACCCGGAGAAGTGCGAATTCTGGCTTGGAGAGGTGAAATTCCTCGGACATGTAGTGTCCCGAGATGGTATATTGGTCGACCCAGCTTCGAAGTGGGCGAGGCCCAAGAATGTTTTTGAGATCCGTAGTTTCCAGGTTTGGCAGGATATTACCGACGCTTTGTTCAGGATTTCTCACATTTGGCTGCACCTATGACAGCTTTGACCCGTAAGGGAGCGGATTTCCTTTGGATTAGTGAGTGCGAGCACTCTTTCTCAGAGCTAAAGGATCGTTTGACTACCGCTCTAGTGTTGATTGTTCTGGAGCGAGGAGTGGGCTACGCGTGTACTGTGACACCTCAGGTGAGGGACTTGGTTGTGTTTTGATGCAGTCCGGGAAGGTAGTTGCTTATGACTCGAGACAATTGAAGGTGCATGAGCGCAACTACCCGACCCAAGATCTAGAACTGGCAGCAGTGGTCTTTGCCTTGAAGAGTTGGAGGCACTATCTATACGGGGAGCAGTTCAGAGTATTCTCAGACCACAAGAGCCTCAAGTACATTTTCGCTCAGCGCGACCTGAACATGCGCCAGAGGCGATGGATGGAGTTACTTGAGGAGTACGACTTCGAGCTGCTCTATCATCTGGGCAAGGCGAATGTCGTCGCAGATGCCCTGAGCAGGAAGTCGACTCATTGTGTGGCCAGCATGGCTGTCCGAGAGTGGAACATGCTGGAAGAGCTGAGCTCATTTCGACTCGAGCTCGAGGAGATCACGGATGGTATGGCCGTATGTGCATTGGTGGCTCAGCCTACGCTGATTACTCGGGTGCTAGAGGCACAGGCCGAGGATGCCGAGGCGACAGGAATTCGTGAGATACTAGCAGACGGTGAAAAGATCGATGATTGGGAGTTGAGTGCAGATCAGGGTCTCCGTTTTAGAGGACAATTGTTTGTACCCCGAGGATGTAGGGACACCATGTTGAGAGAGTGTCACCACTCACGACTTGATGGGCACCCCGGGGGCACAAAGATGTACAGAGACATCCGATCACAGTTCTGGTGGCGCGGGATGCGCAGGGCAGTAGCAGACTTTGTTTCGAGGTGCCTCACATGTCAGCAGGTGAAGGCAGAGCATCAGCGGCACGATGACTTACTACATCCTTTACCGGTCTCCGAATGGAAGTGGGAACACGTTACTATGGATTTTGTTTGTGGATTACCGAGGTCGTCTAGGGGACATGATGCTATATGGGTTATGGTTGATCGACTGACTAGCGGATGACTGATACTGTGGACATGCTGAGTCGGTTATACATCAGGGAGATTATTCGTCTTCATGGAGTACCGGTATCAGTGGTATCTGATAGGGATCCGCGTTTCACGTCCAGATTCTGGAAGAGCCTACAGAAAGCATTGGGGACAGAGGTGCTGCTGATTACAGCTTACCATCCTGAGATAGACGGACAATCAGTGCGTACCATTCAGATTTTGGAGGACATGCTTTGAGCTTGTGTACTAGACTTTCAGGGATCATGGGTGGATCACCTACCTCTAGCGGAGTTCGCCTACAACAACAGTTATCAGTCCAGCATTGGGATGGCACCATTCGAGGCTCTGTATGGCAGACCGTGTAGGTCGCCAATATGTTGGGCAGAGGTAGGGGAACGGAGCATACTTGGTCCCGATATGGTCAGAGAGACGACAGAGAAGGTCACATTGATCAGAGAGCGGTTGAAGACCGCACAAAGTCGTCAGAAGAGCTATGCAGACAGACGTCGACGGCCGCTTGAGTTCTCGGTCGGGGACCATGTATTTCTGAGAGTGAGCCCGAGGAAGGGCCTACTGCGGTTCAACCGCGGTGGAGGGAAGCTATCACCGCGATTCATCGGACCATTTGAGGTCTTAGAGAGGATTGGAGCCGTAGCTTACCGGCTAGCATTGCCACCGGAGCTTGGGAACGTGCATAACGTTTTCCCTGTGTCCCAGTTGCGGAAGTACACAACAGATCCCTTTCATGTTATCGAGTGGCCGGACATCGAGGTGGCCGATGACGTCTCTTATGAGAAGCAGCCTATCAGGATTGTGGATACGGGAGAGAAGGTCTTGCGAAAGACGACTATTCCGTTGGTACGAGTAAAGTAGAGGCACCAGGGAGCTGAGTCGACCTGGGAGCGTGAGGACGAGACCCGGGAGAAGTATCCCCACCTGTTTGACGCTTGAGGTACGTTTGCTTTAAATTTCGAGGACGAAATTTCTTTAAGGGGGGTAGATTGTAAAACCCATTTTGTTTAAAAGAGTATTAAAGTGCGAACTGGTACTTGGGGGGTTGTTTTTGCATCAAGTTTGGTTGGAAAAGAAAAAAAAGGGTTAAGAGTATTTCTGGGCTGGACAGGGCTGTCAGACACGAGTTCGGCCTGAGCCAAGCAAGCCCACGCCAAACGTGCGCAGGCCCGGATGGCCCGAGCCCAACGCGCGAAGAAACACTAGTCTTAAAAGGCGCTTGACGCCCCTTCAGCTCCAAATCCTTGCACGCCTCCCGAGACGAGAGCCCGTTCTCTCTCGCCGTCAAACTAGAACCCCTACGCCGCCGCACTTCCTCTCCTTCCCCGACCACCACCTCGTCTTCTCCGAGCTCGCCTCCACCTTCCCCTTCTTCTCCTCCATCTTCTTCTCCCAGTCGTGTCAGAAACCCCCCAGAAACCCAGAAGCCCTCACTCGTCTTCTCCCTCCTCGATTCAAGACCGCCGCCGATGAGAACGAACCCCACCGTGCCTGAATCAGGCAGAGCTTCAATGGTGAGTCGTTTCTCACCGGTTCCACCCTTTTTCCCCTTCTTCTCGCGTCGATTCGAAGATCTTCGGGCTCATTTGGGGTCAGAGAAGGTCGGGAGCGTCGCCGGAACTCTCCGAGCTCCAGATCTGCGATTCACATCGTTGGCGAGCCTTTTGGCCGTCAGATCTGGCCGGGAGGGTTCGGGCCTCGCCCCAATCATCGTCCCCGTCGAGTCCTGAGCCTCTTGCAACCCAACCGACGCCAAAAACCCGCCATCGAAGCCCAGATGCCACCGCCGCCAGAGTCGCCGGAACCCTAGCCCTGGCCATCGTCGTCCCCAGCTCAGACCAGACGAAGTCAAGTCCTTGGGCTCGGGCCCAGAGCTCAGTTGGGCCTCGCCCTGGACTGGATTTGGGCCTTGGGCTCGAATCTGGTCTGGGCCACGGCCCGGACTGACTCTGGACATCGGGTCCGGACTCGGGCCTGACTCCGGGACTAGGTCGGGTACGGGCCGGTTGGACAGACTCTTTTAATTAAATTAAAACTGATTTAACGACACTTTGGACTAAATCGGACTTTTATTGGAATAATGAGTGTAATTAAAGGAAAGAGCGAACTGTTAATTTAAAGAACTGGGTAATTTGGACCCGATCTGATTTTGGATCGTTTGTGTGTAAAATCAGACTCGGAGCTAGACTTCGCCCGAGAGCTTGGACTTCGCCTGAGCAGACGAAGATCACTCCGGTACCCGTGTGAAGAACGGAGGAGTGACTGATCGTCTTTTCAGCAGAGTGTATTAGAGGAAGACCTCGAGGTAGGGAAAGTCTTAACTTCTTATTTAAACGCTTAGTATGCATGATTAGGATAATAAAATCGGAAAGGTCCTAGAATTTCCTATAGGATGCGAATAACTAGAATAATCGTATTTCAAGTACTAATAAATGGATGAGTCTAGTATGCATGCTTAGGATGACGACGACTAGTGAAGCTTGCTGTCAATACTTGGGAATTGATTTACTGGTAGAGAGGCTGTGAACAGCTCTCGGATTAGTTGTGTGCTAGGTTCACATGCTTGGTTGTTAGTATTAGGATAAACTAAGGGTCTAATGAAACTAGTTAGCCAGCAGGATCGAATGTTTAATTGATTGTTCACATGATTGGTTGATGGGTTGAATGTTTACTTACTTGGTTGAGTGGTTACGTGTTGAATTACTTATTGTGTGAACGGATGATCGAGTATGACTGGTTGTGCCACGGTGTACAATCAGGTGATCGATGTACCGATGGTTCGTGACATGTAAGTATACGGTAAGTGTGGAATGTTATTGGGTGTCTTTGCTGTGATGAAAATCTGATTTGGGAAGTGTTCATTGTTGGACAAATCTAGTGTTTGTTTATTTACTCTTATTCTTGAAATGCTTTTTTGTTTGTTTGGTTCGGTACTACACCGGGGGGGGGGGGGGGGGGGGGGGGGTAATCCGGTGCCGTTGTGGTGGTTGGAGTTGGACAGATACAGCGGGATATTGAGTGATGTGAGGAGCCTATGGCTCGGCAGATCCTACGGGATATTGAGTGATGTGAGGAGCCTATGGCTCGGCAAATCCTACGGGATATTGAGTGATGTGAGGAGCCTATGGCTCGGCAGATCCTGCGGGATATTGAGTGATGTGAGGAGCCTATGGCTCGGCAGATCCTACGGGATATTGATAGATTTAGGAGCCTATGGCTCGGCAGATCCTACGGGATATTGATGGGATTACTTCACGAGAGATGGTTCTGAGGTTTCACCCAAGGACGTGTGTCCTACGAAAGCACTACCTTGGTTCCCTATGACTAGGGTCCTTAGAGACATTTTCGAGAATACCGAAGATGAGCATCCCTATGGGATGGTGTCCGGTGCTCCGATGTATATGTCTCCTCCGGACCGAGGGATAATCTGATGTGATATGAATACTCTAGTGGATCGGAATACGGGAACCGAGGTGACACTAGAATCTATTCATGGATCGGAGGCTTGAGAAAGCAGGTGGTTGGCGTAATATCAATTACTTCCATTTAATTGTTATCATACCTTATGTTAATTATGTTATGGAACCTTTCAAGTTGATGTTATTTTCAAGAGTACGTGTCTATCTTATTCCATCTTGTTTATATATTATTTCATCGTCTTATCTTATTCTATCTTGTTACGCATTATTTCATTGTGGTCGTATTTGCTGTTATTTGAGTCATCCGTTTACACAGTACAATGTTGATCCAAGGGTTGAATTGTTAAGGTTTTTCCTACTGAGCGTAAGCTCACCCCTTTGTTTCTCTTACTGTTTTATAGGAGTACCCGATGTCTAGAGAGGCGAGGCTTGGGAGCTTCAGTTATCTTGGGTTTTAGCTTAGACTTATGTTGGTCGTCGTACTAAACATTTATTTATTACTTTACTTGTTGAGTTGTGACTCACTGGAGATTCTAGACTTTTTATTGATGATTTGAGGAGATTTACTTGTCTATTTAAAGGTTTATAATTGTTATTTATTGTTTTTCTTTACAAATTCTATTCACGTCTCAAGTCCGGTCAAAACTGGATTTGGGGCGTGACATATCCGTGACGGGTCTGGGCAGACTCGTCCTCCTTCTTCCTCCAGCTCCCTTTCCACGAAAAACAGTCAAAAAACTCCATTTTCAGTCATCCAAAACCTCCAAAACAGTCAAATAACTTCATTCCTTCACTACACATGACAGGATTCAACAAACCAACAAAAACCCAAGAGATTTCCAACTCAAAACAACCCCAAAACCATAGATTTCTACAAAAGCCAAACATCTACTTCACTAATGCAACAACAAGCAACAATCAAAGCAAAACCTAACAAGTTCTAGAAAAACAAAGTAAACCCCATGAATTGAATTGAATTGAATTGAAAGTGAAGTTTAAGAGGTTCCTTACCTTTGTAATGAGGAGATGAAGAACAATAAAAGATTTTGGAGAAGAGATGGTGTGAAAATGGGCCAAAGTTGTTCCCTTTTCTCCCTTTCTTCTTTCTCAAGCCAAGTTGTTCTTCCTTCTCTTCCATTCTCTCTCTAAAAATCGGCTAGCACGTGTGAGATGCTGAAATTTTTTCTCCCATTTGGCTTAAAAGACCTAAAAGTGGTAAAGTCCAAATAGTCCCTTAGCTTTAACCAATTAAGGACACTTGTGAGGGGTAAAAGGGTCCTTTTAGCCTCTTTTCTTCCCCTCCAAGCTAGTATGGACAAGTGTCCATGTAGGGACCACTTGTCCTTAGTTAAAAAATCCAGCACCTCAATTTAATTAGAATTTGTCGATAAAATGTTCTCGTTTGACCAAAAATTGACTTTTCCAATATTGCAGTCAAATGAAAGGAAATGGCCCAACTAAGCTAACTATGATGACGGCTAAGATTTTTGGGCCCCGGAAAGGTCTCGAACGACTCCCGGATTCATCGGTTGACTTTTTTGGCCGAAAGTCAAACTTTGCCAAAAATCACCGGTTCGACCGGGATCGACCGGGGGGCGGTTCTTATAGAGGGCCATTGTGGCTAGGAGACCTAACGATAACCAACAGAGGAGAGAGGCGTCTTTATCATTGGAGGGCGTCCCTTCCGCTTCGGAGGTCAAGGCCTGACCTTGAATGGCCGATTCATCAGTCCCTCAAGGGGCTGGGGAAGGGCATGAGAGGAAAGCTAGGTAGCAGCCTTCGTTAGGAGATAGAGAAATCAGTAGAGGGGGGAGAGAGGATGGTAGTGCCAACGCCACAGCGGTATCACTAACAAAACCCTAATCTCTATTTTAAAGAGAGAGAAAAACGTGAAGGTGATTTTATTTGTTTTTCTTTAACATGTAGCTTATTATAAATTTTTAGATCGTTTTCTCTGAGGTGAAATCGGCTACAAACCACTCTTAACCTAAAAGTCGTGAGAACCAATCCTAGACACACACCTAAGATCCAACATTCACAATGATGCCACATCTTCACCCAAATTCACGCCACTTTCATCCCTTCTCATACAAGCAAGGGCATAATTGTAATAGCATGGTGCCATGTGGACAAGTGTTCATTTTTTTCTTCACCAATTCAATAATTTAATATTTCCCGATTCGTTTGAACTCCGATTAGCTTCAAACTTGCGCCGATATTTTTATTTTTTTTCAAGGGCTTTAAATCAAGATCAATCATGAATATATTTTGAAGCACGAAAATAAAAAGGTATAACTGGGTGATAAAAATAATGTTGAGTGTTGATAAATCTTCACTAATAAATATTTTATATCGGAGGTATCAAACTAGTGCTAAATGTTGATGAAAACATGTACTGAGGTGATAAAAATCATGTTCAATTTTGATAATAAGTATGATAAACTAGAGTTTAGAGTTGATAAAAAAAACATGTGGTAGGGGTAATAACAACATGTGTAATTTAATGATAAACATAGTGTTTAGTGTTGATAAAACTAGTGTTCATAAAAACACGTGATGAGGTGATAAAAATCATGTTCGGTTTTGGAAAATGAGCTGATAAAACTAGTGTTTAATGTTGATAAAACTAGTGTAAAGTGTTGATAAAACCAATGTAAAGTGTTGATAAAAGTTACCCAGATATATATTTTTTTAAATCAGTCCCGAAATAATTCCTTTTTTTGTGCTTCAAAAAAACATGTGATGTGGATGACAAAACACGCGAAATTTAATGATAAACCTAGTGTTTGGTGTTGATAAAACTAGTGTTCATAAGAAGCACGTGATGATGTGATAAAATCATGATCAGTTTTGGAATTGAGGTGATAAACCCAGTGTAAACTGTTGATAAAGCCAGTGTAAAAGTGTTGATAAAACCAGAGCAAAGTGCTGATAAAAATTAGGGAAAACTACCAATACCTACCCAAAACCATGCCCTTTTAACTGATGTTTACCCTGAATTTTAAAATTAACTGATGCATACCCTGAAGTTACGACTTGTAACTAAAAAACCCCTTCTGTCAGCTAAAATGACGAAAATACCCTCAGTGATTTTTTAAATAATTTTTTAAAAATATAAATGAAGTGATTATATATATATAGGATAACAATCAGGTACAAACTTGTATCTTTCGTCAGAACGTAGAATTATCAATCTGGGCCCTTGGATCGTAGAATTAATGGCCCAGATTTAATGCATATCTTTTAATATCTTTTTAATTAATGCATATCTTGCAATTGATTTCGTAATCAATCACCCCCCCTGAATTTCGATGGCCATCTGATCCGGATAATGAATGGCCCAGATTAGTTCTACGTTCTGACCCGAAATATGGTTTGTACTTGATTGTTCCCTATATATATAACAAAAGTAATTTTAAATAATTTTTTAAACATAATTATTGAAGTGTAGTTGATGATATTTTCTTCATTTTAGCTGACGAAGGGGTTTTGAGTTACATTTTCGAAACTCCAGGATATGCATCAGTTAACTTTAAACTTCAAGGTAAACATCAGTTAAATGGGCATGGTTTTGGGTAGGTATTGGTAGTTTTCCCTAAAAATTACCCATGTATAATTTTTTTTGAAATCAGCCCCGAAATAAAATTTTTTCGTGCTTCAAAATATATTCATGAGAGATCTTGATAGAAAGCCCTTGAAAAAACAAAATTAATGGCGCAAGTTTGAAGCCAATCAGAGTTCAAACGAAGCGGGAAAAATTTAATTAATGAATTGGTAAAAAATAAAATATGATACTTTTACTAAAAAAACCCTTCATACTTACTAAAAAGTGCTGTTTTTTGCAGTCAATAAGTCAACAACTCAATTCTATCTCATCCCTCCATTCTGAAAATAGATGGCTTAGATTGGTTCTCACGGCTTTTAGTTTAAGACATGATTTGTAGTAGATTGCCCCTCCGTTTTCTCTTATTGATAAGTCAAGTCATATGAAAGTTATCTTCGATGTATTCACCATTGCATGAATAAATAGCTTTGTTGATGCACAAAATTCAAGTCTCTTTACTGTTTTTCTCTCCTCGAGGCTTTGCTTAAGTTAAATATTTGACGTAATTGTTTGATTACTATTTTAACACTAATCTTAAATAGTCAAACTCTTTAAGTAAGTTTTAGCCTATATTAAAGATTCTTATTAAATTATAATTTCTAACCGTTTCCATGTTTTCCTATAGCATGTTTTTGTTATTCAATGTTAGAAACTATAAATTCGGACTAATTTTATGAAACATCTGAGCTATCAAAATTGTAATCTAATAAATACACTTGGCTTAATTGTTTGACACTATTTTAGAACCAAGCTCTTTAAGTCCACTTAATATTCAAACACTTAGCTATTTAGATAAGTTAATTTTTTTATAAGCGCTAAAATTTTATTAAAGAACATTCACCAAAGAGGAAAATGTCAAACTAATCCAAAACGATTACAAAAACACCCAACAAAAGCAGGCCACCAAGTCCTACTCTTGGTAAAAGGGAGGATGTCCCTAACAAAGAAAAGCACCCAACAAAAGCAGGCCACCAAGTCCTACTCTTCCTCGTACCACTCGCTATCCGAAGATATCGGCTCACGAGGAGCCTTATGAGCAAAAGCCCGAGACTTGGACCTAGTAGTGTGAGCACGAGGGACGTTCGTAGGGGTCAAGTTGGGATTAGACTGTCCCTTGCAGGACTTAGTCTTGAGGGCTTCATCCAACCACCCATCGAAAGACTGCAAACGATTTATAACCCCTTGAGACACGTTCTGAATGGGTGGAAACTTCACTCCAAAAGCAACGGTGCCCTTGATTCCCTTTTGTACCTCCAAGTGTGATTTGGGTTTTTTAGTAACATAATCCGACAAATGCTTGGGAGTCCGGCTTAAACGTTTCGGAGGTTTGAGGAGGGCATCTTTCCATGGACCGACCTGAACCCCGGAAGATCCACACTCTCCCTCATCCTTAGACGGTCCAATGATCGAAGCCTCTTGTACCCCACAAGAAACCTCAACCATTTGTACCCCTCAATTAGACGCCTTGGCTGTTGGGTCTCGAGGTAGGGTTGGAGATGAACCAACTCGCAGCGGAAAATCAATGAAAACCAAGAGACAATTAGAACCATGAAACAACTAACAAAGAATGGATTAACAAGAGAAAAATTCAGCACTAGTTCTTACCAAAACAAGAACACCGGTTACGAATGATTGGCTTGAGTCTCCAAGACGCCTACGTATCCACATGGGAATCAAAGCCACGTAGTTCTTCTCTTTGAGGACTCAAGAACACAAACATGGAGGTGGGAACTTGCCAAACCCGAAATTGCAAGGGAAGGGGGAGAGAAGTTGTGTTTCCTATTCTTGTCTTGTGTTTGTTATGTTGAAAAAAGATGACTTAAACATAACAAAACCCATACTTGTCCAACTAAAGGCATGGGACAAGTATGGTGTCAAGTAAGGTGTAAATAGGACAAAGTATGGCAAGACAAGATTGGGTTAGGTGGTGAATCACCAACACCTTAATCCTTGTCTTGCTTACTTAGTACTAATTAATCAAGACTTGATTAATTAGTTCCATGGGCCTTGGTTGCATGGGCCTTTCATGGGCCTCTTGGAACATGGCCCGTGGCCATTTCCAACGAGGTCCCGTGATTCGCTCATCGCCTCCATGCCTTCCATACCGGAAATGTCCAACATTATCCGACGCGATCAATCCCAAGACTCCAAGCCTTGTCTCGATCTGTGAAGTCCTATTCACTTACGGGCACATGACCCAAAACCCAGTTTTGGTCATGTCCCGAGACAACTCCCTTTTGGCCATTCTCCATAAATGTGTCAATGAGTTTCATCCTTCGGTGTGACCCTTAGGTTTATGCATGTCAATAGATCAACGTAAAATCCCATTTTACTTGATCCTATTTAAGTGGCAACTAACGAGACTTTAGTATTGCCTGACACTACATAACGAATCGACCCTGTCGATTCTAACCTTTCCGTCGTCCCTGTCATTATCCTTTTATCTCCGATATCCTGATTGAGATAAGGCATAGAGCCGTCATCCTTATTATTCTCAATCACCGTTCCTTGATATGTGAGATGACTGAAGATATGATACCCAGTATCATGTGCATGGCCATGCTATTCTTCCAGTCACTCTCGATCAAGCGGCTGAGAACCGATATCTTTCCCATACCTTAGTATGAGGGATAAATCCCTTAGCCGTCTTTCGTGTCACTCATGTAGCCCGTCCCCAAGCCAATCCTGGCCGTTATGGAAGCCCTGTTACGGACAACGTTAGGCTCAGGTCAAACTCAGTTGTTGACTACATAGCGATCACAAAGACTCCTTGGTCTAAGGACACATGACAAGCTACAACACTGAATATGTTCATGACTTAATCTATGGCACATATTAAGGGCGGGTCGTCCAATATCATGTCCCACATGATATCTATGAGCAGACTCCGGAATCCCATTCCAATGACTAACAGAACGTAAGCCATAAAGAGCCATCTTTCATACTAGTCGCTTCTAGTGAAGCTTTGTTGACTAGGGACCCATCGAGTGTGATCTATCTCGATCTATGGTTCTATTCGCATGGTGGGCATAGATCAGAGCACACATCGATATATTACTCCAACACATAAGTAATATAAAGTCGCTTTAATTTTATTGCTAACGATGATATATACATTTGGACATTTAGGATTGAACTACGGGCACTAAGACTAACATTGGCTGCTGAACAGTCTTGGGCTACCAGACCCAAAACAGGGCCAGCATCATTAAAACCCTCCCTTGGGCTTGCTGTCAATAGGCCCACCACCTCTTGTCCATCCGTGTACACACCAGCAATGAGTGGGGTCAAAACACCCGACCCAACCGTAGGCCCATCCTTTGACGCGTCCAACACTGCGTCTTCATCCTCGCGTGATTCACGCTCAGCAGAATCAGAGTCATCCTTATTCCCAGCATCGCAATTGATGTCGCCAGATTGATTCGCATCTGACTGCTCGCAATTTTGTGAATCTGGATTTGAGGAACAAGAATTCAAACACGAGTTCTGTCACGCCCCAAATTCAGTAGAACCGAACTCAGAACGCGAACGTTTAAGACAATAAAACATTTTCAAACCTTTTAAATAAATCACTTTAAAACCACCTTTTAGTTAATCAAAATAATAATTTACAACTCAAAAGTACGTCCCAACAAGCGGACAAAATACAAGGCGTATGTCGCTAGACTCAAAAAGGAAACCCAGATTCCCGCTCCTAGCTCTTCAAGCTTCGAGAGCTCACCTAGTCCGTCCCGCGACCAGTACCTGTAGGAAAAGCAGCTAGGGGTGAGCGTTCGCTCACCACCACGGATAACAGACTGACTACGACATACTTAGCAGAACATGTCGGTAACATCAACAACAAACCCAACACCGGGGACTACTATCCTCAAACTCAAGTAATGCGACTGACACACAAACAGTTATACTCCTCAACCGACTCAACACTCGGACACGTAATGTAGACCCGACACAACGACTACGACCTCCTCCAAGGACACGAAAGATAACTATGCAACACCCAAGATCTCAAAGGATCGCACACCAAACAAGATCGCAAAGGATCGCACTCCAGCTGCTTAGTAACCCCCTGCCCTTTTCCCAACCCGACGGTTGGATCAGGCGGCCGACCTGTCGTACTTTTCCCAACGCGACGGTTGGATCAGGCTGTCGACATGTCGCACTTTTCCTGACCTCAATCGGATAGGCTGTCGACCTATTGCACTTTTCCCAACGCGACGGTTGGATCAGGCGGTCGACCGGTCGCACTTTTCCCGACACAAAGTCGGATCAGGCTGTCGACCTGTCACACTCACCAACCCCAGGTAACCACAGTCACAATCACAAGCAAAGTTCAACAACAGCAACAACACCGGCTTAACACTCCACAGGCACTCATGGCCACCCAAGACACCAACAGTAAAACACGGGTTCAACAACCCCACGGGCACTCATGGCCACCCAAGACACCAACGGTAAAACACGGGTTCAACAAACCCACGCGCACTCATGGCCACCCAAGACACCAACGGTAAAACACGGGCTCTCATGGCCACCCAAGACACAAACATTAAAGTACGGGCTCGCATGGCCACCCAAGACACAACCAGTAAAGTACGGGCTCTCATGGCCACCCAAGACACAACCAGTAAAGTACGGGCTCTCATGGCCACCCAAGACACAAACTAAACAATCAACCTCCGGGCATAACCAAATGCCTCCAGTAATTCTAATATCGAAAGTTCACTATTCCTACGACACTACTAAGTGTCACATGCATTTCTATTGTTCGATACGTTCCCGTATCATACGACACCACCCGGTGTCGCCTCCCTTTCTATTATTCGATAAACTTACTTAACCCACGACACCCAAGTGTCACATGCATTTCTACTGTTAACTTTCCCTAGTCAGGGCCGAGATCCGGCTACTTTTCCCTACCTCGTATGCTTTCCCAAAAGCTCACAACCAAGCTCCGGCGTGTTCACGATCACTCGCCTAGCTTTCCTTTTCCTCTGTCGGTGGCACGATCTAATAAGAACACAATTTAAAACACTTTTTAAGCTCGCAGGCATAAACTGAATTTTAATAAACTTGACGCCCAAAAGTAACCCCGACAATGTCGATCACTCCCAAACTTCCCAATTACTCGACATTGTCGATAATGGACCCGGAAAGGCCCGTTTCGCCCGACCCGGCTAATCTGCCCGGGATTGGAAAACGTCCTTCCGGGGCTCCTAAAATTCC
This sequence comes from Erodium maritimum, assembly GCA_963921825.1. Taxonomy (NCBI): domain Eukaryota; kingdom Viridiplantae; phylum Streptophyta; class Magnoliopsida; order Geraniales; family Geraniaceae; genus Erodium; species Erodium maritimum. Next base: position 54,933,071 of record OY997591.1, read on the forward strand.
CGTTTTCGTTTCTACGGTCTTAGAATAATTCAAGGGTTCCTATGCACTCGACGGAATCAAATTCCGACTTCCGAGTAATTTAATTCACGTTTAAAGTTTCTAAACCCGTCAATTACAACTTTCACAATTTAATTACGAAATTCGTTCCGGGTGTGAATTTACGACTTGGGGATCGTCTTAAACCACCCGAACACGAAAACCCGAGACCCGGGCAAGTGGGCCCCACACGGCCACAATTGGAAAATTTCCTTTTCGCCCCAAAACGTTCCTAACGACCCCAAACCTCAACCATTCATCTTTAAACCAATCTTAAACAAAACTCAACCTTAATCAAACTATTTAAACTCAAACCCTAAATTTGAAACGTACTAAAACGAGAAAAAATTGGGTTCTCTCCGTAGGGAATGACGAGGGGAGTTCGAATTTTCAATCGTTCAGTCGATCGGTCGGTCGGATCGTCGGGAAATCACCAAAAATCCAACCTTCTTATTCCTTTCTCTCATTCCCTTTCTCTTTCTCCTTTTTTTCTCTCTTCTCTGTCTTAAATTCTGAAATGGCCGTGACTAACACTTCTTACTTCTCTTTATTTTGTTTTAAAAACAACACTACCTCTTAATTACAAATGTACCACTCATACTTCCTTTTCTTTTAATTTAAAAATCAACCACCACCACATTTCTGACAAGTGTCTTGTGGGTCCCATCCTTTAGAAAAATATCTTTGTAGATATTTTTCTGTCAGATTCGCGAAATTCGGCTGTTTTGAGCCCCGAACGGGCACTTTTTCCAAGAAATTTCGAAACTTCACGGGCTACAAGGAAACGGCTCAACTAAGACCGTTGTGACGACGGCTAAGCATTTTGGATCCGAAATGGACCTCGAACGGACCAAAACGTCGCTCGGTTGACTTTTCAAGCAAAAAGTCAACATTTCCCAAATTGGTCAGAAACTTGCCCTGAGTGCCCCGGAACTCACTTTGGTCGATAACGGGGTCAACTTAACTCCGGTATGACCCTCGGGGTCAAATTTAGGTTCATTTAAGTGTCTGTCCAAAAAATTTAAATTTTCCTGTTTTTCTCCGATTTGACTGGAGTTGACCGGCAGCGGTTCTTACAATCTACCCCCTTAAGGGAATTTTGTCCGCGAAATTGAAAACAACACACTTCAGGAGTCGAACTTATCGGGGTACTTCGCGCGAACCTCGTCCTCGCGTTCCCGAGTCGACTCATCTTCGTGGTGTCGCCACAACACCAGTTCTAAGCGGATAACCTTTCCGCGCAGGACCTGCTCTCGTGGATCCATTTCCCAAACCGGTTTCTCCTCATACTAGACATCACCTGCTATCTCGACATCTGCCCACTCAATGACGTGCGAGGGGTCCGCAGATACTTCCGCAACTGGGAAACGTGGATATTCCCAAGCTGCGGTGGCAGTGCACGTCGGTATGCAACTACTCCTACTCTACTCAAGACCTCGAAAGGCCCGATACACTGCGGGGCTAACCTGCCTCCGCCGCGGTTGAGACGTACCAGTCCACCTTTCGGACTCACCTCTAGGGATACATGGTCACCAACTGCAGACTCGAGAGGTTGGCGCCGTCAGTCAGCATAGCTCCTGCTGACTCGGCGTGGTCTTCCACCGCTCACGCTTCGGCACGACCAACTCAGCTATCCCTCGGACCAGTTCTAGACCCAGTAAACTCTCATTCCTCCCTTCCGCCCCGCACACGGGCGACCAACACGGCCTACCACACAATGCTCCGAACGGTGCCATCATGATACTGGCCTGAAAGCTGTTGTTGTAGGCGAACTCGGCTAACCGCTCACGAATCCATCATGACGTGCCCCCATTTCCACTGTGCAACCCGCAGTGGTTGCAATAATCCAGCGGGACGCTGATGTTCGGCTCTAACCTGCTGACAAGTGAGGCACCGCGATACCAACTCTGCAACCGCTCTCCTCATCCCGCTCCACTAGATATGTCGCATGATGTCGCGCTCCTCTCAGTGCTACCCACGTGCACTGTCGGACGCGAATAGTGCGACTCTCGCAGCTCGTCGCCTCCACTATTACGTGGTATGAACAAACCTCCACGATACTGTAACTCCCAATTAGCACGACGATCTTAGCCCTCGGCGTCAACACCGCCGAAAACTCTCTCCCGGATATCTGTCGTCTCGACATCCACCGACTGTGCCTCTATCCCCTGGCCAAGCAGTGAGGGTTGGGCCACCAATGAGTACATGGCCACGCCACCAGTAACCTCCTCTAGTTCAAGCCCGAACGCGCCCAGTTCCCCCATCGTGTCCCATTCTCGGACTGATATGTTAGCAAGGCCCAGAACCGACTTTCTACTCAGGGTGTCGGCGATCACATTCGCTTTACCCGGATGGTAGAGTAGCTCAAAGTCGTACTCCTCAAGTAGCTCCATCCATCGCCGCTGGCGCATGTTCAGGTCTCGTTGGGAAAGGATGTACTTGAGGCTCTTGTGACCCGAGAACACCTGAAATCTCCCGCCATACCGATAATACCGCCAGTCTTTCAGCGCGAACACTAATGCTGCTAATTCCAGGTCATGGGTAGGATAGTTGCGCTCGTGCGTCTTCAACTGCCTGGAGCCATAAACAACAACTCTACCCAACTGCATCAGTACGCAGCCCAGTCCTTCCCCGGACGCGTCACAACATACCTCATACCCGAACCCGCGTTCTGGCACTATCAACACTGGAGCGGTAGTCATACGAGCCTTCAGCTCCGTGAACGCACGTTCACAATCCTCTGTCCACACAAACCCGATTCCCTTGCGCATCAAAAGAGTCATAGGCGCGGCTAGTCGTGCAAAGTCCTGGACAAACCGCCGATTAATATCCTGCCAGCCCCAAGAAGCTGCGGATCTCGAAGACGCTCGTGGGCCGCGCCCACTTCAAAACCGCGTCGATGTTCGCCGGATCGACCAACATACAGTCAAGGGACACAACGTGACCGAGGAATCTCACCTCAGCGAGCCAAAACTCGCACTTCTCCAGGTTGACGTATAACTGATGTGTGCGCAACAGGGTCAGAACACCCCTCAGATGTTCCTCCTGCGCCACCTCGTTCTGCGAGTAGATCAAGATGTCGTCTACAAACACCACCACAAATTGATCTAAGAACGGGCGGAATATAATGTTCATCAGATCCATGAACGCTGCAGGTGCGTTCGTCAGTCCAAAAGGCATCACCAAGAACTCGTAATGCCCATAGCGTGTCCGGAATGCAGTCTTAGCGGTGTCCCCCTCTCGGACTCGCAACTGGTAATATCCGGATCGTAGATCGATCTTCGAGAAGCATGTCGACCCACTCAACTGGTCGAACAAGTCGTCAATCCTCGGCATCGGGTATCGATTCTTCACCGTAACCCGGTTCAGCTTCAGGTAGTCGATGCACATCCGGAGCTCTCCACCTTTCTTCTTCACGAAGAGTGCGGCGCTCCCCACGGCGATGTGCTCGGCCGGATAAACCCCTTCTCCCGAAGTTCCTCGAGCTGACTCTTCAGCTCGGTCAACTCGGCTGGCGCGAACCTGTAAGGCGCCATCGATATCGTTGTCGTTCCCGTCACCAGGTCAATCACGAACTCCACCTCACGAACTGGTGGCAACCCGCTCAACTCCTCAAGACAGACCTCGGGGAATTCGCACGCCACTCGCGGTAACTCTCGGCTCTACACGGTCGATACTTCCTTTACTGCGGACAAGCCGACAGGAGAACTCCGCTCCTACTGCCCAGAATACACGAACCTTTCGTGTTGCCTGTTGACACCGTCACTCGTCGCCAGTAACAGTCGATATTGGCTCGGCACTTTTCCGGCCAATCCTTTCTCAAGATCACGTCAAAGGCTGTCATTTCGTAAGTATCCTTCCCACGGATACACGCACAAGCTCAGTCGCTGCCGAACCTCATGGAACCTCGCGGTCTCTCTAAGACCTCGCTCCTCCACCTTCTTCATGCCTACCAACTCCGAACATACCCGAATCCTCGGGGTGAGGACTTGATCCAGCATCAGGGCTCTTTAGCCCTCTCTCGAACCTCTTGTATCGGTTCGCTTCTCTAACTCCGCAGGCACGACAGACCCTAGTCAACACCACAACACCCCCAACCGGTGTATTCAGACGCAGGGGTGGACTCAACGGATCTAAACTCAGCCCTAACATCTCAGCACCACTCGACGAAGCGAACGAGTGTGACACCCCGATATCCAATAAAACTGACGCCCAAATCAGAGACCGAACAACCACTCCATTAGTCACACCGCTAAGGTATAGCACAACCCTCACACGATCCTTTATGCATTTACTTATAACTTTCCGCAACCAAACCAGTATTCACTACTCGTCCCCTGCGGGAAAAGTAGTAAAGGGGATGAGCGTTCAGCTCACCTCCACGGACACTCGTTCGATTATGGCATACTAGTAAAGCACTAACGACTTAGCAATCTAACCAGGGCAAACCACTACCTCAAAACCTGATACCAAAACGTCACACTGCTCAAGCTATTAACACCTCAAATACTCGCTCACGTACGGGAAACCTCGAATGGGGGTCATGTTCTCAACTCAGCAAGCCACTAATGCTCACAACCTCAATACCCCAATTACCCGATCACGTAGGGAAACCTCAAACATGGATCATATTCTCAACTAAGTAAACGCTATTGCTCACAATATCAATACCCCAATTACCCGATCACATAAGGAAACCTCAAATAACCCACTCACGTGAAGGAAACCTCAAACCACCCGTTAACGCGAGGGAAACCTTGAATAACCAACTCACGTGAAGGAAACCTCAAACCACCTGTTCACGTGAGAGAAACCTCCAACATCCGTTCACATAGGGAACCTAGTTCGTATGGCGTTGCGGCACATCAACCCTAACCCCTCTCCGTGGTGAGACTCTCACACCGAGGCGCTGTATCACTACCGTAGGTTATTGATGAGTCTCGAACCCAAGACCTCACCCTTTAACACCGAACTTACGGCCTCTACAACCAACACAAGCATGAACACAGCCACGCAAAACCAACACTCAAATTGCACAAACAAGACGGTGGAACAAGACAGGAATCACGGATCCGTGACAGACCCCGTCACGGTCTTGTTTTCCAAATTCGCTTCAGACTCGATCTTTACGATCAATTATGAACTAAATTTTCAAGTCTTCTCACTTAGCTCTCTTTTGGTGATGAATGACAAAAATACCCTTCAAAATTATAATTTAATATCATATATTAAATTCTTTAGAGTTTTACATGAACTTATTAAACTCCTTCCTTGCTTTCTTCCTCACTTTTTGGGTCCTTCTCGAACTAGACCATTTTGAACGGTTGCTAGAGATTCTTATTTATAGTTGTGAGGCTAGATCTTGTACGATCTTCCACTGGAGCAATTGGCCCAACTAATACTGTTATAGTGTGACATGTGACCATTGAAATCTCTCTCTCTCTCTAAGTTGTTATCCATTTACAATAGAAGCTGAGGGAGGAATTTTATTAGTGGATGAAGCATACAAACTAACACCAATGAAGAAGTGGTAAGAACTACCGGTTAGAATGTAAAACCCGACTTTTTAAAAGGGTATTATTTTGAATTGGAAACATCGGGATAGAAATTTGCAATTAGTGTGTTGTTTAAAAGAAAAAAAAGAAAAAGAGGATTGGAACGGTTAGACCCAACCAGACCCGCATGCCCGGTTAGGCCAGGCCCGACCGTTTTCGCCAGAAGCCCGCGTGTTCGGGCCGGCCCGTTTTTCTGGCCCAAGCCCTTGAGGGCCGCGAGTATAAACACTGAGAAATTAGGGTTTCAGTCCCATTTCTCTTCTCTCTCGCCTCCGTTCCCTCACATTTCTCTCTGTAACCGAACCCTAGTTCCCCTCTCTCTGAACCTGATCTCTTCCCCCTCTCTCCGTCCAAGCAAGTTCGCCGGCCACGCCGCGCCGCCTTGTTCCTCTTCATCTCCTCTCTCTTCCAGTCAAACGCTGACCACTCCCGACTTCCATCTCCGGCGTCCTCGCCTCCTCTCTGGTCCGTCCAGCCCATAACCCGACCTCCATCTCCTCTTATCTTCTTCTCTGTTCAACCCCAAGCCACCAACACCGAGATCCGGCGCTCCCTCACCTCCACGGTGAGCCTCGCACCGTGAGACCTCGGCGGGTTTAGTCACCGCCGATGGTCGGCCGGACCCAAACCTCAACTCTTTTCTTCCCCTTTGTGTTTCATATTGTCCTCAATCGAACTTTCTGTTGGATCTGGAACGTGCGGATCTGGACAGTAATTGAAAAGAGAAGCCATGTATGTTTTGGATCTGTTCGGATTTGGAAACACAAATCAAAATAATTAACAGAAACGTTTTTAAAACCAAAATTGATTCACATTAAAGAGGAAATCGGATTTTAAACAAAAAGGAGTTCAAACCTGATTTAAAACGAAAAAGGTTGACACTTGGGCTTTTGAACGAATTTGGATAACCTTGAACGAATTTGGAACATCGGACGTTTAATCGGGACGATTGAAAATCGGACTTATACGGGACTAAAAGTGGAACGATGAATCGGACACCTCGGGAATCGGGCCTTGAAACATGTGCATCGGGAACCATGCCTCGGGAAACGTGCACCGGGTTCTGTGCTCGGGGTTCGGGTGCTCGAACCCGACTCGTCGTTTAATCCCGATTTTGGACCGTTCGAGTTAAAGATCAACTTGCTGTTATTTAGACTGTATCAGTTCTGAGTGTAAGTTTTACTTGTTAAAATCAGACTTGGACTTCATCCGAGAGCTTGGACTTCGCCCGAGGAGACGAGACTAGCAGGACAACTGTTGATAGGAGTATTATTAGAGGAAGACCACAAGGTAGGGAAAGTACTAAACTCCTCGTGCAATTTAATACCTAGTATGCCTATTAGGTTAATAAAATCGGAAAGGTCCTAGAATTGCATATAGGATGCGAATAACTAGAATAATCGTCTTTCAATTGCTAATAACCAAACGTGTCTAGTATGCATGCTTAGGATGTGAACACCTAGTTAACTCGCTTTCAATACTTGGGAAATTGCTTTACTGGTAGAGAGGCCGTGATGAGCGCTCGGATTAGTTGTGTTTGCCTCACATGCATTGTTTGATTAGTTTAAGATGAATTAAGGGTCTAACGAAACTAGATAAATTGCATGATTGAATGATTGATTGAATGCTTGAATGATTGGTTGGATGCTGGAGTGATTGAATGATTGAATGGATGATCGAGTATGACTGATTGTGCCAAAGGGTACGATCAGGTGATCGATGGACCAATGGAACGTGGTTGGTAAGTATGATGGTAAGTGTGATTGTGGGTATGAATCTCATGTGGTGTGTATTGGTGAATTCATGAACTTATAAGTTTGATTGTGCAATGTGTCGACCTGTTGGTCTCGTGTTTGGGTTAATCCTGCGGGATATTGATTAGAGGACCCTGCGGGGCATCGATTGGTTGCTCCTGCGGGATATTGATTAGAGGACCCTACGGGGCATTGATTGGTTGATCCTGCGGGATATTGATTAGAGGACCCTACGGGGCATTGATTGGTTGATCCTGCGGGATATTGGTTATGGACCCTGTGGGGCATTGGTAGGATGATCCTACGGGATATTGATTATTGGTGATCCGGTATGGTACCTACACCGTTGAGGAGTCCGGTGTAGGATGAGATAATGTTTATTGTTGATACGGTATGGTACCTACACCGTTGAGGAGTCCGGTGTAGGATGAGATAATGATTATTGTTGATACGATATGATACCTACACCGTTGAGGAGTCCGGTGTAGGATGATATAATGATTATTGTTGATACGGTATGGTACCTACACCGTTGAGGAGTCCGGTGTAGGATGATAGAATGGTTACTTATTGATTCACCCAAGTGTATGTGTCATGCGGGAGCATTACCTTGGTTCCCTATGACATGTGGTCCTTTGGGGGCATTTCCGGGAATCCCGACGATAAGCGCCCCTAAGGGATTCTTACTGGTAACCCGATGCATGTGCCACCTCTGGACCGAGGGAAAATCTGATATGATATGAATACTCTTGTGGATCAGAGTATGGGATCCGAGATGACACAAGAATCTATTCGTGGATTGGAGTATTGATGATTTGAGTTATTGGCGTGATATTCACGAGATCCTATTTTAGCAGCTATCAAATCTTTACAACGCTTTTCACTTATTCTCCTGGAAGTTACCGTTATCTTTGAGAATGCGATATTGATATTATCTTGTCTATTTTACCGCATTATTTTGGATTAAAAGCATTAATTACAATATGGTCATCGGGCTAAAGAAGTTTATTATTAAATTGGAGGTTAAATTGTTTATGATTTTCCCTAATGAGCGTAAGCTCACCCCTATTTGTTTTATCTATTGTTTGTGTAAGAACCGCTCCCGGTCAACGCCAGTCAAATTGGCGAAAAACAGGAAAATTTAAAATTTTGGGACAGACACTTAAATGAACCTAAATTTGACCCCGAGGGTCATATCGGACTTAAGTTGACCCTGATATCGACCAAAGTGAGTTCCGGGAGACTCAAGGCAACTTTTTGACCAATTTGGGAAAAATTGACTTTTTGACGGAAAAGTCAACTGAGCGACGTTTTGGTCTGTTCGAGGTCCGTTTTGGATCCAAAAAGCTTAGCCGTTGTCACAATGGTCTTAGTTGAGCCGTTTCCTTGTAGCCCGTGAAGTTTCGTAATTTCTTGGAAAAAGTGCCCGTTCGGGGCCCGAGACGGCCGAATTGCGCGAATCTGACTGAAAAATATATAGAAGATATTTTCCAAAAAGATGTGGGACCCACTTTCCACATGTCACTAAAGGGGTGGTGTTAGGTTTTTTGAACAAAACTAAAGAGATGGAAAGGTGATGGTAGTTTTGTAAATATGGAAAAGGTGTGAAATTTTGAAACAAAACAAAAGGATGAGATGAGATGTCTCGGCCATATTCAAAAAAGAGAAGAATTGGAGAGAGAAAGTAGAGAGAGGAAGGAGAAGGAGAAAAGGGAAAAAGAGAAGAGAAAGTGTGACGTTTTGGTGATTTCCCGACGATCCAACCGGCAGATCATCTCAACGGTTGAAAAATCGAGCTCCCGTCATCATTCCCTACGGTGAGAACCTAATTCATTTTCGTTTTGGTACATTTGAATTTTAGGGTTTAAGTTTAAATGGGTTGATTAAGGTTGGGTTAAGGATTGGGGTTCGTTAGGAACGTTTTGGGGCGAAAAGGAACATTTTTCGTTGTGGCCGTGTGGGGCCCACTTGCCCGGGCCTCAGGTTTTCGTGTTCGGGTGGTTTAGGACGATCCTCAAGTCGTTAATCCACACCGGAACGAATTATGGAATTAAATTGTAAAAGTTGTAAATGACGGGTTAGAAACTTTAAACGCGAATTAAATTGCTCGGAAGTCGGAAATTGATTATGTCGATTGCGTTGGAACCCTTGAATTATTCTAAGATCGTGGAAACGAAAACGGGAATTTTCGGAGACCCGGAACGACGTTTTCCGATCCCGGGCAGATTCACCGGGTCGGGCGAAACGGTCCATTCCAGGCCCATTATTTGCAATGTCGAGAAATTGGGAAGTTTGGGAGTGATCGACATTGTCGGGGTTGAGTTTGGCCGTCAAATTCATTAAAATTTAGCTTTGTCTGTGAACTTAAAAAGTGTTTTAAATTGTGTTCTTATTAGATCGTGCCACCGACCGAGGAAAGGGAAAGCTGGGCGAGTGATCGTGAGCACGCCGGAGCTTGGTTGTGAGCTTATGGGAAAGCGTATGAGGTAGGGAAAAGTAGCCGGATCTCGGTCCTGACTAGGGAAAGTTAACAGTAGAAATGCATGTGACACTTGGGTGTCGTGGGTTAAGTAAGTTATCGAACAATAGAAAGGCAGGCGACACCGGGTGGTGTCGTATGATAAGGGAACGTATCGAACAATAGAAATGCATGTGACACTTAGTAGTGTCGTAGGAGCAGTGAACTTATTGATATTAGAACTACTGGAGGTATTTGGTTATGCCCGGAGGTTGATTGTTTAGTTTTTGTCTTGGGTGGCCATGAGAGCCCGTACTTTACTGTTCGTGTCTTGGGTGGCCATGAGAGCCCGTGCTTTACTGTTTGTGTCTTGGGTGGCCATGAGAGCCCGTATTTTACTGTTGGTGTCTTGGGTGGCCATGAGTTCCCGTGGGGTTGTTGAACCCGTGTTTCACTGTTGCTGTTTTGGGTGGCCATGAGTGCCCGTGGGGTTGTTGAACCCGTGAGTTACTGTTGATGTTTTGGGTGGCCATGAGTACCGTGGGGTTGTTGAACCCGTGCTTTGTTGTTGGTGTCTTGGGTGGCCATGAGTGCCCGTGGGGTTGTTGAACCGGTGTTGTTGCTGTTGTTGAACTTTGCTTGTGATTGTGATTATGGTTACCTGGGGTTGGTGAGTGATAGGTCGACAGCCTGATCCGACTTTGTGTCGGGAAAAGTGCGACAGGTCGACCGCCTGATCCAACCGTCGTGTTGGGAAAAGTGCAACATGTCGACAACCTATCCGATTGGGGTCGGGAAAAGTGCGACACATCGACAGCCAGATCCAACCGTCGTGTTGGGAAAAGTGCAACAGGTCGGCCACCTGATCCAACCGTCGTGTTGGGAAAAGGGCAGGGGGTTATTGAGCAGTTGGAGTGTGATCATTTGCGATCTTGTTTGGTGTGCGATCCTTTGTGATCTTGGGTGTTGCGTGGTTATCTTTCGTGTCCTTGGAGGAATTCTTAATCGTTGTGTCGGGTCTACATTACGTGTCCGAGCGTTGGGTAGGTTGAGGAAAGTAATGGTTTGTGTGTCAATCGGGTTACTTGAGTTGGGGGATAGTAGTCCCCGGTGTTGGGTTGTTGTTGGTGTTACCGGCATTGTTTGCTAGTATGCCGTAGTCAGTCTGTTATCCGTGGTGGTGAGCGAATGCTCACCCCTAGCTGCTTTTCCTACAGGTACTGGTCGTGGGACGGACTAGGTGAGCTCTCGAAGCTTGAAGAGATAGGAGCGGGAGTCCGGGTTTCCTTTTTAGTCTAGCGACGTACGCCTTGTATTTTGTCCGCTTGTTGGGACGTACTTTTGAGTTGTAAATTATTATTTTGATTAACTAATGGTGGTTTTAAAGCGATTTATTTAAAAGGTTTGAAAATGTTTTATTGTCTTAAACGTTCGCATTCCGGGTTCGGTTCTACTGAATTTGGGGCGTGACAATTTGTACAGGTGTGCTTGATGAGTAGTGGATTCGAAGCTCGGGAGCTTCGGGATAGTCTGGGTGTTCTGTCTTAGAGACGTTGTGGGTCTTTATGTCGAACCCTATGTTTTTACATGCTCTTTATGGAGCTTGACTCCTCATTACTTTTTGGAACACATGTTATTTGGAGCTTATTGAGCATTTGAATCAGAGATATTAATGTTTTACTATTATTTAATTGTTAATTCAAGTTACGTCTCGATTTCGGCCAAAACTGGATTTGGGGCGTGACATAGAAGCTTTGGAGAAGATCATGACTACGTAATTTGTCCTAGATTTGAGGGCAAACCATCTAATTCAAGAGGGGTAATTTGCACTGAAATATGCTTCTATGTTAATCACAATTAGGAGGTTCACAATCACCAGTTTAAAAAATATATTTGGCCTCAGGCCCTCTTCAATGTTATTCACAACTCGAGGCTCTCCCGATTACCATTTTTAGAAACTATGTCATTTTCCCGCAAATATATAACTTAAGTAGGGATCCCATATGTTTGATCACCAAACAAACCAGATGTTTCAACTCCTCGTTTTCAGCCTTACTATAACAATTTTATCTAATCTCAACCCTAAGCAACTAAGAAATTAAGAAAAGTAATAAAATCTAATTTTATAACAAGTAGGTTTAGAGGGCTTTGCTTTGCATCCCAAAAACTACTATTGCTTTGCATCCCAAAAACTACTAATAAAATTATTTATAAAATTGATGCATCTTTGCTTTGCATCCCAAAAACTACTATTGCTGCGTCAAACATAATCACAATCACAAACACTTGTCACCTTCTGTTGCATGTTGAATTCCTACAACTCGTGGATAAATAATATTCTAGTTATACCATATAGTTGGAGAAATTAAATGGAAACTAAAGCAGTTAATCGAGATAATATTTATTCAAACGTTTAGAATATGTAGTACCAATTTTAGAACATTTCAAGATATGATGTTATCTTGATATACTAATAGCCAATTAAACTAGTGAGATTTTCATATAAGGTTTTAGATGTACTCCAATTAAATAGAGAAGGCAAAAGAAAAAACTCAATTCTAATAACATCAAGCCAAATCTCACCACAAGTAATGGAACTCAAAAAAATACACTCATAACAATATAAAAGTAGGTGGAAGTGTTCATGAATTCTTAATTGGGTAAACTACAAATATATATCCTGAAGTTGGCACGTTTAATCGATGATTACCCTGAAGTTCAAAAACTACTGATGCATACCCTAAAGTTACAACTTGTAACTAGAAACCCCTTTTGTCAGCTAAAATGACGAAAATACCCTCAGTGATTTTTTTAAATAATTTTTTAAATATAAAACTGAAGTGATTTTGTAAATAAAAATGAATTTATTTAATAAGTATATATATATATATAGAGAGAGAGAGAGAGGATTGGTATCAGGTACAAACCCCCCCTTATTGTGCAAACTACGAACCCATGAGAGCCACAGGATCCCCCCAAAGTGATGTCAGCAGAGCGCACCAGATGTTGACACGTGGACAATATATATAAAACACCGCACCTTATTGTGCAAACTACGAACTCACCAGGCGCTGACACGTGGCGCGCAAAGTGCTAATAGTTTGGGCGCACAGTGCTAATAGTCCCAAACTATTAGCACCGTGCTGCGCAAACTATCAGCACTAAACGTGCCACATGTCAGCACCTGGTGAGTTCGTAGTTTGCACAATAAGGGTGGTTTTTACTGGATAACTACCCTATATATATATATATATAACAAAAGTGATTTTTAAATAATTTTTTAAAAATAATTATTGAAGTGTAGTCGAGGGTATTTTCGTCATTTTAGCTGACGGAGGGGTTTCTAGTTACAAGTTGTAACTTCAGGGTATGCATTAGTAGTTTTTGAACTTCAGGGTAATCATCGGTTAAACGTACCAACTTCAGGGTATACATTTGTAGTTTACTCATCTTAATTCCAACGAATCATCTAAACATGTTGATGTCATGAACTTTAAACTGGCATAACATTACATCATCTATATTTATAGTAATTAGTGTTATAACCCAATTTTGATATTAATTATAATGAGATATAAAAAATTATCTACTTAATTTCATAAATCATTAAGATGTGAAAATTCAAAAAACACTATCATGAATGAAATTACATATTGATAGTAGCAACAAAAAAAACACACACCCAATCCATTCAACCAACCTAAACATCATCAAAATCAAAATTTAAACAAAAAAATTACACATCAGTTCATCACAATAGCCAACATAACCTAACCTTTAACAATTCCAAACCCACGTACACAATTTTAAACCTCCTAAATTTAACACCATTTTAATTTTAAAATTTTGGAATGAACACGCAAAAAGCACAATTATTTCAATGTAATGACAAAATTCAAACCCTAAAATCCCCAAAATCAGTAAAATCATGAAAACCAATTAGTTCATGTACTTGCAATAGAAAGGCCGACGCGAGTGGAGAGTTGGGCTAAAGAGGGAGGGAGGCTCGGTGGCAAAGATAGTCTGGCTGGAAAGGGACGACACCGGCTTGGGCTGGGACTAATGTGGATGAGGGCCCGAGATGCTTGATGGGGTCCCATTTATATGTGTTATTCAATGACACTTTACCATTTTTTAACTATTTATGTACTCATTTAGAAGAGATTACACATCTTTATTTTCTATTTCGATTTTTTGTCTTTTTTCTCTGTGCGTTCCTCCCTTTTCGGGTGGCGCGAGGAGTGCGAAAGAAAAAGGATGATCTAGGACTGTTAGAAGCCTACCCAAGCCAAAACCGAATAAAGGAGCTTAAAAATTGAATTCCCCTAAAGTTACATGCCGAGGAGCTTTAACCTCCACACCCTGTAAGAACGGACATGTGGCGTCATCCGAATAAAGTACACACTAGAGTTTTGGCTACATGTCGTGCACCTCAGCATTACATGCCGTGAAGCCCCTCTTCTTTCCTTCACGCCGTGGAGATTACAAACCCACACCATGTAGTTTTCACATGTTACACGGCTTGAAGGCATATTCTACACGCTGTGTAGGATGGTTAATTGGGCCTATAGATAGAGGCCTTAGGCTTGGGATTTGGGGAGCTTCCACACATCTTTAAGGCCACTAAAAAGTTCTTCTATGTGAGGGTTAGTTTGAGGTCGAGAAGTGATGTCCTACCCTTTGAGTGAGCGATCATCGATATTCAGAGGGCGTTCAGAGCAAGGTGACTAAGACAACGGTCCAAGAAGAAGGTTGAAGAAACGACGGGGGTGTTTAGTTAAAGTACTCTCTAACTCAAAACTCCCATTTTCTTATGATTCTTGTGAAATTGCTTGGTTGTACTGAGACATTGTTGATTATATTAGATATTTCTCTTCTCAAGGAGCATGGTGTTTAGATAGATGAAATGATTCTATTGTGATTTGTTTTACTTGTGGGTGAATGGGATCTCTGATAATGATTAAAGTCTTCTTCCTTGTACATTTCTTTTTAATTGCGGTTAGCTCGAATTCATGGTTCGAGTTAGTTTGGGGTTGGACTATCGTTATGTTCGGTTAGTCATTAATAGCTCGATTTCCTATTTGATAGCTTAAAGTAAAGAAAAGAGTCAACTTTAGGGTAATTGGTTAATCTTAGGACCCATTTAAAGCATAAACTTAAACTGTTTTTATCATTACAAGTTTTGATAGGGAGATCTTAGAGGATGAATACGATCTTGTTCTACGATCGATTGAGAGTGGGAAGTCCCATTTCAATCTCTAAATTGACCCAAGAGCAAGTTTAGACTTTATCCACGGAACGAACCGACTTGTCAACTAAGGTTGTGACTGTCGTTCAATAGGCTCCCTAGAGTAGTCATTGCAAGAAGGTGAGGTGCTGTAAGAACCACTCCCGGTCAATGCCAGTCATACCTGCGAAAAACAGGAAAATTTAAAAATTTTAAGACAAACACTTAAATGAACCCAAATTTGACCCCGAGGGTCATACCAGACTTAAGTTGACCCCGATATCGACCAAAGTGAGTTCCGGGGGACTCAGGGCAACTTTCTGACCAATTTAAGAAATGTTGACTTTTCGTTGGAAAAGTCAACCGAGCGACGTTTTGGTCCATTCGAGGACCGTTTTGGATCCAAAATGCTTAGCCGTCGTCGCAGCGGTATTAGTTGAGCCGTTTCCTTGTAGCCCGTCAAGTTTCGTAATTTCTTGGGAAAAGTGCCCGTTCAGGGCCCGAAACGTCCGAATTTCGCGAATCTGCCAAAAAGGTGTGGGACCCACCTTGCCACTTGTCAACCAAGTGGTGGTGTTAGGTGTGGGACAAGACAAGGGAGGCTACGCTTAAGGGTGTGGTCGGCCATATATTGCAAAAAGGAAAAAAAAATAGAAAAAGAAAGGAGATAGTTTTAGAGAGAGAAGGAGAAGGAGAAGAAGAGAGAAAGAGAAGGAGGGTTGGGTTCTTAACACTATTCACGTTCATCTAACCCTTGGATCGTCTCAAAGTTCGAAGATTCAAGCTCACCTCGACATTCTCTACGGTGAGCTACTATCCGATCTTCGTTTTGGTTAATTTCGAAAGTTACGGTTTGGTTAAAATGAGTAGTTTATGGTGGAATCGAGGTGTGGGGATAGTTGGAGACATTTTGGAGACATTTTGGGAGTGAGGACGGATGTTTTCCGGTGACCGGGAGCTCGGGGGGAGCTCCGACCACCATGTGGGGTGGCTGGCCAGAGCTAGGGCCGGCCACCACCATGGTGGGCCGGGCCCATGTGAGCCCTAGCCACGCACGGCCAAGGTGGGCCGGGTGGGCCCACTTTCTCAGGTGCTCGGGTTTTTTGTTCGGGTGGTTTAGAACGTTCCCCGGGTCATTAATCCACAACCGGATCGAAATTTGGAATTAAAATGCGAAAGTTGTAATTGACGGGTTTAGAAACTTTAAACGCTAATTAAGTGACTCGGAAGTCGGAATTCGATTCCGTCGAGTGCCTAGGAACCCTTGAATTATTCTAAGACCGTAGAAACGAAAACGGGAATTTTCGGAGCCCCAGAAGGGCGTTTCCAAAACCCGGGCAGATTCGCCATGTCGGCCGAATCGGGCTTTTCCGGGTCCATTATCAACAATGTCGAGTAATTGGGAAGTTTGGGAGTGATCGACATTGTCGGGGTTACTTTTGGGCGTCAGGTTTATTAAAATTCAGTTTATGCCTGCAAGCTTAAAAGCGTTTAAAATTGTGTTCTTATTAGATCGTGCTGCAGACCGAGGCAAGGGAAAGCTAGGCGAGTGACCGAGATCACGCCGGAGCTTGTTGGTTAGCTTTTGGAGAAAACTTACGAGGTAGGGAAAAGTAGCCGGATCTCGGCCCTGACTAGGGAAAGTTAACAGTAGAAATGCATGTGACACTGGGGTGTCGTGGGTTAAGTAGGTTTATCGAATGTTAGAATGGCAGGCGACACCGGGTGGTGTCGTATGATTCGGGAACGTATCGAACATTAGAATTGCATGTGACACTTAGTAGTGTCGTAGGAGCAGAGAACTTATCGATGTTAGAATTACTGGAGGCATATGACCATGCCCGGAGGTTGATTGTGAACTTATCGATATTAGGAGTACTGGAGGCATATGACCATGCCCGGAGGTTGATTGTGAAACTGTTGATATTAGAACTGCTGGAGGCATTGGTTATGCCCGGAGGTTGTTTGTGTAATTTGTGTCTTGGGTGGCCATGAGAGCCCGTACTTTACTGTTGTGTCTTGGGTGGCCATGAGAGCCCGTGTTTTACTATTGTGTCTTGGGTGGCCATGAGAGCCCGTGTTTTACTGTTGGTGTCTTGGGTGGCCATGAGTGCCCGTGGGGTTGTTGAACCCGTGTCTTTACTGTGGGTGTGTCTTGGGTGGCCATGAGTGCCCGTGGGGTTGTTGAACCCGTGTCTTTACGGTGGGTGTGTCTTGGGTGGCCATGAGTGCCCGTGGGGTTGTTGAACCCGTGTCTTTACTGTTGGTGTGTCTTGGGTGGCCATGAGTGCCCGTGGGGTTGTTGAGCCCGTGAGTTACTTTTCGTGTGTCTTGGGAGGCCGTGAGTGCCCGTGGGGTTGTTGAGCCCGTGAGTTACTGTTGGTGTGTCTTGGGAGGCCGTGAGTGCACGTGGGGTTGTTGAGCCCGTGAGTTATTGTCGGTGTGTCTTGGGTGGCCGTGAGTTCCTGTGGGGTTGTTGAGCCCGTGAGTTATTATTGGTGTGTCTTGGGTGGCCGTGAGTGCACGTGGGTCTGTTGAGCCCGTGAGTTAGTGTCGGTGTGTCTTGGGTGGCCATGAGTGCCTGTGGAGTGTTGAACCTGTGTTGTTGCTGTTTGTTGAACTTGCTTGTGATTGTGATTGTGGTTACCTGAGTGAGAGAGGTTACTGAGACAGGTCGACCGCCTGGCCTGACAGGGATCGGCAAAGCGTGTGAGTGAGAGAGGTTACTAAGACAGGTCGACCGCCTGGCCTGACAGGGATCGGCAAAGCGCGTGAGTTAGAGAGGTTACTGAGCAGCTGGCGTGCGATCCTTTGTGATCTTGTTTGGTGTGCGATCCTTTGTGATCTTGGGTGTTGCGTGGTTGTCTGTCGTGTCTTTTGAGGACGTCGTCAATCGTTGTGTCGGGTCTACTTTACGTGTCCAAGTGTTGAGTCGGTTGAGGAAAGTATCAGTGTGTGTGTGTCAGTCGGGTTACTTGAGTTTGGGGATAGTGATCCCCGGTGTTGAGTTGGTTGTTGGTGTTACCGGCATTGTCTGCTAAGTATGCCGTAGTCAGTCTGTTATCCGTGGTGGTGAGCGAACGCTCACCCCTAGCTGCTTTTCCTACAGGTACCGGTAGCAGGTTGGACTAGGTGAGCTTTGAAGCTTGAAGAGCTAGGAGCGGGATTCTGGGTTTACTTTTGAGTCTAGCGACGTATACCTTGCTTTTTGTCCATTTGTTGGGACGTACCTTTAAGTTTTAAATGATTATTTTTGATGAACAAAGGGTGATTTTAAAGTGATTTATGTAGAAGGTTTCAAAAATGTTTTATTGTTTTAAACGTTCGCGTCCTGAGTTCGGTTTACTGAAATTGGGGCGTGACAGGTGCAGTCCAGGATGACGCCTCAGACCAAGATGCATAGCTGGAATGTGTCGTAATTGAAACTTGGGGACTAAGAGAGGTTTTCCCATGTCAAGGTAATAATTAATTTCCTTTATCACCGAGTAGGTCATTCGAAGCAGCCTTCTAGAGCTCCGAATCGTTAGAGTCGGCCTCCCAAGTTCTTCGGGGATTACTACACTACTGAAATCAAACCAGCTCGGTCTTTAGGTCGTGAGGGACTTGTAAATTCTGTGGGCGTTGGGAAACATATTTTACAAACTCAAGCTGCTCGCTAGACCATTCAGCTAAAGCTTTTGATGATCCAAACTTGACTTCGGAAGGTGAAGAGTGGGTCACTAATGATTGATTTTGTGATCCATTTTATTTTTTTCTGGGGTTTTTGTTCCTGCGACTCCTTTTGAGAGCTCTCCTGTAATAGTTTCCTTTGGTTAGATCCTGCTTGGATTTAATTTTCTTCTAATAAAATTTTTCGAGCTTATCCAAAAAAAAACCGAGTAGGCGATTATTGGAGCTCTACGATCAACAACGATGTTTAGGAACAAGTACAGCTTTTAAAGTGGGTAGAGCTTATCCAAGTATGGGGCACGTGTTGGGTCTCGAGGTAGGGTTGGAGATGAACCAACTCGCAGCGGAAAATCAATGAAAACCAAGAGACGATTAAAACCATGAAACAACTAACAAAGAATGGATTCACAAGAGAAAAATTCAGCACTAGTTCTTACCAAAACAAGAACACCGGTTAACGAATGATTGGCTTGAGTCTCCAAGACGCCTACGTATCCACATGGGAATCAAAGCCACGTAGTTCTTCTCTTTGAGGACTCAAGAACACAAACATGGAGGTGGAAACTAGCCAAACCCGAAATGGCCATGGAAGAGGGAGAGAAAATGTGTTTCCTATTCTTGTCTTGTGTTTGTTATGTTGAAAAAAGATGACTTAAACATAACAAAACTCATACTTGTCCAACTAAAGGCATGGGACAAGTATGGTGTCAAGTAAGGTGTAAATAGGACAAGTATGGCAAGACAAGATTGGGTTAGGTGGTGAATCACCAACACCTTAATCCTTGTCTTGCTTACTTAGTACTAATTAATCAAGACTTGATTAATTAGTTCCATGGGCCTTGGTTGCATGGGCCTTTCATGGGCCTCTTCGAACATGGCCGTGGCCATTTCTAACGAGGTCCCGTGATTCGCTCATCGCCTCCAAGCCTTCCATACCGGAAATGTCCAACATTATCCGACGCGATCAATCCCAAGACTCCAAGCCTTGTCTCGATCTGTGAAGTCCTATTCACTTACGGGCACATGACCCAAAACCCAGTTTTGGTCATGTCCCGAGACAACTCCCTTTTGGCCATTCTCCATAAATGTGTCAATGAGTTTCATCCTCCGGTGTGACCCTTAGGTTTATGCATGTCAATAGATCAACGTAAAATCCCATTTTACTTGATCCTATTTAAGTGGCAACTAACGAGACTTTAGTATTGCCTGACACTACATAACGAATCGACCCTGTCGATTCTAACCTTTCCGTCGTCCCTGTCATTATCCTTTTATCTCCGATATCCTGATTGAGATAAGGCATAGAGCCGTCATCCTTATTATTCTCAATCACCGTTCCTTGATATGTGAGATGACTGAAGATATGATACCCAGTATCATGTGCATGGCCATGCTATTCTTCCAGTCACTCTCGATCAAGTGGCCGAGAACCGATATCTTTCCCATACCTTAGTATGAGGGATAAATCCCTTAGCCGTCTTTCGTGTCACTCATGTAGCCCGTCCCCAAGCCAATCCTGGCCGTTATGGAAGCCCTGTTACGGACAACGTTAGGCTCAGGTCAAACTCAGTTGTTGACTACATAGCGATCACAAAGACTCCTTGGTCTAAGGATACATGACAAGCTACAACACTGAATATGTTCATGACTTAATCTATGGCACATATTCAGGGCGGGTCGTCCAATATCATGTCCCACATGATATCTATGATCAGACTCCGGAATCCCATTCCAATGACTAACAGAACGTAAGCCATAAAGAGCCATCTTTCATACTAGTCGCTTCTAGTGGAGCTTTGTTGACTAGGGACCCATCGAGTGTGATCTATCTCGATCTATGGTTCTATTCGCATGGTGGGCATAGATCAGAGCACACATCGATATATTACTCCAACACATAAGTAATATAAAGCCGCTTTAATTTTATTGCTAACGATGATATATACATTTGGACATTTAGGATTGAACTACGGGCACTAAGACTAACAATCTCCCACTTGCCCTAGTTCCAATCTAAACTCCAATATGTCCCCATCGACTTTACATGTCTAACATGTTCAGGCAGTGACACTGCCTTAGTCAAAGGGTTAGCTATGTTATCATCTGTTGCAATATCGGTTATCTTCACTTCACCTCAGTTCAGTATTTATCTGATGAGGTGGATACGCCGCAGTACATGTTTGGATTTGTTATACGATCTAGGCTTTTAGCTTGCGCAATGGCCCTTGTGTTGTCGCAAGATGGATTCACCGGGCTGGATGGGTTTTTAATTACACCCAGCCCTACCATGAATTTCCAAATCCACATAGCCTCCTTAGCTGCCTCTGCAGCATCCATGTACTTGGCCTCTGTCGTAGATTCGGCAATGATATCTTGCTTTACGCTCTCCCAGCTAAAGCTCTGCCATTCAGCGTAAACACATATCCTGATTGACTTCTAAAGTCATCTGGATTTGTCTTGGAAAACTAGCGTCTACTCATCCTTCGACGACTAGTTCAGCATCATCTTTCCCCCGGGTTAGAATGATGTCTACTGGTACAACATAAGGCTTACGAGACGTCTAGTCTCATACATGTCATGGCATATATGATCGATCCTGCCCCCAGGCGCATAGGATTCTCATCATCCTTTTCAGCTCATCAGGTGTCTTAGGACATTGAGTCTTGCTGAGATGAATGCCATGACTAGTGGGTAAGAGTCCTTTCTTTGAATCGAGCATTAAGAACCTACTCAATGCCTTGTTCACATAGGTTCCCTAACTTAAATCCAAGACCCTCTTGGTGCGATCTCTACATATCTTAATCCTTAAGATATGAGAAGCATCACCTAAGTCCTTTATTGAAAAACACTTCCTCAACCAAGCTTTAGTCTCGTGCAAGGTTGGGATGTCGTTTTCAATGAGAACCAGAAAGGTAATATTGCTCCCACTAGCCTTCTTATAAACGCAAGATTCATCCTCATTCTTGATTAAGCCAAATCCAATTACAGCTTCATCAAAACGAAAGATCCAACTCCGAGAAGTTCGTTTCAATCCATAAATGGATTTCAACAACTTATAAATCTTTCCTTTATTCTTCGGATCGTCAAAACCTTTGGGCCGAGACATACAAACGTACTCAGTCAAATTTCTATTTAGGAAAGCGGTTTTGACATCCACTTGCCATATCTCGTAATTATGATACGCAGTTATGTCAAGAAGAATTTGGATCGATTTTGACCATAGCCACTAAGGAGAAGGTTTCCTCATAGTCAATCCATTGGATCTGCCTATAACCTTTCGCCACCAGTTGAGCTTTGTAGGTCAGAGGGTTGCCGTCCATGTCCATCTTCACCTTGAAGATCCATTTGCATCCTATGGTCCTCACACCATTGATGGGATCAACCGGTTCCCAGACTCGGTTGTCCGACATGGATTGCATTTCCTCCCTCATGGCTCCCAGCCATAACTCGGAGTCGGGCCCATCCACGACTTCTTGAAAGGTGGCTGGATCATCGTGATCCACCATGACTTCATTGTCACCTCCGGATACCATATCTTGGAGGTGGAAGATTGACCCTTTCAAATCGCCTTGGACCTTCCGGAATTGTAACAGGAATTGGTTCTCACTCTACGACAATCTCTGGCTCCTTTCTACTGGGTTGTCAATTGGTTTAGACAGATCTGTACCATCCTGAATTTCTTCGAGATGCACAGTCTTCCTAATGACGTCTTTGGAAACAAAACTTCTTTTCCATAAAGACCCCACCCCAAGCGACGAACACCATGTTCTCACTGGGATTGTAGAAATAGTATCCCCTTGTTGCTTTGGGATACCACACGAAGGTGCATATCTCAGATCTTGGTTCGAGCTTAGTCGAAACCAAATGTTTCACATAAGCCTCGCAACCACAAATCTTTAGGAAGGACAAAGCGGGCATCATCCCGTACCATTTTTTAAAATGGTGTCCCTTCCACACCATTCGTCGAAGCCCGATTCACTATTAATGCGGTCGTCTCTAAAGCAAAACCCCTAAAAGAGATTGGGAGATCAGTCCAACTAATCATGGAACAGACCATTGTCTAACAATGTCCGATTTCTCCGTTTGGCTACACCTTTCAACTACAGTGACCTAGGAGGAGTCCATTCCAAAAGGATCCCATTCTCTTTTAGATGATCTAATAACTCTGTGGTCAAGTATTTTCCACCTCGATCCAATCGAAGTGCCTTAATACCTTTGTCGAGCTGGTTATCTACTATAGTCTTAAACTCTTTGAATTTATCAAAAGCTTCAGACTTATGTCTCACCGAATAGACATAACCATATTTACTGTAATCATCAGTAAATGTGATAAAGTAGCTAAAACCCCTCCTGGCAAGTGAACTTATTGGTCTAAACACATTCGAGTGTATAAGCCCCAATAATTCACCCGCCCTTTCATCGCGATCGATAAAGGGCACTTTAGTCATTTTTCCCATCAAACAAACCTTGCACCTATCGATCGAATGGAATTCGAATGAACCTGAAAGCCCGCACTTCTGAAGTGCTGATAGGCGCTTCTTGTTTATGCGACCCAAATGACAGTGCCATAACAGAGTTAGGTTTAAATCGTTGGATTTAGACCTCTTGGTATTAACGGAATATATAGAACTTGAGGCATTGTTACCCATATCTAATATGTACAATCCTCCAACCATGTCAGTACTGGTATAAAACATATCATTGCATAGAACATTGAAAACTCCATTTCCAATATTAACATTATATCCTTCCTTGTCAAACACGGATACAGATATAACATTCCTACTAAAAGTAGGTATGCAATATACATTATACAATACTAAGACAAGGCCTCTTGGCAAAGCAAGACTTGTGGATCCTACAGCAGTTGCCACAACTCTGAGGTCCATTTCGTGCTTTCCAAATCTCTCCTACTTTCAGCCACCATATATTAGTGCATGTGTG
Source organism: Erodium maritimum (assembly GCA_963921825.1). Classification (NCBI taxonomy): domain Eukaryota; kingdom Viridiplantae; phylum Streptophyta; class Magnoliopsida; order Geraniales; family Geraniaceae; genus Erodium; species Erodium maritimum. The sequence goes on from OY997591.1 coordinate 54,956,714, forward strand.
AGATTCAGACATGGTATCTAATACCCATGAATCTTTGGAAGTATAGAGATGTAGCTCTATAGAGTTAATATCGATTGAAGGCACGGTCCCACCGCCCTTCCTTAGATCATCCAGGTTTCCTGATGAAGGCGCAGTCTTACTGCCCTTCTTCAGATCATCCAGGCTATTTGATGAAGGCGCAGTCCCACTGCCCTTCTTCAGATCAGCCGTGAACTTCCTGTAATCCCGGTTCCAATGACCAGGCTGTTGGCAGTAGAAGCAGACATTCTCAGGTGTCTCATCTTTCCTGCCAAGTGCGAATGGGCCCAGCCCATGCCACTTCCATTTCCCTTGTTGACCATCAGAATATCCTTGGATCCCAGTTCCCTGAGATATTCTTCTCAGCAGTTAATGACACTTCATGTAACTCTGATATGGTCTTAGAGACAGCCTTGTCAAGGACATATTCTTTGCGTTCAGACTTGAGGACTATCCTCAAAATTCTGTACCAGTCCAAATAGTTTGTCCCATTTAGCTTGACCCTGTCAAGAATGGTTTTTAATGACAAACTATTAATGTTCGCTGAATTTTCCATTTGATCTACAACAGATAAAATTCAATCAGTAAACTGAATAAATTTTATGAAGATCAAGCTTAAACACCAACAATCGATTCTAAACCTTTAGAATCTGAAACCAAGATCCTTGATTCACTCGATTAAGCTGAACTAATGCTCACCACTTAATCGAGCTATGTAGGTAGGACTCCATCCAATCACATCCAATGTGACTCTTGGCTAGGGTATGCACTTATGTACACGTCTTACCCTATCTGTTACCCTAGCTCAACCTCAGGCTGAGAATCGTAGTCGGGTCCACCAATTTTCAACTATGGCCCGTCACTATGTAGGTGCTCCGCTAATGCGCACGACACCCACATATGTCGTCCAAACCTACTACCCCGCTTTCCCATGGATGCTCCGCTAATGCGCACGACACCCATAGGACGGGGAGGTAGTAAGGTGTTGATAATTGGGAGGTATCGGACATGACCCGTTTTTACTTGTCCGGTTGTGTTTAAAACTTTGACACATCCTAGATGCGATGAGCACATCAACTACATTCCAAATGAAATGATGCCTCAAATTACATCCAATGTAATTCTTCCTTCGAACCCGTCAACTACATCCAATGTAATGACGATTCTAAGGGCTCACACACAAGGATTAAAATTCCAATTTTATCTTTGCATGTGAGGTGATACGCTCGGTAAATAAAGTTAAGCATGCAATTCTAAAACACATAGAATTAATCATGCATAAACTAAACCAAGCATAAAGCGATAAATGTGCACATAATAGCCCCCTAAACTAACTCCCACTAGCTTCTTGAGCTCCACCGACTCCAAGCCGATGCCAACACCCGAAAAGCCACCAAATGACCTTTTCGCCCTTTCTTCGTCTTGATTAAAATATTACAATTTAATACACGACTCGCAGGTCGGGAATAAATAAATATAACAAACAAGTGGTTCGACGACCACACCTTGAAAGAATAATTACACGCTAACACTAACGGCTCGCAGGCCGTGAAAAGCGATAAATAATTAAATTGAGCTCGGGGCTATTATGTACACCATGCCAACATCACATCACACATCGTGTTATCAAACAAGCATGTTATCAAACATCATGTGATTTTCCGGTTTTAATTAATAGCCAAGTTTCGAATTTTTTTTTTGATGCTCGGTTTATCGAAACCGTTCAAAAATGAAACTTTTGAACATTTGATCTTCGAGTTCGTCATGACGGTTCCAAACTCGTCATAACTAACAAAACGGTTTAGCCTTGGCATATCAACCATCCAATGGTCATGCTTGGCCTAGCTCCGTCCAACGGATCCCCGTTCGGTCTCGGTTTCGGCTCCCCGAGAGTCCCGCTCCCGAGACCCGAAAAATCAAACTTTTTTCAAAATTTCCAGATTTGAAATAATTTTCAAAAATTCATTTTACATGCATTAAATCCATAAACAATAATTTAAAACATGTTATCAATCAATTTAGCAAAACAACATGCCAAAAACGAAACTTTCAAGCAAAACCGAAACTTTGAACACCGTCTTGTGAATCCCGAAGGTAGCACGGCTCTGATACCACTGTTGGGTCTCGAGGTAGGGTTGGAGATGAACCAACTCGCAGCGGAAAATCAATGAAAACCAAGAGACGATTAAAACCATGAAACAACTAACAAAGAATGGATTCACAAGAGAAAAATTCAGCACTAGTTCTTACCAAAACAAGAACACCGGTTAACGAATGATTGGCTTGAGTCTCCAAGACGCCTACGTATCCACATGGGAATCAAAGCCACGTAGTTCTTCTCTTTGAGGACTCAAGAACACAAACATGGAGGTGGAAACTAGCCAAACCCGAAATGGCCATGGAAGAGGGAGAGAAAATGTGTTTCCTATTCTTGTCTTGTGTTTGTTATGTTGAAAAAAGATGACTTAAACATAACAAAACTCATACTTGTCCAACTAAAGGCATGGGACAAGTATGGTGTCAAGTAAGGTGTAAATAGGACAAGTATGGCAAGACAAGATTGGGTTAGGTGGTGAATCACCAACACCTTAATCCTTGTCTTGCTTACTTAGTACTAATTAATCAAGACTTGATTAATTAGTTCCATGGGCCTTGGTTGCATGGGCCTTTCATGGGCCTCTTCGAACATGGCCGTGGCCATTTCTAACGAGGTCCCGTGATTCGCTCATCGCCTCCAAGCCTTCCATACCGGAAATGTCCAACATTATCCGACGCGATCAATCCCAAGACTCCAAGCCTTGTCTCGATCTGTGAAGTCCTATTCACTTACGGGCACATGACCCAAAACCCAGTTTTGGTCATGTCCCGAGACAACTCCCTTTTGGCCATTCTCCATAAATGTGTCAATGAGTTTCATCCTCCGGTGTGACCCTTAGGTTTATGCATGTCAATAGATCAACGTAAAATCCCATTTTACTTGATCCTATTTAAGTGGCAACTAACGAGACTTTAGTATTGCCTGACACTACATAACGAATCGACCCTGTCGATTCTAACCTTTCCGTCGTCCCTGTCATTATCCTTTTATCTCCGATATCCTGATTGAGATAAGGCATAGAGCCGTCATCCTTATTATTCTCAATCACCGTTCCTTGATATGTGAGATGACTGAAAATATGATACCCAGTATCATGTGCATGGCCATGCTATTCTTCCAGTCACTCTCGATCAAGTGGCCGAGAACCGATATCTTTCCCATACCTTAGTATGAGGGATAAATCCCTTAGCCGTCTTTCGTGTCACTCATGTAGCCCGTCCCCAAGCCAATCCTGGCCGTTATGGAAGCCCTGTTACGGACAACATTAGGCTCAGGTCAAACTCAGTTGTTGACTACATAGCGATCACAAAGACTCCTTGGTCTAAGGATACATGACAAGCTACAACACTGAATATGTTCATGACTTAATCTATGGCACATATTCAGGGCGGGTCGTCCAATATCATGTCCCACATGATATCTATGATCAGACTCCGGAATCCCATTCCAATGACTAACAGAACGTAAGCCATAAAGAGCCATCTTTCATACTAGTCGCTTCTAGTGGAGCTTTGTTGACTAGGGACCCATCGAGTGTGATCTATCTCGATCTATGGTTCTATTCGCATGGTGGGCATAGATCAGAGCACACATCGATATATTACTCCAACACATAAGTAATATAAAGCCGCTTTAATTTTATTGCTAACGATGATATATACATTTGGACATTTAGGATTGAACTACGGGCACTAAGACTAACAGCACGCTCTTAACTTATGATCGTGTCCTTCATTCCGCTTTCATGGTAATCTTTTGGATGCTCAACATTCATAAAATAGCAGGTGTTAACATTGAAGAAAGTTGTTGTGGTGGTCGTCATGGTCGATGATTAATGACCCGACAAACAGTTCTATCTAAGTTCATTTTTTGAAATCTCTTGAGGTGGTTGATACACGTTTCTTGTTAGACTCTGCGTATCAACTTGAGTCGCTTTTGATAGACCATCATGGGAGTTAAATCACACTGATTTCAGGCACACTTGTATTCTTATCTCATATGCATGATTTACCTTTCATTTCTTGCCCTCTTGTCTCTTTAGTTTTAACGCATGCTCCTTTTAGTTAGTGACAATCTACCTTATCTTCTCACTATAGTCCCTCAAAGAGTTATGGTTGCTCCACCCCAATTTCACTCACCGAAAATCTTTTATGAGTGAAACTTGTATATTGTAATTAAAAAAATAAAGAAAAGCTAACCTAGGGTAATGGTAGAGTGTTTCTAGATTTAGGGTATCCACCGCTTTCATGTGGGATCGACCGCTACTTTACCGTTATAATGATTGTTGAAGTGTTAGCTGAGCGTTCACATATAAACTTACAAATATTCTAATCTTCTCTTAGAGATGACCTTACCCCTCAATAAGATGGTGTCGTTGCCGGGGAATGGTACATAGATCATTTCTCGGTGGTTGGTAAGCCATACTATACTTATAAATCTTTTAGAGGGAAAAGTAACGGTAGTCCCTCCCAACAAGATGATGTCATTGTCGGGGAAGCAATGGTTGTCCCAATTTAAAAACCTTTTTCTTTGAGCTTTCCCCCTTTTCTTTTTCTTTCATTTCTCAAGTTGTCGTATATATGTATTATTAAGCTGACAGGGAAGCTTTCACGTACAAACCCTATTTCAAATACAAACTTGCGGCCCAATATGAATCGTAGATTGGATTGAATCGACGACTTGGAATTTATTTACGATTATGCATATATAACAGCTCACGCGCGATCATCTAGGGTCATTTGTGTAATTGACTGCAACTATTTCAAAAAATAAACGTTCGTATCTCGCCATGATCCCTGAATATGAGGAGTGTATCGCGATATCTTCTAAACATAAAGTGTAACGTCCTTTATTATAAACAGACAGTCACCACCGATTTAATCATTCAGTTGAACACAGAAACATCGGAAACGCATTGAATTTTGGTTGATCAATACGCGAAAACACATCGACTGTATCGGATTAGCAACGAGTAGGTATGTATAAGATTTGTGTCTGTACTTGTTTATTGATTTACATTCTGTCAATCATGTATCTTATTATCCCATAATAAAGAAAAGCGTATTCTATATCAACTGCATTTGATCTTAATTCTTCTAGTATTTCACACTTGAATTTGAGAATTATGTAGCAACGATTAGGTAAGTATAAGATTTGTGTCTGCACTTTTTTATTGATTTACATTCTGTCAATCGTGTTTCTTATTATCCCATAATAAAGAAAAACGTATTCTATATCAGCTGCATCTGATCTTAATTGTTCTAGTATTTCACATTTGAATTTGAGAACTATGTATGATTCCAAAAAAATACGATATTCGAGGTTGGTTTATATACATTTACAAAACATATTTTTCATATTATATATTGTTACTGTGCTGGATATATTGATAAAAATTAACATTCTCTTAACAGATTGGTACTTATGTGTGTCTGGTTAAATTGTGCTAACGAGTCTACATATTAGGCGTGTTTACATTTTATGTGTGTAGTTACTTTTGTATGTTCTGTGTGAAATGTGGCCTTTGGCAGATCTGATTAGTTGTTTTTGTGTATGTACATAATATATAGTTGATAAGGTATGAAATTGTTGTGTCTAATAACGTATCAACGAGTGGGTATTGTGTTACATATTAAAAGAGTATAATTACATCGTATGCTTCTGCATATTCTGTTTACACACATTTACATATGTGCATTCTTTGTTACATAAAATCTTGTTTGTTTACAGACATGGAAAATATTGATGATGAAAGAGACGATATATTGATATCAGAAGGGGGGTCGTTGATACGGATACCATCATGTGGGGGTGCGCGAACGCCGTATGAGGGACAAATTTTCAAGTCGCTGAATCACGGTATAGAATTCTATACGAGTTATGGGAAAATAGGTGGATTCAACACTAGAAGGCACTCATGGAAGGTCGGAAAGGGCAATAAAATTCAGATAAAGTACATGGTAAGCTCAACTGAAGGAACAATACGCAAGAAACCTGATAGTCCTGATTCGAATGAAAAAAAAGAAAAGGAAAAGACTACTGACGAGGACAAACTGTAAGGCTATGATACGTTTCACGTGCATACCTGATACAGATGCATACACAGTGACTAAGTTCATAGATCGGCACAACCATCCATTGGTTGGTAGGTCTCATGTGCACCGGTTGAAGTTTAACAGACATGTCGGTGAAAATCATGTGCAATGGATGGATCACTGCAAGAAGTCGGGTGTTGGACCCGCTGATGCTCACAGACTAATGTGTGAGCAAGTTGGTGGGGCTGACAAGGTGGGTGCAACTAAGGTGTACTTCTACAACTATGAGAGGGACCTGAAGAGATTCATCGGGGATAGTGACGTGCAGATAATATTGGATGAGTTCCGTGCAAAAAAGGCAGCTAATAACTCATTCTTTTATGCTTATGATGAAGACGAAATGGGCAGGCTCACTAAGATATTTTGGTGTGATGAAATATCTATAAAGAATTACGAACTGTATGGTGATTGCGTGACTTTCGATTCCACATATAGAACGAACAAGTAAGCTTTTTATTTTAATATGATCATACATGTTTCATATTAGTTTTGTATAATATTTGTAATTCATGAAACAGGTATTCGATGGCAATATGCCCGTTCACTAGTGTGGACAACTACAAAAGATCGGTAATTTTTGGAATTGGATTGGTTACACATGAGGATATAGAGTCGTTTACTTGGATGTTTAAATCGTTTCTTGATGCAATGAACCACAAGCAACCAACATACTTTGTAACTGATCAAGATCCGGCCATGAAGGTAGCGGTGCCAAATGTTTTTACCGAAACGAAACATAAATTCTACATGTGGCACATACTAGACAAATTATCAGCTAAGGTTAGTGCAATAAATTATACTATTGACAGATATCACATGGATAATGCTAGATTTTTTAATATGGATTTCACATGAAAAATGCTATAATTTACATTTATAGTATGTGTAAAAGTGTATGCTTGCTAACTATGTTACAACGTAGGTACCCGGATCACAGTTGGGGACATCTGAATTCCGCGAGAAAATACATGACTTGGCGTACAATAATAATATAAATGCTGAACAGTTCGAGCGTATGTGGGCTGAGTTACTATCAGAGTACGGGTTGGAGGATCATGCTTGGTTGAAAAGCATGTACGACATTAGGGAAAGGTGGATCGCGGCGTATTATCGAGATCTACCAATGGGATAGTTTATGAGAACTACATCACGGTCGGAGTCAACCAATGCTGCATTTCAAAAGTACACTGGTCATTACCTTGGATTAGTGCACTTGGTTTGGGGCTGCAACTCGGTTATTGATAACCAACGACAAGAGCATTATAAGCTAATGATGGAAAGTTACGTTTCATTCCCGAGGTACAACACAACATGTGATTTAGAGGCAGATGCTTGGACATTGTACACACGACCCATTTTTGAAGACGTGCAAGGTGACATTCAAGACTCAATTGATTTCTGTAGCATATTCGACATGAAATGTGATGATGATGAAGTAAAGCTTTACCTTATCAAGGATACAAAGTATTTTGACACGGGGAAGATCTACACGGTTAAGCGAACTACGAGCACAAAATATTTTGAGTGTGGTTGTAGCAAGCTGTTTTCAAGCGGTATGATATGCCATCATATTTTTTTCGTACAGCAAACAACCGGGTGGAAAAAAATACCACGCGCGCTGGTATACAATAGATGGTGCAAAGATACAAACGTTTGTGGTATGATATCTGATGGCGGTGTAGGGGAGAGTGAGCTGGATATCGGCGACGATGATCTAATGGACGCATTGAAAGAAAGGTTCAATGAAATTCTTTCGTTGCCAAACCCAGCAATGTCAAGTGTCAGAGAGTTGCTAGGTATAGTTATCGAGTATAAAGTCAAAACAGTGGATGAGGTGGTTCAAGAAAAACGTCGGACCAGAGCTAGTGTAATTGCAAAGGTAACCGGTGTAACACTACCAGACATTGTAGCAGTTCATCCACCAGTTGTGACTAATACAAAAGGAAGTCGCCAACAAACAAATGAGCGGCTTCAGAGGGAGAGGGACAAGGCAATTGAGAATAGCAAAAGGATGAGGTTGTGCAGGACGTGCAATTTCATGCAGCCACATGACAGTCGAAACTGCGATCATCCAATTTACGGAAACAAGAAGCCTAAAAAAAAGAAGTGTGCGAAAAAATGAAACCCTATGTGTTTGCATATTTACATGTTATTTTATTTCTATGGATGAATGCCTGAAAATAAAAAGTGAGTCACGTTTATTATTATAAAATATTTAATTACATAATGTGCCAAATTATTGTAGTATTGTGAATGTAAAAGAAAATTCAACACGGTTAAAGTAATAATACAACTGAACTAAATTAAAATGTAGTGGTTAAAATGTAAATAAGTTCAGTTTTAAAGTAAGGTTATAATTTCTCAAAATAAATTGTAAATGACTGAAGGACTTGCGTGCAAACCCTAATCAATTATGGGTGTGTTCACACGCAACCAATTGCCTATAAAAGGATGTTTACACGGCATCTGAAACATACGCAAATACTAACTAGGAAAAGAAGTAGATCTCTTAACAATGGCTGCAAACAACCCATGAGACGTTCCACCTACTAGAAGCCGCCGTGATCCAGTTGCAGCGGCGGAAGCTATGCAACGCAAGGCTGCTAGAACCCAGTGGGAGCTGAAGTTTGAGCGGCTCAAAGGAGTTATCCTGCGAGCCCATCTTGCTGTCATGGAGCAGTTGTATGAGATGGGGGAGGTGGACACAACCGGATGGCCGCTGGAGGATGTGGCTGCTCATGAGGAACTGCTGGCTAAGCATGCACTCCTCCATCTGTCTCTCGAACCAGTCCTTCCCCCATCTTCTTAAATAATTAAGTAGTTGAACGGGCACATATATTGTGCCTTTTTTTGTTTTTGAAGAAGTGTAGTTTGTGTACAAACTACACTTTTTATGAATATCTAAAGAAACTATCTTTTGGTTACTGTTTCGTGTGTTGTAATTTATGTTTATGAATGTCGTGCTATTTTGATTTCATCTGAATCAGTTTTTATGCTTGACAGTCTTTGAATTTCCTCAACCTAAAATCATATTCTATTAACGTGTAATTACATTCTATATATAAACGATACTAAATGTAAATGAGATTTATCATTGTGTAATGCCGATAGCTTTTGAAACCCAGATCAGAACACCTATCATGAACGATGAAAACTTTTGAAATTTGAATATAGGTACTGAATCAAAATCAGGAAACATGGGATTAAACCAAAAAGCATAATATTAAGTTTATTAAATATCTAACAATAAGGTTTTAGTTCAATATTCATACATCCAAAATCAGAAATATAATACCTTAACAGCCAAATATAAATGCATGTAATCTACCATAATCCATCATCGTCCTCGTCCTCTGACCAATCTCTATCCCTGTCATCGGCGGCGCCCTGGTCATCGTCATCTTCTTCAGTTTCCACATCGTCTGAGTCCTCGGCATCCGAATCTTCATCATCTTCGTCGTCAGATTCATCAGAGTCCGATGGTGGGTTTAGTTTACGGTGTTTGTAAGAGAAGACCTCGGCATCAGAACCTACTTCACTGTCCTCATCCTCACTGCTAAATGTTAGTCTTAGTGCCCGTAGTTCAATCCTAAATGTCCAAATGTATATATCATCGTTAGTAATAAAATTAAAGCGGTTTTATATTACTTATGTGTTGGAGTAATATATCGATGTGTGCTCTGATCTATGCCCACAATGCGAATAGAACCATAGATCGAGATAGATCACACTCGATAGGGTCCCTAGTCAACAAAGCTTCACTAGAAGCGACTAGTATGAAATATGGCTCTTTATGGCTTACGTTCTGTTAGTCATTGGAATGGGATTCCGGAGTCTGATCATAGATATCATGTGGGACATGATATTGGACGACCCGACATGAGTATGTGCCATAGATCAAGTCATGAACATATTCATTGTCGTAGCTTGTCATGTATCCTTAGACCAAGGAGTCTTTGTGATCGCTATGTAGTCAACAACTGAGTTTGACCTGAGCCTAACTTTGTCCGTAACAGGGCTTCCATAACAGCCAGGATTGGCTTGGGGACGGGCTACATGAGTGACACGAAAGACGACTAAGGGATTTATCCCTCAATCTGAGGTATGAGAAAGATATCGGTTCTCGGCCGCTTGATCGAGAGTGACTGGAAGAATAGCATGGCCATGCACATGATACTGGGTATCATATATTCAGTCATCTTACATATCAAGGAACAGTGATTGAGAATAATAAGGATGACGGCTCTATGCCTTACTCAATCAGGATATCGGAGATAAAAGGATAATGACAGGGACGACGGAAAGGTTAGAATCAACAGGGTCGATTCGTTATGCAGTGTCAGGCAATACTAAAGGCTCGTTAGTTTCCACTTAAATAGGATCAAGTAAAATGGGATTTTACGTTGATCTATTGACATGCATAAACCTAAGGGTCACACCGGAGGATGAAAGTCATTGACACATTTATGGAGAATGGCCAAAAGGGAGTTGTCTCGGGACATGACCAAAACTGGGTTTTGGGTCATGTGCCCGTAAGTGAATAGGACTTTACGAATCGAGACAAGGCTTGGAGTCTTGGGATTGATCGCGTCGGATAATGTTGGACATTTCCAGTATGGAAGGCTTGGAGGCGATGAGCGAATCACGGGACCTCGTTGGAAATGGCCACGGTCCATGTTCCAAGAGGCCCATGAAAGGCCCATGCAACCAAGGCCCATGGAACTAATTAATCAAGTCTTGATTAATTAGTACTAAGTAAGCAAGACAAGGATTAAAGTGTTGGTGATTCACCACCTAACCTAATCTTGTCTTGCCATACTTTGTCCTATTTACACCTTACTTGTCAACATGCTTGTCCCATGCCTTTAGTTGGACAAGTATGAGGTTTGTTATGTTTAAGTCATCTGTTTTCAACATAACAAACACAAGACAAGAATAGGAAACACAACTTCTCTCCCCCTTCCCTTGCAATTTCGGGTTTGGCAAGCTCCCACCTCCATTTATTGTGTCCTTGAGTCCTCAAAGAGAAGAACTACGTGGCTTTGATTCCCATGTGGATACGTAGGTTGAAAGGTGTAGTCAAAAGGAGAAATCGGACATTGTTAGACAATGGTCCGTTCCATGATTAGTTGGGCTGATCTCCCAATCTCTTTCTAGGGCTATGCTCTAGAGACAACCGCATTCATAGTGAATCGGGCTTCGAAAAAGGGTGTGGAAGGAAAACCATTTTAAAAATGGTACGGGATGATGCCCGCTTTGTCCTTCCTAAAGATTTGTGGTTGCGAGGCCTATATGAAACATTTGGTTTCGACTAAGCTCGAACCAAGATCTGAGATATGCACCTTCGTGTGGTATCCCAAAGCAACAAGGGGATACTACTTCTACAATCCCAGTGAGAACATGGAGTTCGTCGCTTGGGGTGGGGTGTTTATGGAAAAGGAGTTTTGTTTCCAAAGACGTCATTGGGAGGACTGTGCATCTCGAAGAAATTCAGAATGGTACAGATCTGTCTAAACCAATTGACAACCCAGTAGAAAGGAGCCAGAGATTGTCGTAGAGTAAGAACCAATTCCTGTTACAATCCCGGAAGGTCCAAGGCGATCTGAAAGGATTAGTCGCCCACCTCCAAGATATGGTATCCAGAGGAGACAATGAAGTCATGGTGGATCACGATGATCCAGCCACCTTTCAGGAAGTCGTGGATGGGCTCGACTCCGAGTTATGGCTGGGAGCCATGAGGGAGGAAATGCAATCCATGTCGGACAACCAAGTCTGGGAACTGGTTGATCCCATCAATGGTGTGAGGACCATCGGATGCAAATGGATCTTCAAGGTGAAGATGGACATGGACGACAACCCTCTAACCTACAAAGCTCGACTGGTGGCGAAAGGTTATAGGCATATCCAATGGATTGACTATGAGCAAACCTTCTCCCTAGGGGCTATGGTCAAAATCGATCCAAATTCTTCTTGACATAAGTACGTATCATAATTACGAGATATGGCAAGTGGATGTCAAAACCGCTTTCCTAAATGGAAGTTTGGCGGAGGACATTTTATGTCTCAACCCAAAGGTTTTGATGATCCGAAGAATAAGGGAAAGATTTATAAGTTGTTGAAATCCATTTATGGATTGAAACGAACTTCTCGGAGTTGGAACCTTCGTTTTGATGAAGTTGTAATTGGATTTGGCTTAATCAAGAACGAGGATGAATCTTGCGTTTATAGAAGGCTAGTGGGAGCAAGATTACCTTTCTGCTTCTCATTGAAAACGACATCCCAACCTTGCACGAGACTAAAGCTTGGTTGAGGAAGTGTTTCTCAATAAAGGATTTAGGCGATGATGCTTATATCTTAGGGATTAAGATATGTAGAGATCGCACCAAGAGGGTCTTGGTTTTAAGTCATGGAACCTATGTGAACAAGGCATTGAGTAGGTTCTCAATTCTAGATTCAAAGAAAGGACTCTTACCCACTAGTCATGGCATTCATCTCAGCAAGACTCAGTGTCTTAAGACACTTGATGAGCTGAAAAGGATGATGCGAATCCCATGCGCCTGAGGGCAGGATCGATCATATATGCCATGACATGTACGAGACCGAACGTCTCGTAAGCCTTATGCTGTACCAGTAGACATCAGTCTAACCCAGGGGAAAGATGATGCTGAACTAGTCGTCGAAGGATGAGTAGACGGTAGTTTTCCAAGACAAATCCAGATGACTTTAGAAGTCAGTCAGGATATGTGTTTACGCTGAATGACGGAGCTTTAGCTGGGAAAGCATAAAGAAAGATAACGTCGATGAATCTACGATAAAGTCCAAGTACATGGATGATGTAGAAGCACATAAGGAGGCTATGTGGATTTGGAAATTCACGGCAGGGTTGGGTGTAATTAAAAACCCATCCAGCCCGGTGAATCCATTTTGCGACAACACAAGGGCCATTGCGCAAGCCAAAAGCCCAGACCGCATAACAAATCCAAACATGTACTGTGGCGTATCCACCTCATCAGAGAAATACTGAACCGAGGTGAAGTGAAGATAACCTATATTGTAACAGATGATAACATAGCCAACCCTTTGACTAAGGCATTGTCGCTGCCTAAACATGTTAGACATGTAAAGTCGATGGGGACATATTGGAGTTTAGATTGGAACTAGGAGAAGTGGGAGATTGTTAGTCTTAGTGCCTAGTTAACAAAGCTTCACTAGAAGCGACTAGTATGAAAGATGGCTCTTTATGGCTTATGTTCTGTTAGTCATTGGAATGGGATTCCGGAGTCTGATCATAGATATCATGTGGGACATGATATTGGACGACCCGACATGAATATGTGTCATAGATCAAGTCATGAACATATTCATTGTCGTAGCTTGTCATGTATCCTTAGACCAAGGAGTCTTTGTGATCACTATGTAGTCAACAACTGAGTTTGACCTGAGCCTAACGTTGTCCGTAACAGGGCTTCCATAACGGCCATGATTGGCTTGGGGACGGGCTACATGAGTGACACGAAAGACGGCTAAGGGATTTATCCTTTATACTGAGGTATGAGAAAGATATCGGTTCTCGGCTGCTTGATCGAGAGTGACTGAAGGAATAGCATGAACATGCACATGATACTAGGTATCATATATTCAGTCATCTTACATATCAAGGAACAGTGATTGAGAATAATAGGGATGACGGCTCTATGCCTTATCTCAATCAGGATATCGGAGATAAAAGGATAATGACAGGGACGACGGAAATGTTAGAATCGACAGGGTCGATTCGTTATGCAGTGTCAGGCAATACTAAAGTCTCGTTAGTTGCCACTTAAATAGGATCAAGTAAAATGGGATTTTACGTTGATCTATTGACATGCATAAACCTAAGGGTCACACCGGAAGATGAAAGTCATTGACACATTTATGGAGAATGGCCAAAAGGGAGTTGTCTCGGGACATGACCAAAACTGGGTTTTAGGTCATGTGCCCGTAAGTGAATAGGACTTTACGGATCGAGACACGGCTTGGAGTCTTCGGATTGATCGCGTCGGATAATGTTGGACATTTCCGGTATGGAAGGCTTGGAGGCGATGAGCGAATCATGGGACCTCGTTGGAAATGGCCACGGGCCATGTTCCAAGAGGCCCATGAAAGGCCCATGCAACCAAGGCCCATGGAACTAATTAATCAAGTCTTGATTAATCAGTACTAAGTAAGCACGACAAGGATTAAGGTGTTGGTGATTCACCACCTAACCTAATCTTGTCTTGCCATACTTTGTCCTATTTACACCTTACTTGTCACCATGCTTGTCCCATGCCTTTAGTTGGACAAGTATGAGGTTTGTTATGTTTAAGTCATCTGTTTTCAACATAACAAACACAAGACAAGAATAGGAAACAGAACTTCTCTCCCCCTTCCCTTGCAATTTCGGGTTTGGCAAGCTCCCACCTCCATTTATTGTGTTCTTGAGTCCTCAAAGAGAAGAACTACGTGGCTTTGATTCCCATGTGGATACGTAGACGTCTTGGAGACTCAAGCCAATCATTCGTTACCCGGTGTTCTTGTTTTGGTAAGAACTAGGGCTGGATTTTTCTCATGTGAATCCATTCTTTGTTAGGTCTTTCATGGTTTTAATCGTCTCTTGGTTTTCATTGATTTTCCGCTGCGAGTTGGTTCATCTCCAACCCTACCTCGAGACCCAACACTAAAGTGCTGCGACGAAGGAGAGAAGTCAAAGTCCTTCCAGTTGATGTCAGGATCAAACGGAGGGAGTGGCCATTTGGATCGTGCAGGCGTGCAATTGATTATGGTGGTAGTTAGGATTTGACTAAATCAATTATGATTGGGCGTGGGTATTTAATAAACTGAAACGGTGTGATTGAAGGAACAAGACCTATGACGTACACCATGACCCGCCGTTTCATGTGGCTACGTGTAGGTAGTTAGGGGTTATGATTACAGCAGTTTCTTCCGAGTCTATCATCCTATCTGTATTGGGTTGATGCCACATATTTACATCGTCATGCAAAAAGACTAGCAAGTGGCAACGAAACGTGCCACATGTATAGGGATTGTGTGGAACAAAAGTAAAACACATTTACATATTGTATGAGTGAAGTATTAAATGTAAATTCATACGTATACTGTGTAAATGCATGATTATATCATATGGTTCTAATAGAGTAAGTATAAACATCAATATGGGAAAGTTTCATCGTGACAAGATCATAAAATAAAGTCATGCATACTAAAAAATGTAGAATCTAAAAATACAATAACTGATAATTGTTCAATCTCATGAAAAGAAAAATAAACTGATAATTGTTCACCATAACATAAGGTTATCCAAAAACATTATCCGTAGTTCCAAAAATGATGCAAGTTCTGAAATGCTAAAAGGACATATTCAAACATGACCCACTGTCAACAAAGGTACTCATAATTTTGTATGCTGTCTTTTGTGAACGCTTGCGACGCAAGAAAGCTTTGAACTTCGGTGACAGCACAAAATCTTCATCATACTCATGCAGGAATGCCTTCAATTTCTTTTCCTGTGCTGGCCACGCCGTGTTGAGCTCAAATGTCATCAGCTTGTGCAGGAATCGACGTCGGAGTAATGAAATTTGATCTCTCTGACCACATATATGTTTCAAATTAGTAAGGTTGATGCACCTAATAACCCAGCCAATATATGAGATACACAAATATGTAAAAATAACTTACATCATCTAATCCTAGCACACCAGTCCACCTCCCCTGTCCGAGGTATGACTCCATGTGCCACATGGCGTAAACTCCACAGTCATCTTGGTTGTTCGATGACGCCCAATACAGAGGGACACGGGTGATTGGCGCATCTCTGATTCGCATTGACAATATTATGTCGTACTCGAAAATGAGATCTGCAATCTTGTTGCGCTGAGGATGAAATAAGTCAAACAAATTTACATATTATGTGGATGAGCATACCATATGAACCAGCATACCATGTGTCAATAAAGCATGTAAATTAATACAGAACTGAACAATATTATATATCACATTAAAATAAACCATGTGTGTGCAATCAGTATGAATACCATAACGTCGTGAATATCACCATATCGGATGACATCCAGTTCTTCAGACATGTAATTGTCAAAAACTTCGACCTTGTACTTCTTCAAGTGTATGCACAACACCGTATAATGATGGCTTTTAAGTACCTCCATAAGAACCTACACAATTAAAGTACAAGGTACAATCACGTATACATGCATGCAATTATATATGTAACTGTAAGTCAAAAGGAACTCAGCACTCACGAGGTCAGCTGTTTTCATATTAACTGATATTCCTTTTTTCTCAGCTTGGAATTGATGATCGAACCCATCAATGTTTCCGAATGTCGCGTACGAAGCCTGATATGAACGCGTACCATAATTGATGTACTTATAATATAACAAAACTTGCTGTATAAAAGTATAAGAAAATGTAAATCAACTCACGCTAGCTGCTGATGATAGGAAAAGACGAGTCGTGGATGTCTTACTCCTTAACTCTTCGAGATGATTCAGGTAGTTTGACCACGAGTCTATGACTTGGCTCATAACCCACATACCATCTCTCATCGTTCGCATCCCTTCCCTTGTGACCTTAAACAGAGGACATTTATACACAAATTCCTTGCGTAATATGAGTGCACATGTCAGATTGCAATAACATACAGGAGGTATTGAAATATAAATGAACTAATATAAGATGTATGAATATTGGGTGCATACGAATCCATGTTCTTACATTTTCCGTCCTGCTATCAAAAACATCCAGTCGCAAAGTTTACGCTCATCTGCGTCCAGTATACTAACTATGTCCGTTTGTCTATCGACATAGGGCGAGCAGTAAACGGCTGCTGGAGCACGTGGACGAGTATAAGGGACGATGTCATGTGTGCAAACAATAGCTGAATTCGGATCTACAACTGATTCGATAATGCGCTTGGGCCAGGTCTTGCGGGCACGACGTTTAAACCTGACTGAATGATGCTGCACAGGACTTCTGTCTTCCACACTTGTGTCAGTGTCCGTATCAACTGGACCACACACCTCATCTGCAGTGCGGTGTGGGTCACCAACGTCATTGTCATCGTCGAACAGCGTTCGGGCCAGCTGTTCGCGTAGTTGAATAGTGTTGGGTGACATTTTTTGTGTGTGCTTATAAGGCATATCTAATGGAGACCTACGAAGTAGATCAATAGTTGTCTTGTGTAACTGAGCTACAGGTGACACATGAAAAGTTCGAACTGGTGACCTCTGGGTTGGGGAAAGCAAACTAAATGAAGGGGGCGTGAATGGGTTGTCCTTACAAGATATATTATGTCGTCCCCCCGCGACTTTGCACGATTCATCTAGACGGTCAATAGTCTCGAAAACACTGGGTAGGCCAAACCAAGAATCCTATGTAGGGGGTACATCATCTGATGGTGGGTCCTGGGGAACATCATCATTGGGTCTGGGAACCGTACGATCGCACATTGCTGCAATGCAGCGGAACCAGTCTGTGTCGTCGTGCTTTGCATGCCCAACACACATCAACTCAGCCATTTCAAATGTGCCTTCTACAATCTTATTGCCGGCGGCGCACCATTTCTTGGCAAACACCTGATCACAACCGTACAAATAAACGTAATTCAATTAAGTCGAATACAGCACGATGGTAAAACTATGATATGTTGAACTCAACAACGTATGAAATTCTAAAATGTAAGTGTTTACATATTGAAAACATATGTAATTACATATGTGAAAATGTAATTATATATGAAAACATATATGAAAATGTAATTGCATATGATACATATGTAATATATGTATGGAGACATGTAAATGCATGTACTTGAACTATGAACCCTAAAAATCGAAAATGTAAGTAATGGCATATTCAAAAACACATTTGAAAATGTAAGTATATAAAAATCAAATAGAACATATGTATATAAATGTGTAAATGCATACACTTGAAATGTGCTAAATACAAGTAGGTTACATAGACTTCAGTCTACATATCACATCGTACTGCAACCATTACAAATACAATAAATTAGTGAATACATACCTCACTGTCGTCTAACCCGGCTTCATCTGAATCCGTCTGATTAATTTTGTCCTGGTGTACAGCGGAGTCTTATTGATTAGAGTACTTTGCACGGACGTGGTCATTAACGACTGCAGGTGCAGGTGTA
Organism: Erodium maritimum; assembly: GCA_963921825.1. NCBI lineage: Eukaryota > Viridiplantae > Streptophyta > Magnoliopsida > Geraniales > Geraniaceae > Erodium > Erodium maritimum. The sequence continues at coordinate 54,975,138 of OY997591.1, forward strand.
TGCATTGTAGCGGGTGTATCAGTTGTTCGATGTGTACCAGTTGTTGCATGAGCCGGGTCTGTTCCAACATACGGTCGAGCAGGCGGATCAAACACTACTTGACCTTTCCCAAAGGATCCCAGCGCAACCTCCTCCTTCTGTCTCTCCCCGACAGTGGTTGTGTCCCATCTGATAAGGGACGGCCACGATCTAGGTACCCGTCGGCGGCCAATTATAACACGGTCAAGGTAGAATAGCTGCAAATTAAAACCTATACTCTTAGAACTTTGTACAAATCAATCATGTGAATATTACAGATGACAAAAAGAGAATATGGTTGCTATACTTACCAACAAGAATGTGACCGGGCCAACAAAGAATCTAGACACTGGACTCTGATACTCCCACGTCTTCCTGGTATCAGCGAGTTTATGAACTAAGTATTGACACCAGTCATAATCCCGTATGCGCGATACATCAGTGATAGCATTAAAACATGTCTGATTTGCAAAATTGCTGGTACGATGTTCTACCATCATTGTTACAAAAATGACCATGAAATTGCGTTTAAAATCATCACCAACATCCAGTTGTGTCCTCATCCTATCAACGATAATTCCCGTTGTAAGTTGGTCGCGATCATCCTCGTCAAATTGAGATCGCCAACTCTCTAACTCAGGAGTCCAAATCAACCCTTGTACATCCCATGTCACTTCCCTGCCCCCAATAGGAATCCCAAGCGTATCATGGACCTCACGCTCTGTAATGCGTAATTTTCCTTCCTCCATCTTTAGACACACATGCTTGCGTAATCAAAATTCTCAACCAAAAAAAACGCAAATGTGCTTGGGATCCGTCTGATATTAAGGTGTAAGATGTGTCTGAATCCAATTTCTTCGACCGCCTTCCTTTGAGTGGCATTAAAGGATGACATCACATCAACAAGCTTCTTTGGTGCTGACCTGAGCCGTAACCATGGTAGATCTTTCCGTTTTTTTTATAACAACTTAACCTCCGCAGTTTTACCAAACCTGAAATGTTTTGCTCTGGTATCCTTCACTCCCTCCGACTTCCTCTTCCTAGAGCATTGGCCCGTCACTGTTTCAGACGAACTAAATCGCTTAGCAGGTGCATCCCTGAATTTTGTCTCCCTATCATCGCTCTTCAGGTAATCCGCCAGCAGCATATCGTCATCATCACTGTCTGACAACACGATACTGACTTTGGGACATGGTATTTGTTCCTCGAAGTCAGAGTCTTCTGCGTGACATTCACACACAACAATCGTTCAACAAGCAAAAACAAATGTAAATTACAATATATAAATTGTAAATCATTGTAAAATGCAAATAATTGTATATATTATGTGAATCTGTAACGTTACATGTAACCAGTACTTTCATCAAACTTCTATGATTGTTAACTACGCTATTAGTATGATTACGGTGAATATGAAACGATGAACATATGTTATATACAACAGTGTTTATTCTAGTACATACACATTGTAAGTCAATTAGGCATAGACATATGTACATACGCGTGTTAATTATGTAATGGTTCTAAAAACATTCATTCATTGTAATAAAAGCATATAAAAACTTAGATTATTTGTTCAGCTATATGCAAAACAACTAATCATAACACTGAGCAACGCAAAACATATCCATATATAAGTTCCTATTGTTTTTATGCAACAAAATTGTATACCCATTCAAATACCATTAAGAAAATGTTTATTTACACGATTGAATCTATAATGTAAATTTCAATACCATTGATTAACTGAAACCGTTTGGTCCTTGTAGTTTTCTGTGCCTTCTTTGAACCTGAAGCAGACCTCGTTTTCATGCTGAAACATATCATCCATTCAAAAAATTACACTTCTGACCAAAAGTATAACACAATGCAAACAAACTACCAAAATACTAACATGCAACAACACCCTGTCAACAAACTAACAATTAATGTCAACCACAAACGAGCCCAGAAGCTATATTTAGCTGCGAATGCGACTTTGACTACAATTAAGAAAGCTAATATGTAACCCTAAGCATCCAGATCTTTATAGTGTAAATACATGTCTAAAAAACGATTTTTACCTTGTTCAAACTTGCGATCTGGAAGGGATTACGATTTAAAGAATCAAAAGTCAATCAAAATCAAATCCCCTTTCTTCCCGGCGAAGCGTGTTCGTGCGTAGATGATGAGCAAGATTACAGTGATTAAGGAAATGAATTTACATAGATGCCCTCAGAATTGTTTCAGCATTTGTTACGCGCTCCAAAATTACAGTCCGTGCCATTAACTTTGAGATTACGTGTCCAGCCCATCTGTCGTTGAAACGCACGCATCTGATGGCCCAAAAGGGTTCGCAAGTTCGCATAAATTGAATGGTTTGCACCGGAAAGTAATCCTAAGCTGACAATTGTACAACTTTAACTTATTCTTCAGAAAATATTACCTCACCTCCATGGGAAAATTTTCTTTTCAGTTTAATACCCTACCTTGTTTTTTTCGCTACCCTAGAAAACTTTTATTTTCAATTTACTACCTAACATTAATTTTTCGTCCGATTTGGACGGAAAATGGTCATTGTATTTTCAGAAAATCCCTGAACTACTCTTTACCCAACCTTTTCAGCTTTTGTCTTATTTTACCTTCACTCCATTTTCCCATCACCTCACTATACAACTCTTTCTTTTTAACTCACCACACATCCATCACAACCCATGACTTCTCCTCTGCAAATTATAATTGAAGACCAACTTGATTTAACCCAAATAAAGATTTTGGGTTCTCGTGCATCGTCGGATTTGGTGCCGACCCGTATTAAAGGTGAAGAAAATATAATCCCGGCAACCACGCCCATCTCCACGAATCTTTGAAGCTCGAAAGCAGTATTTCGAAGAACATGTTATTAATGTGGCAAACACCATTATAAAAATTATACTATTGTTAATTCCCGGTGTTGACAACGAGGAAGGAGAGCATGGTCGTCCGGATAACTCATGTGGTTTTAGGGACAACGATGATCTGTTCGGGTTTAGAGGCCGACGACTATTGGTTTCGAGATTGTGTGGACAATGAATGGAAATAGCGGGGAGTAGCTGGCTCAGGGTGGGGGTAAGAAAGTGGTGTAGGTTCGTTCGTTCCATCACTATTTCGATCCATATCTGGTCGTAAGACAACCATAAATGGAAGAAAGAACAACCAATGACGATTTTGGAAAATTTCAGGTCTTTCCCTATTTCAAGGTCTCATAGGGTGTAATTTTGGGAAACAATGGATTGAAAAGAGAAAGGGAGACCGGGCAGAAGATAGATGTAACAAGAAAAAGGAAATAGACATTAAGAAATTGTTGTCGAAGGGTTCTTCACGAAGTTACTGATCCAATGAATATGAATTCGTTGATTCTGTTTGGTATGATATGGTGGAGTTAAAAGGTTCGTGCGAGAAGGATTCTGTTAATGACTAGGACTGACATGACTATCGACCAGGCGAAGAATACGAAACACTTTTGCCAGACCTAATCAGGGTCTTGGACGAGGATATATCAGATACAAGGAGTCTCAACTTACTTGACGCATCGTAGACCGAAATCCAACTTACTCCTCGAAAATGAACAAATCTTTACTATCCGTGTGGCAATCCTGGGCACTGCAAGTAACCTCGCATTTGACCGACTTTCTCCTATTCGATAAAGGTCGTCGTCTTAATGGAACCTTTTAAAGATTCATATATGTCACTTCAAGATTGTTACCCAAAAGAGAACATATACGAAGTTTCGATATTAGATAGTTTTTTCAATCCTGCAGTTATTCTACATCGTTAGGTAGATCGAACATCTTCAAAAACGTGTTAGTATTTCTCGATTTGTCTCCTCTTCCAACGAGACACTCTTGAGGATAATCACTATATTTGGCACTTCATAGTTTCATTTTAATTTGGTGGATTCTGACTATCGATTAATTTAGATAGATTATCGATTTTTTATATATCTATATGTTTGAATAAAAAATCAATATTGTTATTTGAAAGTCGTATTTTCCAACCATGCGTTGATGTTACTAAAAATTATATCGAGTTTTAAGATATAAAGTTTATTTAAAGTCAAATATGTAGCACATAGGGTTAAAATTGAAAGGGATAACAAAAAAAATGTCAAACTTGTCAAACATTAACGACTGTGAGGACGAGGGTATGGATTAGTCAAAATATACATCTTTGGTTTATCATGATAGAGAAATCAGAAGATGCCCTAGAAAATGTCAGCATCATTCATTACTTGCGACCTCTCCGATCCCCACACAACCAAACAACAGTCCCACTCTAGAAGGTTTGTTGGGCGGACCCTTTTCTTACCAATTCACCTCTTCCCACATCCACTCTTTAAATTTACTTCCATTAAACTGCAATTTTCTATCGGTCCTGCTAAATCGGTACCATTCCACAGATACCAGGACAAGACTTGGGGTAATTTTGAAGAAGAGGAGGGTCAAGCTCGAGGACAGAGATGGGTATTCTGAGCAACAGAATTGATAGAGATGAGATCAAGCCAGGAGATCACATCTACACTTACAGAGCTGTTTTTGCTTACTCTCATCATGGTATCTCTCTTCGATTCATCCTCTATATTGGAAATGAACTATTGCAATGTGGGTTGTTTCTGTACCTGGGTTTTGCTTCTTCTGCTGTAATTTTCAGTTTTGTTTTTGGGTTTTTCAAAGCACAGTTAGTTTAGTGCATGTTAATTTTGATAAGCTGTTCTAGCTTGACTTTTATTTCCCTATTTGATTATGTGAAATTGAATGTTGTGCATTGCAGTAGGTGAACTGTTTTAATTGTGTGAAGACTTAATAGATGAGATTGAGCTCTCCCCAATGGGAGGATTAGTTGTTTAGAAATTCTTGCTAGGGTTATATGAATAGGAAATGGGTTAGTTCAGTAAGTATAGTACTTTACTCCTGTGCTCCAAAAGATTAAATTGTTGTCTACGAAAGAAATGCAAAAAAGGAATAGAAATAGAATCTTTTACGCCTTATTGTTTTGTGGTTTCTCCTAATCTATAACTAGAACATTTTTGGTAGCTTTTACGCCTTATTGGAACCATGACATGCCAAATTTGTATCAGGAGTGGCTTCTTAGTAATTTAGTTGAAAGCTGCAGGTCTTCACTATCATTACTATAATTTTTGGAGAAAATATGGTAGAGGTCTGTAGCAGCTTACAGCATCGGGGTCATTTGGGATTACAAGACTGCAAGTGTTGGGGAATATCCAAATATGAAATTCCCTAGAGACTAGTATATCGGATTATTCATATTATCATCACTGTTGTTGGACGAACAAGGTTATATTCAGTGAGGTTGAAGAAGAAATTTTTCTGACATCAGCATGGACTTAAATCTTCATTTAAAAAACAGCTGCTAAAATGGTTCGGTAGGATGATGCACAAAGGTAACTGTAATGAGAAAGTTTCTTCGATTCAAATTGGCTCGCCACTATATTACTGTTTTGAATGAGTTCAAAATTGTGCAGCTGGCAAGGTGTGAACCTCGAACTCCTGGAATTCTATATTCTAGTTTAAGGCTATGTAGGTAAAATAATATACGCTTTCAACTTGTATTCCGTACTCCATTGTAACTATTCTATTATGTTTTTAGTTTTAGGGTGCGAAAAATACGCAATAATAGTCATACACTGATGTATAAAGTATAAATAACCTGGTAGAGCGATTTCCTCCATGATTTTCTTCATATTATAAGGCGGTCTTTTCCAAAATAAGTCGTACTTATAAATTCGTCGTGAGATAAATTGAAGGGGGGGATTGCTTTAGGCTACCCTTTTGAGTCTCCCAATTACAAGAGGTAAAATGACTACAGTAGAGGACATAGTGTGTTTCTTGACTCAAATGAATCATGAAAATAAACATTAAGGTCATAACTGTTTAAACAAAAGGGTGGTTTAAAGGTAGTTTTCAGTAAGTGGACGATTCAAAAGGATAGTTTTAATAAGCAATTACCCCTAAATTGAAATGTCTAATTTCTGGAAATATCTAGTTTAATAAAAGAACATTGAAATAAAGCTCTCATAACTCTGCATTGTCTATCTCTTAGCATAGAAGACGCGATTCTTAATCTGAGCATTGTAAACTAGGACACAAATTCCAATGGGGAGGTTAGACTTCTTTGCGAAGAGTTAATGATCTATGTCTTGATTTGAATGCTTTAGGTATTTTCGATTTCTGAGATAAAATTCTGCTCTATATGATATATTATATGATTCCTGATATAACTGTTGGTTAATCGCATGTCTTTGGACATGCAAATAAGTAGTTTTTGATGAAAATTTTAATGGGTTTCCTCCACCGGTATGCAAAACCATGTTATGGACTGTTGGTTAGTACAGTTCTTTTTTTATCAGCCATTTGAATATGTGCCAAGGTTTGATCTCAAGACCTCACTCATGTATGTCAACTTAATCCCAAGATATTGGTACAGGTATCTATGTTGGAGGAAGCAAGGTGGTTCATTTTAGGCCTAAGAAGAAGAGCGGCCAATCTTCTGATCTCTTTGATTCAGCGCCAGACCTTCCATCATCCTGCCCTACCTTTCCGGACTGTGGATTCAGGCAACGTAACAGTGGAGTAGTCCTCTCCTGCTTGGACTGCTTTCTTGGAAGAGGCAAGCTTTACCGCTTTGAGTATGGAGTCATCCCTTCAGTGTTCCTCACAAGAGTACGGGGCGGGACCTGCACCACTGCTGCATGTGACCCCACAGAAGAAGTCACTCACCGAGCCATGTATCTTTTGCAGAATGGGTTTGGGAGTTATGATGTGTTCCAGAACAACTGCGAGGATTTTGCACTCTACTGCAAAACGGGTCTTCTGATAGCCGACCAGCTGAGCGTTGGGCGAAGTGGGCAAGCGTCCACTGTTATTGGTGCTCCATTGGCAGCTCTTCTTTCTTCTCCGCTCAAGCTGCTGATGCCGAGTCCTGTGGGCATGGCCACAGTCACTGCTGGGATGTACTGTGTGAGTAGGTATGCAACTGATATTGGTGTCCGAACAGATGTCATAAAGGTGGCTGCTGAGGATTTGGCTGTCAATCTAGGATGGAGAACCTGTCTCTGAACAAAATGCCCATTTTCATACTCAGAAATATCTTCTACTTCTGTTTAAACTTATTACAACATACTTCAAATTTTACTTAGATGAACTGCATTGTGCATGTTAGTGCTTTCTTTCTGGTCCGGCACCAAATATCAGTTTATATGATCAAGTGCTTGGGCAGGGCATATAAGATCACTTGCGGATCTAGTATGTGGTTATTCTTGTCCAGGGTCAATGTGACAACAGCTATCTTTATAAAATGAGAAGAAAAAAAGCATCACATAATTGATGGAAATCAAAATGGGAACTTTGGGGGTTATAATTGAAAAGGCATGGAATCTATATCTAGGGGTTTTCAACCCAAGTGAATTCACATTTAGTACATTGGTATTTGATGGTGGAAGCTTCATCAGCTGATCTTGTCTGTTGCTGCATAAAATATGCTATCTTGTTGCCACATTGTTTACATGTCTCTGCCACCAACAAAAAGGTTAGTTAGTACATCAGATTCTCAATTTCTACAGAATCCCTACAGAATGAATCGGGTAGGGTAAACACATTTGACACAACGCTACTCAGCACGTTTTGGAACAACATAATTACTTATAACCAAATTGCCGATTGCAAGAAAAATATATATATTGATAATACAAAATAAAAACTTCCGCGATTACATTTTCATCATCAATGGTCAAGATAGAGTGTTGTGCATTATATGCTTGCTCAAACACATCGTCCATGTTTAACAAGTCTTAGAGCACCCACAGTCGTGGGCGAGATGGCGCTGGCGAGGAGAAGTCGCCGGCAAGGAGGAGGCGGGGAGCTGGCGAGGAGCAGGCGAGAAGGGCGCCGGCGAGATAGAGAGACGTTGGCGATCTCGCCGGCAGATCTCGCTGGCGAGATAGAGAGAATTGCATAGAGTTCATTTTTTTTTTGTTTTATACTTGCTTTTTCCCCATCTCGCCGGCGGCTCCTCGCCAGCACCAGTACCCCCACTGCAAAGCTCGTTGGCGGTGAGCCGGTGAGATGATTAAAAAAGCATATTTTAAACCATCTCGCCGGCGCCATCTCGCCGGCAGCCGGCGAGATGGTTGTGGATGCTCTTAAACAAACATGGCGTAAACAATAAACGAGTAGGATCCAACACATACATGACACATTTTACAGTTATGTTGATTGTTGAGCCCTCGCGTTAAAATTATATCGTGTGAAGCACTATTTAGCCAACTCTGTTTCCCACTTGGCCTAATATCCCAAGTCTACACATTTATGTACTAGATTCATATGCACTCGACGCTACTTCTCTTTCATACACCTCTTTTCATCAATACATTTCAATGTTTAGATTCAAAACCTATGCTAGTCTAACCTCAGGGCTTGGGCAAAGAAATTAACGGCTTGGCTAAGGAAAAAACTAAAACAATACCAACTATAGTCAGATGAATATCATTTTATTTGGCAATTAAAGGCAGATATAGAAACCCAAATTCCTTAACATCTTTAAGTGTAAGCTAATTCTAACTATTTGTCTAAGCTAGAAAATAAAGTCCACTTTTTCATATTCTAACTGCTACCCACCCCTAGCCATCTTCGCCATGCTATTGACAATACATCAACCCCTATAGAGAAGTGCTCATGCACCATTAGAAAGAGGGACTTTTTTACCAGCATTTGTTAGACCGAGTGGTAAGGAGCTCATGTCTACATAAGTGGAGTCCTGGGTTTGAATCTTGGCACATACAATTAGGTTAGTATTTACTGCCTTCTCCCCGAATGGGTTGCTGGTAAAAAAATGAGAGGGAGGTTTGTCATAAGAGGCCTAAAATGAGAGGGAGTTTTGTCATAAGAGGCCTAAAGAGGTGTTTCTTTGCAGGATGGGTGAAAGGTAATTGTGAAAATGCACATTGACCAGTGAATGTAGATGGGATTTTGATAAGAGTAATGAGGTGGGAAATAAAAGAGTAAAGAAAAAAATTCAAGGGAAAAAAAGCCAAGCCTTACAAGTTAGAAATAACCAGTCGGTGAGGTGCCATTTCGATTAAGTTGGCGTGATAATGGAAATCACCCCCTCTTTTGTGTGTAAATTAAATGCTTCATATCCTTATTTTCATTACCATCTCCTTCACATCCCTTTGGATTACGACTAAGGTGAGGCAATGAGAATAAGGATAACGAAGGATTATATATAAATTCCACACAAATGAGAAGATTCATATTCTCATTCTCACATAAAATTAATCCAAAGGGCACCTTATATTGTTCTTTCAGTACAACGCTATAGCTTAAAGACAAAGTAGACACTAATTCTCATGTGCTAACCAATTAAGTGATTATAACTAAATCCTTTTAGTATACTTGTGGTAACCCATAACTAACTAACTTTCTAATAAGGAAAGTAGACACTAATTCTACGAAAAAAACCATCCATTTTATTTGAGTAACAAGTACTGCATATAAATTCCTTGGATAAGTCAATTTAGTATAATAGTATGTATAATTTCCCATGATTCTATTAGTTTAACTAATTGTTACAAAAATGAAGAAGCAAAATCCAGACAAAAGGGAAAGGATGGAAACACAGAAACATACCTTCAGCTTTAGCTAAACCCTTCATTTTATCTTCCTCTGACATGATACCTTTCTCTTTCTCCTTTTTAACAAGCTGCTGTTTTTTAATTATCTTAACCTGTAAACACAAAGGCGTGCACACGGGCTTAACAAAAGAACGTTACAGATACATATACAAAGCTAGAAGAACAAGTATAGTTGAAAGTTCACATCAAGTTATACCCTGTTTTCCATCGAGCACACATAAGGACATGTCGGGCAGAAGAATCTAGCTTGGCGGCGGCCTGCACCTGGCAACTCATATTGCAACAAGGTGCCACAAGTAGGGCAAAACTCCATTTTCTTTTAAGGTATTATAACAAACCAATAGTCTGTATTATTCCCAGAAAACACAAGACTTAGGCTGTGGGAAAAAAACATACTTTTGGTGAGTTCAATACACAGCAAAATAGCACCATAGCTGTAATAGGCTTTGCAGAAGGTACACAACTTCATCAGGGGCGGAACCAGGAATTTTTTTTAGGGGTAGCTATCGATAATTAATAAAAAAAACAACGATTCTAAAATATAGGCTTCTTGAATTGTTGAAATTGAGTCAAGAATAGAAGCATTTGGTTCCATGAATCTTGGTATAGACGGAAAAAACTTTCGCATCCTACAATTTAAATAAACTTAATTAAATTTAAGAAGTTCTTATTAAATATATTACTTTAAACTTGATAAAGTAAAAATAGAACTTAACACATTAACTCATATAAGCATTCCATGACATATTAAAAACAATGAATATCAAAAGACACCTCTCACATGATCATATTCTTAATAAACTGGCATTGCAAAAATACACATAAAAGATATATTAAAAAATTATAATAGAATACGTTGATATAAATGAAATTATAATGTTTATGCCCTCACACTAATTCATATTCTCAGAACCTTAATTTACCCCTCTTTACCTCCATGGTCTTAATTTGACTACCTTTTTTAATCAACAAAGCAAAAAAATTATAAATACCACAATGTAATATTTTGCAAACCCTTACAAATCATGAGCCCTAAAATTCATCATCCACACGCAATGACAACACAAATTCAATCAGCAACAAACACAGCAAAATAACAACTCAACACTACTAGAAGGCCATCAACAACTTCAACTCTGAATCACCAAAAAACCAGCCCCGAACTACAGCACTCCTCCTCCTAAACCAGCTACTCCAAACAAACCCTTAATCTTCTCTTGTTACCATCCAACTAATTTAGGTTTGTAAATTTTAGGTCTGAATTTCAATTCAAGAAAAGTCAACAAAAATAGTGATGAGAATTAAGATCTTACCTTGAGTAATTGAGTTGCCGTGACCGTGATGAAGAAGATTTGCTTGCTGCCGGCGAAGGGAGTGGTGGCTGCCTGCTGTTCGAAGCCTATCGCGCAGTAAAAAGTGATTATAAACGGATTGGGCTGGGCCAAGCCTTGTTGTTGAACTTGTCACACACAAGGATAAACGGATTGGGCCAAGCCCAAACTTGTGACAAATCAGATTTAAAAAAATAAATTAAAATTCATGGTGTTCCAACTAGGATATGAACACAAGTTCTCATGTAAACATTCACGAGTCTTATACCATCAAGTTAGGTTCTTACACATTCAAAGTATTCTTTTTATCCCTTAGTTCCTCCCCTTAACACATCAACACATATCTGATGAACTCAGACAAACACATCAAATTAAGTTAATTAGCCAACCAGATGATTCTTGCTGACTAGTAAAATTAGAATTTCAAGATTTCAGAGGAACTCAAATACACAAATGAATGAAACGATGTTAGACCTAAAAGAACCCTAATAAAAAAATTCAACTTGAATTTTGATGAAAAACATCTCTTTTCACAGGCTATGTATGAAAAACATCAGCAACAAAGAAGACCCATAACACATAAATCAGTATCTTGTCTTCACAGAGCCGATATTTAAATTTGCAGCTCAAAATGAGACGATACAGTAACAAATTAACATTTCGACGCCCAAATTAAACCCTAATACGATTAGGCAAACGCTGAACAGATATAAATTGGAATCTGGTTGAACCAAAATGATGCATAAAACGGATACAATGAGTTGTGACTGTTGAGACGAACAATACCTGGAAAAATTCGATCTTTTGCAAGAATCGTCGAAGAGGGTCCTCCCACAGTTCGAAGGCTCTCCCAATCTCTAGGCTTTAAATCCATGTGTCGTCCCAATCGAGACAAGCTATGGACTCGCAGTTCCGTCCGAGTGTTTTCGCTGGTGCTGACTCGCTCCTTCCGTAACTAAGAAATCAACTGAAGAAGGAGGCATTAAAGGGTAAAGATGAAATGAGGCCAGTCAGTTTGTGGGCTTTCAGATGACGGTTTAGTCCCATTTTTAAAAGCCGGTTAATGGTCTTGGGCCTGACTTTTCAACCTCCTAAGCTAAACGTGTTTGGCCTGATTATCCAATATCCCTAACGTACCAAATAGACTATTTGGCTTTTGAACTCGGTAACAAGTGGGTCTTGCATTGTCTTCTGTGATGTTTGTTTATGTGGATGAAGATGTTATTGAGAGCATATACAACGACTTGAGTGATAACCCCAAACATGGATCTCTCGTCGCTTCTCATAGAGCTCGGTGATTGTCGGAGACTCTTTAGCCTCTATGCGGCCAATGTCAACTTCTAGGGCTACCTACCAAATGTTTTCGGTTATTTCCCCAACCTAAGGTGACCGATTTCTACTACAATCACCTTAGTGGTGTCATACCTCACACCCTTGCTGCCCTCCCTAATCTAGTGTCTCTCAATTTGTCCCATAACAATTTTTCTGGGCTGATTCCTTATTTCCATTCACATCCGACCGAGTCGATTGTCCTGGATTATAATCCCTTTCTTGTCCCATAATCTATGTACACTTTCGTGAAATCATTCAAAGAAGGTTCATTTATCGGTTTTGCGGTGGCTACATGCATAATATTGATTTCAGTTGCCGGTTATTTGTATTTGAATCTTGGTGGAGGTGGAGGCAGAGGTGGATCTAGGAATATAATTTAGGGTATGCTATCGATCATTACTAAATACGGTACAAAATAAATGGAAATGACATTGATATGCAAAATATGTGCAAACCACGTGCAAGAAAGATCTTAAAATGGCTATAACTTTTTCATAGGAACTCCGATTTAGACCTGTATGATATCAAATCGAAGACAACTGAAAAATATACGATTGTATATATAAAAAAATTGGATTAGGGTATTCCATGAAATACCCTATACCCCTCTAAATCTACCCCTGAACTTCATAGTCCTAATTCCTAAACTATATCTTGTAAATTCAAATTCATGGTTCCGAACAACAAAAAAACAAGGCTAATAAAGTAGCACAGAAGCAAGTTGAGGATCCAACAAGTAATGACCTATACAAATAAATGAGGCAAAGACAAGCCATGTTCAGTTGAGAACCAACAAATAATGACCTATACAACTCACCTTAGGAAATCCCTTTTCAGTCTCACCTTTGCTTGATCTCGGCAACAACAATTGGTGATGGTGATGGTGATTCCACTTCTGCTCGACCTCGACAACACAAAAGCCACTCTGTTTGCTCGGGTTGTTTAATCAATGGTTTCAACGACAACTTATCCCGCGGGCAACAACATAATGGGCCTTAGGTTAGTGGGCTTCAATTTTTAATTGGGCCCATACGAAATATGTGTGTTGCGCTTCATACAAAAATCAATCACCGTAGATGTCTCAGCTTTTTCTCCTGGTCTTATGTTAGTACGGGATGGGCCATGTGATGGGTTTAACATAGAGGTCCTGAGTGGATGACCTAATGAGTTTTGTTCAAATACAGGGAAATTTTAAGAAATAATTGTTAGTTGTCTTTTTAGTACAAATCATAACGGAAAATAATTTTATCGACCAAAAAATACTGTTCAGCAAAGTTAACTTCATAAACCATAATTTTTTGTCCCATTTAAAATAGAACGTTAGTAAAAGTGGGTGTGCTGGGCATGTGCTAAGTTAGAACTTTTGTAATGACAAAAATGCCATTAGTTTGAAGACTTTGACCACAAAAATATCTTCACTTGTATCCCTCTTGAAAGCTGTAAAGACCTGAGTTTTTAATAGTCTAAATTGCGGTTTTAAAACGACGGTATTGGAAAACGGGTCGAATAATTTGAACGAGTACGAATCAAAAAGAAATTCAAAAAAAAAGAGAAAGGGGGATTGGGTTGGACCAGCTAAGCTTTGGGCCGAGCCAGACCAGGCACAACCCGCGCGAGCGCCAACCTAAAGAGAGCCAGGCCCAACCCAACTCACTTAACCCTAACGCGACGCTTCATCGCCTCAGATCCACGCACACGAACCGAGGACGCCCCCTTCTCTCTCTCTCCCGAGCTTCGTCTCCTTCGTTTTCACCCCCGTTCTTCGTCGTCGGAGTTACAGCTCGTCCCTCGCATGTTTCTTCTTCCCCAACCCTCGATTGAAGCTCGCCCGTGCCAAAAACCCAGAAATCCCCCTTTCCTTTCTTCTTCTCCTTCGAAGCGAATCACGCCACCATAACCCAGACGTTCGCCGCGCCTATTACAGGCGGAATCCTCGACGGTGAGCCCTTCTTCCTAGCTCGTTCTTCTTCCCCGTCCCTCCTTCTCTGAAAATCGAGCGAGAATGAGCTCGATTTGCCGAGCTCTACCGGAGAAAAGCACGGCCGGAGTTTCGAAATTCCAGATCTGAGTTACGCACGCCGGCGAACTCCTAACGACGTCAGATGTGGTCGGAGGAGCTCGATTCATGCCCTGACGACCTCCCCACGACGTCTAGAGCGTCCTGACGCCACCCCCGCCGTCAAGAACTAACTTCGAACTTTCCGGCGCCGCCGCCGTCGCCGGAGCTGAACCAAAGGACTGCCTAAACCCTAGCCGCGTCTCTGACGGGCTTTGGGCTTGGGCCAGTGTCGAGAACGGGCCTTGGGCCGGACGGACTCGAACCAGACGCGTCTTGGGCCTTGGACAAGCGTGGGCCTGTGACAAGGCTTGGGCCAGACCCAGGACTCGGGCCTAGACTTGAACTGGGCCTCGGGCCTGGACCTGATTTGGGCCTCGGGCCTGGATCGGATCTAGGGTCGGGTCCGGAATCGGGTTAGGTCTGGGTCGGGCTCGGGTCTAGGTCGGGCTCGGATCAGGTCCGGGTCTGAGGATGGTCCGGGTCGGATTCGGGTCCGGATCTCGGGCTCGGGTCGGATACGGGTCAGACCAGTTTAATTAAAATATTAATTAATTTAATTAGTTTAAAATCAGATAAATAGAAGGACTTATCGGACTTCTAAAGGACGTTTGGACAAACAAACTACTAGACTTAATTTAATAATTTGAGAACCGTTACAGGCTGGACCTGGACTGATGACCGTCCTTTTGTGTTTAAAAACCAGTCTTTTACCCCGAGCACGGAGAAGACCGGAGTAGGCACGGACGTCAACAGCTTGGCGACCCAGATAGAGACTGAGGTAGAGATTACCTCGAAACCCGCTTCATTACGGTTATACTAGAATGCATATAGGGAAACCTAATAGCCGGATAAATAACTAGTATGCATATAGGACGGTATTGACTAGGGTAGTCTTATAACATGCGAACGACCTACGAGCCATGTCGTGCCGTAGGTGTGGGGATGCTATGCTGGTAGAATCAGGCCATGTCGTTCTTGTAGATTTGGTTGTTGATTGTATTGGATTGTGTATTCTGTGTTGTTTGAACGAGTAACAAATAACGAACATGAAAATGAGTAGAGTTGAACTTGGTGATGCATGATAGTGATTGAGTGACTACTTTCCTGTTTTATATGATCTGTTGAATTGGGGATGTTGGGGAACGAATACCGGTTAAGCCGATGGGGTGACCACGTTGAGTGTGGTGTCGGTAAGTGATGGTAAGTGCAAGATATTGGTGTGACCATGTTTGTGATTGTGATTGTGGTTGTGACTGGTTACATGATAAAGGTGGTTTCTCTACCTTCTGACCGTGAGTCGGTAAAACGTTGTGTCCCGCGAAGAGGTAATTTCCCTACCTTCCGACTAGCACTCGGTAAAACGCTGTGTTCATCGATGAGGTTGTACCACGAAGAGGTTGGACCTGTGTTCCGCGATGAGCTTATTCCGCGAAGAAGCGATTTCCCTGCCTTCCGTGTATCGGTAAAACGCTGTGTTCCGCGATGAGGTTGTGCCGCGAAGGGGCTGGGCCCGTGTACCGCGATGAGGTCGACCGCCTCTCCCGACTTTGTGTTGGGGAAAGTTGCGTACGGCTACGCCGGGCCGAGCGGGTTGCTCCCTAGACCGCGCGAGTGTATGATTTAATGTGTTGATTTTGCCTTGGATTTTCAATGAGTGTGACTGTGCTTGTGAGTGCTTCTGTGTTGTGCTTCTGGGTATTTTATCTGGATTGTCCCTTTCGTTGTGTGCCTGGTATAGTGGTTGGTGTTGAGACTAGGTTGTCACGCCCCAAATCCGGTTTTGACCGAATTCGAGACGTGAACTAAAAGAATAATAATTTTCATCGACAATAAAGCCAACAAGTAGCAATTCATAATTTTAAAACTTTAAACAATGCCGCGAGTCGCAGCTCGATAAAAACAACGGTAAAATAGTTCAACAGTTAACGGTACGTCGCTAGACACTAGCTAAACCCTCGCTAGCTCCCAAGCTCCAAGGATTCTGCTAGTACAGATCCCGCTCAACACCTGAAATACAACAAATTAAGGGGGAGAGCTTGCGCTCAGTAGAAAAAGTAGTTAAGGTTCTGAACCCCAGTTCGTTACCACAAGTAACCGTCTAATTAGGGCATACTAGTAAGGCAAAACTATTAAAAGTCAAATTAAAACAATTAGTCCAAGACAACCCTTAGCCTTCCATCAGGAACAACCCGTAACACAGACTCCCAACGAACCGAACTCATACCACTTTCCACAACTAGCTCTTGACACCCATCACCTAACAATTCTCAATGAACAACACTTACGGTTATCTCACAGCCGACCACACGTGCGAACTCGTACTATAACACAAGAATCAGGTCCAACATCACCTCGAGTCACCCAACACTCTCACAAGACCCAAGTCTCACTTACACCAATGCACATAACCAACCAATGAGAAAATAAGCACACAGCAACCAAGGAGAATAAACCACACAACAACCAAGGAGAATAAAGCACACAGCAAGACACACACAGATGTCGTAAGATGGCACGCAACCAATCAGCTAGAATAAGGCACAAGCGAGACTCACACAGATGTCGTCTAACGGCATAAGCCATACCACCGGATGCACACAACCACTTATATCGTACTGGACCACACAACATCAGTCCCGATATCTTCCTCCTCACACAGACGAAGGGTAACATGATCGACCGGGAATCCCTCAGTCCGATGTCTTCCATTCACACAGACGTGGGCCCTGCTCAACATATGTACCGCACTGGTCATATCTTCCTCCTCACATAGACGTAGGGTAACATCGATCACACCATCATTGGCCTCGATACACTACAATGGAACTAACCCTCGGTATAAGTCCACTCCGGCTACGCCGTCTCTTGGAACACCCACACAGGATATGACACACAACACAATTCACTGATGGTCTCGGTGTACCAACCGGGCCATCTTAATATAGCACACAGCCGGTCTATCACTCACCCGGTCATATCACAACCAAGGGTTCACATTATCAAACATGGCACACTTTCCCACACAGTCACATCATGCAACACCTAGCAAAATCTCATTAGATTCTTAATCACACTCATAACCGTCACGTACTTACCATCACTTACCGACACCACACTCAGCGTGGTAACCCCATCGACTTAACCGGTATCAAATCCCCAACCATCCCACAATTCCACATATCGAATAAACAGGAAATAACCACACAGGTCATCAACATGCATCACTAGTTCAATTCTACTCTTTTTCATGTTCGTTATTTATTATCCGTTCAAACAACACAAGGCACACCAGCAGGCACACTCAGCAAACAATCCTACAGGCACGACATGGCCCGAATCTACCAGCACGGCAATTCCCAAGACATGAATCGTAAATATTCACAGTTTATACGTCTACGCTAGTTGTTCGCCTCCTACATGCCAAACTATGATCTTTCCAGTTTTATTATTAACCCTAATCATGCACACTAGTAACTTTCTGTAATTAAAGCGGTATCCGCTACTTTCCCTACCTCAAGACGATACCACAGCAACGTCTCCTAGCTGCTGACGACCGGGCCAACACCGTCTTCTAGGCCGAAGTCCACGAAATCCAAGCCTTGGTTTAAACAATTAAAAAGTCCCAATCAGTTCTCGTGTGTCCAAGGTCCTCGGAAAGTCCAAAACGTCTTTAAATAAACCAAATTTTAAGTCCAATTAATTAATTAACTCTGTCAACCCGGATCCGACCCGGACCCGGCCCAACCCGGATCTAGACCCGGTCCAAAACCGGATCCAAGCCAGACCCAGACCTGGTCCCAGACCCGACCCAGACCCGAGTCAGACCCGGTCCAGACCCGAATCAGAGCCCAGTCCGAAGACTTGGGCTTGACTCACGTCCGACCCAGGCTCTGGCCCGAGCTCGAGTTCCGGCCCAGGACCAACCGGCCCAAGACACGACTTGGCCTAATGTCTGGTTCAAGCTCGTCGTGGAGCTGGATCTGGCTCCGGCGAGTTCCAGGTTCTCCTGCCATCGTCTACGGCGTCAAGGGCACGCGAGGGAGGGAGAGAAGAGGGCGGAGGTGATCGTCAGGTTGCTAGCAACGCCATGGCAGTGGTGGTGACGACGGAGGCGCGTCCCTGACGTCCTCCCGTCCAGATCTGGCTCCCAAGTCGTCGGCGACGAACCAGCCGGAAACTGGCTCAATCGAGCTCGCAACGAGAGGGTTTCAGGTCAGAAAGGGACGGAGAAGAAGAAGACGGAAGTGAGGAGGCTCGATTCGAGCTCGAGGACGACGAACCGAGCGGAAAACACCGGCGACGCGTCGGTTCTCTCACGAGAAGCTCTAATTGAGCTCTGAAGGGGATGAGAAGAGTGCGAGGTGAGGTGAGGTGAAGGTGATGGTGGGGATGAAGCTGCAGAAGAAGGTGGAGGGAGAGGAGGTCGGAAACGGAGAAGGGAAGTTGCCGGAGAAGAAGGTCGGGAATCGCAGACGAGAGAGACGCAGAGATGGCGATGAACAGTACTCGGAAAAATAGGGTTTGGGGGCTTAAATAGACGCTGGAAGGACCCAAGCCTGCTACTGGGTCGGGCTCTCTCTTCTTGGGCCAACGTGAAACACAAATGGGCCCTGAGTTGGCCCAATTCCAACTCGGCGCAACTGCCTTTACCTTTTTTTTTTGAAATTTCTTTTCAACAACATTGGTTGCAAAAACCTACCCCATAGTTCCACAATGCAATTTAATACCCTTTTTAACTTAAAGGCGGTCTTTACAGTCTACCCCCCTTAAAAGTATTTTGTCCTCGAAATTTAAAACGAACGCGTTTTACTTGACCCTACCTCAGGGAACGTCCGCTTAAACTCCCAGACATCACCCTCCAAGCTACCTAGAAAATACTTAAGTCATTTAGTCGATACCGGAATCCTCCGTCGGTAGAGGTATCAAACCGGAGCAAACTCACAAAGCGCTTAAAACAGATCCAACACACTGACACTTCTCCTCAACACTCTCTTCCGTTAAACCAGTATCGCGTGCACAACAAACAAAAGAAATCCACGTCTCATTTCTCGGACAATCGTCATCAAACTCCAAACGTAGTCACGCCCAGACCAACCATCCACGGTAACACAAGTAAATAACACGCAAACTCACCCAGTTTACAAGTCGATTAACTCACAGTACCACGAAACTAAAGACACTACAAGTACCAGCCCCTCAGGCTCGGTACGGCTTAGATATCTCGCGCGTACCTCATCCTCGCGCTCCCGTGTCAACTCTGCGCGGTTCTTAATCGTCCACGATCACGCAAACCGTCAGTCGCTTTTCAAGCGACTCGGGACCACACTGGTCACTATTAAACCTCAAGTGTGCCCTGCTTGGGCAAAAGCCCGACCCACCATCCAACACTTCGTGCGGTGCCATAATGTTATTGGCCTAAAAGCGTTGCGGTAGTCGTACTCAACGATTTGTTTCTGGATACCTCGTGAGGTACTCCCACTTCTACCACACACTGCACACACTCGTCAACCACAACGTACCCAGTCGGGGTGTCACGACGCCCGGACCGCATCAAGGTTCTACTTTTAGACCCCCACGTCTCATTAAGTGTAAAGAAGCAGGCGAAAGCGATGACTGTGTGTTATGGACCCACCACGCTTCCGCTGTGCCACTCTGACCTCATCGTCACTCGGAGAGCGAAACAAGAAACAACAAGATAACAACTTAAACGATGCAAAAGTTCACAGCTGGTTCAGTAATTAAACGCAACAAAACCAAACGAGTCAAATACAAGTCTTAAAATAGAAAGTAAGTCTCCAAAGTCAAAACACAGGCAACGCCCAGACTCTCGCTAGCCTCATGCTCCGCGATGTCCTCTAATCCAGAGCGCGCTCAAAGTCGCGATTGATCTCATGATCGTAATCCTGTCTCTCCGCCCGTGACTCGTCGACAGCATACACCCGACCTTGCTGCATCGGGGGTCCGACTCTCGGAGGAGGTGGAAGTGCCACCTGCTGCGCAGCGTGATGTCCCGGCGCTGGTGCGCTAGCTGCCTGTCTCGGCGCCTTTGCGTCTGAGCCTGACGCTGCTGGAACAGTGGCGAGTGCCCCGTCTGCGACTGCTGTGGTCGCGGAGCTGACG
The DNA here is from genome assembly GCA_963921825.1 of Erodium maritimum. NCBI lineage: Eukaryota > Viridiplantae > Streptophyta > Magnoliopsida > Geraniales > Geraniaceae > Erodium > Erodium maritimum. The sequence goes on from OY997591.1 coordinate 54,995,665, forward strand.
CCACCGGGTACGACATGGGGCACGTGGAATCGAAGTGTCCTGGCCGACCACATCGGTGACACAGTAGTGGCCCGGCACTCGACCTCTCCTCAGGTCAATCCATCTGGCGATCCATTGATCCGCCGCTCATCTGACAGTCTCGTGCCATGTGGCCTGGCTGTCTGCAACGATAGAAAGCGCGTCCCGACACGGGAGGCCCAACAGAAGCTACCGACCCGACCTGTCGTGGTCCTCTCAATTGGGTCTGAGGCTGAAATGATCCCGAGGTCCTCTGCCTCCTAGGATCCCGAGACTCAGACGGTCTCTGTGAACTGCTCGATCTGGGCCTGACCTCCCGAGCTCTATCTAACTCTCGGAAGCGTCGCTATATAGTCAGTGTCTGCTCCACCAGATCGGAGAGTACCTGGGTCCTCAACACAGTGACCCTGTCCGCGGTCGCCGGACGGAGTCGCTCCTCAAAACGTCGGCATCTGAGATCCTCCGTCTGCACCATCTCCGGAGCGAAGCGAGACAAGGAGGTGAACCTCGCCTCGTACTCAAACACCGAAAGACTCTTCTGTCGCAGCTCCAGGAACTGCTAACGTCTGTCGTCCAGAACGACCCGTGGGAAGTATTGCTCTAGGAAGCGTTGTCCGAACAGCACAAAGTCGTCCCCAACTCGCGTCTGCTCCCGACGCCACCAGTGATAGGCCTCACCCTCCAAATGAAAGGCCGTGAATGAAACTCGGAGTCTACCGCTCATCACCCTAGATGTATCAAGGTTGCGGGTGATCCGCTCCAGCCATCACTCGGCTGCCTCGGGGTCGGGCTCCACGTAGAACACAGGCGTGCCTAGCCTGCAAAAATCTCGCAATGCCTGCGCAGTGTAGCTGTCAACCTGCATAGGCTCCTCAGATGTCGCTGCAGTCGCAACAGGTACCGGCTCGGGTGTAGGAGCTGCAGCCTCTCTACGGGAAAAGGCAGCTGCCAGTCCTTGCACGGTGCGGGTCAGCTCCTCTAAAGCTGCCGGCTGGACTGTCTCAGTCCTCTCTTGCCCCGTAGTGGGTGCATCCTGGGCACTAGTCGCCCCGACATACTCAGCAGTGGGCTGTTGTCCTCGGTCCCTAGCTGGCCGTCCTCGGGTGCCTCGTGGGGCACACGTACGTGCCATGACGTAAAACTCTCTTCACGGGTAACGCGCAAATCTCAGTTTCTTATCTCGAAAGAATACGCGCTTATAATAACTAACTCCACACACAGTCCACTCAATACTACTCATAGTATTATTATACTCATTATAGTAATATAGTCACCCAATAGCACACAACAGAGAAATCAGCACACTAGTGCTTCACACACATCATATATACACACAAATCATATATACACACAATAGGGTTACACCCCGTTTCACTTAGCAACACTTGCACCCTTAGGTCACACAGACTACCACTTTAAACTCCGAACAATTCCACAAGTCCAACCTCGATTTATTTCAAGTTCTTAACACATTCTCATTTCAACATAACATTCGTGTTGACGCTGCGTCGTTACAACCCGGTTCAAGCGTCCCCGAATCACGTTGTAACCACTTGGCATCCCCCCATTCACGTCCAGCTACAATGGACCCTATAGCTGAATCGTGATGGTACATACACTTCAGTTTCTGCAGAAAATCGGGCATGATCCGTTCGTAATTTAGGTCAACCATCCGCTTATGCGGGAACAATCAGTTACCATTTGCACGCAGTCCTCCATATCAATACGGCACACTACCGGTTATCCCGTTACACACCCCGGGTCTCGGTAGTCTTACTCTTACCGCCCGGCCAAGTCTATGCTTGGATCAATGTCTAGGTCAAATCATGACAACAACCACATAGGTTTATTAAAGGTCTACGGCCTTCAGGCCGGACACTACACCAACCCGAGACTCGTTCCGTCTCGTTTCTATGCATAGGACAACTCCGACTTGCGTAACCGACACACAGCACCCTAACGACCCACACTACCCACCTAGGTGACATACGGTCCGAGGTTTTGAAAATTCATTTCAAAATGAAACCAGGCTCTGATACCAAATTGTCACGCCCCAAATCCGGTTTTGACCGAATTCGAGGCGTGAACTAAAACAATAATATTTTTCATCGACAATAAAGCCAACAAGTCTCAATTCATAATTCTAAAACTTTAAACAATGTCGCGAGTCGCAGCTCGATAAAAACAACGGTAAAATAGTTCAACAGCTAACGGTACGTAGCTAGACACTAGCTAAACCCTCGCTAGCTCCCAAGCTCCGAGGATCCTGCTAGTACAGATCCCGCTCAACACCTGAAATACAACAAATTAATGGGGTGAGCTTGCGCTCAGTAGAAAAAGTAGTTAAGGTTCTGAAACCCAGTTCGTCACCACGGGTAACCGTCCAATTAGGGCATACTAGTAAGGCACAACTATTAAAAGTGAAATTAAAACAATTACTCCAAGACAACCCTTAGCCTTCCATCAGGAACAACCCGTAACACAAACTCCCAACGAACCGAACTCATACCACTTTCCACAACTAGCTCTTGACACCCACCACCTAACAATTCTCAATGAACAACACCTACGGTTATCTCACAACCGACCACACGTGCGAACTCGCACTATAACACAAGAATCAGGTTCAACATCACCTCGAGTCACCCAACACTCTCACAAGACCGAAGTCTCACTTACACCAATGCACATAACCAACCAATGAGAAAATAAGCACACAGCAACCAAGGAGAATAAAGCACACAACAAGACACACACACATGTCGTAGGACGGCACACAACCAATCAGCCTGAATAAGGCACAAGCGAGACTCACATAGATGTCGTCTAACGGCATAAGCCATACCACCGGATGCACACAACCACTTATATCGTACTGGACCACACAACATCAGTCCCGATATCTTCCTCCTCACACAGACGAAGGGTAACATGCTCGACCGGGAATCCCTCAGTCCGATGTCTTCCACTCACACAGACGTGGGCCCTGCTCAACATATGTACCGCACTGGTCATATCTTCCTCTTCACATAGACGAAGGGTAACATCCATCACGCCATCCTTGGCCTCGATACACTACAATGGAACTAACCCTCGGTATAAGTCCACTCCGGCTACGCCGTCTCTTGGAACACCCACATAGGATATGACACACAACACAATTCAATGATGGTCTCGGTGTACCAACAGGACCATCTCAATATAGCACACAGTCGGTCTATCACTCACCCAGTCATATCACAACCAAGGGTTCACATTATCAAACATGGCACACTTGCCCACACAATCACATCATGCAACACCGAGCAAAATCTCATTAGACTCTTAATCACACTCATAACCGTCACGTACTTACCATCACTTACCGACACCACACTCAGCGTGGTAACCCCACCGGCTTAACCGGTATCAAATCCCCAACCATCCCACAGTTCCACATATCAAATAAACAGGAAATGACCACACATGTCATCAACATGCATCACTAGTTCAATTCTACTCTTTTTCATGTTCGTTATTTATTATCCGTTCAAACAACACAAGGCACACCAGCAGGCACACTCAGCAAACAATCCTACAGGCATGACATGGCCCGAATCTACCAGAACGGCAATTCCCAAGACATGAATCGTAAATATTCACAGTTTATACGTCTACGCTAGCTGTTCGCCTCCTACATGCCAAACTAGGATCTTTCCAGTTTTATTATTAACCCTAATCATGCGCACTAGTAACTTTTCGTAACTAAAGCGGTATCCGCTACTTTCCCTACCTCAAGACGATACCACAACATCGTCTCCTAGCTGCTGACGACCAGGCCGACACCGTCTTCTAGGGAGAAGTCCACGAAATCCAAGCCTAGGTTTAAACAATCAGAAAGTCCCAATTAGTTCTCGTGTGTCCAAGGTCCTCGGAAAGTCCAAAACGTCTTTAAATTAACCAAATATTAAGTCCAATGAATTAATTAATTAACTCTGCCGACCCGGACTCGGCCCAACCCGGATCCAGACCCGGTTCAAACCCGGATCCAAGCCTGACCCGGACGCGGTCCCAGACCCGACCCAGACCTGAGTCAGACCCGGTCCGGACCCGAATTAGAACCCAGTCCGAAGACTTGGGCCTGACTCACTCCCGGCCCAAGCTCTGGCCCGAGCTCGATCTCCGGCTCAGGACCAACCGACCCAAGACACGACTTGGCCCAAGGCCTAGTTCAGGCTCGTCGTCAAGCTGGATCTGGCTCCGGCGAGTTCCAGGTTCTCCGGCCGTCGTGTACGGCGTCAAGGGCACGCGAGGGAGGGAGATAAGAGGGCGGAGGTGATCGTCAGGTCGCTGGAAACGCCGTGGCGGTGGTGGCTACGACGGAGGCACGTCCCTGACGTCCTCCCGTCCAGATCTGGCTCCCGAGTCCCCGACGACGAACCAGGCGGAAACTGGCTCAATCGAGCTCGCAACAAGAGGGTTTCAGGTCATAAAGGGACGGAGAAGAAGAAAAGGGAAGTGAGGAGGCTCGATTCGAGCTCAAGGATGACGAACCGAGCGGAAAACACCGGCGACGCGTCGGTTATCTCACGGGAAGCTCTGATTGAGCTCTGAAGGGGAGGAGAGGAGGGAGAAGAGTGCGAGGTGAGGTGAAAGCTGCAGAAGAAGGTGGAGGAAGAGGAGGTTGGAAACGGAGAATGGAAGTTGCCAGGGAAGAAGGTCGGGAATCGCAAACGAGAGAGACGCAGAGAGGGTGATGAACATTACTCGGCAAAATAGGGTTTGGGGGCTTAAATAGACGCTGGACAGACCCAAGCCTGCTACTGGGTCGGGCTCTCTCTTCTTGGGCCAGGGTGAAACACAAATGGGCCCTGAGTTGGCCCAATTCCAACTCAATCCAGCTGCCTTTACCTTCTTTTTTTGAAATTTCTTTTCAACCACATTGGTTGCAAAAACCTACCCCATAGTTCCACAATGCAATTTAATACCCTTTTTAACATAAGACGATCTTTACATAGGTTGGTGTGGTTGGATTGGTGTGTATTAGAGTAAAGGGGGTTTTGTCGTTAAATGGTTTAAGTGTCGTATCGTTGTATCAAACCCTTTTTATATACTTTAAACTGTAGTACGACTTTTCTGGTAAACATGTAGTGAGGTTGTTTTCGTGGTTTTTCCTACTGAGCGTCAAGCTCACCCCTTTACTGTGTTGTCTATAGGGGATAATTATGCTTTGGACTAGAGGGTTACGCGGAGCTGGGAGCTAGCGGAGGCCCGGGGTTTATTTTTATGCTATTAGAGACGTACTGTATTTTCGACTTGTATTTGACTAAGTGTGAGGCTCAAGTTTTGAACTTCCGTTGATTCTTATTATTTCATCTTTATCAGATATTTTTGCCTTTTAAACTATTTTAATAAATGTCACTAAGTCACGTCTTGGATCCGGTCAACACCGGATTTGGGGCGTGACAAAAGCCCTTTTAACTACCGATTTTAGACATAGAGTCGAGGATGTGAGACACAGGAAGTTGAGTGCAAAGGAGGCGGAGGAAGTCGAAGGTTAGAGGAAGTGAAGGTCAGACGAGGTGAAGGAAGGTCGCCCTTTTGAAGAAGGTCATACAAAGACGAAGGTGCAATGGTAAGATCTGAAACCCTTTCATTCATTTGCTCGACGTTGTCATTTCCAAATCTAAAATCCCGAAACGAAAATAATCTAGGGTTCCGTTAATGGTTCGGATTGATGTGTAGATCAATGAAAGCCCTAAAACCAAAAAATCTAGGATTTAGTAGATTTATGTATACCCATACTCATTGAATAGTGTCGATTATTAAAAAACAAGGGAAGTGTTTCAAATTCCTTGTGAATTAGTTGTTATTAAAAATTAGGTCTTAGAATTTTTGGGTTAGGAAATAATGTTTTTTGCAGACGAAATCCTGAGCATCTTTGGTTTGGAAAAATAAGGGTTAGAAAAACTAAGAATTGGTATGTGTTAACATAAGATACATGAACAGTGAAAACGAAATTGTATGCTTAACTGTTTAAAGCATAGTGTTGAATGAGAAAGCATATTGCTACAAAATTTATCTGACATTTTGTCTTGTGTAAGGATGTTGAATTTAGAAGGCAAAACATAATGTTGTATTATTGTGGAGTTCCAGCTCCTATACTGATATCATATTCAATAAATAATCTCGGTAGAAGACTTTATGGATGTAGGAAGTACAATGTAAGATATATAGTTCCTATTATGTCAAGTTTTACGTGATTGGAGTTTTCAACTGTGCTAATTATTGATATGTAATGGTGGATGCAGGGGGGACGGAGTTGTACTTTTTTTGAATGGGTTGATGAATTAGTGTCGGAACTGTGTGAAAGGATAACTAGATTTGAAGAAGCTTTACGATAGGAAAAATGAAGAATAGGAAAACAACAAAGTGTTTTTCTAATTTTCTTTGGTTTATGTATGTTATTGTGTTTTATACAATGTTAGTAATTGTGCTTAAGGATGGTAAGAATGTAGTCGAGAAGGAAGACTTATACCTTATGTAGACCAAAAATTTGTTCAGTTGTGTTAAAGTATGGAGTACTTTAGGTTTGTAATTATGTATCAATTAAAACTATAGTGTTGGTATTGGTGTTGTTGAAGTAATGAAACATGGTTTATCGTTTTGAGTGTGTTATAAAACAAGTGTTGCATACATCGTGTATATTATTAGTCACATATCACAGCTTAATGTAACATAGACATAGTTTAACTACATAGATTTTCACTGTCAACAAAGCACAAGTTAGTCTATTATACAGACGGTTTTCGAAATAGACTAGTAGTACTACCTTAAGAGGAAGCGATGTCCTTTTCATCTCCACTGTCTTCCACATCAACTTTATATTCTTCAAATTGGGGGGGGGGGGGGGGGGGGGGATAGAGGAGCTTCTTTGGAAGGTCGGCCTTTTGGTTGCTCTACCTCGCTCTGAACTTCATCATCAGATGGTTGGTTTTGATCGTTACGAACATTTTCTTCAATTGGTAATTGGTCATTTGTCTGTAGGTCATATGGACCTGGATATCTCCAATCAGGCAAAAATTCTTCTAGGTGCACATAAGGTGGTGTTGGAGGAGGACCATATGATGGAGCTTTGTTCCATTGATCTGTATGCTCGGAAGTTGGTTGTGGTGTGAAGTAACCACCTATTTCTTCCCATTCTCTTTACCTCTTTTCTCCCTTTTCATCTTAACGTGATTTCTTCACCATCCTTGTGTGTGGTCCTAACAGATGCAGCCATGGGCTTTTATAGGCAAAATTTGAAACTAAACACATAGAAAGGGCAAATAAGTAATTACCATTCATATACACCACATGATATTTGTCCCATACATCAGCTACACTTGTTAAAGAAAGCATATCCCTATCACAAGACTTAGAAAAGCTCCTGAATTTGTCACGGAATAGAGAATCATATTCTCATAAGGTTTCATAAAAGTGCTATAGTGAAGCACATGGTGTCTGACACCAAATACAACACAACAACCATATAGGCCGAAAGTTAATGGCCATTATGGCCTTCACCCAACAAAAAATATCCATATTTTATGCCCTACAACAATGCCCTACATCTTAAAGCTGAGAATTGTGGCCTTGTTTGATGGGAACACTTTTCATACAAGGCTGGCTGGAACTTCCTCTTCCTGTAGCTCCTCTTCGAGGTTGTTTTTGTATTTCTACAACTAACTCCTTCTTGTAGTCTTGTTGCTTGAAGCCATTTTTCAAAGCCTGATGCAGCCTGTAAAACTGTAAAACAGTGAAGGAGGTAAGCTCTCATATCTGAATTCCTATCCTTATGCGTATACTGAACATTTCTTACAAACATTAAGCTCCCATATATTAGTTCCTAGCATTCTGCGTATAACATTTCAGACAAACATTAAGCTCTCATATATGAATTCCTATGGTTATGCGTATAACATTTCCTAAAAACATTAAGCTCCCATATCTTAATTCCTACCATTTCCAAATCCCATTTGTCTTACTGTTTTCATTGACATCACCCAATTCTAAATGCAATGGAAGTAACCATATCTAAGTTTACCCAAACCTAACTAATTTCCAAAAAAAAAGTCTAGCTTAACAGCAATTCACAGCTATTAAAATAACATATGAATACCTTAGAGTTTTTCCACTTTGCCTCTCCTATAGACTTGTATTTGTTATTGTCCTTCTGGCCATCATTGCTTGTCTTAGTTGCCTTTGCAGTCCTTGAGTTAGTTGTCTTTGCATTGCTTGTGATAATTGGTTTTTCATAGCTTATTTGAATGCCTTTATCTGTAACTGACACAATAAACGTTACCTTCTTGGTGATAATTTTCTAGGTTGGCTTCTTGCTAATTTTCTTTGTGATGTCCTTTGTCATCATCTTGTTCCTTAGGATACGCTTTTTTCGGATGACCTTCGCAGTAATTGTTGTATGAACAAGCTTCTCAATGTTGCTCTTGGGTCTTTCGATATCTTTCAACGAACTTCGGGTACCCCACATCCTTGCATCAATCATTTCTTCCTCCATCCTATCTTCATGTGCCAAATCTTATTCCATTTCGTCATCAAGATTGTCTTTTGATGCATGATCATATTTTGTTGATGCTCCTTCGCCATCTTTCGATGTATCCTCAACTGATGATGCATCCTCCTAAACTGGTGATTTATCCTCTACTGATGGTGCTTCATAATCATAATCAAACGATGACCCACATGATCCTTCTCCTACTCCTCCACCAGTTACAAAATACCCACCATCATAACCTAGATCTTTAGCTACCAAATCATATCCATCACCTTGTATTAATACATCATCTATCAGTTGCTCATCAAACATCTATACCTGAGCTATTAAAACATCATCTGATGGTTCGTCAACTAATGTTCGAGTTGCTTTTCGCTTCTTCCCCATCTACCAATTGTACACAACATAACCATCAAATTCATACCAACTGATTATACACCTAAAAAAGTGTTCATTCATACACACTAAGAGTAGCTACAATGAAAAACCCTAAAACTGAAATTCATATGGAAGCAACTCAACATTAATCACAAACGTTAACGATGGACATCCATACTAGCATGTTTTAAACTAGGGAAGACAGTCATCCCTAAAACCCCCAACTGTTTTAACCTCAAAACCCCATTTTTAGTTCAACCTCAAACCCCAGCTATGCGAAAACCCAGACCTTAAATGGAAACCTTACAATGTTTCACTTTCGCAAACCATTCTACAACCTCATCCCTAAAAAGCCCAATTTCTTTCACCTTAAAACCCCTATGTTAGTTCAACCCCCAACCCTAGCTCGAATAAACCTATACCTACAGTGCAAACCTACCCACATTTCACTTTCTCAAACCATTCTATAAGTTCATCCCTTACTCAAAATAACTCCACAATACTCCATCTTAGAGGGCTATGAATTTCACTTACTACACAGAAAACCTAACATTTCAAAACAAAAACAAAAAAATCATTCAAAACTGAGCTCAAGTTCGTACCTTACTCTTGTTGCAGATGTTGATGCCTGAATCGCGCTGAATCGTGGGTACAAGAAGATGAAGCTTCCCTTGTACACGAACTGAAGGCGAGAGGTTTCCGGGTACACGAGCTGATGGTTTGACTTGTTTGAGAAAAGTTCGGGTTTACCACTTAACTTATCATACTTGTCTAAGGGTATTTTAGACATTACACTCACGTTGTTAACTATCCGTCTGTGTTTTGTCAAAAAATTATGGTTTATGAAGTTAACTTTGTTGAACAATGGTTTTTGGTCGATAAAGTTGTCTTCCATTATGATATGTACTAAGAATTCGACTAATAGTTATTTCTGGAGTTTCCCCCTTCAAATATTTAAAGGAAATATCATTCCAGTGTTATAGCAGTGTGGCTCTCGCGTTAATTAAATACTTAAGTGATAAGTGTTTGTAAGCTCCTTAAGAAGCTCCATTCCCTAAAAACAGATGTAGAGACACAAAACAAAGAGGTTATTTTTTCTGTTTTGATATCTAGTTCAGTTTTAACAAATGGTTTTTGGTTATTAATTTATACATTTTTTTATCAGCAAGGAAAATATGTATTGAAACCTCCTCTGAGGTGAAAAAGGAGAATAAATAGGTTGTACTAACGACTACAGAACTCACAAATGGACACAACCAACAAAAGAGAGAAAATCAAACTAGAACCTAAAACCACAATCAAGATAACCACCAGATTCCTACAAGTAACAATATATCACTAAGAGCATCCATAATAGGAGTAGACCAAATCGGTCTATTCCCGGTCTAATTCAATAGGATTTGTGGAAATTAGTGAGAATTAGACCCTGAATCATGGGTCTAATATTTTTGGCGTCACAATGGTAATAGACCGATACAGTCTATTCTCGGTAAATTTATTGGAAATTCGTTAATTTTTTTAAAGTTAATTACACTTATTGTTCAAGATTGGAACGACTAGTAGTAGTGTGTAGGTTACATCCTTCCCATTATCGTCGAACCGGACGTCTCTATGCGTTATATCATGTAGGGTTTATCAGACCTCTCTCTTATGCCCATATCAAGTCTGTTTTTCACCATTAAGTCAACTCTAGCTATAGTCAGAAGACGAATGTGAATCCTTCCACTCTGTTCGATAATATCACTTGTTTTGTATCCTTTCTGCTCTATACTAAAAGAAATTATTTATTTGAAATCGGAAGTTGTGTCATGTATTTAGTTGTACATCGTTAGAAACTATTACACGTTCCACTTCCATTTACACCCCATAACCTTTACTCACTACGATACATCTAACAGGGCTTGCCGCGCACAAGGATACATCTATTCTTTCATACAAACTCGTGTTCGTACTTCTCGACATACTCCTTTTCCGTATCGGCCATGACCTGGTGGTCGGAAACATTACGTTGGTAAATGAGCTTAAACTTTGACCAACACAAAGTTTTCGGCAGCCCAATGGTACTTGCATCTTTCGGCACACCGCTCTGATGGGTGCCTCAGTATAGCGTCTGATGGTCCCTGAATCGCATTGCTGGGATGAGGAACTTATCTCTCGCTTTTTTGGGGTGGAGGATAGGGGTCAGATCCTACAAGTGCCCCTATCTATCAACAGGGAGAAGGAAGCTTGGTATTGGGCGACTGAGCGCACAAGAATCTACTCAACCAAGTCTGGATATTTGGTTTTGGCAACTGCTCGCCACCTTTATCGTCAAAACACAACTATAGTAGCCTGAGCTTCTGTAGGATTTGTGGATTGGTGGGAAGCTATTGATACAGGCAGGGAAAGGACCAGAGCGGCAGAGGTTCTGACCATCCTCTTTGAAATTTGGAAAGCTCAGAATGCACTAAAATGGGGGGGGGGGGGGGGGGGGGGTTACCACGCCCATGGCCTTAGGAGTGATCTCGGCGGTCCATACTCAACTCACGGTTTGGCAGAAAGACAATTCTCAATTGGAGACACCCCACATGCCGCCTCCTTCTTGGCCGTCCCGATGGATTCAGCCACCTACGGGTACAATGGTTATAAATGTGGATGGGGCTAACTTCCAAGATACAAACCAATCGTCTTGAGGCGTCATTGCCCGAATTATATAAGGGTCATAAGTCTCGCGACGAATGGAATCCTACCAAGCTGTTGGGCCCTGGTATTGGTGGAAGCATGTGCGATTGGTACGACATTTCGCAATACTACCACACTGGGAACACGACTGATTGTCATCCGGTCAGATGCCCAAGTCTTGCTAAATATGATCAAAGTAGGGGAAACTCCAGCCTCCCCGGTAGGGACCATTGTTAGGGATATTCTTCATATGCTTTCTCAAAATGAGGGAATAACACTCCTAATTGTAAAAAGAACTGCGAACAAAGCTGCCCTTTGGCTTGTCAGGGAAGCACATCCTATGTCTGTTCTTTAGTGGTCAGGACCTCTTCCTAATGCACTCCAATTTATCGTACACTCTGATAATTAATAAAAGTCGCACCTTTTAGTAAAAAAGGTAAATATTTTGAAAAAACTAATACATTTGTTCCAAATAAATATCCCTTTTATACAAAATAATCTATGTTCTAATTAGGTGAAAAAACTTGGAAGGTGAATTATTGGATTTTAGATCGTTGTCTTAAAATATATTGATTTTCAAATCACTATCTTAACCTCTATTCTTTTCCTCGTTATCCTAACGTTCCAAAGTTTTCAAATTATTTTTTTTGTTCAATTTGACGTATGAATGGCAGATAGTATTTTGAAAAGCGGATTAAAAAATACAAGACAAAAATAATAAGTTAAGATTTTTGAAATACTAGAGTAGCGATAAAAAAATAGAGATTAAGATGGTGATTTAAAAATCAAAATATTTAAAACAACAAGTTAAAATTAGTCCTAATATTGAAAAAAGAGTTCATTATTATACTATTATCACATTGGTGCCTCGATAAGCGCCCCTTATTGCTCGGAGATCTGGACCCTATGCCCGAGATCTTCATGCGTTAGACCGCTTGCAGCTCTAGGTTCACGCTCGGGGCCTGCCGCCTCTAGTTCAGACGAAGACCACGGGAGAAACGATCGGGGACGCCTTGGGGGCGTGTGTGGAGGTTCCTTGCGATCAGTGGGGTATGTACTGGGGAGGAACCGTGAGGGTGGTTATTGGCACCTCGTCGAACGCCCACTCAATAAGGGACTGGTATTGAGTTTCAAGGATTTCTCGGATCCCGTGAAGGTCGAACTCACATATACAAAGCTCCATAATCTATTGCAATTGCAATAGAATTGGTCAAATCGTGCGGGATTGCGAGCTGGAGTTGCGGGGTACCTTACGGTATGACTCCTCTATGCTGGAGTTTCAGAAGGACAAGCTTGGGAAGCCGTATGCGACAGACTGGGATGAGGACCTATCGCCGACTATACCCCCAAGCTTCGGGTAGGTTTCCCCGAGCATTGTATCTAAGGGATCCTCGTCTCGAGGAAGGAGCCCGTGTGTTCCCCCGAGCACTGTATTGTATCTAATCATATAGGGCCTCGGGTTAGCACCCGGCCCGGGAAGGTGGATCCCGGCTGGAAAAATTTGGTGACCGGCCAACTCTCTGGTGGTAGGGTCACTGAAGTTTCAGCGCCCATTCCGCCTGGACACAAAGATAGTGAAGGAGTTGCTACCATATAGGTGAAGAGGACTGCTGCTGATGCTCCCCAAGATGATCAAGCGAGGGCTAGGACACATTCTCGCCAGGAAGAATGTTATCTTCCTCAGACTTCATGGATTGGCTCTAGGAGGGGTCCCTGGTTAAAGCCTTACCTCCTACTACTGATGTAGTCCATACTCGAGACTTGGAGCAGGACTTCTAGTACCATCTTCTTATCCCCATATTTCCTTCTTGTCCTTGTGGCGTTTCAATACTGTTTTTGACGATTCTAGTATTTCAAAGAACTACAAAACTTGTTCTGTGTCTGTCCTTTTTTAGTGGTCAAAAAATATATTCCCTGACACACATCGATGTGATTGTTTTCTAAATTTATGATATTGCACCTTGTAATAAAAAAAAATCACATAACCGTGTCAGCGGGTACACAAAACTGACTGTAAAATCGAAAATTGAGTACATATGTATTACACATGATGATGATCTAATTTCAATTGTACGTGTATCACACATGCCATTGACAGCAATTGATAAGAAAAAGGGTGCCAGAGTACACTGACTTTGTCACTAGTTATAAATCTTAAACAATCCTCTTAAATTGCCTAAAAAAAAAAAACAATCCTCTTCGATTCAAACTTATCGTTTGAAGAGCCGACCTTAAGGGATGACTAATAATTTACATACGAAAATATGGGATCAAATTGAATGGCATGAGAAAGGGTCATGGCTGAACATGATCATACTCTTTGTCTTAATATGAGAATTGACAAAAAGAAGAGAGATATGGAGGAGACGGCACAACTCACGAGTCACAAGACAATACAACAAAATGATTGGAAGTATCCAAAATATCCACAGAGGAAACTTCACAGAAGCCAACTCTCGGGACAAAACTAAGCTACCTAACCACATTTTTCTTCTTATCCCATTTCAAAAACTCCCTTATGTTCCTTTGCATATTGCAACTTCTTAGAAACAAGAAACAAGTAATTATTATAAGGGAAAATTTCAGTTTAATACCCTATCAAACATTTAATTTCAGTATAATATTTTAATTTTTTTTTTTGCATTTCCATACTTAAACCAAACATTTAATAACAGTTTCAAACTCATCTGTTAACTTTCTGTTAGTTTTGGATAAAAATTGGTCATGTGCGAAACACATGACCTTATTTTTTCAATAATTTCTGAAATTATCCTTGCACACAATTAAAACCCTAAACCTACTTCCTTTCCATTTTCAGCCACCCAACCTCTTTTTTTTCTATCAGCAAAACAAATTTATATTAAAAAAACCTCTTTTGAGGTGGAAGAGGTATTACAAAGGAACAAGCTAAAACAAGAACCTACCCAAACAACAAAATGCAATCATCCCACCTAACTTCAAATCCAAGCAAAGGAAAGTACCCTACCCAAAAGTCCTAATGATCAACTAACATCAAGTACAACACTAAACCAACACTACAACAAGGAGGAAATTATGAGACTAACTGAGGGATTCCACAAAAAATCCAATAATAATAAGATCTCAAAGAAGTATTGCAGATTTGGGGACAAAACCAGTTGGGCCACTTCTTAGTAAAAGAAAAAGGATCAACACTTTCAGTAACTTGAGATGTAGGAATGAGCGAGGGACTAAGTTTTTCAGACTTGGAATTAGTGCACAAGATGTGTGATGTCTGAAGCCTGGCTGAACCTCATCTCTTCTATCATTGAAATGAGGATGGGGAGAGCTCCAGACAAGATGTACCACACAGCAGCCATCAATTAACACAGAGCTACTCGAAGAAGAACAGTGCAATCAGTACAGGTCAGTCAATTGCAATAGAACAGATCACAGAGGCCAAAACAATACCAAGAGAACCACCTCAGGAAAATAGAGATCAAGAGGGAAACAAAGGATAGAAGCCAAGAAAAAACAAAGAAAAGGAAAAAAAATACTCAACCTAGAAAATAAATACCCACTCACAGAAGCAGAGGAAACTCACACACAAAGAAGTCAATGGGAGGAGAGAAAACCCAAGCCTCACCAACTACCTCACCATCCTAGTCTCAGAAGCAAACCCAAAAACCACTCCCAGTCCCCATAAACCCTAGCAGCCAGTGAAAGAATAGAATTGGAGGTTACTTGTTATCCAAGCAAGATTTGTAATAGGAACCAAACCTCCCCAGTTCAGAAAAGGGGGATTAGATTCCTTGGAGTAGAAGTAACCTATTACCACTCCCATCAATAGGTCTAAGAGAGGAGGCAGGAGCAGATCTCCAATGGTGGAAGGAGATTGACAAGTTAAACTTCTTATTATTCCACCTGATCCAGTTATAAGAGATGTGGAGTATCTGTTGGAAGATCTGATCTGGTGTGACTTTAATTCCTTGAAAGATAAAGAGATTTCTTGTCAGCCAAATTTGCTAGCAGGTGATGGAGCCAAGCTCTCCTAAGAGAAACTATAGTAACATTTGAAGGCTATGTTCCAGGTAGAGAAAAAAGACTGAGCTGATCCTGGCAAAACCCAAGATAACCCCCCCCCCCCCCCCCCCCCCCCCCACCAATTGAGCAATTGAGGATTGAAGACCAGACTAGCCAAGCTCTATGACAGGAGATTAAGATATGAGGTCCATCTTCAAAATCAGATATAGAAATAGGACAAATGATGTCTTCCAAGGGAAAGGAGAAGCCTCTGGAATCTAAGAAGAATTTTGAAGGGATTGCATCCCAGCAAGCTAACCAGCAAAAGGTAGTAATTTTTGGAGGTATAGAAGGATGCTGCAGATTGGATGCCTTGTTGTGCAAGCAAAGAGTAAAGCCTCTTGACAATGAAACCTTTATGGTCCCATTTCCAATTAAAAAAATCCTCATCCTCAGATAGTTGAATAAGATTGAGAACTGAGGAGAGGAGGTCCCATTCTTGATTCTCCCAACCCCTTGGATCCCTTATCAAATGTAGATCCCATGATCCATCTAGACAAGCTTCTGCCAGTGTTAAGTTTTTAGCTTCTGAGAGATCCTTCCAAAAGAAGATCCTACTACCATTTCCCAATCTCCAGTTCAAACGCCAAAAAAGGTAGTTTCAGTAATTCTAGAATGTGAGACATGAAGCAGTCTTTACCAACTTATGTGAAATTAGAGAGGTCCTATTACTTAGGATCCTAGCCAAATTTGGAACAAATCACAAGCTTCTAGAGGGAGTTTCTTTCCAAGGCAAATCTCCACCAGCATTTGGAGAGGAGGACAATATTCATCAAATGTAGATCTTTAATTCCCATGCCCCCAGCATCCTTAGATCTACAAACAATTCCCCACTTTACTTTACAAAGAGCTTTGGGGTTAGCTTTGTCATGCAACAGAATCTCCTCTACCAGCTAATCATAATTTTCAGGACACCTTTAAGAGCTTTGATGATGGAGAAGAAATAAAGAGGGAGGGCCCTTAGAGTTGATTGCAGTAGGGTTATTCTGCCCCCCATTGAGAGCCATTTTTCCTGCCAAAGTCCCAAGGATTTCTTGAATTTGTTTATGGTAAGGGACCAAGCTTTTATTCTTTGAGGTTTGTACCAAGAGGAAATCCCAAATAAGTTATTGGGAGACAAACTTTTGAGCATTGAAGGATTTATAACATTTCATCTTCTTTTGCTTCAGATAGGTTCAAGGGGATTGCTACTGATTTTTCAAAGTTGACTGCCAGTCCATCAACTACTTGGAATAGTTTAAGAGCCAATTTTAGAAAAGTAATCCCTTCCTTAGAGGCCTTGATAAAGAATAAAGAATCATTTGCAAACTGAAGATGTGAAATCACTGGACAAGATCCATGTAATTGTATGCCTTGGATAAAGCTTCTAGATACTGCCATCCTCATGATTTGATTGAGGGCTTCAACAAATAGCACAAAGATTAAAAGGGATAGAGAGCAGCCTTGTCTAAGGCCTTTATGAAGGGGGAAATCAGGACTTGGAGATTCATTGATGATTATGGAGACATGAGCTCTTAACAGGAAATGATCCAAAGTCTTCATTTTATTCCAAAGCCCATTCCGATGAGACGAAACATTAGGAAACTCCAACTTACATTGTCAAAGGCCTTTTGAAAATCAGCTTTGAATTGAAGAGCTTTATCTGAGGATTTTTTTAGGGATATGATCACTTCCGAGGCAATCACTATTCCATCAACAATATGCCTTCCAGCAATGAAACTTGTTTGTTCATCACCAACTAGCTGAGCAATCACTGATTTAAGTCTTGAGGATAAAACTTTAGATAGGATTTTATAAGGGCCTCCAATAAGACTTATAGGTCTATAGTAATCAAAGGTGAGAGGGGATGGACCTTTTGGTATGAGTATCATACCCAATTGACTTGTTCAGTGGAAGAAGTGTAAAAAGTCATTAAGTCCTCTTTGATGATCCGCCAATAGGACTGAAAGAAAATGAGGGAAAAGCCATCAGGTCTAGAGGCCTTATCCCCAGCACAAGCAATGACAGCTTTGAGGACTTCTTCCTTAGAGAAGGGACTTTCCAACCAGAAAGCTTGATCCCTAGTTAGGACAGAGAAGGGGAGCTCATCCAAGTCAATTTCTTGATTAGGGGAGAGATCCAATCTGGTATAAAGTGAGCAGCAGCAGCCTCTTTAATTTCTGAAGGGGAGGAGAGCAAACTTTCTTTGTAGAGAATTTGCACAATTCTTTTCTGAGCTCCTGAGAAATTTGCTAGCTTGTGAAAGAATTTGGACCCTTTGCCACCCTCATTGAACCATTTCTTCCTAACCTTTTGGCTCCAGAGTTTTGATAGCAGTTTGTATTTTTGGATCAAATCTTCTCTAAAGGCACCTCTACTAGAGCATTCTTCATCTATTAAATGTCTTGTCTCCACTAAGAGGTCTAGCTGGTGAATAGATTTTGTTAGAGTTGCAGTTTGATCATCAACCATCCCAAACACATGGATGTTCCACTCCTTTAGTTAAACCTTGAGCAATTTCTATTTCATAAACAACACATAGTGAGGTAACCCTTGTAATTTTGTATTTTCCCATAAATTCGGAACTATGGGAAAAAGTCATCATCAAGCCATATTTTGAGAAATTTGAAGGGCCTTGGGCCCCAATCCACTTGATCATTGTAGAGAATAACTGGCCTATGATCAGAGATAGCTCTAGGAAGACAAGATTGTGTGAGAGCATTAAAATCTGATAAGAAATCTGAGTTCATAAGGAATCTATCAATTCTAGAAGCAAAAGATTCATGACCAAACTAGGTAAATTTCCCCCCTATTAGAGGCAAATCAAGGAGATCCCAAGAGTTGATGAAGTCTTGAAGGTCTGTCATATCAGATGAGCCTCTTTTGAGGGATGATCTCTCAATGATGAAGAGGATTGTATTGAAATAACCCTCAAATAACAAAGCAGGCAACAATTGTAAACTTGATAAGTAGCAGTAAATATCATTCCAAAGCTGTAATTTTCCAGCTCTATCACAAGGGGCATACACATTAATAAAGCCATAGAGTTTTCCTGTTTCTTTAGAAGTCCCAAACCAAATGAGAGCCCCACTGAGCTTCTCTATATGTGTGACAGAAAAGTCATTTAGCTCCCAACAAGTGATAAGTCCACCTGCCATTCCCACAACATCAATACTAGCTGATTCCCATCCCCAGGCCATCCCACAAGATCTGAGGAAATAAGAGGGAAAATATTCCAATTTGTATTCCTGGAGCATGATAAAATTTGGAGATTGCTTGCCTATCAAGCAACTTAAGGCATTTATTTTCTGAGTGAAATTGCAACCTCTTATATTCCTAGAAAGGACTTTCATCTGAAGGAATTAATCCATGCAGGCTGTGGGGATGGTCCCTAGACTAGGGCTATGATCTCCATCTCCATCTTTATCCAAGTCCACATATTCATCATCAGAGCCTATCTCCATATTTACCTTGTGACCTGATTTGTCATCAATCTTTCTGAGTTGTTCTAATAGGAATTCTTCAGACCCTCTAGCTTTGAGCCCCAAAGCTTTACCAAAGCCCAAAGCCTTCTTAGGATCTAACTCTTCTTTCAAAGAGACATTAGGATGGAGAGTAGTAGCAGTGTCTGACTTGAGCTTGGATCTGGTGGTATAAGAATAAGGAGTTCCAGCCTTATGTTTTTGTTTTTTTTTCTGGCCTTTGAGAAATAGCTGAAGTTGGTGCTGGTGGTACTGTTCTGGCCTTGAGTCTCCTTCTCCAGCGTCGGGAAGCTCGATGGTGTCTCTGGAAACTATGGCACCCATCTTGGGGATGATAAGACCGTGGAGATATCCGTATCCATCGGCGGAGCATCCAACAGCCACCTCGATTGGCCTCCCGTTGGTGCCTCCCAGTCCATCTACAACTGGATGTTGGTGTTTTCCCCTAGGGAAGCCAACAACAACATATCAAACTTGCATTCCACTCACCCCACGCCCAAAGAGAATGGTCAGATAGTCTTGCACCCTTTGTCCTAGAAGGCCACACTGGAAAAAAATAATATGGTAATCACTCATACTAAAGGTGGATTCGGACAAGATCAAGGTGAGCTACAAACGCCAGACAGATATGACAGCAGATCGGCCTTGCCATATCTAGTTACACCCTTAACCGGAGAATTTCCTCCCAACAGTTTCTGTGAGAGCGAGAGGCCATAGGGACGTCATATCTGAGGGTAGACAGCACATAGCCCTCACATGTGCATTTCGTGTTTTCACTTAGACATTCAAAGCCCAAAAATCGATCTACATGTGATAAAAGTGCATATCCTCCCATCATCTAACTTAATACAAGACAATATGGTTAAAATCCCTCGTTGCCACACTCAAAAAAAGTGGATTGCATATTATTAGCTTTTTTTTATTTGCTATTAGGAGAAGAAATCAAATAGAAACCACCTCTTAACGTAAAAACTGTGTGAACCACTACAAGCCATCCAATTAAAAAAGGGATGGATAAGATGCAATTGAGTTGTTGACTGAAAAAAAAACAACATTTTTTTTGTAAGTTGTAGGGGCTTTTTAGTAAAACTATCATATTTATTTTTTACCGATTCACAAATTTAATTTTTTCCGCTTCGTTTGAACTCCGATTGGCTTCAAACTTGCGCCAAATTTTTTGTTTTTTAATGGCTTTCTATCAAGATCAGTCATGAATATATTTTGAAGCACGAAAAAAAAATTGGGGCTGATTTAATTTTTTTTATATCTGGGTAATTTTGATCAACACTTTACACTGGTTTTTATCAACACTTTACAATGATTTTATCAACACTGGACACTAGTTTTATCACCTTATTTTTCAAAACTAAACATGATTTAATTTTTCCCGCTTCGTTTGAACTCTGATTGGCTTCAAACTTGCGTCAATATCTTTTTTTTTCAAGGGCTTTCTATCAAGATCAATGGTGAATATGTTTTAAAGCAAGAAAAAATAAATTATTTTGGGGATGATTTAAAAAGAAATTATATCTGGGTAATTTTTATCAATACTTTACATTTCTTTTATCAACACTTTACTGATTTTATCAGCACTGAACACTAGTTTTATCACCACATTTTCCAAACCTAGACATGATTTTTATCACCTAATCACATGTTTTTTTATGAACACTAAGCACTTGTTTTATCAACACTAAACACTATGTTTATCACTAAATTACATGTGTTTTATCGCCCCATCACATGTTTTTTATCAACACTAAATTCTAGTTTATCACACTTATTATCAAAATTGAACACATTTTTATCACCTCATTAATTGTTTTTTTTTATCACATGAGTAAATTTTTTATCAACATTTAGCACTAATTTGATACCCCGATATAAAACATTTATTAATGAAGATTTATCAACATTCAACATTATTTTTATCACCTCGATATAACCTTTTATTTTCATGCTTCAAAATATATTCATGACCGATCTTGATTTAAAGCCCTTGAAAAAAGAAAAATATTGGTGCAAGTTTGAAACTAATTGGAGTTGAAACGAAGTGAGAATGATTAAATTAGTGAATTGGTGAAGAAAAAAATGGACACTTGTCCACATGGCACCATGCTATTACAATTATATCATTGCTTGTGTTTGAAATGACGAAAGTGACGTGAATTTTGTGTGGGATTGAGGGATGATGTGGCATTATGGTGAATGTTGGATCTTAGAAGTGTATCCAAAAAAATTCAAAAAGAGAGAGGAACGCGCCGCTCACGCCCTCCTTTTTCTGATTTTAGGGTTTATTCTCGATGTCACCGGCTACTTTTTCGGCCTATCTGAGAGCTTATCAGTGACTTCTCAGCTTCTCTTGCGTTTGCAAGGTCATCTATGATCTTCTACAGGACCTTGGATTCCAGTCTCATTCATTCTCTATGTTGGATCGAGTTTCGATGGCTCGCAATGAGGGGGTCCGTCCAGTCGTGGGTCTCGGGGGAGGAGGGTCGTGTGATATGCGCCGACCACTGATTCAGGTACTCGGTTTCGTTTGTTTCTTATTTGGTTTCGTTTTTGCTGCCTGTGTTTCCTTCGTCTCTCTTGTGCCGGCTCCGGTTGTGTTTTTTGGGCGTGGTGGTTGTTGTTCCTCCGAGCAAATTCGAAAGACAAGTCTGGAAGCATAGGTTCCCTTGATGGAGAAAGTTGGAGCTCTGGAACAAGCTTTTGCTCATTGTGTTTCAGTGGCTGTTAATTCAGCAAACCATGTCCAGCGCCAAGGGAAGGAGCTGGAAGGCTCATCGTCCATGGGTTATCCTCCGCCTGGGTTTGAAAAGGTCATCTCCCATAACCACCTCTTTAGACATCATAATCATGAAGTGGGAAAGAAAAGAAAACTGTTTCAACATTCTTCTTTGGAAAAAGGCAACAAGTGATTTAAAAGAAAATTCAAAAAAAAGGGGATAAGAGAGGAGTTGGGCTGGAATGGAACCTAGGCCAAAGCTTTACCCAGCTTGACCTCACGGGCCAGGCCCGTACGCGCGAGCCCATGCCTATTACACGAAGAGACCCATTCAGAACCAAACCCTCGCCTTCTTCAACCTTGCGCCGCACATGAACCGAGGCAATTTTGCAACGCCGCTCTCCTTCTCTCTCTTTCGCTTCTCGTTCTCTCCCTCTCGATCTCCTTCTCTCACCGCACGACCAAGTCACCTTCACCTTCATCTTCTTCTCCGTTCACAAACCGAGCCCGTGCCTGAAACCGAGCCAACGCCGGAGCTTCCCCTCTGGTTCGTTCTCTCTGAGCTCAAATCGAGCGCACCAGCGACGTGAAACCCGCAGTGCGAGCTCACTCGCCTCTCTCCCTTTCTTCCCCGAGCTCGTCGTGCCTGGAAACCCTTGAGTGGAACTCGTTTGGGTCAGATCTGGTCGGAACCCTCGCCGGCGAGCTTTGTTCGCCAGATCTGTGACGGAGACGAGCGTGGGCTCGCGCTAGAGCCACGCCGCCACGGCCACGGTCTCGCTGTGAGCCTGCCACCCTCCTCCGCCCTTGTTTTCTCCCTCCACAACTCGCCTGACACCGTAGACGACGACCAAAGCAGCTCGGGCTTGCCGGAGCTGGAACGAGCATCGGACTCGAGTCTGGGCATAGCTTTGGGCCAGGTCCTGGAGATTGGGCCTTTTGGACGGGCCTTGGACCTTTTGGACGAACTTGGACCGGTAGACCTGGGGCCAGGCCCAGATCTAATGTCCGGGTCTGAACCGGGTCTGGACTCGGAATGGACCGGGTCTGGACTCGGGTCTGGGTCGGGTCTGGACTCGGGTCTGGGTCGGATCTGGGTCCGGTCGAGTCTGTTTCTTGATTGGGTCGAATCTGGGTCAGTAGTTTTAATATTTAATTAATTTAAAGTTAAATAACTTAAAATTGGTTAATTAAAGGACTATTTGGACAAATCTGAGGACTTCGGGCATACCGAGACTGATTGGACTTTTTACCTGTTAAAACCCAGACTTGGACTTCGCGGACTTCGCCCGAGAAGACCAGAGTTAGGCCAGGACGTCAGCAGCTAGGAGACGCAGATGTTGTTATCGTCTTGAGGTAGGGAAAGTAGTGGATACCGCTTTAATTACGGAAAGTTACTAGCATGCATGATTAGGAATTAATAATAAACCGGAAAGGTCCTAGTTGGCATATAGGATGTGATTCACTAGAATAGCTGCTTTCGTTTACTAAATACCGGACGAGTCTAGTAACATGTATGTGGACATCACTTGATTTGAATGTGAGGAACGAGTGAACTGAGGGATAGCTTACGTGCCATGTCGAGCCGTAAGTTTGGGATTGTTGTGCTGGTAGATGGGCCATGTCGAGCCCTAGGATTGCGTGTTGTGTGCTATAACCGCTGTGTGAGAGTCTAAGTAAGATTATACTCGGTGTTCCATGATGTGACTGTGTGTGGGCAAGTGTGTCATGTTTGATAACCTGAACCCTTGGTTGTGATATGACCGGGTGAGTGATAGACCGGCTGTGTGCTTTGTTGAGACGGTCCGGGTGATAGACCGGGACCAGCTTTGGCTTTGTGCTGGGGTTATACCCTTGTTGTGTGTTCCAAGAGAAGGCGTAACCGGAGTGGTACCTACACCGAGTGATAGTTCCGGTGTAGTGTCTCGAGGCCAAGGATGGCGTAATCAGTACCCCGACGACTCGTAGTCCGGGCTGATGTACGACCGAAGTGTGTGCCGGTCCAGTACGTATGGCGAGTATTGCCCCGAGTCAGTGTGACGGGAAGACATCGGTCTGAGGGATTTCCGGTCGAGGATGTTACCCTCAGTCTCAGTGAGAGTAAGATATCGGGACTGATGCTGTGTGGTCCAGTACGATATAAGTGGCTCAGTGCAATTGGCTTAGTGCATTCGATGACGTTGGAACTGGTGTACGATATATGTGTGTATTTCGCTGTGTGCTCTTTTCTTTCTGACTGGCTTTGTGCATTTCTTCTAAATATGTGTATGACTTTGTGAAAGTGATCGGTGTCTAGGTGTCGGGACCGAGGCTCCATGTTCCGGTACGACATAAATGGAACGGGTTGTGATAGCCGGGGAGGTTGGAAATGGTTGTACTAGGTTATGGGTGGCTCTGTTGTGTGTGCTGTGCATGTTGATTGGCTTTTTGCGTTATTTTGAGTGTGATTTGGGTCTTGTGAGAGTGTTGGTGACCCGAGGTGCTGTTATACCGGTTTCCTGTGTTGCCGTGCGAGGTCGCACGTGTGGTCGGTTGTGAGATAGTCGTGGGCGTTATTCTTTGAGAATTGTTGTGTGTTGAGTGTCAAGAGCTAATTGTGGAAGTGGTATGGGTTCGGTTCGTTGTGAGTTCGTTTTATCGGGTTGTTCCTGAGTGAAGGCCAAGTGTTGTCGTGGAGTAATCGTTTAAATTTGACTTTTAATAGTTGTGCTTTACTAGTATGCCCTAATTGGATGGTTACCCGTGGTGATGAACTGTGGTTCAGAACCTTAGCTACTTTTCCTACTGAGCGTAAGCTCACCCCCTTACTTTGTTGTGTTTCAGGTGTTGAGCGGGTTCTGTACTAGCAGGATTCTCGGAGCTTGGGAGCTGGCGAGGGTTTAGCTAGTGTCTAACGACATACTTTTTCCTGTTATTAAACCTTTTTACTAGTTGTTTTACCGAGCAGTTGACTCATTTGTACTTTTGGAGCTTTAAATTGCATTTGAAACTCATTTATTCACCTTTATTACTTTATTATTATTTTATTCCAAGTCGCGTCTCGAATTCGGTCAGAACCGCATTTGGGGCGTGACACTCTTTGCCACCCAGGTTTGGTAAATTTTACACTGTCTTTGTGCATAATTTACCATGTAATTCCTCTCCTACCTGGCTGAAAGATCTGTTTGGAAGTTTTACTGGTTTCTATAAAGCCATAGTGGCTCAAAGACCAAATAACAATGGCATATGGTATCGATTTGTTTATTTTCATGAAAGAAAATCTGAACAACAAGCTATCCAGATGTTCAATGGTGTCATTTTCAAAGATTACAAGTTATTTGTTACAAAAGCCTGGGATAGATCTTTCTCTTCTTTTGAGCAATCTAAGAGGAATGCTTCTGCCTTTTCTAGAAATTAAGACTTTCCCCCTCCTCTCCGAGGTTATCTGATGAGAGCATGAATCATCAAACTTATTGGTACAAAGGTTCTCTAGTCACTAAGCATTCTAATATCCTCAAGCATTCCCATATTGCAGTCTTACATCATAATTTGAAACTTGACACTGTTATGCAACAAATAGCCCAACAAAGTGTTTGTGAAGTGCAACTTAAATCTATAGGCAATAGAGTGGTGCTAGTTAGTACAATGTCTTGATGAAGATTTTGATTTGGAAATGATGAGGGATGAAGGACTTTGGCTTTAATATTGGTTATCTTTCATTCCGGATAATTTCAACAGGTGTAGCAAATGAGGGAAATATGTTTGGCTTGCTGTCCATGGGGCTCCTTACCAAGGTTGGTGTGAAGAAACCTTCCAAGCTTGTGTTGCAGAGTTTGGAGAATTAGTATTCACACATCCTATTTCAAAAGCATGAGTGTACATAGATATTGCTTATGTTCTTGTGCACACTTTCAATTTGGGATCTGTCTCTAAGGAAATTCATATTCATTTGGGAGAAGATTCTTTCAAAGTTTGGATTGCCTCCATGGATGTAGCTCTTCTTTCTCCCATTTCCCAAGCAAGATCCACTCCCTCTAATTCTTCTCAATCCATCTCAAGCACACCCTCTGATTCCGATCCTTCTCTTTCTCCTGATTTGGATTTATTCTCCGAGGAAATTAATCCTACCGTCTTTGAATCATCTCCTCAAGAAGTTCTTGCTACAGACTTGGAAACCACTCCTCAAGAAGTTAATGCTTTTGATTTGTTTCAACAAGATATTCATAACCATCAACCTCTTCTGAAGAATGCCCCACGTGTTATTATTGAAAATCTGGTCATCAACGACCCTTTTGAGGGTGCCCCACCTGTTATTAATGAAAATGTGGTTATCAACGATGCTTTTGAGGGTGAAGACGGTTTGGAAAAGTCCCTTTCAGTAGACTTGCAAAGTTTGGATTGTGGGAACATTGTTCCAAATGTTACACAAACCCCGCTTCCTCTTCCTGCTTCTTTTATGCAAAAACAAATTGATGAAGTGTCGGATTTCTTGGACTTCAAAGATCCAATTCCTAAAGTTGGTGCAAAGGCCAAAACAAAAAAGAAAAGAAAGTCCTTTAAGATCTCCTCCACTCATGGTTATGAAACTCGGCTCAAGTCACAAACCAAAGCTATAACCTCTCCTCCTCAGTTTTTAGCTAAAAAATCCGAAGCTGAGAGAGTCTGGGCGTTTGGAAAAGCTATTGGGTTAAGAGCTAAAGTCTCTGACGAAGCTATTATTAATCAACTAAATGCCTTGGATGATTTGAGAGTGAATCTGAAAACCTGCAACGATGATGATTTTGTTAATTTAGAGAGAACTTCAGACTCCGACTCTTTATGAGTATCATCCTCTTTCAGTCTTCGAGTTAGCAGTTTGGTCTTTGAAGTTGGTGTGCTTGTTCTTCTTCTTCTAGGCCCTGGTTTTTTTGGAGTTTGCTTCCTGGTGTTTTTCTTGGCTGTTTTCTCAGGCAGTTTTCTGATCTTGTTCTTAGGTTGTTTTAGTTTGTTCTTCTTGCCTTTTGGTTTTTGGCTGTTGTAGGGTTTTGCAGCTTTGTTTTGGTTTTTTCCTATGTTTTAGGTTTTGTTGTTGGTGAGTTCTTTTTGGTTTTTCTGGTTAGCTGGTTTTGGTTTTCTTCATTCTTCTTTGGGTTTTTGTTGATCTGTAGATAGGATCTCTTTGTACTCCTTTTCCTCCTCAGAAGAGGCTTACTTTAAACTTGCTTTTTCGACAAAAAAAAATATATGACTAAAACTGGTTTACACAGTTTTTAGGATAAAAGAGTTTCTATTAGATTTGTCCTCTTACTATCAGAGATTGGTACTGCAAAGTTCTCTAATTTGAACAGTCCTATCATTCAACATGTGTATATGTAAAATATGAAATTCGGACATTCTCATAATTCCTTATGAATATAGATGAGTGTAAGAATATCAAATCTCCATTTTCTCCCGTCAATTTAAATTTTTGGATAAATTTTAGATGAAATATAAAATTCATGGAGAGGAGAGGAGACGAGGACATAAAAGAAAATAGGCAAGATATAGATGAGAGCTGCCCAACTTGTTAGAAATGGACGGTCTGGATGAGAGACGAGAAAAATATGTCGCCTACAGTCAAGATTCTTCCATGTTTCTCAATGCCTATAAAGGCCCAATTCCATACATTGCTAACTTCAATCATACACATATATAACATAATTTCTTGGATACATAACAATAACACAACACTGACAAGTTTGTCTTCCGTCAAGAATGGAAAATAATGATAAAGCTCCGGCAGCAACAGAGTACGAGGACTTGCTGCCGGTGATGGCGGAGAAGCTAGACGTCCAGGACTTCGTGGCCGAGCTGTGTGGCGGGTTCCGCATGCTGGCGGATCCAACAACTGGGTTGATAACTTGGGAGAGCTTGAGGAGAAATTCGGGTCTTCTGGGAATGGAGGGGATGAGCAAAGAGGACTCCGAAGCAATGCTTAGAGAAGGCGATCTTGACGGCGACGGAGCTCTCAACGAGATGGAGTTCTGCATACTGATGGTCAGGCTCAGTCCCGAGATGATGGAGGATGCGGAGATGTGGCTTCACAAGGCTCTCGATCAACAACTCACCAAACCCTCTTATTCTTCTCCACCGTCTTCTTGAGTTTATGTTTATGGCTGATTGATTGGTGTTGTTTTGGTGCTTAGTATTTGGTTTCAGCAAGTTGTTTTGATGATTTTGAATTTGGAGTTGTGAGAGAGTGAATTTAATCAAATCTTGTCATGAAAGCGTGATCGGCATTTGAATCATAGTTGATCATCTGTTTGGAACGGTTGTTGTCACGTCTCAATCCGGTTCTTGTCCGGACTCGAGGCATGACTAGTAATAAATGATTTAAAAAGGCAATAACTCAACAATAAGTTCCTGAAAAACTCCAATATGAAACTCAAATCCATAAAATTCGGTTTAAAACATAAATAACCCTCCAGGGGTGTAATAATAATCCTCCACAAGGTTTGTTCCAAACAGAAATAAAATAAAAGCGAAGTCTCTACAGACACCCACACCAAGAAGCTCCCGAGCCTCTACTCCTCAATCAAGCCTGTAAACACAACAATAAACTCATAGGGGTGAGCTTGCGCTCAGTAGGGAAAATCCATAACAAGATGGACTTTAAACGCACTAAAATCAACAGCAAAGTCAACAAGATAGTTCTTAACAAACACGGGTAATAGGTAATCCAGCCAATGCCGTGGCACATGAAGTCACCACCCTCCGATCCACATATGATGTGTCCTCTCGGATTTTCCCTCAAATCCAGAGGAGACGCATATCATTGAGGCGACCGGAAACAACCCTTCGGGGTGCTTATCATCGGGATTCTCAGAAACGTCTCCAAAGGATTTTATGTCCTCGGGAACCAAGGTATTACTCCCATAGGAAGCATACACTTGGGCAATTCAATAATAGTCAGAGAATAATTGAGTGACACACTCAAACCGAACCACGAAGCAATCCAATCCCAACGAACATCAATCCACTATCACACATAGCTCACGCATCACCGTTTCACCACAATACACCGCACACGAATCACATAATCAAACACACGAATCACACAATTACAACTTACCGTTCACTTACCAGTCACGACCCATCGGGGCATCGATCACCTGATTGCACCGCTCGGTACAACCAGTCATACTCGATTCTCCAAGCAACCATTTAAGTAAATCAAGCAATCATTCAAATACATTCAACAATCAAGCGGGAGTTTAATCAACCAATCATAAAAACCTTCAATCGAGCATTCAAATATGCAATTCAACTAGTTCCATTAGACTCTTTAGCCTATCCACTAAGCAACCAAACAACCAAGCATGTGATCCTAACACGCAACTAATCCGAGGGCTTTGCCAAGGTCGCTCTACCAGTAAAACAATTCTCAAGTATTGAAAGCGAGTTACACTAGTGATTGGCATCCTAATCATTCACCACTAGACACTTCCGGTTATTAGTAATTGAAAGACAATTATTCTAGTTATTCGCATCCTATAGGCAATTATAGGACCTTTCCGATTTTATTATCCTAACATGCATACTAAGCATTTAAACGAGAAGTTAAGACTTTCCCTACCTCGAGGTCTTCCTCTCAACACTCTGATGATAAGCCCAGTGGTCACCACTCCGTTCTTCACTCGGGTCCCGGCGTGATCTTTGCTCCTCTAGCTCGATCCCCAAAGTCTTGGACACAAAGAAACGTTAATTAGACTCCTCTTAACAGCAAGTAAGACCCCCAAAGCCCTTCCAAAGTTCAGCTCAAAAACCAAGATCAACCAAGGTGATAAACCCTCAAAGAAACCCCCACCCTGCTCGGCCACGGACTTGGTCACGGACCCGTGACGCCAACCATCACGGCTACCGTCACGGAGCCGTGACGTGTGCCGTCACGAACTCCCTCACGGAGCCGTGACGTCGCCCATCACGGAATCCGTCACGGATCCGTGGCGCAACAGGGCATTTTCGCCCTTCTTCAACCTCCAGCTCCTTTTCTCCGAAAACCAACTTCAAACCCCAAATTTTACCCATTCCAACTACCAAAACAGTCCAAATCCTTCAATACTCCTCTACCCATGGTAGGAATCAACAAATAAGCAAGTTTCTAATGATTCATCAAATCAAAACTAACTGAAAAGCTCCAACAAACTAAAGATTTCTCACAAAAACACAACAAAGCTTCTTATCACCAACATCTCCCACCATTTCTACTCAAACACAACAACATCTAGCAATTTCACCCAAAACTCATGAAAAGAGATGAAGGGAAATGAGGATTAGAGAGTTCCATTACCTCTAGAAGAGTGAGATGAAGAAGATGGTAAGGATTTTGAGAAGGGATGGCTAGATGAAGACTTCAAGTGGCCTCCTTTTCCTTGATTCTTCTTCAAAGCTCCATGGGAGCTCTTCTCCCTTGCTCCTCCTCCAATTTTTGGCTACACCACAAGAAATGAGTTGGTTTTGCTCTTCCAAACTCAAATAATACCTAGATGTAACAAATGACTAAAAGCCCTTGAGCTAGAATCCCTTGTAGAAGCTTTTGGGAGGGTATAATGGTCCAAGACCACTCCCCTCTCTCCCTTCCAATCAAAAAGGGACAAGTGTCCAAGTAGGTTATTTAGTTTTCCAAAATAATTTCCAGCACAATAAAATAATGCTTTTAGTCGATAAAAAGTCTCGTTTTGACCAAAATTGACTTCCTCCAACATTATACTCAAACGAAAGGAATTTCTCCCCTTAAGCCAACCGTGATGATGACTAAGTCGTTTGGGTTCCGGAAAAGTCCCGAGTGACTTCTGGAGTCATCGGTTGACTTTCCGGTAGCAAGTCAAACTTGCTTGAAAAGCCGCCGGTTCGACCGGGAGCGGGTCTTACAGTTGTAAATTAAGATTGATCGTTTTATTGATTACAAAATAAAGAGATTATGGGATGGTAAATTAAGATAGATTGTTTTATTGATTACAAAAAACACATTTTCATATTGTAAATAGATAGAATTTGCAACTTCTTAGGATATGAGTCGTCTCTCAAAACAGTGATTTGGCTCCCACTCTCTTCTGTGGAAAGAATAAAAAAAAAAATGAAAATAAAACATTTACTTCCATATTTATATGTAGAACATCGGGTACCATAGAAAACGCATAAATACAAACACTATTGGACAGAAATTTAGACAATATTTAGTAATGCATGGACGATCAACTGTCTTGAGTGGGGTTGAAAATTACATACGTTGTTATTACAATTCCACAAGTAAAATTGCATATACATATTGGGTTAGAAATTGATTTGTTTACCTTAAAAGAGTAACTATAGACGTGAAAGCTACCGACCTCAAGTGTAGTCTCTCATTTTGGACAGTACACAGCAAAATTTCGGTAGATTTAGGCTATCACAAACCCAAGACAAAGTTTGTTGGACCCATGGTTTGTCATTTTGGAGCCTTCGCACCTGTCACAAAAGGACTAACCCGACTCTATCAAAATATAGAGTTGATAATTGAAGAGTGTCAAAACTCAATCTTACCTAAAAGTTCAAGATGATAAGTGGAGATATCAAAATATATATGAAAGAATCATTTCATCCACACATTTTCGATGTGTGACATACACTTTAACAAGGAGTATAAAATTTAGAAACTAGAGATACAAATATGAAAACATCTATAAAAGACCAATTGGCGATCTTATCTTCATAATAGTTCCATTCATAACATTGAATAATCGTTAGCGCAATACTGTACAAGATCCCCTCATTTAATGATCACATGATGTTGCTTGAGTTCCAAACAGCTTATACCATCCTCGTAATAGTGTTGTTCCAAGTCGAAATCACTATACAATTGAGCTTTTATACGTTTTCTCATGCGACACACATAATATTCATTCACATGTCATGAACAAACTCAAATTACTAGTTACGATTCTATATTCAAAAACATTTTACGTACACTTGCTCATTTTATATGCAGATAAAATGATTGTCATGCAGTTTATACATATACAAAGAAAGAAAACTAATGAAAGTACAAAGGAGATTTGAAGGTTAAAATCAAGAACAACGTACACGAGTACAATATTCTTGAAGATAAAAATAGTCAATATTGACAAAAATAAT
Organism: Erodium maritimum; assembly: GCA_963921825.1. Taxonomy (NCBI): domain Eukaryota; kingdom Viridiplantae; phylum Streptophyta; class Magnoliopsida; order Geraniales; family Geraniaceae; genus Erodium; species Erodium maritimum. The sequence continues at coordinate 55,027,595 of OY997591.1, forward strand.
TAGAACAGAGCTTAGGGTTTCACTTGAGGTTTTATAGCTCCATCCATTTGATTCGTGCCTCTCTACGGTTCCCTTAAACCTTAGAATCACGATCTAGCTCAATCTTCAAGTTTCCTTATGCTAGAACACTTCCTAAATAGAACAAGTTTTTAGCGCATAAGTATCTTCATATTAGGAAACAAATCTTCAACACCGGACACACATAAGATGTTCGAGGACATTTGATCATACATCTTTTCTATCTTTGCTGATCGACATCTTGAACAACATCTTTCTTGACACATAAGTGACCACCCTAGATGTCACAATACTCTTCATCGAATGAGTGGATTCCTCTTCTCGGGCCTTGTTTTGCTAGTGAGAATTCGGATTCAATACGAGTGATTTCCTAGATACCCTCTCGGTTCAGGGGCCATTGCAAAGACGTTACGATCCAGATGCCAATGTCTTCGAGCAGAATAAACCGCCTAACTAGGAGGCACCTTTGCTAGCACATGCACTACTAACACAATCCCCTGCTCCATCCATACTTGAGGGTACTGGGCTGTATCATCGTTGACCTCACCCTTGAGGCCCGCTCTTCCTCCTAAGCTCCCGACATGTGGTCGGGGCGAGATACTCACATGCCCCCCAAAACCGACAGGGTCTGGTGGGGACCTAACGCTAAGGCCCAATCTTCTGCCTAATCTGAAAGACCCAAGGCGATTTTTCAGAGAAGGCTATGGAGACTCCCCCGAGAAACTCTTCTCCCTCGGGTTTTTTATGGGGACCAGGTCAGGGGATTCCTCAACCAAGTCAGGTGGCTCATCAGCCCTACACAACAAAGGAGGGCCACATAAGTCCGGACCGTGCATCTCCAATAGCTCTATGAGTAGTGGGCTTCAGAAAGGGCTCTAGAGGGTTCACCTGATGGGGAGAGTACTTGGCACTACTCCCAAGAAGAGGAAAGGTCTGTTAAGCAATCTCGCTGGGCCAAATGAGGTCTCCTAGGGACAACGGGCTGTCTTAGTGGAAGATGGACTCGTGGCCCAATGTGCCATCCCTTCTCATCCACCATCTCACAGGTTCCACCTAAGTCAGCTAGCATCCCCTAATTAGTATGTGACGAGCCCTCCGCTAGATGACAACTTGTTTTAAGGTAACTTAGTGCAACTCAGTCGAGACGTGGATGACTGTGTGCTCAACCACCCTTTTTTTAGTCTAGTCGGAGACGACATACTATTTATCATCGAGTTCAGAGATGGGTTTGGCCCACCTATACGTTCGCTCGTTTAAATATTTTCCTTCTTGTATTGGTTCGAAAATAGTCTGAGAGTTTTAAGCCACTCCACTTTCACACTTCTCCTACTTTCATTTTTGTATTAATATGATCCCTCATTTTCTTAAAACAAATTCCACGGGATATAAAAATCAATAAAAAGGAAAATTTTCACGTTAGACTATTTTTTTTGAATTCCACATTACATCGTTGTTTATATTTTTGATACGTGAACTGCACTTACTGAAATGGTAATTTGGCCGGTATATTATTAATAAAATGTTTAAGGGTAATTATCCGTATTAGCCTGTAATTACCATGTACATTTAAGCCAACGTAATATAAAATACCACACTTTTTATTTTTCATTTATAAGGTCCGGGTCCAATCACAAGTGACATACTGTCATTACTCAAAGATTGTCTTTCTAAAAGTACAAGCGAGTGCATCAGGGATATTAAATCCTGACCACGAAGAGACAGACAAAGATGTAGCAGCCTTAACGAGTCAGTGGGTTGCAGCATTCGCTGACCTCTTAACAAACACGAGTTAAGCATCCTTGAAAGAATTTAAAATCAATTTACAGTCTTGCAAAATACCCACCAACGGGGAGGCTAAAACAATATTACCTAAAATCATGTTTACTACTACCTATGCATCCGAGTGAATGATGATTCTTGAGTAGTTTGCCTTCATTTCCCATTGCAATGCCTGAGGATAGCAATAGCCTCAATCATGGTAGGAGAGAGTGTGTCATTAATCGTGTCATATTTCCTTTCCAATACTTCGCCAACCTCATTCCTATAAATGAAGGCCTAACCCGATTGGGTTGAGTGTTGAAAGACAGCCCCATCCGTGTGTAAAAAGAGCCAGGACGACGGAGGTGGTATCCAACCAGGGGAAGACCGGCTTGTGGTGGTTCGAACCCGTTGTGCTGTTTCATTTTCTTCCTTCTAAGTCTGAAAATGTATCTTTGACGAGATTTTCATAAAAGGCCAGGAGCAACTATTCATAATTCCATACAAAACCCTTCCTTTTCTTCCATAAGCTCCAAAGACATAGAAGCATCTCGGATTTCAAGTCACCACTAGGGAGTTGGAGGACTTTCTCCCCCCACACCCGAAAATCCATTCCGGGGAGTAAAGGAGGGGTAGGTCTGAAAGTGACCAACAATCCCGAGTAAAAGGGAAGTGAAGCAACAAGTGGGACGTCGGTTTAAGCTCTAAGAGAAAAATAGGACACACCTTGTGTGAAGGTTCTCAGCCACCAAGAGAGAGTTCGTGATGCATCGCCATAAGAAAACCTTAACCCATGGGGGTGCATTGACATTCCATGTATCATTCCAAAACAATTCTAATCCTGTAGGGAACCAGTCTCCCTTCATTTGTTGTAGAGTTTGATAGCCACTTTTTGTAGTATAGAGTCCCTTGTTACCGCCCAATACCAACCATCATCCAGACGAGAGGTGGAGAGAGGGACTGCCAATATAAGCTCACGGTCTTTGTTGCTAAATTTATTTTTGATCTCCTCCTCATTCCACTCTTTTTCCTAGGATAAAAAGGGAGTTCAGGTGTAAGAACCGCCCCCGGTCGATCCTGGTCGAACCGAGAAAATTTGGGCAAAGTTGACTTTCCGCCAGAAAAGTCAACCGATGACTCCGAGAGTCATTCGGGACCTTTCCGGGAACCAAAAATCTTAGCCGCCGTTACAATTAGCTTAGTTGGGTCATTTCCTTTCAAATGACTACTTTTGCGAAAAAGTCAACTCCGGGTCAAACAGGGTCGAATGAGAGGTCTTATCGAATTAATTTATTTTAAGCTGAGATATTTTGGGGTAGAGGTGGACCCTACATGGACACATGTCCATGATGGCTTGGAGGGGAAGAAAAGGGTGAGAAAATACCATTTGGTCCCCACTTGTGGACAAAAGAGAGAGAAAGGGGCTAAAGGACGAAAGGGACATTTCTACCTTTAGGATAAGGACCACTTTTGGGCAATTTTCAGCACAATTTCATCACTTGGCCGGCCATAGCTAGTAGAGAGAGAGAAAAAAAAAACTCCATAGCTTGAAGAAAAAGAAAGGAGAAGAAGAGAAGAAAAGTGACTCATTTCACTTGATTTCTACCCCAAAAACCTCATTTTCTTCCATTTTCTTCATCATCTACCTATTCTCTAAGGTATTCAAGCACTTGACTTCACTTTTGTTAAATTTCTAGTTGTGAGTTTGGTAGAAAGTGCATGAACAAGACTTGGGTTTTATAGGTTTGGGGTTTTGTTGGTTAAATGGAGGATTTGTGGAGAGAAAGTGGAAGAGTTGTTGGAAATCAATTGGGTTTGTGGTTAATTGGATGAAACCCACTTTGGGTTTGGATTTTTTGGAGTTGTTGAGGTTAATTTTGAGGTTTAGAACTTAAAAATGGAGTTTTGGAGAAACTAGAGCTTGTTAGGAACTTTTTGGAGAAAAGGGGTATTTTTCCGGCGGCCGGAGTTTCGCCGGAGCTCCGACCACCGGAGAGGAGTTTTACCGGCCATGGTCGGAGGGACACGGAGCCGTAACCGGCCCGGTCCGGTCCGGCCACCAACGGCCATGTGTGGCCGTGGGGCCCACATGGCCGGGGTTTGGTTGTGCATGCTTGGGCGGTCTTGGGTGAACGCCGGGTCGATAATTTCACGCCCGGAACGAATTATGGAAGTGATTCGTGAAATTTCAGAAAATGCGATTAGAAACTTTAATTGCGGTTTTAGAACGCTCGGACCTCGAAATTTGATTCCGTCAAGTACGTTGGAACAAGTAATTTTAATTAGGAATGATAGAGACAAAAAGGGAAATTTTTGGAGTCTTGAGGGACGTTTTCCTGATTCCGTGCAAAATGGGCCTTCCGGGCCCATTTTGACGAGTTGAGCAATTGGGGGTTAGTTTGGGATGTTTTTCTCTCTTTAAACCACACTTGAATTAGCATTAATTCTCGTATTTCCTTGTGATCTTAGACGTTGGTCCCGAGCACGGTGGAGGAGGCTACTGGGCGACTCGCGTTGACAAGCGTTTGGATATCAATTGAGGTAGGGGAAAGTAGCGAATACCGGTTTAATTGCGGAAAGTTACTAGTATTCATGTAGGTTATGAATAAATGATATAATTGTAGAATTGCACGTAGGATGTGAGGAACGAGTGTAGCCGTGTAAATGAGGGATAACTTGCGGGTCAGGTCGTGCCCGTAGGTTTGGGAATTGTTGTGCTCTAGTATCACATGTGGGTCCCTGGTTGGGCCCGTAGGATTGCGTGTTGGTTGTGCTGTGGTGATTGATGACTTGTAATGCTTGATATGTGGTATATCCGTTGTTGAATCAAGGATCTGATACGATATGCTCGGTATGATATGTTGGTATGATATGTCTGGTATGATATGTTTGGTATGACGTGAACTACTGCCTTGTGATATGATCGGGTGATTGATAGACCGATGTGATGTGTTCTCGGTAAGTTTGTTTGGTAATGATATACCGTGTGTTCCGGTAGGATGCCTATGCCGACGGAGGATTCCGGCATATGATATCTAGACCAGTGATGTGTTCCGATATGATACTTATACTGACGGAGGATTCCGGTATAGGATATCTAGCCCGATGGTACGTTCAGTATGAGATGTTCGATGATGTTATTCTGGTTCGATATTGTGGCGGATGTTGTGCCAGTTTCGTCACGATATGTTCCGAGGCGGTGTGTTCCGATCCGATATCTATATCGATGGTGGTTCCGATATAGATATCTAGACCGAGGCTTCCAGTATAGATATCTAGACCGAGGCTTCCGGTATGATATCTATGCCGTGGAGGATTCCGGTATAGGATATCTAGGCCGAGGATTTGGTTCCGGTGCGATACCTGTGCTACATGTGTTATTACGATACAGGGGATCTAGAGCCGAGGAGGGTATTTCAGAGCAATGTTTGCACCGTACCCCGGGATGGTATGTGTGATGTGAGTTGTACTCCGATGGTGTGTGTTCCGGGAAGATATACCCGACTGACGGAGGATTCTGATCCGCTATATATGAGTTACCCCGAGGAGCCGTATTCCGGGAAGATGTCCAAGCCGATGTGAGTTCGGACGATGTGATAAGTCGGGCTGTTGATGAGCCGGCGCATTGCTCTGGAATACCACAGGTGGCAGTGATTGTTTATGATATTACTCTGTGTGTTGATATGTGTTGACTGCTGTGACTGCTTATGCATGCTATGTGATCTGTTGTGACTTGAAATACAGATTTACCTAAGTTTAGTGTATTACCGTGCGAGTTCGCACGTGTGGTCGGTTGTGGGATAACCGTGGTCGTTGTCCAATGAGACTTGATTGGGTGTTAGTGGTTAAGGGCATAGTTGAGAAAAGTGGTATGAGTTCGGTTCAGTGTCGAGGTTGATTTACGGGTTGCACCCGAGTGAAGGTCAAGCGTTATCTTGGGTTATGTGTTTAATTGATTCATAGTTACTGTGCTTACTAGTATGCCCTAATTGGACGGTTACTCGTGGTGGTGAGCGGATAGCTCATCGCCTTAACTACTTTTTCCTACTGAGCAAAAGCTCACCCCTCTCATTTACTGTTCTACAAGTTTTGAGAAGGATTTGATCTAGAGGACGTCTCGGAGCTCGGGAGCTAGTGAGAGTCTTGGTTTTGTATGGTCTAGAGACGTAATTTCCTCTTGTTATTAAACACCTTTATTACTTGGTTTTCGAGCTGTTGACTCGTTTTGTCAGAACTATTGGTCTGGATTATCATTTTGAAGTTTATTTCTTTAAAAAATTGTTTTTATTAATATTAATCTTAGCTCACGTCTCGAGTCTAGTTAAAACTGGATTTGGGGCGTGACATCAGGTAGTGTCCTGATAAGTCAATTGAGTTCATTTGGATCCAAGGATCACTCCCCGACAACCACGGATCCCCCATAATTTTGTAGAGTTACCCGGTCCAATGGCCCTCTGGGTACCATGGATAAGCGAAGTTTGGGTAGTCCAAACGCTAGTCCACAAGAAACTCGGGTTAGCCTCTTTTCTTACCGATAAAAAATTACCATATGGGAAGTATCACGCTCTAAAAATGCGGGAGACCTAAGCATCCAGTTCCGTCATAAACTTCCAGCCCATCGTACCAAGTAAGGCCAGATTGAAATCCCCTAAGTTTCGAAGGCCCATATCTCCACTTTTCAATGGAATGCAAAGCCTCTGCCAATCTTTCCATATAATCGGGCGTTGCGATTGACTTGACCCCGCCCACCAGAACCGAGCCAGGGCTACCTGAATCATCGAGATAAGAGTTTGGGGTAGTAAGAAGACCCACATCGTGTACACCAGAAGAGCTGTCAGAACCGATTTAATTAGGACCGCCTTTCCTCCTTACGATAACAAATGGTTGTAATAATTCTAATTTGATAATTAATTATATGATTTGAATTTAGCATAATCAAACTCTAGATAAATCGAGTCAAATATTTACCCCAAATCAAGTCACGTCTTGGTTCTTATTATTTATGTATAGGGTGATTCCATCTTACTATCCTTAAAGTTTTGAATTCCATTTTCACTACCCTAAACTTTTTTTGTGTCGTGTCGGTACCCTAAACTTTTATTTATCTCAATTTAGTACCTTCCGTCAATTTATTACCTCGCAAAATCCCTCTTCTTCCATCCATTACCCGCTTCATATTTATCATCTTCTTCCTCCCAACATTGGCAACACACTCATCTTTAAAAACCTCAAAAAAATTCAGAAAAAAGACTTCAAAAATCAGACGGAAAGTACTAAATTAAGACAAATGAAAGTTTATATCTAATAATCAATGAATTAAATATTTACCCTTCTATCTCAAAACTTTTTTAATTAACATGAGAAACCCAAATAGGTAATGGTTTGTCCTACACTAATAGAAAATAATTTGGTAGCTCTCCTCAAATGCATGCAGATAACACTCCCTCAAACTTGACTTTGCTGATAGACAAGAAAGGACAAGGGGTAGGTGACAAATGTGTCCCTCACATGTAAGAGTGAACATCTGGACTGGACCAAAATTTAACAGTGAAGAAACACATGAGTTAACACATAATACTAAATCCAAGTGAATTTAGTAAGATGGTCATCAAGCCTTTGGACCATAAAATCATTATTCTAAGGAAGTAGTATTCTTGGATGTAATGACAAGACATGGAGAGATTAAACATAGAAAAACTTAAGGAAAACAGAGTAGTTTTGAGGAAAACAATCAAAACTTAACAAGAAGAGACCGTGTATGAACTTAAACCGTAAAATAAAAACTTAACGAAGGAGTTTAGTTGGCACTTGCGAAGTAGTTGAAGCCTAGAAAACAACAAACCAACGAAACTTGAGCGGCTAGAGATGTACATGGTGGTGGTGATAAGCAAAGGATTTCAAAGATGTTTGCATCAGAGGTAAGCAATTCGCTGGTGTGGAAACTATCAGGGGAAAGTGAGCAACACACGCTCGTAGGGGGAACAACAATTTTGATGGTGTGACCTTACGGATGACGAGCAAAAAAGGATTTAGAGAGCTTTGGTCTTCGGAAATGGGCCCTAGACGGTCCACTTAACGGGGATGGTATGGAACACTACTCCCTAGAAGAGGCGAGATATGTTAAACTGTCTCGCTAGGCCATATAAGGCCTCCTAGGGGCAGCGGGCCTTCAGAGGAAGACGGATTCATGGCCCAATAGGAGCTCTTTGGCCGCCATCACAAGGGTTCCTCTTGAGGCAGCTAGCATCCCCCAACCATTTAGTGACAGACCCTCTCCTGGATGATGACATGCTTTCAGACAACCTAGTGCAGCACAATCGAGATGTGAATGGTTGTATACTCAACCACCCCTCTGGTAGTTTAGTTGGAGACGACATACCATTTGTCATCGAGATCGGAGATGAGTTTTAGTCCATCTGCATCCCTACTCGTTTAAATTGTATTTCCTTCTTGTAATGCTCCGATAATAATCCATAAATTTTAGGTCGCTCCACTTCACTCCTCTCTTACTAATATGATCTCATCTTTGCTATAAAAGAAATCCATTGAACACAAAAATCAATAAAAAAGAAAAATTCCACGGTACACTTTTTTTTCTTTTCTTTTTTGAATTCCACGGTATAATGTTGATTACATCTTTGATACGTGAACTGTATTGTCTGGAACGACAGTTTGGCTGGTATTTTATTAATAAAATATTTAAAACTAATTATGCATATTTAGCCTGCAATTACCATTTACATATAAGTCAACGTAATACAAAAGACCACTCTTTTTTTAGGGAAAATTACACATAACCTCCCTTAGGATTGACTTATTTTCATATACCCCCTTAACTATTTTTTTTTCATTTACCCCCCTTAACTTCATTTTTCTTTCACTTTAGTCCAACGCCGTTAACTTTCCATCCAATGACGTTGCACATGTTTTTCATTTACCCCCCTTGCACATGTTTTTTTTCCGTTTGTTTTTGGATGACGTTGGACTAAAGTGCAAAAAAACTAAAGTTAAGGGGGGTAAATGAAAAAAAATAGTTAAGTGGGTACCTGAAAATAAGTCAATCCTAAGGGAGGTTATGTGTAATTTTCCCCTTTTTTTTTATTTATTTTTAAGGCCCAGATAAAATCACACCTAATATCTCTAGTTTGATTCATTAAATTTTTTATTTGAATTTATCATAATGAAACTCGAGATAAATCGAGTCAAATAATTACCCCAAATCAAGTTACGTCTTGGTGGAAGAATGGCACTTAAGGTCGACATGAGAAAAACTTATGACCGAGTGGATTGAGATTTTTCGGAGAAGGTTCTGCGTAACATGGTCTTTTGTGACCGGTGGGTGGCATTATTGATGGAGTGTGTACGTACTCTGAAGTTGTGGGTCACGGTTGATGGGAGAAGGGACCCAAGTACCGGGAAGGGGGATCCGACAAGGAGACCCGTTATCCCCGTACCTGTTAATTGCATGTGCTGAAGATCTATCGAGATTGATAAAAAACTATGAGGAGAGAGGACAAGTGCATGGGCACAAGGTGACACGTTATGCCCCGTCAATCTCCCATTTGTTTTTTTTGCAGATGATAGCTTCATGTTTGGTAGTGCGACGGTGGTTGAGGCGATGAGGTGGAAAGAGTTGTTGGGGTTGTATGAACAAGCATCAGGGAAACATGTAAATGTGCAGAAATCCTCTATATCATTTAGCCCAAATGTTAAGGAAGAAGTGAGGGAAAGTATAATGCAGGTGTTGGAAATGACGCATGTGGAAGATGTAGGAACCTACTTGGGGTTACCTGCTGTCATAAGGCGAAGCAGATACAAAGCTTTCAAGTTCCTGAAAGAGAGGATCCAGTGCAGACTGAGTAGACGAAATACTCCTCAGTAAAGTTGGCAAAGAGGTTTTGTTAAAGGCCGTTATCCAAGCGCTTCCGACTTATACAATGAATGTGTATTTATTACCTGGTACCTTGATTCGGGAAATGGAGGTTGTAATGAATAAGTTCTGGTAGAGTCACAAGCAGCAAACAGGGCAAGGAATTAAATGGAGAAGTTGGAGTTCTTTATGTGATCATAAGAGATGTGGTGGACTCAACTTCAAGCACTTGCAGGATTTTAACCTTGCTCTTTTGGGGAAACAAGGATGGAGACTTATGCAACACCCAGAGAGTCTGGTAGCCTGGGTCCTAAAGGAGAAATATTTCCCGCTCACTGATTTTAATAATGCAGGGATACCAGATGGAGCTAGCCAGATTTGGAGACGTATTATGGAAGCACAAAACCTGATTCGTGGAGGTTTGAGGAAACGAATTGGATCGGGGGAGGATACTTGGGTAACCCGAGACCCATGGTTACTCACGGGCTCGGGGATGGTGACAGAGGCGCCTGGACAGGTAGAGGAGTGGCGAGTCAACCGTCTAATGATGCTGGAGAAGAGAGAATGGTATATAGAGCTAATTCAGGCTCTTTTCCAACCCGAGGAGGCGGCTAATATTTGTAGTATTCCCCTTAGTTGTAGAGCAGTGCAGGACGTCTGGTATTGGGGGTGGAGCTCGGGATGGGCGATACTCAGTCAGACAGGTATACAGGGAGCTTCAGGCAGAAAGAGGTAATTGGGTCGATGGTGGAACATATTCTTTTTGGAGGGATGTTTGGAGGTTAAAAGTCCCTCCCAAAGTTCAACATTTTATTTGGAGAGGGGCTTCTGAAGTGCTAGCTGTGGCCTTCAATCTTAGGCAGAAGAAAGTAAATGTTCCTGTAGGATGTCTTTACTGCGGAGAGGAGGAGACAGGGGTGCATGTGCTCTTTTCTTGTGTTAAAGCAGTTGAAGTTTGGAGTAAGGTACCAGATATCCAGATAGGGGTGGCAGATTCGGTAATGGAGAGTCTGAAATTAAGTTGGGGCGGGGTGGATTCGGAAAAGGCTGCTTTATTAGCAGTTGTTTGTTGGAAAATATGGAGAGCTCGGAACAAAAGGGTATGGGATGGGAAAGTGAGTTCGGGGGAGGCTATACTGCGTTCTGCTTCCAACTTTTATGCAGGGTGGAAGGAGGCTCAGGCAACCGATGTTACAGGGAGAAGTGGAGTTGTAGGGTCTCGGATTAAGTGGCAACGTCCACCCTTGGGGTATTGGAAGGTGAATGTGGACGGGGCCACGAGTGGAGGAGGTGGGGGAATTGTTTGCAGGGATGGGTTTGGGGTGGTTGCAGGATGGAAATGCTGTTTAGTATATGGGATTAAAGACCCTGAAATAGTGGAGGCTCTTACATTGAGAGAGGCGTTGAGGTGGATAAGAGAAAAAAGGTGGGAGCAGGGGATTGTGGAGACTGACTGCCTTGATGTGGTGCTAGCGGTTTCTAATTTGGAGCATATATTGGCTCCGATTGGAGGAATCATTGATGATTGCAAAAACATCTTCTGCAGGAGATTCAGGGTTTTCAAGTTGGGCATGTTCGGCCGGAGGAAAACAAAGTGGCACACGAGTTGGCTTGTAATGCGCAGGTTTTGGTAAATTCTGATTTGAATTGTATTATACTGGGACCCATTCAGGGTCTTGTGATTTTTGATCTTACGTACTAATACAAGTTCTTCTTCTTCAAAAAAAAAAACATTACGTCTTGGTTTTCTCATTTATTTATTTTATGAGGGGGAGTTTGAGGCAACAGAACACACTCCCACGTTTGGGCAACATAACATGGGTACAAAACAAAGACCGAAGAAAGCGAGACTTGGCATACTCTTTTTCAAATTCTTAAGTGTCAACTGTTTATTTGCACTAAAAAGCAGAACGAGTTTGAAAGCGAAGAGATAGAAAATTCGAAACCCACTCCCAGAAATAAAGCACCAGCACAAACAAAAGGGAAATGCGAAGATGACCGCTTCAATTCCGATGACAAGTAACCCAACTACTTCTTCCTCTCTTCAATTCTCTTTTTCTCAACCTTTGCTTCTCTTTTTTCAATTCTGGGTTTTGTCTCTGGAATTGTTCAGCTGCTCTGTTTCTAATTTCATGTTGTTTACCCAATGTTCGTTGTTACTTGATGAAGTAATTTTTGATTTTGAGTCTGTTTTTTTAACTATGTAGATTGTAGTTTGTGTTTTTTTTCCAGGCTGTGCTTTGTTATCTTCCCAGAGGGTATAATTTTTTTTTTGTTGATTTTTGGTGATTTCTTTACTGTGTTATATTTAGTCTATGGGGCTATTGATGATTTTTAATTTTGACTTTGGAAATAGCACACAGACAAACATATGAAAATCACTTTCGGACAATAATTTGTATTTTTCTTAATGAAACAAAAACTTCATTTTGTACTTAATAGTGGTTGTGTACATTTTTTGGTGGGGGGTGCCAAAAGAGAAAAGAGGTGATGCAAATTAGATAACTAATTAGGTTGATGATGTTAATTTGTTCTTATCATTAATTTTTTTTTGGATCTATTTGCTTTTTGTTGGTAGGTGAATTATGCTAAAACATTAAGATATTTCACTTCAATTTTCTACATTTTGCAATTTAACACATAATATTACTGCAGAGTTTGTTCTTCTCTGAAAGCATCTGTTATGTGTTTGGAAATCTATTGACTGGGATCTGATCTGAGCTATTGCGAAGATTTGTTATTTAAGGGTATACTTTATCCCTCAATTTTAAGCATTAATGGAGGAGAAACCGTTCCCTGTTTGGTCTTGGTCGGTCGAGCAGTGCTTGAAAAAGTACAATGTGAAACTAGACAAGGGTCTTAGCAGCTATGAGGTTGAGAGGCAGCGAGAGAGGTATGGCTGGAATGAGCTCACCAAAGAGAAGGGGAAACCCTTATGGCGCCTTGTATTAGATCAATTCGATGATATGCTTGTCAAGATTCTACTAGTTGCAGCATTTATATCGTTTATTTTGGCTTACATGCATGGAAGTGAGGACGGTGAGAATGGTTTGGAGGCATATGTTGAGCCTTTTGTGATAGTGTTGATTCTAGTCCTGAATGCCATTGTCGGGGTATGGCAAGAGAGTAATGCCGAGAAGGCCCTTGAAGCTCTAAAGGAGATGCAATGTGAGTCTGGGAAGGTTTTGAGAGATGGGTATCTTGTACCAGACTTGCCTGCAAGAGAGCTTGTCCCTGGGGATATAGTCGAACTCCGGGTGGGAGACAAATCCCCTGCTGACATGAGAGTTGCAACCTTAAAAACCACAACTTTGAGAGTGGAGCAAAGCTCACTGACGGGAGAGGCCATGCCCGTTTTGAAAGGCACTAGTCCAGTGTTGGTTGATGATTGTGAGTTGCAGGCTAAAGAAAACATGGTTTTTGCTGGTACAACAGTTGTTAACGGGAGCTGTGTTTGCATTGTGATTAGCACCGGAATGAACACAGAAATTGGGAAAATCCAGAAGCAGATACACGAGGCTTCTCTGGAAGAAAGTGACACTCCTTTGAAGAAGAAGCTTGATGAATTTGGCAGCAGACTGACCACTGCAATCGGGATTGTTTGCCTTGTAGTATGGATAATAAACTACAAAAATTTCCTGTCATGGGATGTTGTGGATAGATGGCCTACGAATATTCAGTTTTCTTTTGAGAAATGCACGTACTATTTCAAGATAGCTGTTGCTCTTGCTGTTGCTGCAATTCCTGAAGGCCTTCCAGCTGTAATCACTACTTGTTTGGCGTTAGGCACCAGGAAAATGGCACAGAAGAATGCAATTGTGAGAAAGCTTCCTAGTGTAGAAACTCTAGGCTGCACAACTGTGATCTGTTCTGACAAAACTGGAACTTTGACTACAAATCAGATGTCTGTGACAGAGTTTTTTACATTGGGTGGGAAAATAACATGTTCTAGGATTTTTCGGGTTGAAGGAACAACATATGACCCCACTGATGGAGGAATTGTTGACTGGACTTGCTACAATATGGATGCTAATTTGCAAGCATTGGCTGAAGTATGTGCAGTTTGCAATGATGCTGGGATATTTGGGGAAGGTAGGCTCTTCCGGGCTACAGGTTTGCCTACTGAGGCTGCCCTTAAGGTTTTGGTTGAAAAGATGGGAGTTCCAGATGCTAAAGTGAGGAACAAAATCCGTGACACACAGCTTGCTGCAAACTATTTGATTGATCACAGCAGAGTCAAATTAGGTGAGCAGAAATTTAAACCTGCAACTTCTGGACATGGTTTACTTATACTCTAAAACTACTTCGTAACTTTTTGAATCTTATTGAATTTTGGTTAGTACAGGGTGTTGTGAGTGGTGGACCAAAAGGTCAAAGCGGGTTGCTACATTGGAGTTTGATCGTGTTCGAAAGTCAATGAGTGTCATTGTCAGGGAGCCTACTGGACATAATCGGCTTCTTGTTAAGGTGATACCGATAGTTACTTTTCATTCCATGTGGTCAAATTGCAGTTCATATCTTGGTTTATAGAACACTGTTGAGTTATATTTGGTATCACGGAGAACTCTGAAACGGTTTGTTTTTGCTTATCTTTTTATGGTAACTTTTGTTTGGTGCTACTTGTACAAGTTATTTGATGGTTGAAACTTTTAGGGTGCTGTTGAGGGTTTAGTGGAGCGCAGTTCACATGTGCAACTTGCAGATGGATCCCTTGTTCCCATTGATGAATCTTGCAGGGAACTCTTACTTTCAAGACTCTTGGAGATGAGTTCAAAGGGATTACGATGTTTGGGCATGGCTTACAAGGATGAACTAGGAGAATTTTCGGACTATCATTCAGAGAGTCATCCTGCCCACAAGATGTTGCTCGATCCATCTTGTTACTCTTCCATAGAGAGTGATTTGATTTTTGTAGGTGTGGTTGGACTAAGGGTGAGGGAGTTTATAGTTCATGTTGGAAACTTGTTTAAATTTTTCAACTTGCAAGATGGAAACATTTTTATTTAATAATGTACTATGCAGGACCCTCCTCGTGAGGAAGTTGACAAAGCTATTGAGGATTGTGTAGAAGCTGGGATAAAAGTTATGGTTATAACCGGAGATAATAAGTCAACTGCTGAAGCTATCTGTAAGGAAATCAAATTGTTTTCAGACGCTAAGGATCTTAGAGGAAGAAGTTATACAGGTAAAGAATTCATGGCCCTTTCCTCTTCACAACAAGTTGAGATTTTGTCACAACCGGGAGGGAAGGTTTTCTCTCGGGCTGAACCAAGGCACAAGCAAGAAATTGTGAGGATGCTGAAGGAGATGGGTGAGATTGTCGCTATGACTGGGGATGGCGTGAATGATGCACCTGCACTTAAACTTGCAGACATTGGAATTGCAATGGGTATTACTGGAACTGAGGTAACACATGACTACTCCATAACTCTTTTGTGAACAAGTGATTGATTGCCTAAGTCCATTAAATTGAATCTCCTTTGTGCTTGACGTTCCAGGTTGCAAAGGAAGCTTCAGACATGATTCTGGCAGATGATAATTTTAGTACCATTGTTTCAGCTGTGGCAGAGGGTCGCTCAATATACAATAACATGAAAGCTTTTATTAGGTATCTCTCTTATTTAGATCTGTGAAAATATCATGTTACCATCCTGAATTATGCACAAAAACATGCTACTATCCTCAACTTTGAAAGTGATCATGTTACCACCCTCAACAATACATAAAAATCATGTTACCACCCTTAACTTCAGGAATGATCATGTTACCACCCTCAATTTTATAAATAATCATGCCAAATGACCAAACTATCCTTTTCATTTAAAAATAGGAAAAAATGAAACTTTTCCCCAAATGAACACTTAATTGCAGCTGATTGGTATTCCACAAAACTTTTCTATTTTTCGTGGAGCACATATCGAGTTTAATGAGTGTTCATTTTATATACTTTTTCCAATTTGTAAGTGTAAAGGGTAGTTTGGTCATTTGACATAGTCATTTTTTAAATTGAGGGTGGTAACTTGATTATTTTTGAAGTTGAGGGTGGTAACATATGATCTTTCCCAAAGTTGAGGGTGACAACATGATTTTCGTTTAGCATAGTAACATGATCACTTTTGAAGTTCATGGTAATAACATGACTTTGATACATAGTTTAGGGTGATAACATGTCATTTTCCCTTTGAATTTTATCCCAGGTGGTATATAGGATATTCTTAATAGTTCCTTGACCTGCAGGTACATGATATCATCTAATGTTGGAGAGGTAATATCGATATTCTTAACTGCTGCATTGGGCATACCGGAGTGCTTAATTCCAGTGCAGCTTCTGTGGGTGAACTTGGTTACTGATGGCCCACCTGCCACAGCTCTTGGTTTTAACCCTTCTGATGTTGATATTATGCGAAAACCACCCCGCAAAAGTGATGATGCTCTATTAAGCTCATGGGTTCTTCTCCGTTACTTGGTTAGTATTTACCATATTAGAGGACCAACCTGAACTAAAAACTCAATTATAGTTTTATACTATATCGATACCCAATGTAATGCAGGTGATTGGCTCTTATGTTGGTGTTGCAACTGTGGGCATCTTCATCTTGTGGTACACCCAAGCATCGTTTATGGGCATCAATCTAGTGAGTGACGGGCACACACTGGTTGAACTATCTCAGCTGCGCAACTGGGGGCAGTGCTCGTCGTGGTCTAATTTCACTGCAACTCCATACATTGTTGGCGGGGATCGTATGATCACATTCTCAAACCCTTGTGACTACTTCACTGTCGGTAAAGTGAAGGCCATGACTCTATCGTTGTCTGTGTTGGTCTCCATCGAGATGTTCAACTCGCTAAATGCACTGTCAGAAAACAACAGCTTGCTCACTATGCCTCCATGGAGAAACCCCTGGCTTCTGGTTGCAATGTCCTTTTCATTTGGACTTCATTGCCTCATACTCTACACTCCAATCCTAGCAAATGTGTTTGGTATTGTTCCGTTGACTTTGGACGAGTGGTATCTCGTCATTTTGGTTTCTGCTCCTGTTATTCTTGTTGACGAGATCCTGAAATATATGGCAAGGCATCAGAGAAGGAAGGCAAAAAAGGAGAAGATAGCCTAGTGTGGAGTTCGAGAAATGGAGCTAATTTCACCAAACATGCTATTAAACCTTGTTTGCTACTATTCTTTGGTACATTTGTTTGCTTTGTTCCATATGAGAAGGAAAGAAATCTGTCACTTTTTGTCAAGTCAGAAGAAATGTAAGTTGAGGAGTTCATTTGTTGATTTTGTTACCAAGCGATTGGCTGTCCAACAGGGGAAACACTCGGATCTTTTTTTTGATCAACGAAAACATAAGATAAATTACACTCTCCTGAGGAAAAAAAAATTACAAAAAACAATCTGTCTATAGATGACATACTCTATTTTCTCCATCATCGTCCACCATTTTATGAACACATGATTTTATCATTCAGCATGATTTTATCATTCAGTTTCCATGTGCAATAAGTCAGTCAAAGTTATTTTCTTGGAAATTCAAATCTCAAAATGGTTGGAAAAGGAACTTAGCATTCATTCAGTTCTTTATAATACAAAGCGATGGAACAAAATGGGACATCAATATTGTTTACTTACTCTGGATTAAGACAAGAAATGAAATACTCTTCACGAAGTGGAGCACTATAAGACAAGGAAGGCAGCTGGTGCCAATACGACAAAACGACTCATTAGGGTTCTCGTAGCCGCTTACTGGGAGCTGACCATGGCTTGGGATTTCACCTCCACGACGTGGGGAATTTACCATGGGATGAGATCCCGAGTGCGACATTATGCTGAGCTGGCTTATAAATATTTCTCAAGTCCGAAAATTTTGGGAAAAAAACAAATTTTCATATTTTCTTGAGACCTCCTCTTGAGAGTTCTTCGAGGGGAGAAGAGGATGTTCCATCACCTTAAGAGGAATCCTATCTAGCGTTAAAGGGAAACGAGAACAAGAGAAAGTGAAGATGGAAGATCGAAGAAGAAGAAGAGTGGCGTGTTCTTGGGTTTAGATCATTACTAAGCCTTTTCCTCAGAGAAGCCAAGAATTCCCCCGAGTCGCTTGGACAACGACTCTTTGGCGAGGAATCTGAGGGACGGTGAACCAAATCTGGGTCAGAGGAGCTCGACATGCTTTTGACAACTTCTGAATCTCCATGGGAAACGCCTAAATCGAGGCCGGTCTTCTCAGCCACCGGGGAGAACTCGAAGGAGGGATGAGGTGCGACTCTATTTCCCTGACCCATGTCGGGTAGCTAGAGCCCTCGACCTCTAGCTCCACTACGAGCCTCACCAGATCCAAATCCATAGAATGAACGAGGATGAAGGCCGAATCAAAGAGGAGGAGCGAAGTCGAGCAGGGGTGGATGGAAATCAGAGTCCCCATAAAGGCTGCAATGTTGTGGATAAAAGCTTCGGACCAACCTGAGAGTGGGATTCCGACAATCGAGATCCAACGGAAGCACCATCGACGGAAATAGAATTAATTGTAGAGAAGAAGTCAAAGAAGTAGCCCCAGAGCTCGACCTAGTTTCTATCATCTGAGGCGCTGCAAGACGAGGCACCTAGGAAGGATATGATTAAAACTCCTACACCTAGAGCTTTCAGATACAAGCGTGAGCGAAGAGACAAGGATAACTCGCCCTGGATTGAATCTACATTCCGGTCAGGGGACGAGATTCCGATGACACTACGAGTGAGAAAATCCGTTCAAGAGGGATTGGGGGATCTGGAACAAGAGCGAGAAGTAGCAGTAGCAGAGGAGATCGGAACTGACGATCAGAGACCCGTTACAATCTCTTTGAAGGAGGGGCGGGCGACCGAGGGGTCGGAGGGGGATGGTTCAATCCTCCGAGTAGCACCGCAGGCGGGGCAACGCGCGAAGTTCTCAATCATCCACTCCGAGCCCACAAGGGCGCGGTGCATCATCGTGACAACCGAGGAGGCGGCATCAGAGCTGGAGAAGAAGATGAAGCCGAACTTCTTACCAGAAAAAGAGAACTTAGACGGAAGATAAGCACGGTTGACTGGGCCAAAAGGTGAGAACAGAGTGAAGAGGTGGTCCTGTGGTCTTGAGTACAATCATGAGGAAGATTGCAGAAGTGGACGCAAGAGGAGGTTGAAGGAGGCTTGGGAGGGGAGGGATCAGGAGGCTTCAAAGGACACATTTTGCTTTGGAAAGTAAGTAAATTAACCTATAAATTATGTTCTTCTGGGCATAACACAAAGAACATCAATAAGATAAACAATAGAAAGAATAGAGAAATCATCCTTTGCTCTTTGAAATATATGCATGATGGAGAATATTTTGACGTGTCTTGAGATGAACTTCCTTTTGAGTATCTTGATTTTTCAGTGGGTGCCAATCTATGACTAAAAAAGACTTGGGAACCAATTGTCCAGAAGTTCAAGAAGAAACTAAGCTTGTGGCAGGCTAGGCATAAATCTTTTGGTGGCAGGATCACCCTCATTAAATCTTCTTACTCCTCTCTTCCTTTATACTACATGTCCCTCTATAAAGCTCCCAAAGGAATCATGAAGGAGATGGAAAGATGGCAAGGTAGATTTCTCTAGAATAGGTCTACTAGTAAAAAGGTGCTACATAAAGTTAGATGTAATCTCATCTGCAGACGTAAAATTGTAGGGGGTTTGGGGATCAAAAAATTAGATATTATGAACAAAGCCTTATTGGCTAGGTGGTGGTGGAGATTTGCGTTGGAAAAGGATTCCCTTTGGAAACAACTCTTGTGTGCTAAGTATGGTTGGGATATTGCTGCTTGGGACCTCTCCAAAATCTTGCTACATTATGGTGTGAGATTTATATCACACATTGGCTCCCTTCTATCCTCTCCTCAATTTCCTAATTTATTTGGAGCTATGAGTCTACATTGGACAATGGTATTCGGCAATAGAGTTTCATTTTGGGAAGATATTTGAATCACAGACATTCCACTCAAATACAAATTTCAAAGACTCTTTCACCTCAGTATTGAAAAAAACATTGTTGTTTCACAGTTATTTGTAAGAGGGGACTGGATATTACACTTTAGAAAATATTTGAGGGGTTGGGAAAAAGGTCTTTTTGCCTCCTTAATCAATTACTGAACAATTATTAGTCTCTTGCTCCTGGTGATGATAAGGTGACTTGAATTAAGGATGACAAGGCTTTAGACCAACCTGTTGATTTATCTCTTAAATGGCCTGGATTACTTTGGATCCCCATTCTTCCTCCAAAAATTGTAGCATTCTCCTGGCTATTGTGTATGCAAGATGTGCCTACTAAATTCTTTCTTTTGGCAAGGGGAGTGTATAGGAATGATATCTGGTGTCCTTTGTGTCATGAGGAACTTGAAGAGTTAGATCATTTATTTTTGGGTTGTAGAGAGGCTTGGAATATTTGGTCCTCTTGCTTAAACTGGTGGGTCTTAACTACAGCTTGTTGTGAGTCAATCAAAGACTGGTTTATTGGCTTGGAAGCATCTACATCCCCTCATATTCAAAAAACATTGGACTATGTTGGCTCAATTAATAATCTGGAGAATTTGGCTGTGCAGAAACAAGGTACTTTTCAACAGTGAAACTGAGAATGCTTTGGTTGCCCTGCAACAAATACAAAGTGATTCTTACCAACTCCTCTGGGCAAAATTCAAGAGTAATTCTCCTTCCCATTTGATGTTTAGGTGAATACTGTAAAGACCGCTCCTGTTAAAAGGCTAAGTTTTAATTTAATCGCTTGGTGTCGTTGTGGTTTGAAAGTGGATCGAAGAGTGGTAGCTTGTGCAAAAAAAAAAGGAAAAGAAAAAAAAGAAAAGAGAAAGGGCTGAACCGGGTTGGGCCGGACCCGACCAGCTGACCCGCCCAGGCCTCCCTCCTCTCTGGGCCGTGAGCCCAAGTCTCGTCTGAAGCCAGACCCACGAGTCCGGCCCGTCTCTAGCCCAAGCCCACGAGGGGCCGTGTGTATATAAGGTAGAAACTAGGGTTTGTTGCCCCATTTTCTCACCTCAGCGCCGTCCTCACCCCCCCTCGTCCCCGCCCTTCTCTCCCGACTCCGTTAACGATTGTCCGAGTAACAGGACGTGGACTTCTTTTTTTTGTTGTGCACGCGCTACTGGTGTAAGTGAAGAGAGTGTTGAGGAGAAGTGTCGGTGTGTTGGATCCGTTTTAATTGCGATGTAAGTTTTGTTCTGGTATGATACCTGTACCGACAGACTGTTCCGGTATAGGATATCTCGACCAAGTTGCGTGTGGCGGTGTGACGTCTCTACCGACGGAGGATTCTAGTATCGACTAACTGGTTCAAGTGATCTTTGTGCTTGCGGGGTTCTGATTGGGAGTTTTAATCGGACGTTCCCCGAGTTAGGGTTATGTGGAGCGCGTTCGTTTTTTTAATTTCGAGCACGAAATTCTTTTAAGGCGGTTAGATTGTAAAGACCGCTCCTGTTAAAAGGCTAAGTTTTAATTTAACCGCTTGGTGTCGTTGTGGTTTGGAAGTGGATCGAAGAGTGGTAGCTTGTGCAAAAAAAAGGAAAAGAAAAAAAAGAGAAAGGGCTGAACCGGGTTGGGCCGGACCCGACCAGCTGACCCGGCCATGCCAGACCCGCCCCGGCCTCCCTTCTCTCTGGGCCGTGAGCCCAAGTCTCGTCTGAAGCCAGACCCACGAGTCCGGACCGTCTCTGGTCCAAGCCCACGAGGGGTCGCGTGTATATAAGGTAGAAACTAGGGTTTGTTGCCCCATTTTTCACCTCATCGCCGTACTCACCCCCTCGTCCCCGACCTTCTCTCCCGACTCCGTTCTTCTCGCCGCCCCTTTCAATCCCGACCACTCCCTCTCTCCTCTCCTACTCCGAACCCTTCTCTATCTTCCCATCCGCGTCTCCTTCTTCCCCTCACGAACACCGCTGCCACCGTCGCGAAGCCGAAAATCGTCGCCAAGGCCAAACCAGCTCCGAAGAAGGCCAAACCCGCCGCCATCGCCACCGTCTTCCTCATCCTCGAGCCTCCATCTCCGTTCCTCTCAAGTCGTAGTGCTCAGTGACGCGAGTCGGAAATATTCTGTGCGTAGAGTCGAAACGACAAGAACCTCGTTGGTTAAATGTGTTGTTTAAGTCTTACCGTATTTTTGATTTGAACCTTAATCGTTGTTTGCTGTACATCTTAGGGGATCCGTGATGCCGATCGATTGAGATCGAGGTTGGTTAACGAGAGATGCTCGGGTGTTTATGACGTGTTGGTTGTTTAATGGTTAAGTGGGTTGCCGGCTTGGTCGGTCGTTGTTTGAGTGGTGAACACATTCGGCCTAAGTGCCGTGGACTTTAAGTAAACTTGTGTGGTTTGTTGTTGTTGTATGAGTTGAACTGTTTTTTTTTTCAGGTATGGACTTAGCTGGGCGGTAATAGTGAGATTACCGAGACCCGAGATGTAAGTTGTGATAATTTGCTAAGTGCTAAATTTGTGATTGAGTGTTGTGTGCAGGTAATTTTTGGTTGTCCCGCATAAGCGGATGGTTAACTTAATTTACGAACGGGTCATGCCCGATTTCCGGCAAAAACTGAAGTGTATGTACTATCACGATACATCTATAGGGGCCACTGTAGCTGAATGTGAACGGAGGGGTGTCGAGTGGTTACAACGTAATTCGGGGACGCCCGAATCGGGTTGTAACGACGAGAGATCAACATGAACGTTATGTTAGAAAGTGGACGTGCTAAGAACTGTAAACCTAAAGTGTTGTTGTCCCCTGTGTGTTTGTGGTGCAATGTTTGCATCGTGGAGTGGTTGACTGAGTGTAGTTTCAATGTATGAACTTTGTGAATTTGTTGCTGAGTGTGAATTGTGTGTATCCGCTGCTTATATATATGATAGGTGTGACGCAATAGTATGTGAACTTCTCTATTGTGTGCTATTGGGTGATTATATTATACTAAGTATACTATTACTAAGGACTAGTGTGGTGGACTGTGTGTGATGTTAGTTATGTTAAGCGCGTTGTTCTTTAAAAGTAAGAAACTCAACGTGTGCGTTACCCGTGTGGAGGGTACTCGCGTCGGGGCACCTCGAGGTACGAGAGGTATGCCGTTGGGGGCACAAGTGCCCGGGTTACTCCCACTGGGGAAGTTAAGAGGAACAACACCAGCAGGTCCCGGGCTGCAATGGGACGGAGTATCAAATATGAGGTGCAAGACCAGAGTTACGGCGTGCACCGTTGCACTAGTTTGGGTGGCCGTCAAGGCGAATGGATGCAAGAAGTTCGAGAGAGGGCCCCGAGCCCGGAGTTTGGGTCAAGTTCTCAACCAGATGGATCGGGTGTAGTTTGAGATGGTGGAAACAACGACAACAGCGGAACGAGGTCGCAGAAAGACCGCGACGGCCCGTAAGACTCGGTAGCGACTGAGCAGTGTTGCGGGGCCGTACGAGACTCGAGAACTGAGGGGAACAGAGAATCGCAGGGTTTCCCCGACCACATGCATTGTCTGACCGTATGAAGCAAACCGGATCAGGAACATCGGGAGGACCCGTTCGCGTTGGAACAGGAGAACAGTGCGTTTACACTATCAGCAGCCGGGACATTAGAGACGAGTGTCCGAGCGGCAGAGGACCGCAACAACGCTAGTAAGCTGTCAGCCCGGTCAGGAGAGGTGACCGAGTGACGACGAGATCAGGGTGGCGCAACGGAAGCGTGGTGGGCCCATAACCCACATGTATCGCATTCTTCGGTTTCCTTTACACGTGAGAAGACGTGGGGGGTCTAAAAGTAGAACCTTGATGTGGTTCTGATGGCTTGACACCCTGACTGAGTACGTGGTGGTTTGTCGAGTGCGTGCAGCGTATGGTAGAAGTGGGAGTGTCTCACGAGATATCCGGAAACAAATCTCCGAGTACGACTACCATATCGCTTTTAGGCCAGTACCACTATGGCACCGCACGAAGCATTGGATGGTAGGTCAAGCATTTGCCCAAGCAAGGCACACTTGAGGTCTGATAGTGACCAGTGTGGTCCCGAGTTGCTTGAGAAGTGACTGAAGGGTCGCGTGATCGTGGACGATTAAGAACCGCGCATAGTTGACACGGGAGCGCGAAGACGAGGTACGTGCGAGGTATCCAAGACGTTCGGAGCCTGAGGGACTGGTACTTGTAGCGTTTTCAGTTTCATGGTACTGTGGGTGAATCGACTTGTAAACTGGTTGAGTTTGCGTGTATTTACTTGTGTTACCGTGGGTGGTTGGTCAGGGCGTGACCACGTTTGGAATCCGTTAACGATTGTCCGAGTAACGGGACGTGGACTTCTTTTGTTTGTTGTGCACGCGCTACTGGTGTAAGTGAAGAGAGTGTTGAGGAGAAGTGTCGGTGTGTTGGATCCGTTTTAATTGCGATGTAAGTTTTGTTCTGGTATGATACCTGTACCGACAGACTGTTCCGGTATAGGATATCTCGACCAAGTTGCGTGTGGCGGTGTGACGTCTCTACCGACGGAGGATTCTAGTATCGACTAACTGGTTCAAGTGATCTTTGTGCTTGCGGGGTTCTGATTGGGAGTTTTAATCGGACGTTCCCCGAGTTAGGGTTATGTGGAGCGCGTTCGTTTTTTTAATTTCGAGCACGAAATTCTTTTAAGGCGGGTAGATTGTAAAGACCGCTCCTGTTAAAAGGCTAAGTTTTAATTTAACCGCTTGGTGTCGTTGTGGTTTGGAAGTGGATCGAAGAGTGGTAGCTTGTGCAAAAAAAAGGAAAAGAAAAAAAAGAGAAAGGGCTGAACCGGGTTGGGCCGGACCCTACCAGCTGACCCGGCCATGCCAGACCCGCCCCGGCCTCCCTCCTCTCTGGGCCGTGAGCCCAAGTCTCGTCTGAAGCCAGACCCACGAGTCCGGACCGTCTCTGGTCCAAGCCCACGAGGGGTCGCGTGTATATAAGGTAGAAACTAGGTTGGATCCGTTTGGCTTTGTGCGTTTTGGTATTGACCTACGGGTCGTATTCTACCCCGATGATCTATGGTCCCTAGGGGACATTCCCAAACCCTCTAATGAGATGCGTTCTTCGAGAACGTTTCCGGTCGCCCCGACGCATGTGTCTTCTCTGGACCGAGGGGCTATCCGAGATGATACGATGACTTTCCAGTATGTCATGATGGAGTTCGGATACTGCGGTACGGGACGTGTGCCGGTTACTTTTGTGTGTGATTCGTGTGCTGTTAGTTAATGGTTTATTGTGTGAAAAGCGGTCATTTGAGTGTGTAATAAGTTTGGTTGTGAACCCCGTTTTAACAGTTAGTTGTGTTGTACTAGTATGCCCTAATTGGACGGTTACTCGTGGTGGTGAGCTGATGTTCATTACCTTAACTACTCTTTCTACTGGGCGAAAGCTCACCCCTTACCTTGTTGTGTTTCAGGTTTGAGCGGGAGGTGTACTAGCTGGATGCTCGATGCTTGGGAGCTAACGAGGGTCCTAGGCTAGTTGTCTAGTGACGTAACATGTTTTGAACTAAGAACTGTTTTTACTGTTTATTTAAGAGCTGTTAACTCTTTTTACTTGAATTTATGAAATTTCGATTTATTATTTTAAGCTTTATTACTTTATTCCCGCTTTATTCATTTATTAATTTAGTTCACGTCTCGAGTCCGGTTAAAACCGGATTTGGGGTGTGACAAATACTCCTCAACTTTGCTAGTCTCTATCAAGGGTAACTGGTATTTTAGGGTTACTTGACTCTCAAGTTTTTTTTTTTGGGGGGGGGGGGGGGTTAGACTTAGTGAGATGATTTTTGGGGTTCTTTGGTCCTTGTTGCTTACCTTTAAAGTGTGGGTTTTGGTTCTAGTTTTCTTATTAGTGTTCTACTGGTGGTGTGTGGGACCTGTGGGCACAACCATCCTAGATGGTGAGTGAAGATTTGCTGGCATTTTTAGTCCTACTTTGCTTTGTTTTGTAATGGTTCAGTTGTTGCAGCTGTTGTGGACTGTGGATTGGTTTTTTTGAGACTTCTCTGTTCGTTCTTGGGTTGATTAAGGGATCCATCCTTGTTCTTGCTGGTATTGATAGGTTCACTAATTGAACATTCTGTTGCGGCTTTCTATGGGTTTTTTTTATAAGCAAAAAATTATTGAGCAAAAGTTTTACAGAACAGTAAAACAAAGCAAGAAAACAATCCTACAAAAAGGATATTTTCCTCAGACCAAAATAGCTACACAGAGACAAAAAAAAAACCCAAGTACGAAAACGACAATAAACCTGCCACGTCATGCCGACATACTTGTCTTCGTCCTACCCGAATTTAAACACGAAAACTGGTTAGCAAACGAAATAGGGATTATAGATTTCCCTAAAGTCGGGTCATGGCTACCATCATCCTCACAATCCTCGGCTGCCTCCTCAAGACACTGAGTGGCTTCTACAAAATTTAGAGGTGCAATCTCCATAACACAAAGATTAGCAGTTTTGTGCCCGACTTTCATGCAATAGTTCCAATTACCCGAGCTATCCTTCTTAGCAACATCCACCAAAAAGCTACCCGAAGTGCCATTATCAGCCGATGTTTTAGCCCTTGTCCGATAAGACACAGTTGGAGGAGCAATCGTCTTTGAATGACCCTTCTTTGGACGACCACGTCTTTTCGGTTGAACTATAATATCGCTTCGAATCGTAGTAATTGGCTTCAGATGTTTAAGGAGAACCTCCTTCCACGGGCTATTTTGGTGTTTCCCAATAAGGTCACAGTCTTCTACCTCGATATTTGAGACTGAATCAACAACCCGAGTCTCATTACCACTCGACCCTGAAGGAGAAAAACCCAAACTCTCCTGCATCTTGGCTTCATAAACTGAGCCCAAACCAAGGCCCAGAGCCATGACCTGCAAGTCTCGGGCCTCAACCTGATGGGCTTCAAAAACCTGTTCATAGGCTTGATCTACCTATGCATGGGCCTCTGCCTGTGCCTGGGCTTGATCTTCACCCGCATGGGCCTGAGCCCGATCAGAATTAGCACCCAAAACGACACCTTCATTCGCGTTGAACCCTTCTTCCCCTCGAACATACGGTACTGAACCACAAGAGAGATTTACTTCATCCGAAACACCTAAATTTCAAACGAGACAATCCCTAGAATCAAGGGAATTAACCTTATCTCGCGAAGAAGAAGGATATTTGGTGTTTCCGTTTTCTGTATCACTGAACCTCGCCGGAACAACTGCCGGACGATGAGCCAAAGCAAAAAAGAGTATGTGACCATTAATCTTATACCCATTGAAAGTCTCTACTGCCGCAGAGGCAGCTTCTGAGGACGAAAACGAGACAAAACCGAACCGTTTTCCACCCCTATTTAAGCGCCTGAAAACAGAGCATCCAACAATGGTGCGAAAGCTCCAAACGTTCGACGAACTCATTCCTCAGAAGTTCCATAAGGTACATTGCGGATGTAAATCTCATTCGGAATTACCTGTATAAGATCGTCCTCTTTTCACGCCGGATTCCAATGTACTCGAACTTCTGGGATCAGATCCTTTTCTGGAACCGCATCCGTTTCTGTTGAATCTTTTTTAACCGGCTTCTTCTTCCGGGAATCACTTGAGGAAATCTAACGCCCCTAGCGCGCAACGACGACCTTCAGAATCTCTTTGGCCTGATCAGATCGAGCAGGCCGACTCTTTTGCTTCCGTAGGCTTTTCGATCCTCCCTTCTTCCCCAGGGATGTCGGTTTCCGCTTGGCAGATGGAAAGCCAGAAACGAGCTTGCAGTACGCGCCATATAGGAACAATAGCTTAGATCTGAAGGAGAGAAAGGAAAGCATGGAAGAAGACCTACTTATTTTTTGTCGAAATGGCCGGAAAAAATGGTTTTGGACGCTGCCTTTGATGTCACCGCAGACGTGATTTCTGTGGGTTGTTTTAGATGATCAAGACTTATTTATTAATTACTATTGTCTTTTTTGAATAATGATTATGTTTGACTGTTTAATTAATTTACTCTCGATGATTTGGTTATATATTCATGGTTACTAGTTTTACTGAGATATTTATATAATAATTTTTGAATGCTTCCTATATTTTTTACTTTGAGAAAAGTTATGTGTTTTTTGTTTGAGTTGTATAAATTTACACATGTTTGTGACAGGAAATGGAACCAAACTTGGACCCTCTCACCGAACGTAGGTGGAACGGAAGAGAGAGGAGAAGCTTAATGAGGCTGCCGCTAGAGCTGAAGTTGTGGATGACCCTGCGTGGTACCTGCATTTTAAACCATTGATGCATGAAGATGTAAGAACCGCCCCGATCGATCCCAGTCGAACCGGTGATTTTCGGCGAAAGTTGACTTTCTGCCGGAAAAGTCATCAGATGACTCCGGGAGCCATTCGGGACCTTTCCGGGACCCAAAAAGCTTAGCCGTCATTACAATTAGCTTAGTTGGGTCATTTCCTTTCAAATGACACATTTTGTGAAAAGTCAAACCCGGTCAAACTACGTCGATTTTGGAGTATTAACGAATAAAAATATTATGAGCTGAGATATTTTGGGTAGGAATGGTCCCCACATGGACACATGTCCATGTTAGCTTGGAGGGGAAGAAAAGTGGGAGAAAAGACCAATTGGTCCCCACTTAAGGACAAAGGAGAGAGAGAGGGGCTAAAGGACGAAAGTGACATTTCCACCTCGAGGATAAGACCACATCGGGCAACAACTTCAGCATTTTTACTCACCATGACCGAAATTCATAGCTAGAAGAGAGAGAAACAAATCTTCCATTGAAGCTCCATTGCTTGAAGAAGAAGAAGAAAGGGAGGAAAAGGGAGCTCCTTTGGGCCATTTCTTCACAAAACCTTCTCAAAAACCTCTTAATCCTCTTCATCTATCCATTTCCAAGGTAACTAAGCTCTAACAATATACTTTCAATCAATTTGGGGTTATGGGTCTCCATAGAAATTGCATAAAATGGTTAGGTTTTGAGTTATTGTTGTTAGATGTTTGTTTCTAAGAATAAAATGAATGATTTATGTAGAAATCATTTGGGGTTTTGTGTTTTTGATGAAACCCACCATGGGTCTTGAAACTTTGGAGTGTTTGAGGTGGAATTTGAAGTTCTAAAGCTTAAAATTGGTGTTGTGGAGAACCTAGAACTAGTTAGTAATTTATTGGGAGAAAGGAAGTATTTTTCCGGCGACCGGAGGTCCGCCGGAGCTCCGGCCGGTCGCCGGAATCCGGGAACCGGATGAAGGGATGACCGACCATAGTCGGCCTCACTTGGACCGTGACCGGCCGGTCCGGTCCGGCCACCCACGGCCATGTGTGGCCATGGGGCCCACATGGCTGGGTTTTGGTGGTTTTGTAAATTGAACGGTCATGGGTGAACCCCAGGACGTTAATTTCACACCCGGAACGAATTATGGATGTGATTCGCGAAATTTCGGGAAAAGCGATTAGAAACTTTAATTACGATTTGAGTGCGCTCAGACCTCGGAATTTAATTCCGTCAAGTGCGTTTGAACAAGTAAATTAATTATGAGTGATAGAAATGAAAAGGGAAATTTTCGGAGTTCCGAGGGACGTTGTCCCGATTCCGGGGAAAATGGGCCTTCCGGGCCCATTTTGACAAGTTGAGCAATTGGGATTAGTTTGGGTATTTCCCTCTCTAAAACCGCTTTTGAATTAGCATTAATTCCCGGATTGCCTTTGATCTTAGACATTGGACCCGAGCTCGACGCATGAGACTTTTGGGCATCTTTAAGTGACTAAGTGTTTGGAAAGCGATCGAGGTAGGGAAGAGTAGTAATTACCGCTTTTAATTAAAGAATGTTAATAGTATGCATATAGGACGTTAATAACCGGTAAAGTCTTAGCTTGCATATAGGATGTGATTAACTAGAATAACCACTTTCAATTATTGGAATTGTCGTGCTCTAGAATCACATGTGGCCATGTCGGGCCTTAGGATTGTGTGTTGGTTGTATTTGATTGTGGTTAATAGTCCTTAACGTCGATAAAGAGTATATTCGTTGGTTAATTTAAGAATCATAGTATGCTATATGAATTATGACGAATGTGATATGAATGGTTGTCTCGCGATATGGTGGAATGAATGGATGTGATGAATGTGATATGAATGGTTGTTTGTGATATGATCGGGTGAATGATAGACCGATGTGGTGTGATTGGTAAGTTATGGTGGCAATTTTTAACAGTATGATAAGTTCAGTGTGACATGTTTGGCATGGTATGGTGTGGTGTGACTTGTACCCCATGCTATGGGAAGATACCCGACCAAGGTGTGTGCCGGTCCGGTATGTTGTTTATGTGATTTACCCCGATGTGCGTTTCTGGGAAGACCGAGGTGCGTTTCCGGTATAGTGTTTACCCCGATGTGTGTTCCGGGAAGACCGATGTGCGTTTCCGGTATATTGTATTGCTTGTTTACCCCGATGTGAGTTCCGGGAAGACCGACGGTGCATTACGGTATATTGTATTATTTGTTTACCCCGATTTGTGTTCCAGGAAGACCGACAGTGCATTACGGTATATTGTATTATTTGTTTGCCCCGATGTGTGTGTCCGGGAAGACATCAAGACCGATGTGTATTCCGGTACGATGTGGTTGAGTCGTGCCGCGTGATCCGACGTATTATTGAACACTTGTTGTGTGTATGGTTATTAGTGATTGACTGTGTGTGTTTACTAGTTGGTATGATGTAGTTGCTTATGCATGTTAAGTGATTCTTGTGTAACTCGAGTGTAACGTTATGGGTGTTCGACAACGAACTGTATGATGTAAATGTTGAGTTGTGCGTAGTGATCGGATTGTCATGGGTACTTGTTTTATGTTGTGAGATATCGGATCTGAGTAATGTTCGTAATGATCTTAGCAGTATAGTGTCCCAGGGTTGGGTGTTGAGAACTGTCCGGTGTCCTTTGTTATGTCCGTATGATGTCGGGTTTGGGTGACGTTTGTAGTCGAGGTCGTAGAAGATTGTCCCACTGTTTATAGGGTTATATATCTCGGATCTATTATCGATATTGTTGTGCTTCTGTTGGTTTATGTTGTTGTTGTCGTTTATTAATAAGTGTTATGAATCGAGTAATTGTGACGACGAAATGGAAGACCTTTCCCGTTACTACTTTTTCCTACTGAGTGTAAGCTCACCCCCTCTATTTTTACTGTTTTACAGGTTTGGATGGGGAGTCAGTTTAGATGACGTCTCAGAGCTCGGTAGCTCGTCGAGGGTCCGTGGGTTATCATTTAGTAGAGACGTACTCTCTGTTTTTGTACTAAACACTGTTTTCTTATTTGAATTCAAGCGTTTGACTCGCGGGATTTTATTGAGACTTGGAAAAAAAATGCGAAGTTATATTTCTTTAATTTCCTTTTATTATTATTATTATTTTATCGTTACTTAGTTCACGTCTCGAGTCCGGCCAAAACCGTATTTGGGGCGTGACAGAAGACATGGAAAGATGAAATGAGATTAACCCGCTGATGCTCACCAAACCTAATGTTCGCATTACTCTTCCACATGTGAGAACTAAGCCTCCTGTTTGTACCAACAACTTCAGGATGC
Source organism: Erodium maritimum (assembly GCA_963921825.1). Lineage (NCBI taxonomy): Eukaryota > Viridiplantae > Streptophyta > Magnoliopsida > Geraniales > Geraniaceae > Erodium > Erodium maritimum. The sequence continues at coordinate 55,058,804 of OY997591.1, forward strand.
ACCTCTACCTATCACTATATATGAACCTATGTGGTTCCAAGGAGTTTCTCCAGATGTATGAGAAAGACAAAGCCACATACAAGATAATTCTTACTAGTGTGCGTGCAAGTACTTCTGATTAGGCTATTGTTCGTTATGTTAGTGCACTTTGGCTTGATACTATAACAAGTTTCTAATGTTATAAATTATGTTTCACTATTCGTTTTTTTATTATTAATTTTTGTATGATTTTTTAGAATGGTCATACATGCTATATGTTTTGGATAACTTGAATTCATGTATTGGTTATACAGGTTTTGAGCAGTTTAGTCATTGAGCAGTAAATTTAATACTTCACCAACGGATGGCCACATCCATTGGTAAAGAATTACAACTTTACCAACAAACATACATCCGTCGGTAAAGAAACACAACTTACTTGACGGATACAATTACTTGTGACTCGGTTAAACTATCCTTTGGGCAAGTAATTACTTAACCAACGGAAGCAGTATCCGTTTGTAAAGTATTGAGACTATATCGAAGGTTATGACACACTTGAGACTCAGAAATTTTACCCGTTGGCCAAGTAGTCACTTCCCCAGCGGATACTGGTTCCGTTGCTAAAGTGCACATACTTTACCGACAAATATTTTTAAAACCGTTTGCCAAGTCCATTTCTGCAGTAGTGAATTTTGTTAGTAAAAATAGATGGAATATTCTATTCCGTTAACCACATGATCTCATGCATCACTTAATGTATGATAAAATGACAATTTACCCTTAGTTATTTGACCTATATACATTTTATAAGGAACATTACAATTGTACCCTCGTTATTGTTCCTTATAAAATGTATATAGGTCAAATAAATAATGGCAAAATCGTTATTTTACCATCCATTAGTGATACATGAGGTCATATGACTAACAAAATGGAATATTTTGTCCATTTTTATTAACAGAATCGCGTGACCAATACTTAGGGTAATGCATTTGTTATTTTAAAACGTTGAGTAGTGTAAAATTTGTAATCAATAGTTAAGAATAAGTTTGGAAGTAAAAAAAGAATTCCAATGAAGCGCCTCTCCTTCTCGTCCTTCTGCTTCGTATTGGTTTCAAGCTATGCAACTTACTGTAACATTTCTCCTCCTGTCAAGGAGAATCGGACCAGAAGAACGCAAAGTGGTTCTGTTTCCACGATGTCGTCCAAGACTGTTGCGACACCAGTTGAGAAGGTTTTGTGTGGTCTCAGGCGGAAGAAAAAGACTGCTAAGCGCCAGATTTCAGAGGTGGGTTCAGGGTCTGCTCTTGCGAACCAAGCGTCACTCAAAACTGTTGTTGAAACAGAGGTGGCATATACGATCAACTCACGACGACTCCGGATCGTAGAGGATGAACTCTTCGTGAGTAATCTCCCATCTGGAACCACAGTGGATTGGCTTCGAAATACATTTGGAGCCTTCAATACAATCTCTTCTTGCTCTGTTCGGAGCCAGCAAAATCGAAAAGGGATTCTATTCGGTTTTGTCCGGTATAGTTCTAAGGACGAGGTATGCCAGGCAATTTCAAGCCTTAATGGCTTCAAAATAAATGGTTTCACACTACTCGTCGCCACTGCTTGGCGTTGGAGGGGTTGGACGGCGAAGAATACTCAGAAACAGAGTATTGATGCTGATGGACATAGACGCTGCGGTTTAGACGGGGGTGCGATCCGTGGATATCCGAAGCCTACTGTAGGTGAAAGAGTAGCTGTTGAATTCGTAGGAACTTCGATGTCGCCAGTTGATTCTAGCGGACCTGTGGCGCCGGTTTCTCAACGAGACAGTGAATCACAGGATCCTGAAGATCCCCCAATTCACGGCTCTGTATTGGTGTTGAATTCAAAATTTCCAATTTTGGATTCACTTCCAAATTCGGACTCGCTTGTTTTCAGGGATCCGATTGCATCAAATCACACCGACTTTTCTGGCGTTCAATTCACGCGTGCAGAAGATAAAGAGGCGACCGGGCTGGGCAGTTGAGGTGTATGGGCCCGACGTTGGGCCTGTTGTGAGCCTAGTAGCAGCTAATGGTTTGAGCCCATCTACTGATGCAAGTGGGAAGCCTATTGTGGGCCTATCTTCAAGCCCAAAAGTTGGTCAATTCGCTGGGCCTTGTCCTGATTCAACGGATCAGTTTGTTCTACCTTTGTCGGTTGTGTCACCGACTCCCTTCCTTTCTCTACACTCAAGTTTCGAACAGGAATTTCCTGTGTTGTTGTGAAGACCTCTCGGTAAAAAGGTTCAATTTAGTTAATTCTTATTCGTTCGGAACGGATTGAAGTTGAAAGCTTTTGAAAAAAAAAGAGAAGAAAAAGAAAAAAAAAGGTATGGACCAGGCCCGGTGCGCAGGCCAAGCCGTCTTTGGGCCGCGAACCCCGGTTGCCATCTGAGGCCCAAGCCCAGACGTGGCTCCAGGTATAAAAGGCTAAAATTAGGGTTTACACCCATTTTGTTTCTCCCTCAGTGCCGAAACCCCCTCATCCTCGTCTCTCTCTGCACCGCTCCCCCTCAATCCCGACCCTTCTCTCCTCAGACCAGCCGTCGCCCCGAACCACCACCTCCGACCAGCTCGGGTCCCCGACCTCTCTCCCGAAACTTCTCCGTTCACTCCAAGACCTCGCCGGCGTTGCGTCCCCGTAGCCGAGCTCCCGACCGCACCATCTCCCCCTAATCTTCTCGATCCCGACCACGCCCGCCACGCCACCGGCGCCACAACCCCCCTTTCTCTGCTCAGGCGAGTTTGCCAGCCATCCCCTTCGCCGTCTCCCTCCCTCCTTCCTCTTCACCCGCGTTTGGTCAAAGCCTCTCGTCGCCGTTCAGATTTGAGGCGGAACCCACAGCCGCGACCACCTCCTCGCCAGCTTCCCTACAGTGAGGCCTCGTTCGTCGGCGTTTCTTCAGGTGACCGCTCGGATTCTGACCGAAACCCCCCTTTCTTCTTTGTTTTGTTTTTCCCCCGAGCACTTTCTGGTTCTGTCATTTTGGAGACAAATTATTTAAAGAAATTAACAGAAAAAGAAAGAAAACCGATTTAAATCGAAAACGGGAAAAGAAATCAGTTTTATTTAAAAAGACTATATTTTGAACTTCTGAACGAATTTTGAATCTTGGGACTGTTGAACAAGAACCGAGGATCGTTAGACGTTTAAAACAGGCTGTTAAATCGGACTATGAACGGAACTAAAAGCGGAAACGCTGAGCCGTGCCTCGAAACCCATGCCTCGGGAATCGTGTCTCGAAACCCGTGCCTCGGGAATCGTGCACCGGGTTCTGTGCTCGGGGCTCGAGTGCTCGAAACCGATTCGTCGTTTAATCCCGCTTTTGAACCGTTCGAGTTTAAAGGCCAACTTGTCGTTATTTGGACTGTATCGGTTCTGAGTGTAAGTTTTACCTGTTAAAATCAGACTTGGACGCCGCCCGAGAAGACCGGAGTTGAACCCAGGCTTGGACTTCGCCTGAGAAGACCGGAGATAGGCCCGGACGTCAGCAGCTAGGAAACGCAGCTGTCGTGACCTCCTTGAGGTAGGGAAAGTAGCGAATACTGGTTCGATTGTGGAAAGTTACTAGTATGCATGTTAGGTAATAATAAAACTGGAACGAGCATTAATGTGATAAAATAACCGGACGAGTCTTAGTAACATGTAGGATGTGATTCACTAGCTTTCAATACTTGGGAACTTGTCGTGCTGGTAGAATGGCCTTGTCGAGTCGTAGGTTGTGTGCTGATTGATATGCCTGATCTGTTTGGGATGCATGTTGTGTGACTTAGGGTCGATAAGTGAAATGGTCAAGACTTGTACATCCGGTGAACATGTTGTTACTATGTGTGGGTAAGTGTGTCGTGACTGTTGCTTTGTGAACTCTTGTTTGTGATATGGTCGGGTGAGTGATAGACCGACGTGCTGTGTATTTGTGGTAAGATTGTTGGGCTTGGCAATTCGTGTTTGATATGTGGCATTGCGATGCGTGATTGTTATTTTGTTGTGTGTTCCTTGAGGATGGTATTCCGGTTGTGTTTTGGGCCTACGGGTCGTGTTTAGGGACGAAGGGTCGGGCCGACGGGCCATAATGTGATTGGGGCCTACGAGTCGTGTTGGGCCGACGGGCCACATCATATCATATTGCATAGGGCCGACGGGTCGGAGCCGACGGGTCACACCATATCATATTGCATAGGGCCGACGGGTCGGAGCCGACGTACCACATCATATCATAGTGGGACTACGGGTCGTGGGTGGGCCTACGGGTCGTGGTTGGGCCTGCGGGTCGTGGTTGGGCGTGCAGGTCATGTTGGGCTTTGGGTGCCGTGTTTCAGCCTCGATGATCTATGGTCCTTTGGAGACGTTTCCGAGGGTCCCAACGAATGCGTCCTCATAGGGATGTTTCCGACATTCTCGACGTTATACGTCTTTGTGACGTTGTGCGTCTCCTCGGGATCGAGAGGTAGTCCGATGGATGCTTGACCTACTGGTTTGTTACGATGGTTTCGGGCTGTGTACAACCGGCAGAGTTTGGGTATTGTGTTACGGGACGTGTGCACTGTTGGTTTTTGTGTTGGTTATGTTCGCTGTTTGTTATTTTTGATTGCGTGAAAGTCGTCGTGAAGAGTATTGTAAGATTGGCTATGAACCCCGGTTTGGTATTTAGTCGTGATGTACTAGTATGCCCTAATTGAACGGTTATTCGTGGTGGTGAGCCGATGTTCATTACCTTAACTACTTTTTCTACTGGGCAAAAGCCCACCCCTTACTTTATGGTGTTTCAGGTGTTGAGCGGGATTAGTACTAGCATGACATAGCTGAGCTTGGGAGCTGGCGCGGGTCTTGTCTAGTCGGTCTAGTGACGTGATGTTGTTTTTGGACTAAATACTTGTTTTAGTGATTACAATTATCAGAGTTTCATTTAGTGTTATTTTTAATTGTTTTACCTAAATTTATTATTATTTTAGTTCACGTCTCGAGTCCGGTCAAAACAGGATTTGAGGCATGACAATTGTCACCTGAAACAGTAAAGAAAGGCAAAGGGAAAAGAAAGAAGAAACCTCAATAGACTTTTACAGTGACGACCCGTTCACTTCGTATGAGTGACAAGGAGTTGCTCGAGGGTCAGCGTAAAAATGTGGTTTGGAGACATTTATCGCTATAGGGACTATGCTGCAGATAGAACATAAGGATGATCCTCTTTCTATCGTTTAGTATTTCTTTGTATTAGGCCGATGTTTCTTTTCCTCTTTGTTTTTTTTCTCGTTTTTTAGGCCCTTTTGTGGTAGTCTTTTTTGAAGGTTTTTTGGGATAACTTTTTAGCGGTCCTCTCTCTTTTCCCCATCTTAGATAAAAAGATATAATAAAATCATCATCCATCAAAAAAAGAAGTTAAGAATAAGTTTCAATATTAAACTCAAAAAAAAAAAAATACATGCATGCATAGATAGCATAAACAATAGAAAAATCTTCCTTTGCTCTTTGAAATACATGCAGGATGGAGAATGACAAACCGTAGGAATGCTAAAATGATCATTTCCTTCTAGGTTCATATATGTTTGTGTAATTGAAAAATAGATTTAAATAAAATGTTCATGTACTTATTAAGGTTTGAACTCAAGAGTGTTGATCACAAAAAGTTAATTTGTGATATCACTTTATTGGTGCTGAGAGAGATGAGTTGCACAAGAATAAGAACATTGTTCTTTGGAGAAAGATGCCCTGTACTATAAATTCTCTTCTTCTCTTTAGCAGTTATGAACTTGGTCGATCTATGAACTTTAAACGATAACCCTTCCCCACTCCAAATATTGGCCCACCTTTAGTCATATCTATGACAAAGAGATGTAAGTCCAGCTTGAGGAGTAGTAAAGGGTTAGAAACTTTAAAGCATCGCAGTGTCACCGACACGGGAAGCAAAGTGAGTGGCACGATCCATGCACCTAGCACCTAAAATCATTTATGCGATTTTGTGAATCTTAATTTGGATTGATCATAGCCGTTATTAGAAACTCAAATGCATATTGTGAAGTGGAGGCCATGCCAATGAGAGAAGCTTGTAGATACTAAACTTGAAATTGTGAATCCGATACTTTCCTTTTATTCGTTGCAATACTGATTTTTATTTTCCATGTGTCGAATCAATCAAAGCTGCGTACGTACGTACATCCAATCAAAGTTTCATTATTAATTGAAAGCTATAAATACCAAAGCCACCTTACCTTAGATCCTCAGCCCGAGCATTCGTTGGTAATCAATTTACATTTATAGTTGGCAAATGGCAAACCAGCCCCCAAGTCGCCCCTGGCTTCGCCTAGCCTCCATTCGCATACCCTCGTCCGATTCAGCTCCAGCTCCAACTCCAGCTCTTACAGCTGCTCCTGTCTTGGCTCCAGCCCAGTCCCGCCCACTCCTCTCCCTGCCTACATTTAGGTCCGTAGCTCCTACACTAGCTCCAACCCCAACTCCATTACCATCACCATCTCCGGTTGCAAATGGAACCTCCTCATTGGCTCCCTATAAAGTATCACGTGGCTCTTCCCCAAAACCCCAAGTAACCGATAATATTGGTCGTTCCTCTCCTATGAGAGCAGCTTCTCCATCCTCCTCTCCTGTCCCAACCCTAAAGACAGTTCCATATTCTACTACTTCCCCAACCCAAAAGGCCTCAACACCACCATCAGCTTCTCCTGTCCCAAAGGCCCCATTTACTTCATCATTCACAACGAAACCAACTGTCACATACTCTCCATCCCGAAAGGGGAGTCCACAAGAAACTTCGAAACCAACTGTCACATACTCTCCACCCCGGAAGGAGAATCAACCAGAAACTTCAAAAGTGTTTTATCCTCAACAAATGCCAAAGAGTAGCACTCCTCCTGTACCAAAACCAGCAATAATGACACACCATCAATCCCCAAAGGAAGTGTTACAACCTGAAACCAACAGGATCACTCCCCACAAATACGAGCGCAGAGGAAACAAGGTTGGGGACAAAAAGGAGAAAGATTATAACTCAGATTCGTCCGATGATGGAATGGGGATACGTATCATAACCATCACAGGTGACAACTCAGGAGCAGTGATGGAGGTCAAGATTCATTCGCCAACAAAGGGACACGTAATGCAGAGTGAGTCGATGAACACCTTCATCAACAATAATGTTCAAGGGATCAACAATTCAATCGTCTTCAACTCTTATTACAAAAACAACCATCCTGGAGTGCATATTACGAGCTCAAGAAACTACATGCATGCACGTCGTTAACACTATATATGTTTTACGTGCTTTGGGTTTTTATTATACAATTTATATTTCAGATTATTTCCTATTGGGAATAAAAGTGTGAATCTATAACAGGTGATGGGAGAGAGTTGGGGCATATAGGTTGAGATTATTCATGCTTCAAGTCCTCTTTGGTTGAAAGAGGAGTATGTTAGCCAAGATTGTCCATTAATTGCCTTTTGGGGTGACCATTGGCATTTAAGTTCTATTTATATTAATAAATTACATTTGATCTTTATTTTTATTAACTATGGATTGGTCTTGGTCAATGAAATATTCTAGAATGATTTTTGTTTGTCGAATGATACATATACAAAAGCCTATTAACGCTTCATGTTTTTTTTTTGATCAACAAGACAAATATAGATTAAACCTCCAACGAGGGAAAAGAGGAGTATAAGGCCGATCTATCACTACAGATCAAGGCACAAAAAAGAACACAATGAAACCGGGAAATGAATGAAAACCCCACCCCCTAGAAGGTCGCAGCCTTCATCATCGGGCGGTACCACAAATGAAAGTAGGACGCAGCCTACAGATAACAAGTTCTAAAAACTAGATTTTACAACCATGAAGCCCTGAAAAACCAAACACAGTTGAAATACTCCCAAAAGTGATAAAAGATCTGAAAACCAGAAGTAGCTACCATGAATCTCTGAAGTTGAACCAAGAAGCCCTGGGGGAGAAAAATCCAACTGTCGATCCTGACCAGAGAAATCCATACCTTATCCTTGGATTGCTGAACCGACTCCCATCTCAATAGAACTGGCCATCGAAGGGCAATAACTATAATGCCGGTGGCCAACACCACTAACGGCTGAGACGAATCCAAATTACCCTACCAACCCTAGCATATGTCTTCTATGAAACTTGTCGGTGGTCAACGCCTTTAACCGGCGAGCTCGACCCACCACCGGGTCGAGATGAAGCGAAACCAAATACTAAGCTAGCAAGTACGAATAGGAGAGGCTTAGCTTACCAGTGGAAAAGGACGAATATAACTTCAGAACTGAGCATCATGGCATGTACTCGTGCCGGTCCGGAACACGAAAGCGGTCAACATCGAGAATCGATTGTAGGGGACCCGATATTTCTACCGAGCACCAGACATGCCTTTCTGTCAGACCTTGGCTACCACCGGTGAGATCCAAAACATCAACCAATTCCAAGAACTCCGGAACCGAAAGCCACCCAAAGCTTAATCCAAGAACCGAGAGCTTCTCCTAGCAACGAACCGAGTTGCCACCACACGATCTCACGCGCCCCTACTTTCGCTGGAGAGTCCCTTCAGTGAGAACCTCGTCTCAAAGCACGCCGACATGGTGCAGGTGAAGGGCTACAGTGAAGAAACGTGACAACATACTCGGACGCCTTCGAACTCACGGGGGGTCCTCGTAACGCTTCGGCCATCACCGAGAACGAATGAATAGAACCAGAATTTCTTCAAACGGAGCCGAGAGAGGGGAGCAACAGATCTGCCCCTGGGAAGCCCGAGGAGACCGGGATAATCCTTCGCACTACCAGGGAGGATCAAGGCCAAAGGGTGATGTCTCCTTTGATTCCAGAAGAGACCCAGTAAGGTTGAGGCTGACTCCAAGCAGATAGATCCCGAACAGACAGCAGATCCGACTCCCAGAGATCCAACCACCACACCGCAAAAGAAACCCAAACTCCACTTATACGTCCAACCAAACTGCTCCAATCTTACGAGAGAAAGGAGTCTCACTGACAGAACGTTCGGACCGCACCAGCGAGACAGGGACACATTCACCGTGTTGGGGGGAAGAGCCAAGGGGCAACAAGCTCCCGGAGAAGCAGAGGGAAGATCCACATCGAGCACAACGACACCGAGCACCCAACAACAACAACACAACCAAATGTGGAGATGCAGCTCCAACCACGACCAGTAGATAACACGCCGGAACAGCCGTTCTCGTCGGAGAAGCAGAAGGAAGAAGATGACCAGATCTGTCGGGTAAGGAGAGTCCACGACCCGATCTGAAGAAGCAGCTCCGATTACGACTGGGAGACGACACGGAGGAGCAGCCGTACCTGCAACGTTCGCGCCGATGAAGCAGAGGGAAGGAGATGACCAGATCTGTCGGGAGAGGCGGAGTCGCCGTGGCAGGGGGCCGACGTGGGCATACCTGAACGTGACTGGCCCAGATCTGCCAGAAGAGTAGAGTCGCTCAGACTGTCGTCAAGGGTCGAGACCGAAGCAGGGTGAGGGCGCCGGAGTCAAGCAAGGTCAGGGACGGAGAGCCAAACCCGCCGTAGAAGGAACCCGACGTCGGCGACCCGTGCGAGACCAGTGGCGAGGGAGAAGAAGAAAAGGGGAGGGGGAACCGGAAGGGAGGAGCAGAGACAAAAGGGTCCTCGCCGGCGACAGCCGTGGCCGTCACCGTCGAGGAAGAAGGTGTGGCGGGAAAGAGAAGTAAAGAGTGGGGGCATGGTTTTCAAGTCAGAGAAGGATTAGGGTTTTTAGTTATAGTCACAGTTTAATAACGTAAAAAACGTCTTTTAACGCTTCATGTTAATTGTATGATGTAAAAGAGTTAGAATTATAATATCAGAATTTGTACAATCCCTTCTTCGAATCATATTCCCCTCAGCAAGTTAGGGCTACGATGTACAACGTGGGGGTACGAGGACGAGGCAGGAGCACGAAGCAAGGGGTTCGAGGTACGGGTTTCGGGGTTCGTTCGATGTGGCGCAGATGAACCGCGTACCATAGAGCACAAACTCGTGCCTCGTTAGGCCGGGGACGGACCGCGAAGCAAGGTTCTGCTTCGTGCCTCACGAGTGCGAGGTTCGCCGGTTCCCTCTCCTGTGTTGACACCTGGCACGTGAAACAAAATTGTTAATTCTTATTTATATATATTTTTTTAATTCTTATATATACATATATTTTCTATTAATTGATTTTCATTTTAAATTTATTTTTATATTAATTATCATTATTCTTTTTTTATAATAATAATTAAAATTGTTATTAATTATTTTTCTATATTTATTAATACTTTTTTTTTCTTCAGTTTTTACTAAATAAATATTCATTTTTGTTAATTCCTTTTGTTTAATTCTTTTATTAGTATATTTTTGTAATTTTCTAAGTCTTTTAAAAATATTTTACTAATTTTGTTAATTTTCATTCATCAACGTCACGAATGATGCAATTTTAGTTAGTTTGTACTATTTGGGAAGTAATGAAATTTCAAGTTTATTAATTAATTTTGCATTTTAGTTAATTTATTTATCTATTGCTCAATTTTATATATTTTATTTAGTAGTTAGTGTTTTAAATATGAATTTAAAAAATTCAACAAAAACATAATTAATTATCCATTCAGCACTTCTGTAAATCCTGATCCCCATACATGCCCCATTGATGTGGAATTCACTCAGATTTAGGGGTAGATCACAATTCATCCCAGTCACCATAGAAATCCTGAACCCTGCCCCCCACGTTGTACATACTCTTAAGATCACTCACAATAAGTGATTCATGTTCCGACTCACGAATTGCGAATCATGATTTAGCGATTCGCGAGTCGCGATTCGGACATTATGGTGTGCGTAAGTCTTGACTTGCGAACCATTAAATTCTGGTTTGCAATTCAGGTCACGAACCGCAATTCACAATTATGAGTCGTTAGTTCACGATTTGCAAGTTGCGTCGCGCTAATCAAGCGCTGACACATGGCTACTTTCGATTCCAACAATTTTTTTAAATCAAAACAAATACAAATTAATTACAAAAAAACTATTCCCCCCACTTATAAATACCACTCGTTCCATTCATCAAACCACCAATATTTCTCTTCAAGTTCTCTTTACTATTCCTCTAAAATTCCCTACCACAGACTTCCTTCAAGCGCAAATGGAAAGTCAACCGAGCTTCACCTGGACGAGTATTCTGTCTACTTAAGAACAATTACTGAGCGGTTTGCGGATTGCTATTGAGGACGGGGCAGGACACTCTGATTCAAGGCCCCCTAGCTAGTAGGGCCGACTGCTACTATAGAATCGACATGGCCGATTTTAGCAGGAGCACTGGTCGTAGGTCTTATGATCCCAAACACCCGATGTTGGGATGTCCGTCTCTTGGACCAATTGTTCAATGGGGCAGACAAAGACAACATCCTCCAGGTTCCCCTCTCTGCAAATTGTCATCAGGATGAGGGGTACTGGACATCAGATAAGGATGGTCACTATTCTACGAAGGCTGGTTATGCTATATTGGCCTAGGCACGGCATCAACAGAGACAGAATGTTGGAATCACTACATAGGCTTCATCCTGGGATACCCCGATGCCACCTCGCCTCATGGTTTTTATATTGTGGCGATGTCTCATTAATACTCTTCAGGTGGCGGGAAATCTCATGAAAAGGTTCGTTCCGATCACATTGACGTGTGCCTTTTATGGGTTTACGAAAACGTGTTGGAGAGAAGTGGGAGGGATTCTGATCACTAAAAAGTAGGGTGGCGGAGATAGTAAGCATTTTATGGGAGATATAGAAGGCTATGAACGCATGGGTCTGCAATGGAGACAAACCGACAGCCATCAGATTCATTGCGGATGCTAGGGCCTACCTTCTAGCTTGGACTGAAGCAAATGCGACCACTATGGTCCTGTCATAGCCTCGTCCTGTCTGACCATCCCGCTTTACTCCACCCCTCTAGGTACCTGAGTTATCAATGTTGATGGGGCGGTCTTTCAAGACTCGGACCAATCAGCCTGGGTATCATCACTAGAGGTGGGGATGGTCGAGTAGGCCTCACGACGAATGGAATCATTCCGGAAAGTGGGTCACCGATTATGATTGAGGCCTATGTCATTGTGATAGCACTTCGAAACACTGCCTCTCTGGGTATCCTATTGTTATCCGCTCGGATGCTCAGGTTTTACTTAATATGATTCAAACAGGGGGCCCACCAGCATCCCCAGTTGGGACAGTTTTTAGAGACATTCGCCTCATGTTGGCTGATAACGAGAGAATTTCTTTCCAATTTGTAAAAAGAACAGCGAATAGGACAACTCACTGGTTGACCAAGCTAGTCCGTTCTAAGTATGTCCTCTAGTGGTCAAAAACTTTTATTAATGCACTCCAATATATCGTTTCAAGTGAATTGTAAATAGAAACCGCACCTTTTAATAAAAAGAAAACAATCAACATTAGATTACTCGTTTCAAGTCCGGATGACTCATTTCGGTAGACAGGGTTTAAAAAACATATCACAAGTTAGCCTTGTAAATCTAAAATTTGTATATACAAAATGTAACTAAGAGCCTACTTTAAGTTTTTAAGTGATATCGGGACCGAAGGGTGTTTGATAGACTTGCGACGACCAAACTTTTTGCGTTTCTTTTTCTTGATAAAGCCGAAAAAAGGTGGGGAGTAACCGTCCGTCGAGAGTATGCCATCAATAATGAATTGTAGAAAAAGGGATCTCATTGTAGGGGCGGACATAAACCTAAAATTAAATTAAGGAGTCTTAGATATTGACCGGTCTTTCATATACTATAACTTTCTCAAATTGAATGCAATTTTTTTGGATAAGCTCGATATTTTATTTAGAAAAAATTAGTTCCAAGTAGGATCTAACCAAAGACAACCATTAAAAAAGAGCTCTCAGCGGGAGCTGTGGGTACAGTACCCGACAAAAGCCAAAAAGCATCACTAACTTAACCATCAGTGACCCACTCTTCCTATTCCGAGGTCAAAGTCAGATCATCAAATGCTTTAGCTGGATGAGCTAAAAGAACATCTTGAGCTTCTAAAATTTGTTTCCCGACGTCCACAGGATACCGATTCAAGGATCGAACTGGTTTGATTTCAGCAGTATAATAATCCACAAAAAAATTGTGGAGGTCGTCTTTGACGATTAGAAGCTCCAGGAGGCGCCTGCTTCGAGTTGCGACCCTTAAGCATAGGTTTCGCCGGTTGAAGAAGAGCCTCCTTCCACAGACTACTTTGAAACCCGATCGGGTCACCGTTTCCCACCTGAAGTGACGAGAGATCTGCTGTACTTCCCGAAACAACCACAGTGGAAGTTGGAGGAGTTTGGGCTTTCAAACCCGAAAATGACCCAGGAGAACCTGAACCCAAACCCACTGAACTATTTGAGGTTGGGTTCAGTGAAAGCCAAGTACCAGGCCCAATAAAAACTGGCCCAGTGTGCTCTAACAACCTGACCTCCCCATCATCCTCACGCGAGAAACAGAATTGATTTGCAGAATCACGAAACCCTTGATTCTCGGCCGAAATAATCAAATTCACACTCGCATGAATCACGAGTTCAGAATCACCATGATTCGCGAGTTGACCATCGTCTGACATTTATGCCTTGCCTCCCACAAGCTTAACTTGTTTTTGAATTTTTTGAGAATGGGCTCCCAAGTTTTGGCCCTCCTAGGATTTGCACCCATCTGGAACCCCAAATAATTGAAAGGCAACTCCATTGCAGTACAACCAAGACAATCAGTAATCTCATCAATATGGACAGAGGAGGGATTTAGTACCAATACTTGAGATTTAAGGAAATTGATTTTCAGTCCAGTAGCCTTTTGCAGAATGTTCAGTGTATGTTTCAGATTTGTTGCTTGTTGTAGCCCTCCTTTGATAAAAATCAATGTATCATCAGCAAATTGTAAATGAGATATTTGTGGCCCATTAGCACTGCATTGAACACCCTCAAAACTCCCCATCTCTATCCCTTTCTGCATTAATTGATGTAAACTTTCTGCTACCAATACAAATAGCAATGGGGATAAAGAACAGCCCTGCCTCAGACCTCTTGACAGAGGAAAATCACCAGAAGGAGACCCATTTATCAAAACTGAAGCCCAAGCTCCTATACACTCAGCCATCCAAGAGCACCAGAGATCCCCAAAACCCATTGTCTTTAGTAAATTCAACAGATTCCCCCAATGAATGTGATCATAGGCTTTCTCAAAGTCTATCTTGAAAACTATCACCTCTTGATTTGAATGTTTAATAAAATGGATGAGTTCAGAGGCAATTAGAACTCCATCCAAGATTTGTCTTCCACTGATAAACCCTGTCTGAACATCATGAACCAAGGTATCCATAACACATTTTAATCTGGCAGCTAGTGTTTTAGTGATGATTTTATAAATGTTGTGAACCAAACTAATAGGCCTAAAATTATTGAAGTTGATAGGTGCATTGCCTTTAGGGATTAAAGCAATGAAAGAAGAATTTAACCCTTTACCCAAGCGCCCACCATCATAGAAATGATCCATTACTGATATAATATCATCTTTCACCACCTCCCAACAGCCTTGATAAAACTTCATTGTAAACCCATCAGGGCCTGGGGATTTTTCCCCATTGCAGGCTTTGATGGCCCTCAAAATTTCAGCCTCTGAGAAAGGAGCTTCCAATTGTTGTACTTGAATAGAAGATAACATGTTGAAGGGAAGAGAGTCCAAACTAATGCAAACCTCAGAAGAAGCAGCAAACCTTCTGGCAAAATGATTTTTGGCCACAGTTTTATTGTCAGCAGGGATCTGATATACAACACCTCTTTCTTCAATAGTAGTAATCTTCTTTTTGATTGTGTTATAATTAGCCACCAAGTGATAGAACTTGGAACACCTATCCCCCTCCTTAGACCATCTATGTCTTTCCTTTTGACACCACAACCTAGACTGCAGCTTTAGTTTTTGGATTAAAGTAGCATTCAGAAGTGCTCTTGTAGCAGCCTCACCATCAGATAGCCCCCTCAATTCAAATAAATTATCCAGCTCAAGAATCTCCCCACTAATCTGATCAATAGCCTTGTCTAACCAACCAAAGGTATTGATATTCCAGTCTCTATAGAAAGTTTTGAGGGCCTTCAGTTTGAACCATAATTTATAAGCTGCAGATCCATCCACTGATATGGAATCCCAGAATGCTTTTGTATCCTTTTTGAACAAAGGATGAGAAAACCAAGCATTAATGAATTTAAAGGGCCTAGGTCGCCAATCCACCACAGGATTGCTAAATAATAAGGGTTTATGTTCAGAGAGAACCCTTGGCAAGCAAGTTTGGGTAACAT
The DNA here is from genome assembly GCA_963921825.1 of Erodium maritimum. Lineage (NCBI taxonomy): Eukaryota > Viridiplantae > Streptophyta > Magnoliopsida > Geraniales > Geraniaceae > Erodium > Erodium maritimum. The sequence continues at coordinate 55,074,160 of OY997591.1, forward strand.
TACTGAGAGCAGAGCTTATAGCATGATTAACCAGAAACCTATCAATTCTAGAAGCAGCATTCCTAGAATTAGACCAAGTATATCTCCCACCAACCAACTGAAGATCCACCAGTTGAAGACCAGATACAAAGTTTCTGAAATCATTAAGGCTTGCCAAAGAGTAATTTGCACCAGTTTTCTCAGAAGGATCCAGGATTGCATTAAAATCCCCAACTAAAATCCAAGCCTCATAACAAGTATTCATTTTGTTGCCAATCTCCAACCAAAGAGAAGCCCTAGCACTGACAATGCAAGGAGCATATATATTCACCATAGAAAAATTGAGATTCAAGGGAAGAAAACAACCTGACTAGAAAATGGCATGATCATCAATAAAATGATAATGCTTCTGGAATACATCCTTATTCCATAAAGTGATCACACCCCCAGTCTTGCCTATGGCAGGGAGGTGGAGAATATCTCAACCATCATTGAAGCCACAACTTGATAAGAAGAAGAAAGGAATTGTAGTTAACTTTGTCTCCTGCAGTAACACCATTTCAACCTTTTGCTTGGCACACAAGTTACGGAGAGCCCTTCTCTTTTGAGAAGAAGAAGCTCCTCTTAGATTCCAAGACACCATCCTCATGGAGAGGATAACCTTTGAGTAGGAATGGCTTGATTTTGAGCAACTTCCCCTTCCTCTAACTCCTCTAAATCACAATAATCATCTTCTGATTTTGTATCCAGGTTAACAGCTTCATTCACTTCCTTTTCTAAATTGTTGAAATGATCAATGACAACTTGATCAGGTAAGAGAGCCTCCAACCCAAGAGCTTTGCAATATTCTAATGTTCCAGCCCCACCTTATTGAAATGTCTGGCCTTGAACTGGTAAGGTAGTGTTTGCTGCAACAACTGAGCAAGGAGTGTGCACCTTTGTTTTTGACCTAGTGTTATAAGCAACAGTGCCAAGATGTTTCTTCTTTTTACTTCTAATCAAGTTAGTGGCCACATGAGTTTTTAGTGAGTCATTAGGGACTAAAATCAAATTTGAACTCTCATTAATTCCCCCCAAAACAGCCTCAGTAACCAATGAAACCTGCACCCTGGGCCCCGAGTCAGGTATAGATGTATTAGAACCTCCCATCCCATTTAATTCACCAACACCCAATGCTTCCTTTTGTCCTTGAGGAAATAAGATAGTCCCTTCAGAGTCAGATGTCAAATCTGACACTACTGTCAAACCATTTCCAGTCAAAAAGGCCACCGGAACAGTGTCATCTTCACCAATTACCAGTGGTTGACAAGAACCAGGAGCAATTAAAGCTTCTTTGAAAGTGAGAGGTAATGGGGACTTTTTATTAGAATCTAACAATGTACCACTCCCCAGATGAGGAAAGTTAATGACCCCCAAAGTATTCTGCACTGAATTATCCCCTTCCATAACTGTTTCTTCAACAACCCCATTGGAAGCTAATAAATTCCCCACCTCTATATAAGCATTAATCAAACTAGTGTCACCCTGCTATGAGATTGTATCCCCCAGACTGACATTCCTTCCACTGGTTCCAAGTGACTCATTGTTGTCCGAAGCATCCGAGGAAGATTCAGAGATATTTGAGAACACTTGATTCACTGTTGGAACGATTGAGATATCCACAGAACAAGCCATGTATTTGTACTCCCGTTCTTCCAGCAGCAAACTTTCTTCTTTGAAGACTTTTAAATATTCTTGTGAATGAATCAATACAAATGCACCATCAATAGAAGAACCAGCCACATTCTCTGGATGCGACCAAACAACAGAACCCAGATCAGCACACACTTCTTCAAATGTTTCATTGCACCAGCCTAAGAAGGGGATCCCATATAAAGCCACCCAAGTAAATTTTCCCCCTTGTTTACACAGATGCACTTTGTCTTTGAGTACAGTCATCCAACACTTTAACCAAGCAGCGTCCTCTTCCAAAGCTTTCTTTTCCAATTCTTCATCTGGGAAAAACAACCAAATCACTCTGTTTCCCAAGTTTTTAATTAACAATTCCCCTTCTCTCCCGGCTTTGAAGTCTTCCATGATCATCTCCACAGGGAACTCTTTGTTTAGAACTGCTAAGTGACCCCTCTCCAACCAAGGTTTATGAGATTCAACCATTCGGCCTTTTGGACGAAGTTCCTTCTGTACCATCCCCACAGACGGTTGCCTGATAAAAGACAAGTTCCTCCCACTCCTCCTTGGCATATCCCTTCTAATCTCCGGTCTCTCATCCCAGGCATTTGTCACAAACAGCTTGTAACATTTAAGAAAATACCCATTGAAGATATCGATCCCTTTTTGTCTCTGTTCAGCAGATTTGAACGTTAGAAACCCAAACCATCTCCCTCTGGCATTCGGATTGGCCGGCATCTCAGTCTTTGTTATATCTCCACATTCTTGAAACAAATTTTGCAGCCATTCTTTTGAGGTGTGCGGTGGAAGGTTGTGAATAAACAACTTATACTGTACCTGATCCTCCTTCTCCAAATTTAACGGTTGGAATCGATTATGTGTGGGAATAATCACAGATTTCAGTCTTGTCGGACCGTTCCTCACACCCTCAAATCCCGGAGGGGGTCCAATTGAAGACGATGACGCCATCATACCAAACCTTTGAATCCTGCCAAACGAAGCCTGCGGTGGTCCGGTGATCAGAATCATTCACCTTGGACACTACACCTAAGGAATCGAGTTGTCGGGTAACAGAAAGAAGAAGAAAGGATTGAAAATGATGCAGAGAAGATGAGAAGTGATGAACGATGAAGAAGATGCTACAGTAAGTTCACTGTAGAGCTAGAGAGCATTCCGAGCCTCCAAACATTAAACACGGAACATATCTTCGAATGACCAAAAATTCATCATACGAATTCTGATTTAGGCCTGTAAAACATCATATTGAAGATATCTGAAAGCTCTATAATATTTTGTAACTTTCTTGGGGCTGGGTATGTTGTGGCATATCCTTGACCCCTAAATCTGGGCCCGTGTCATTGAATCCATCTTTTAGAACCCTATTATAATGTACAACTAATATTTTTCTTTTCAAAATTTAATATGTAGAACTTAGGATTGAAATGGGTTGGTTCTTGGGTTAAGTGTTGTCTGAATAACACTTATATGGTATGATTTGATTTCTCCTAATCTATTAATAATCTCACCATCTTCATTTTGGCTTTATAGAAAATGGTATTTGGCTAGTTTCGTTTTGATTGACCATACCAAATAAACAGATCACCAATCACAAAAAAAGAAGGAGAAAAGAGTGCCTAACTGGTCTCAGGGCTTCCCTCCCTATCAAACTTTGAAGAGTGGGTCACTCTCTGCCTCCTAAAGCTTGGCACCATATACCCTTCATAAAAGAGAAAAGATATGACTAAAGTTAGCTCCATCCATAACTTCACCACCTTTCTGTACAAAATACACTATCATCTATCACCAAAGTCACATGTTCACCCACTGTCCACATGGTTTTCATTAAGTAAAATTTTCTTCTTCAACTGTTCCTAAGTTAGCTTTTATTGAGACTGAAAAAGGTTTTGTTGATGCCAACCTAAAGTGATCCAATCTGTTATCTCAAAGAAAGTGACCCGATATTTGTCCACCACATACGATATATTTTGGGAACAATCCCAAGTGGATATTGTGTCAGCGATGCTGAAGAACATAAGATTGGTGATCAACTTTACTATTAACTGGCTTTAAGTTGTTACACATATTGGCACAACACAACCAGAAGCAGCCAAGCTTAATTCTAGGCTTCCAATTTACATCTGAGTATCGTACATGTGCTTGAGCATGTGCGTATGTTGTAAACTCTTGTTTGGTTAACCTCGTCTGCTTATTTTTTTTTATCAGCATTGTATAAAAATGAAGTACAATTTACAGTTCTAGCTACATAACCACAAAAAAAAAAAAAAACAATACAGCAAAAGTTTACTACAACTTGACATCTCAAACACTGCAGATAATGAGTAAAACTTGTACATAATGCTGTTGCAGATCTTTAGTAACACACCAAACAGTTTAAGCACCAATATGTAACACAGACAGAATTCAGACAATGCAATCAAAGGCCCTGACAGTTGAGATCAACTTTCTCACTTAACACATCCAATGTGTTGGATCCATCTCTCAAAGGGGAAGTAATACCTTTGATTGAATTTTTCCCACTCCCAACTATAAGCTTGATCTTGAACTTTAAAAAAGATCACATCAGCAGTATCCAACGTATTTTCAAACATTAAAGCATTCCTTGATAATAATAATTGCCAGCAAAACATTTTGAGGATATTGCCTCATAGAGTATTGAGCTTTGGGTTAGCCTGATAGTAAATACTTTTTACGTCTTACCTTTCTTTGAGGTCACATATTCGAAACCTAATGGGTACACTTGCTTAAAAACAAGTATGGCTGGTGGGTTAAATGAAGATGAAATAGGATTTCTCTGGAAAAAAGTCACTCTCCATTAAGCTACAATTAAATTCCAAGCCTCCCAGGCCTATCTGCAATGTAGTATAATAGGTCCTCTATTTTTAGAGGCACTCCAAGACTCTAAAAAAGAGGAGCCTAGTTTGGTTTGATTGTGCCTTAATGTACAAATAATGAGTATACCATCCAAATTTCAATAGAGAGCATCCTCCTCCAATCCCACGTATATATACATGGAACAATCTATCTATATGTATAGGATTTGCCTTTTTTTTTATAAATTCGAAAATTTATAAATAAGACCGATTCTAAAAAAAGAATCAAAATGCCCTGATTAAAGGAGAAGCAGGGTGACTACCAACGATTATAAAAAGACTCCAGTAAAGAGAGCCAAAAGTCCAAGCCTTTTTTTAAAAAGAAACAAGGGTCAAACACAGAAACAGAAAAAACCGTCAATCCTTGCCCCCGCAGTCAATGTTGAGTCGTCTTATCCTTCTTTTTGGCCGCCAACTCACGAGTGTAGTCCATGCGTCGGTACCATGTGACAAGGCTTTGACTTGAGTTTTTCCATTTCAGACTTGCTCAACCTGTTTCCCAATGTCGACGGGACGAACATATTTTTCCCGATCCGAGACATTTGATTTGCACGTCATAGTGTAGAATTCCGTTAAATGCTTAAGGGGCGACTCACCCGCTTCTTGATGAGGGCGTCCTTCCACAGAGATTCCACCTGTTGCGACGGTTGACCTGTGGATATATCAACAATTGCTCCAACAACATCAAAAGCATGAGCCGGATCCAACAACTGCGACACGAGATAGACTGGAATGGACTGAGCTTGAACAAGCCCAGATGATACATGAGTCGATCCACAATCGGCGCATAGGATTTGCCTTAATAAGAATATTTAATACCTAAAAATACTGTTTTTTGGCTTAGCTAGACTTATGGTTTCCGATTATCTATTTAGGATCAAATAGTTTTAGTTTTCTTAAAATATTAGTTAGGTATATTTAGTTATTCAAAGTTTAAAAGTGTCAAATCAGAAACTTAACACGCTAAAAATATGCTTTCAAGGAGAGAAATAATCTCAAATATAAGAAATAAGTCATCAAAAAAGGCATGTGAGACGTGATCTCATCAAATGTGGTTAAGTTATTCCATCCGTTATCTAATTTTAAAGCCTTATGGAAAAAGGTAAGTCAATTCCTTGTCGGTCAAGTTACACTATTTGAATCAGAAGAGATCAAATTGCTCAAGATTCAGAGTTCTTCTTGTAGCCTAGAGTGTAATCTGAAATCTGAACTGGAAATTAAATTCTCTTTCTTGCCTTTCTTTCTTAGTGGATCTTCGATTGATACATATTCTCTATTTTTAAGTATGATTGAAAAACTTGTCCAACTGCAATTTCTCTGGAAGAATGGAGTCAGATCTCAATCCAAAATGGTATAATCTCTTCCTCGGTAGTGCTATGACGACTACCAGTATATGACAACGCTTTTGTCGCGTAAACTATGTACGAAAAGATGGGTTGTAACTTGTAATAGTGATGAAGTGGGTCGTTGGTCGCCTATAATAACAATGGAGTCTTGACAAATCATGAAATGACAAACACTACTTCTTTCTTTTGAATCTGTGCGGGAGGCAACTTCTTTTGTAACTAGTTGATTGCTTGCACAAACTACATTTGTTTGTTGATTGATCTCAATTATTTTATATGGCTCACACTAACTTTGTTGCGCAAATAAGACCTTGTCATGCATTGTATTAGGATATTCATGTGTATATATAAGTGAGATTCAACCTTGTCTGTACCAGAGCTTTATCCTTGGTGAACCTTTTTCTGCAATTACTTATCTACTGTTTACAGGAAGTAGGAACAAAAGAGTGACCAGAGCGGGTTGGCTATAATGTAAACTGGTTTTCAGTCTGTGAAATTATGGTTTTGTTAGTTGGTTGTCCTTTAAACCGCACACTGCTTATTATCAAGACACTTTTTTTTCATTATTTATTATCAATTATAGGGTGGTCATTGGGTGGTTAACCACCCAATGGAATTCTTTACGAACCCAACTCATTAGTACCGGTTTAACATATCTTGGAACCAGCCATAACCCAAAAATTAATTTTTTATAGTGAAACCAACCAGTTCACTGATCGTTTGGTTAGTGGTTTTAACCAACCAACCACTTTACTACATGCAAGTGCAAATTTAGATATCAATAATCATACACATATTTCAATTTCAAGCCAAAACATATTACTACATTCTCCAAAACAAAAGAAAAATTGCATATAAGTCATCGTGTTTTATGTTAGGAATATGTGTGACAGTGTTCATAAGCCATTCATCTATATCAGATCAATGGTTATTATGAAGCCACATGTATATGATGAACAGTACCAGTTTGGTTGGTTAGCCGATGGTTTGGCGTTTCAAGAACCGACAACCAATCGCTAACTTTCCGGTTCGATCTTCAAGAACCAACAACCAACCGTTAACTTTCCGGTTTCGGGTTTTCCAGTGCGGTTTCCGGTTGGTGGTGGTTGATTTTAGCGGTTTCGGGTTTTTTGCCCACCCCTAATCACGTGCTCTAAATTTTTATGTCAAATTGTGTAAACAAATATACTATCTCATTTGTATTCGGAGAATTCTAATCGAATGACACGTTTTTAACATAAACTAGTTCTTTTTTAAAATGTGTGGACAACGTGTTTTATATATTAATAATGTCGAGTAATAATTATAGAAGTTGGATCAAAGACCCAGGATTCCAGAATATGTAAGAGACTTCTGTAGGATTTTTGGTGCTTTTAAACCTGTAAAAAGGTCTAATTTTCATCTTAAACAACCTTTAATAATAACATACAAAGAGCTACAATAGAGAATAATAGATCGCAAACAGTGAATTATCACATGATCAAAGTTGTGAAAGGACACTTGAGAAGAACTGTATAGGTGGTTGTTCGATGCCTCATGATAGATTTTGTTTTCAGTATCAGCATGGGATGATTCGCACGAAGGAGATCGATCAACATGTAGTCTTGAATTGTAGGGATAACTCGACCTGGGGTGTCGTGGAACGGTACACCTTATTATTGTCCCCACCCCGAATCCCAAAGTCATCTGGTTACCGCCATGTAGAAGGCGACGACATAGGGGGGACAATACTGCTAGACCAGTCCTGGGCAACAGATCTCATCCGTTGCCACAGATTTGATATTTGTGGCTTAATATAAACCCGCCGCATGTATCCGTCGGATAAGATCCTTCACCCAGGTTCAGTAGCTCAAGTATTTGACCAACGGACATCTGTATCCGTTGGTAAAGTGATAACTTTACTCACAGATGGAATTCGTTGGTAAAGTTCAGCACATGGCCAACAAATAGTATCCATTAGATAGCTTTTGCACCTCAGCCTCAGATAATATATGTTGCTTAGCTTTTGAATCTCACCCATAAATAGTATATGTTTCCTAGCTTTTGCACCTCACTTAAGGATAATATTTGTTCCCTATATTTTTCACCACACCCACGGATCGTATCTGTTGCCAAGATATTTCACTACAATCCGCGGGGATAGCTATTTCACCCCACCCACGGTATGTATCCATTGGAAAAGTTACATGTCAGATTAAAAACACATAGCTGGAAATCCTACACCTAAATGTGCATTGGACCTGTATATTTACCCTGTTATGTAACCATGTTGCACACATACAGAAACAATGAGAAACCTGTAAACACTTATATACTTACACAAACAGTTAGTTCGCCACATACAACTTCAAATAATAGATGGCCATAGTTTATATTCAGCATATATAATGAATAAGTTTAACTAATATAAGTTTGAAGGCATTATGATGGGGGGTGGACGACGGGACAATAGATGACGGGGAAGCGGTTTATTGGGAGCACATCAATTTTTTAAAGCATGCCTTCATCCTCTCAGCATGAATGGCTTGTAAGACCGCTTTTACTTGGGCGACTATTTGTGCCTCCATTTTCTTCTTCATAGCTTCCTCCCTTTGAAGGTGTTGCTCCTCCATCTAGATGATGCGAGCCCTTATCGTGCGGGGGGCACCACTTCCGAGGAGGGACGAGGCAGTTGTACAAGTATCGAGGGCTGCACTTGGGC